>OY730192.1:116075812-117275812 GCA_963422505.1 Pseudognaphalium luteoalbum | reverse complement strand
TCCTCAACCATCGACATCAATTTCCACCACACACCTTGTATTTTAAGCCAAACCAATGCCCATGTGTAAATTCCTGTGGAACCGCTGACAACCATCCCTTTCCCATGGTGGCGCGAACACAACATGAGGATGTCATATCTTAACAAAACTCACTATTCTCCGTGAGAACGGAGACATTGTCAGCATATTTGGAGCCCTTTGCCGAATCCACTCCACCTGTACAATCCATCTTGACATGCACAGACTTCCCACACTTCCGGCATATTAGATTTTTCTTGGAGTTCTTTTTCTTCCTATCTTCACTTACCAAAACCGTACCTTCCGATGAAGTCCCGCCCTTACCTTCCAGTCTTTTCTTCTCAGATAGGAGTTTGCTAGTAACGTCTTCAAACTTCAAGGTCTCTTTCCCATACATCATAATAGGTTTCATATGCTCATAGGAGGATGGTAAAGATAATATAAGTCTTAATGATTTATCTTGATCATCAACCTTAACTCCAATTGCCTCCAGTTCTGAAACAATATTATTAACAATACTCAGATGATCTGAAATTTTTGTACCTCCTTCCATACGTAAAGTATGGAACTGTTCCTTGAGATATAACCAATTTGAGATGCCCTTGCCTTGGTACAACTGTTCAAGCTTATGCCAAAGCTCCTTTGCCGTTGATAACCCATGCACGTTTGCAAGAATATTCTTTGAAACACACAAATGAATAGCACTTGCCGCTCTCAAATCCATATCATCCCATTCTTCATCATCAATCTTACTAGCCTTGCTAGAATCACCGCTGGAAACAGGGGCTGATTTCCCCCTCAATGCCTTATGTAACCCGGACTGAATCAACACATCCTTGACCTGAACTTGCCAAAAGCCAAAATTGATCCTTCCATCAAATTTCTCTACATCGAACCTCATTAGACTGAACTTTGACATCGTACCTGTATCTTAAAAAAAATACCAGTATTGTATAATAGAAAATTATATTTCCAGCCAATTAGTAATACACCCAGGAGAAAAAGGATCCCAGGAAAGAGAGGTGGGTCACAATGGACACGCTTAAATACCAAGTCTTTCCTTAGCCAGAACTTTTTCTACATGTGTAAATACTCCACCAAGCTCACATATAATTCTATCGTATACAAGACAACCAATAGAACCAAGATACCCCAATACGATAAATAGAATTCGTTTCTGATGTGGAAGTTCAGACAAAACTGCAACCACAGAGCATACTATGAAATTCTAAAACCGAGACCTCCGCCAAAACCTTGGCTCTGATACCACTTGTTGGGAAAAATAGTCTCAAAGATTCCCCAACAACACAGCCAATGAAAACAGTAAAGAAATATGAACACAAGAATATACGTGGAAAACTCCAAAACCGGAGAAAAAATCACGAGCCTCCAAAGAGGAAAGATTCCACTATATGAAAAATTATTACAATCACATAGACTAATCTCTTAAGCCACCGCCCAACCAACACTCACACCCTCCAAAGATTTGACTAACACCTTAGACACTCTAAACCAAGTGACTAAAACAAAGGGAGAAAGAAATAATCAAATACATAAGATGTATGTTGATTTGGTGCACTTTGAAACTAAGGCTTAGGCCTCCTTTTATAACCAAGGAGTCACCCCCTCCTTTGTTCCATCCACCAATGTGGGACAAATACCCTATTTTTAGACGGTCCTCTCCCTTCACAAGGAGAGAACTTTAAAAACCTGACGCTTCGAGCGGCATCAAGTTTTTAGCGCCGCTGCCGGGGAATCAGCTGTAAGATCCGAAGACGTTATAGACGAATTTTTCTTTCCAGTAAATATCTGTAGTTTAGTTTTATTTTTATTTCCTTATTCCAGAAGAAAATTCCTTCCCACAACATACAACGATATTCGACTAGATCATCTGGATCTGAACCTCTCATTTTCGTACCCGATCCTGAGTTGCTTATCCGAACCGCTCACAAAGAAAAATGCACTCGACAACAGATGGCTGCTCGTGTCACTCTTCCCGATAGCACTAAACCATCAATCGAAGGACGAGGTGGACCTATCAACTATCAAGTTATCGACGACACATCTTTCGAACTTAAACACCATATCATTCAACTAATCAAGGAATTCTGCCAATTTCATGGATTACTCAACGAAGATCCCAACGCCCACATAAACCGATTCATTCAAACCACCAACTCTTATAAGCAGAATGGGGTTGATTAGGACATAGTCCGCCTATACCTGTTCCCCTATTCTCTTACTCACCATGCCTTGACTTGGTTTGAGGGATTAGAGACCGGCTCTATCTCCTCTTGGGCGGAGATGGGTTCTAAGTTTTTAACTAAGTACTTCCCTCCGACCAAACAAACCAAATGTAAGAATGACATCATGAACTTCCACCAAGATTATGATGAATCTATCTATACGGCATGGGAGAGATTCAAGAGTCTCCTAGACAAATGTCCTAACCACCTAATTAAGAAAACCAGCCAGCTGTGCACGTTTTACAACGGTCTTGTTCCAAACCATTGTTGGGAAAACGGTCTCAAAGATTCCCCAACAACACAGCCAATGAAAACAGTAAAGAAATATGAACACATGCATATACGTGGAAAACTCCAAAACAGGAGAAAAAACCACGGGCCTCCAAAGAGAAAAGATTCCACTATATGAAAAATTATTACAATCACATAGACTAATCTCTTATGCCACCGCCCAACCAACACTCACACCCTCCAAAGATTTGACTAACACCTTAGACACTCTAAACCAAGTGACTAAAACAAAGGGAGAAAGAAATAATCAAATACTTAAGATGTATGTTGATTTGGTGCACTTTGAAACTATGGCTTAGGCCTCCTTTTATAACCAAGGAGTCACCCCCTCCTTTGTTCCATCCACCAATGTGGGACAAATAACCTATTTTTATTTTAGCCAAAACCAACAACCATCGCATCAATCTTGATGTTGCTGCTCAAGGCAACTTCATACAGTTAACTCATGAAGAGGTGTGGAAACTGATCGAAAATATGACGATGCACCATCACGATTGGAACTCTGGTGAGCATTCCTCATCATCGGCACCGCTTGCCGTATCCAACCCAATCCAGGCTGAAGCTATCAAGTCCTTGATGGTGAAGATCAAAACCCTGACGAAACTGATCGGCGAAATGAAGAAACCATCCCAGAACGTCTATCAAGTTCAAGAATGCCAGAACTGTGCCAACCTTCCTACTGCTGCTTATCAGGTTCAGTACGAGGATCCTGTTGACGGCATTGTTTGCTACGTTTAATTTCCTGCTCGCACTCAAAATCCATTTGGTTTTGCTCGAACCTCTCCCCCTAGGACTAGAGGCACTCAATACCCACTTAGGAACCAACCACCATTTCAACCCAACTACCAACCTAGGTACCCACAACAACCCTAACTCACCTACAACCAACCACTCTCATTGACTGCACCCGACGCAGCTCAACCGACCGAACCTAACAAAACCCTTGTGCCCATTACTAGTACAGATGACACCCTCAATACGTTCATCCAAGGCCAACACCAGATTAAAAAAAAACTAGTGCTAGGCAAGACCAAACTGACCTATACCTTAGGAAGCAACTGGCCATTCTCAAAAATCTTGAGGCCCAGATTGGACAACTAGCCCAACGTCTTGACTCTAGGCCTTAGGGTAATCTTCCTAGTAACACGGTACAAAACCCCCACGTAGAAGAGGCTAAACAGATGAGTACTACATACAAGAAGGAGGCACCGAGCCAACCTTCCACTACTTCTCCTGTCCCACCGACAGTCGAGACCATGTTTGTCCCCACACCACCAAGGAAAGTACGAATTCCTTTTCCTAGCCGTCTTAGGAAAGCCTACAAGGCTAACACCTTCTGACTCGATGGAAAGTTCATGGACACCGTGTCCAGAACCCCTTCCAGTTCAAAATACATCTTTAAACTTCTGTCTACCAAGGACAAGGTACTCGAAGTACCAAATGTCCCACTGAACGCGGAATGTTCAGCAATCATTAAGAAATCCTTACCTGAGAAATTAGGAGATACAGGATGATTCACTCTTCCATGTTCAATCTATCACTCAGGCATGAGACACTCTTTAGCCGACCTAGGAGCCAATATCAACCTTATGCTATATTCACTTTACATGAGACTGGAATTAGGACCCCTTAAGCCTACCAAGATGAGCGTCGAGCTAGCTGACCAATCCATTAGATACCCTAAGGGAATAGCTGAGAATATCATGGTTAAGGTAGATAAGTTCCTATACCCACATACTTTGTAGTGATGGACATTCAGGAGGATGTGCATATCCCTATCATCTTAGGAAGACCATTCTTGAACACCGCACATACTATCATCGATGTTTACTCACAGACTATCAGTCTTAGATCTCACGGATAGACTATCACTTTCAAGATTGACCAGAGTGACCAGGCTTTCACCGAGAATGCAGAGATATGTATGATTTCTACAGGCAGAGTTACTTCGGATGATGATTCTGAACCAGACACACAGATGTCTAACGAGGCCACTACTTCCGACACCGAGGAAGAAGAAATGGAAGAAGAGGAAGAGACTGAAGAGGAAGTAGAAGAAAAAGATGAGGACGAGACAGAAGAAGATCACACCACACCAACTTACCTTCCTGAGTCATACCTTCCGATAACAGAAATAATGCAGATAGACAACACTCGAAGTTTTATTCCACTGCTAGATAGTGATTCAGAGGAAGAAGAACCGATGGAAGATCATTCTTATGATGCTGAATGCTCACTCACTATGAAGAAACTCATCGCATCAGACATCGATCCTCTCACATTTCCTAGACTTCAAACTCAACTCGAGCTAGGATGTACTTCTGGTTCCAGTCATGATTCCGATTCTCAGGATGAAAAGGAAATTGAGATGATCTCTTCTCAGCCGATATCTCATATCACCGATGAGTCTCAGTCAAAATCAACCGTTATGGAGTTCCCTGATTCACTAGAGGTTGATCCCCCAGCGATAGAGAGTGACAAGGATGACGTCGTATTCATTGATATTCCGATAGATATCCTCTCTATTCATCTTCGTCTACCGTCCACCATTCCAGACTCTTCTCTCGGAACTATCCAAGTACCGACCGTCTCTACTCACGAAGAGATAATCAGTGCTATTGAGCAATATGAGGATGACTTTCGTACCTTGATGGTGATTATCAGAGATTCTACTATTGAGTACAGGCCATATCAGAGAGACTTGATCGAAGAAATTGAAGCAGAATATGATGTTTATCGTGCCATGATATCGCGTAAAAAGTCACGTTTTTACTACCGATATCTCTCTCATTCTGGAACAATACTTGGCAAATAAACTCAGATAATGTATAAATCAATGAAACTTTGCGAAGAAGGTCAAAACAAGGTTGTAAGAGAAAAATCAAGCAAAACAGATGAAAGACGAAGATTCCACACACGTTTGAAGATTCAAGACATCAAAATAAGATTTAGAGACAAAAATTCCAATCACTGAGATTTCTCTTATCCAAGATATTCGTTTTCAAAATACGAATCTAACAGAAGAAGAATCAACAAAAATGGACGAAGAATGAAGATTCTACGAGACATCCAAAGATCAGAGACATATTTTTGGGATTTCTTTTCATCAAAGTCTTCATTTTTGAAAAACAAATCCAATGCAAAAAGAATCAACGAAAACAGATGCATGACGAAGAAGATACGGGTGATTTAAGGAACGAAGCGAAAGACGGCGAACCGGGGCGGCAGGGTGGCGGCCGTCGCCAGCCACCATGCAACCGCCGCCGGCAGCATGGGTGGTGGCGCCGGCTGCCTGTTCCCTGTCCCCCGACCGTTTTCCCATCCTTGCTCGTCTCGCCTGGTACACGTGCTAGACCTTTTCCGCAACTTGAGGGTACGCGTGCTAGACCTTTACGCGCTTTAGGGTACATGTGCTAGCAACTTTACCACCTTTTGCTAACATGTTCCCCTAGTTGCTAAAGTGCACCGGATTTCATCTATAAATAGGAGCCTCCATGGTTCATTTCAAGACACGCCTCTTCACAAACTCTTACACCTTCCTAACTTATTTTCTCTCACTCTAGAAATAAGCTCCAACTTTCTCACTCTACATTCTTTCTCTAGATTAGTTTGAATTATTTTAAAGTAATTTGACGACCCCTATTCGACTGTTACTCGATATAGTACTGGAAACACTTCAAGGTAGAGTACAAATGTATGGAAGTCGAGGAACGACCAAAGGTAGTCATACTACGAAACGGTATAATGTTACGAAGTAATATGACGGCCCTTATTCGACTGTTACTCGATATAGTACTGGAAACACTTCAAGGTGGAGTACAAATGTATGGAAGTTGAGTAATGACCGAAGGTAGTTATACTACGGACTAATATATAAAATGAGAAACCTAGTTTAATTAAACTTTTGAAATAGACTTTTAAACTTTAAATTAATCTATCGCCTTTCCACCAATAAAGGTAGTCAGTCATCTGTGTCAATATAATTTGTCAAAGGTATGAAACTATGGAACCGCAAGGCTACATGGGGGATTATCATAGGACAAGACATGGTCAAAGTTTGAAGTGGCGGAACCACTTTAAGTGAGGAATGCTGTGGATAATTAGGGGATTTATTGGGTAGTCTTAAGCAAGGGCTAGTTTAAAGTCATAAATGAACTTTTTAAATATACGAATCTGTTATGATGACGAGGAATCGTTATAGGATTCAGTTATGTCTAGTACCTTAAGATTTTGTTCTCGTTCATATGAAAGTATTATTAAACCATAATTAAGATTTTGCTTATTATTCTAAATACTTTATAATGTTACCATAACCTAGCTCCCGGTGTGACATGCTAATGGGATTTTAATTAGTAGGGAATTTAGTGTTTACATCACAAGTATCCAAGAGTAACAATTAACAAATATCTTTTAAAACAGTTTCTCCAAACATCATCCCATAACTTAATTAACAAAGTCTCAGCAAACACTATTTTTATCTTATCTGCTTTACGTTTTATTTTTATTTCACTTTTATTTATTTACTTGCCTAAGTTAGTTAATATAAAAACCAAAACTCCCCCAATATTTTATAAACCCTTCACTAGTTTGAAAGCCCTCATCTGCCACACCTTAGTTTCAATTCAGCCGGTTTGAAGAATGACTCTAGGTCATACCTACCACTTGCTCACCCTTAGAATTAGCATTGTTAGGGAAAACTTAGGCCCCGCAATTACAAATTTATAACACCCACTGATCGCCGTCGCCAGTAGTCGGTGCAACGACAAGGGTAAAATCCTTACCGACCGCTGGTGACGCATCAAGTTTTTTGCGCCGCTGCCGGGGAACCAACTGTACGATCCATAGGCGTCAAGTTGAACTTACTTACTAGTGAACCTTTAGGATTAACTCTTCTCCTTAGACCCCCACGTCTTTCTTTATTTTTCCTTCCTTTTTACTACTTTTAGAAATTACCACCCCTATCCTTTCAACTAGTCAACCACCTACCAACGAGACTATGACAGCTGCACGTATCACTCTGGCTGATGACTCTAAACCTTTGATTGAAGGCCGAGGAGGACCAATCGTCTATCCGGAAACCGATAGAGGATCATTTGAATTAAAGCCCCATATTGTTCAGTTAGTCCAAAACCTCTGTCAATTCCATGGCCTACCAAATGATGATCCCAACTCTCATCTTGACAAATTCATTTCCTTATCCAACTCTTTTAAGCCGATTGGGGTTAATCAGGACATAGTCTATCTATATCTATTTCCCTATTCACTCACTCTCAATGCAAAAACCTGGTTTGAGGAACTAGAAATCAATTCTATAACCTCTTGGGTAGAATTAGCAACCAAATTTTTGGCCACATATTTTCCCCCATCAAAACAAGCCACGTTTAGGACCAACATCATAAACTTCCGTCAAGTGCATGATGAATCAATCTACGATAGAGGGAACGCTTTAAGGGATTGCTTAAGAAATGTCCAAATCATCGATTTGAGCGCTCAGACCAATTGCACATTTTCTACAATGGTCTCTTCCCACATCACCGTCCTTTACTTGATACCGCCTCTCGAGGCAGTTTCATGAATTGTACGACCAATGAAGCTTGGAGCCTTATTGAGAAAATGACAATACACAACCATGACTGGAACAGTGAAAATCACTTCTTAATGGTTAATCCATCGACTACACTCGAAAATGAAGCTATCAAAACCCTCACTTAGCAAGTGGCACACCTAACCAAGGAGATTAAGGAATTGAAAAGTCAACAACAACAAGTCTGTCAAGTTCAAACCTGCCTTAATTGTGCTAATCTGAACCACTCAGCCCAAATTCCTCACTCTCATCTAACTCCGCCCAATACTAACCCTTCCGTTAACCCACCTAGGAATAGCCCACTAACTTACCAACCCGAACTGCCTGAGCCCTCTCCCTCACAAACCTCTAGTTTTGATGACACCCTAATACAAGTGATTCAAGGAATCTCGGCTAGACAAGACCAAGCTGATCTCATCTTAAGAGATCAACTGACTTTGTTAAAAGCTTTCGAATCCCAATTAGGACAATTAGTACAACGTATTAATGGTAAACCTCAGAATAGTCCAATTAGTTGCCATAAGGAGGCTTCTCATATTCAAGACTCTCAGGTAGCACATAGCCCACCTACGATTTTTCCTCCGGTGAAGGAACCACCTATTGTCCCATCGATAATAGATTTAGAGTCTACATTAAATAGGAAAATTCCATTTCCAGCTCGTCTTAAACAACGACCCGACAAGCTTAAGTCTTTTAAGCTTGATAGGAAATTCCTAGATAACGCATCTGAGGTTCATTCCAAAAAGTACTTCAGAAAGCTTCTTACAACCGAGGATAAGGTACCCGAAGTACCCAATGTCCCACTAAATGAGGAATGTTCAGCTATCTTGAAAAATACCATTCCAGAAAAACTCGGAGAACCGGACATTTTACTCTCCCCTGTTCTATCTACAATTCAGGCATCATCTGTACTCTTGCCGATTTAGGGGCTAGTGTTAATTTTATGCCATACTCGCTTTTCAAGAGGCTTGAGTTAGAAAATCTTTGACCTACCAAAATGACCATACAGCTTGCTGACCACTCGGTCAAATACCCTAAAGGAATAGCTGAAAATGTTTTAGTTAGGATTTTCAAATTTCTTTACCCAACAGATTTTGTAGTAATGGATATGTAGGAAGACGTACACATCCTAATCATACTAGGAAGACCTTTCATGAATACGGCCAAGGCAATCATCAACGTCTTCGCACAAACCATCAGTTTGCAGTCTCAGGGAGAAACCATCACTTTCCATATTGACAATCCTAACGCTGGAGACCAAGCCGATATGTACATGATCTCCATGAAGAAGATCACAGAGGACAAAGAAACTGCAAGGTCAACAAGTGAAAGTAAATCTAGTAAGGAAATGGCAATCACGCCATATTTCCCAATTGACCTTCGATGAATAGGACAAGAGATGAAAAATGCATCTCTAAAAAACTCAACGGTGGAAGAAATGGGGATGATAAAGATAGAAGAAGAAAACAAAAGAAACATACCGCCAACTAATACGTTTGCCACAAAAGAAATGGCGGGAAGTAACCACAACCATCCCACGAGAGAAGAAACACTGGAGGAATATTCCAAATACACTAGTTACCAACCACAAACCATCACAGATCCCAAAGTGCTCATCCAAAGATTCAACAAAGCAGTAGGAGGAATAAGTGGCATAGTCAACATGCTTGCTCTTTCCCCTGCTGAACTGTCAACAACAGAAACGGACTTACGCTAGGATCTACAATGTCCTTAAAAGATCTAACATCTCATTCACCTCAACGCAATGGGAGATGTTAGGATCCATTAGAGCGCATATAAAAGAGACTACTAGACATCCGAGCAGTCGTGTCGACATCTTGACGATGAATGACCTCACATCATTGCTTGACTTGCTAAATAGAGAAGATCACCTTAGTTCCAAACAAACCGGATATACGGTTATCGACTCCACTATTGAAAAACAAGTTGAGTTATTGATTGAAGAACTTAGTGATCTTGTTTTGGAGGAATCAAGTCGCGAACGACCTTTTAAGGCCACACATGAATCACCACTTGATATCGCTACTTTTGTTACGATCCATCTACGGGAGATTCAACAACGGAAAAGTAACTCCAGAACGAAGTTCATATTCTACTCAGGATGCAAGGAGATACTTCGTCAGCTTACTCTAGTTTTCTCAGAATCCGACTTTCCATTTAACAACCATCAGCACCTGCAAATAGAGGACCTGTGCACATCCATCAGAAGATTCAACGGAGATGCCAAGATCGAGAATTATGAAGACAAAAAACTGCAATTCTTGGCATTTGTATGCTCTCTCTGGCAAAACCCACCGCCAAGAGAGGTTGTTAAGACAGACACAACCACCATGGCCGACCCTAGTGGGACTGTCACTAAAGCAGTTGAATACATCACCTTCGGACTTCACGGACTTGCGAGGATAAATTCAGAGCATCTTCAGAACTACAAGGCAGAATTGAGAGATAGTCCATTTGAATTGATTACGAAAATAGTCAATCATTTCATGAGAATCTATCCACCTCGATATACTTTCCCGCAACCTAGGGCCCACAACATCATCACAGTGTATCCCAGGGATGCATCAATCTCCATCTAGCTAGGAGAAAAGAAGTCAAGCTCTCGACTTTAAAAGAGCGCTTCTCGGGAGGCAACCCGTTTTTTACATTTCTGCAATTTTACATTCTAAGAAGTGATGAAGTCTCCGACTATCTTTCACAATTGGATATACGACCAAGTTTCTGCCTAACGCATCAAGTTTTTGACGCCGCGCATCAAAGAACTAGTATATCCAACGTGTTCACACCTACGAGGCCAATCAAAAGAAGACTTGATCAAGAGTGAACCCAACAAGATGAAGTTTGGCAAACGCATACCATGGAGCACTGCAACTACTAGGGAGTACTTCTATACCAGTCTCTTTCTTTCGTTTATAAATATACCATATCCACTATGCTTATCACTAAGTGTGGGATTTAAACCCAACACACACTACTAAAAGAATACATCTTAGATGTTTCAAATCCTAAGTGTGGGATTTTACCCCAGTCAGAGCTTAAAATAACATCGAGGACGATGTTCCTTTAAGTGTGGGATAGCAGTAGTTACACTACTGTAAAATGGATAATGGTATATGCTTGATTATAAGTTCATTGCTCTTTAGACCATCCTTCTCCAATAAGTAAACAAAATTGTTCAAAATTGAGTTAAAAATATGTTGAAAATGAAAATTTTTAGACAGAGAATGATTTACTTTGGGGAAGAAGGATAAATAAAATACGAATTCCTTTGAAAAATTAGTTTAGTAATACCATAAAGAGCATCGCATGACTAAGCACACAACAACCCAACTTTCGATTCTTGAGGTATCTTGAGCCATATAAAGCATTCATTTTTAATGCTTCACTTCTTCGATTCTTAAGTGTGCCGATGTATGTGTTTAGAATTAGAACTTGCTCCTGTTATGCATTTCGAATCCGAACTGGTGAGTAAAACGGAGATCGAATCACATCATTCTTAAACCCATTCGTACACCCCAAAATAAATACGTTATCCCTACCCTCTCAAAAGCATCCCTCACACTTCATAGAAAGTCCAAAGATGAAAGAAGAGAAGCTACAAGGACATGACGTCGAAAAAAAAACAAACAAAAGAAAAGAATTCAAAGAAAAGAAAGTCAATTAGAGAAAAAGACTCCTCCCAAAAAATCGTAAGAAAAAGGTATCAATCCTCCCAAAAATTACAACTTTCCTCTTCACCAAAAAGAAACCCATACAAACCAACACTAAACCAATTCATATCACTAACACTCCACTCCAAAAACCCTAGATCATTTCCCCCTAGAATGATTGTGGCTAGATTGACTTCGCACTCCCCTTAAAGGTAACGATTTGATTCTCGATCAAGCCTATGATGATAAACGATACATGACTGGCGTTCTGAGTGATTGATAATATTAGAATAGGAAACCCTAAACACTTTGAGTGATTGGAGTGACTACCTTGAGAGGATCGCCTAGTCATGTATCCAAGATCAAAGATCAAAAGCATGCTCCCAAAGATTACAACCCTACTTTTTCGAAGGCACGAATATTTTATTTTTCCAAAACCCCCACGGTAAAAAGTTCCGCCTCGAAATATTTCATTATCTATTTATTTCTAACCATGCTTGAAATTCGAGTTTGCTTGAGGACAAGCAAAGTTCTAAGTGTAGGATACTTGATATCGCGTAAAAAGTCACATTTTTACTACCGATATCTCTCTCATTCTGGAACAATATTTGGCAAATAAACTCAGATAATGTATAAATCAATGAAACTTTGCCAAGAAGGTCAAAACAAGGTTGCACGAGAAAAATCAAGCAAAACGGACGAAAGACGAAGATTCCACACACGTTTGAAGATTCAAGACATCAAAATAAGATTTAGAGACAAAAGTTCCCATCACTGAGATTTCTCTTATCCAAGATATTCATTTTCAAAATACGAATCTAACAGAAGAAGAATCAACAAAAACGGACGAAGAAAGAAGATTCTACGTACGCCGGAAGATTCAAACGATTCGTACGAGACATCCAAAGATCAGAGACATATTTTTGAGATTTCTTTTCATCAATGTCTTCGTTTTTGAAAAATGAATCCAACGCTAAAAGAAACAATGAAAATGGACGCATAACAAAGAAGATACGCGCGATTTAAGAAATGAAGCGAAAGACGGCGAACCGGGGCGGCAGGGTAGCGGCCGCCGCCGGCCACCATGCAGCCGCCGCCGGCAGCATGGGTGGCAGCCCCGGCTGCCTGTCCCCCTTTCCCCGGCCACTTTTCTGTCCTTGCTCGTCTTCTCCTGGTACACGTGCTAGACCTTTTCCGCAACTTGAGGGTACACGTACTAGCAACTTTACCACCTTTTTCTAACATGTTCCCCTAGTTGCTAAAGTGCACCGGATTTCATCTATAAATAGGAGCCTCCATGGTTAATTTCAAGACACATCTCTTCACACACTCTACACCTTCCTAGCCTAGTTTCTCTCACTCTAGAAATAAGCTTCAACTTTCTCACTCTACATTCTTTCTCTAGATTAGTTTTAAATAGTATTTAAATTAGTTTAAGAGTTTAATTAGGAATAGAAGGAAAGTGCGGAACGCATTGTAATCTTCAGAGTATGCTCAGAATTGTGTCAATTAATTCAAGTATATTCTCTCTCATTTAATCCTGGTTCTTTCTATCCTTATCTATCTTAATTAATTACATTTATATTAATTATGTTAGATTTAGTTATTGCCATGATTAGAGAGTAGTATACTGATATCACGTAAAAAGTCACGTTTTTACTACCGATATCTCTCTCATTCTGGAACGATTCTTGGAACTTTAAATCAAATTCAGTACAAATCAATAATATTATGTAAAGATGGTAAAAACAAGGTTGCACGACGAAAATCAAGCAAAACGGATAGAAAATGAAGATTCCACGCACATTTGAAGATTCAAGACATCAAAATGAGATTCCAAGACAAAAGAGCCCATCACCAACATCTATCTCATCCAAGATGTTCGTTTTCAAATTACAAATCCAATAGAAGAAGAATCAACAAAAACGGACGAAGAATGAAGATTCTACGTACGCCGGAAGATCCAAATGATTCGTACGACACATCTAAAGTTCAGAGACATATTTTTGGGATCTCTTTTCATCAAAAGCTTCGTTTTGAATTACGAATCCAACGCAAAAAGATTCAACGCAAACGGACGCATAACGAAGAAAACACGCACGAATCGAGAAATGAAGCAACAGGCAGCGGGCTGGTGCAGGTAGCACCCAGCGGTCGCTGGCCAGCCACCAAGCCGCCGCAGGTTGCCACCTGGCCGCAGCCGGTTGCGACCCTCCTGCAAGAATCATGCTTTTTTATCCTTTCGTGTACCCGGTGCTAGACCTTTACGTGTTTTTACGTACCCGGTGCACCACCTTTTCCACATTTTCGTACCTGGTGCCACCACCTTTTCCACCTTTTGCTATTGTGAGCTTTGGGATGCTAACTTGAGCCAAGCCTCTCCTATAAATAGCAGCCCCTAGCTCTCATTTCAACACAGTCTCATATTCACACTCATACATATACTCTCACTCTTCCATTTCCACTTTCTCACTCTAAAAATTCTCTTATATTTTAATCTA
Source organism: Pseudognaphalium luteoalbum (assembly GCA_963422505.1). Lineage (NCBI taxonomy): Eukaryota > Viridiplantae > Streptophyta > Magnoliopsida > Asterales > Asteraceae > Pseudognaphalium > Pseudognaphalium luteoalbum. The sequence continues at coordinate 117,261,501 of OY730192.1, read as the reverse complement.
AGATTATTGTAATTAATCTACGGATTAACATAGAGGTTAGAACGAACGTTAGGAGTTTGGAGATTCATCTTTGTACGTGTGAACGAGTTGTCAATCATAATAATACGCTGCTACGCATTTATTTCCGGGTGATATTGAAACCTTTATCATACTTGCTTTATTTCATATTTTAATTATGTATTATAGCCTTGTATGTGATTTGTCTATTACCATGAATTGCGAGTAGTTTATTATTGTGATTGTTGATGATGTAGATAATTATAAGTAAGGATGACATTATACAATTAAGTGTACGACAATTGTAAAAGTGATATAACGGCCCCTATTCAACAGTTTATCTGATATAGTACTGGAAACGTTTTACGCGGAGTACAAATGTATGGATGTCGATAAACGACCGAAGGTAGTTACATCACTGGAATTAGCTCTGGTTTACCAGTTGGAATTCCGAAAGTATAATACAACTTCATAACTAACTGGTATATCCTACGAAAGTCAATGCACAATAAAATGATGTTCGAAAACGCGTTCAGATAAAATAGGAATTAATGACCTTTATATCGTTAAAACTTTATGAACTTGAGTTTAATTTATGGAGTACCCTTGCTGGTTATCCACGTGACTGCAACCTAGTAATTAGGACTTGATCAACCTTAATTATGGTAAGTAGTTATCTGTGCCCATGACATGCAACAAGTAAGACATAGTGAACCCACTCGTTGTACATATTAGGTTTACATTTCTGCATCGCTTTACATTTAGTTAGTTAAGAGTGTCACGTTCACCGTCAATTACTCCTGACCGCATGTCTGATGTAAGAAGCAGTTGAACTACCATATAAAGTACACTGTCCGATTACTGAAAGGCATGGTCTACATATGAAACACGTTTTTATAAACTGCGAATAATCCAGGGATGTATAACTGTTTGAAAAGGAGAGCTCAAGTCATAAGTTGAAGTAACCAAACCTTAATGCACAAAACAAGACTTAGAAATAAGAATAAAATCTTAGTGACCTGGAATCCTTAAAACACTAAGTCTTACATAATCAGCGGTCTAAACATATAAAGTTATTAATCTGCATGCTAACGAAATACTAAACTATTTTAGGGGTTAAGAGCGGTTGGACCTATGAGACGATACCCTACTGATTCATGAACCTCGGCGTCAAGCCAAGATAGGTTGTTTATCTTTCAACTAGATAAGTATTGGAAGTTTGCGTATTGCTCCGATCAGAATCACGATAACCTGGTTCCTAGTGACATTCCAATGGGAAATTTAGTTGGTAAGGTTCTAGAGTTTACACATGATAGTTTAAATCATTACATTTAGCATTGTTCCTGTTTAATCAGTCATCCCGAAACATTAATTATCGAAATCTCAGCAATCACATGTTTATCTTTACCTGTTTTCCTGCACTTTAATTTCCTGCAATTTACTTTTCTGTATTTTAATTACTTGTCTTTAGTTTAAAACCCCCAAACCTACCTACTTTGTTCCATCCTAAATATTTCCCTACCGAAAACACCAGCTTTAATCTCCCACACGTTTGGATTCATAGAACGATCTTAGGTCATACTTACCGCTTGCTAGCCAGAGTAGGTAGTATGTATAATTTAAGCCCAGCTAAATATAAATTTTAAAACCCCTGCTGCGCCTGCATCACCATCAGAAATCACAACGACACTGAACCGACGGTTGCGGGCGCAACAAGTTTTTGGCGGCGCTGCCGGGGAATCACAAACATACGATTCAAAGCCGCCTTAAGTAGTAATATTTAGGAGACCCTTCCGATTGAAATCTTCTTAGAAATCTTTCGAAAGTTAATTTAAGTAATTAGTGTTAATTAAGTATTAGTTAGTTAGGATAGCATTAAAATGACAACTCGAAAACCCACCTCTTGCCTCATTTCAATGGATGATACGGAATTCTTTGACTACTTAGAAAAAGAGTTAGGATCTGATTTCTTTTCACCTTCTTCCTCTTAAACTAAGGAAACCTCCGACACCCAAGAAGAATATAGGACCTCACTTTCAATTCCAAAACATCGCCTGGATTTTGATGACACGGACCAGTTACCTGACCTTGCATCATCTCCAGAAGATCACTCGCCAACTTTGCACCTACCTGGTTTACCAAATTCTTCACACTTCGATTATTTTCCCTTAGATGATTCTGAAGAAAAACCTCCGAAATCTTGTGACTTAATCACCCTCATTCCTGAAACATCGGTGTATACCCAAATTACGCCCGATTCTCGGAATAACGGCATCTTTCCATTCATTTCACTCAAACACCAATACACCATTTACCGAGTGGTGGATAAGGCTCCATCAGTCGAGCCGGAACAACCTTGTTTTGAAAAACGCCACCTCGGTGCTTCTTTCAGTCCTACCCGTAGGGTAGATGTCTATAAAGCATTCGTCAGGCAGTTAACCTATGCCAACCTCCCGTATTCCTACGAACAACGAGAAACGATTGCCACATTAGAAAAACAAGTAGAATTCCTTCTTCGCCTGTCATGTCGTGAATGCGAAAGCAGTTCCACGAATTTCAGAGACCAAGAACTAAAGTTTATAGCAGATTTAGATCTACTTTTTGAATCACTTGCCGACATGGATTTTCTTCCAAAATCTATGATATTAATCAATCACAGTGTCGCCGCAATGATCAACACACTTGAGTTCTGGGAAGAACAAGATCCGATGATTTCTATCGTCATTCCTGGTAAAACTCCTTTCTTTGTTGACCCCGCCTCTTACCTAATCTCCAAATTACGAGACGTTTTTCCTGATTCCACCAAGGAAAGAATCGACACAGTTTTCTTCGCAAAAAGAAAAAACCTTCATGTAAAGCTTACTCGAATCTTTGCCTTTACCAAATACCCCTTCACTTCCGTACAAAAATCCACAATCAGTGAACTCTGTAGGATAGTTAAGTCTACAACCGGAGACCCTGATTCACAGGAAGAGAACGTATTTTTGGAAGTCATGAATAAACTCACTCACGATCTTAATTACAAAGACCAAGGGCCACGCGTCGGTTTGTCAAACCCTAAAAAGGTAAGGAAACCGTACAATAAGTTAATTGGTGATCTTGTCAATTTAGGATACGAAGAACGATAAGTCCTAGGATTAGAGAATCGTCATTTCTATTTAGTTTATAACATCATTTTGGAACTTTCAAAATGTTTTGTGCCGAAAAATGTTCACTTAAGGGAGCAAATCTCGACCCTTTCCCTATGGAGGGATCGGAACGAATTGTAAAACAATCCCTTCTGAAAAAGGTCAAGGCTCGCGACTTTAAATGAGCATATTTTAGTATAAATATAGTAATATAATAAAATTTTGAAAGTTTCCTTTAAAAAGAAAAAACGTTTTTTATTTTTTCCTGAAATCACATGCGCGACAACAAGAACGTACAACGTTAAGCTTTTAGCCGAAACATGTACATTCAACAAGTCCACGTCAGACAAATAATTTTTAAACACCAAAGTTTAATATTTCAGGATTGATTTTAATGGTTCCGCAAAAAATTACGCGCTTCTTAAATTGTATATAACGTAACGAGAGACTAACAAGTAACTAGTTACAATAAATACATTTAAGATTCGTAATCATTATTAGTAGGACATTAGAAATTAATCTAGGATATTAGTCTTAGTACTAAGATGTACATTAGGGACCATGTAAGGAATATGGTACATAGGAGCATGACAAATATTCCCATGGACCACCAACCTTCCATATGATCCTATAATTCGAAAACAAAAACTTTTCTTCTCCTTCCTCCGTCACCTAAAAACTGGCCACCACCATACCTCCACGAATCACCATCCAATCTTCACCAAACTCTCTAATTTCATGTCCTTTTGAACTCCTCATTGCATGATATTCTCGGTTGTACATTCGTTTTGAAGTTTTACGCACTAAAACAAGGTATGATCATAAGAAACCTACTTTAAGCTTAAAGTATCTTATTTTATGAAGTTAACTAAGTTAGTAACTAGGAATTAGTATTTTTCTTGGTTGAATGCTTAGGAACTACATGCTACTACCACTTACCCATGCTAATTCACACTAGTTTGGCTCTTTCAAGAAGATGTACTTAACCTATTGATTAAGTCTAGGATTTGGCTTAATTAAGTGTTAGTTGTTAAACATTTAAGTGATTGTGGTGTTTTGAATGATTGCTCTATGTTAATTGCACAATGCGGATAAATTAGGATTAGCAAGTTTGACTTTGAAAGTCAACAAAAAGTTAACTAGCATGCATGATTAGGATAGTAAATTAAGATTACTTGACAACTCTTGCCTACTAGGACACTTGTACTTGCTTGACTAGTCAAAATAGGCAATATAACTAGAGAATCATTATTAAAAACAAAAGTCTTGAATAAAACCAAACACATGGATGACATAACTTTTTGTGCATGACCTAGCTTGTTTATCAATTAGGAAAATGTCTACAATAATGTTCACATATTTAGGTTATAATTTTGGTATGCGGACAAATAGAAATTATCATCCGAAGTAAGTTTTTACCTAAAAAGTCAACTTAAAGTATTGCATTTTTAAAACAAATCAATTGCAATTTTTATTCAAAAAACCTTACTTCAAATTGGACTTTTAAAAAGTCAAAAACCTACCATGAGACCACAAATTGTGAAATAACGACGTTTCAAACATGGCTAAACACCAAACTTTGTAAACAACATTACTTCACTAGTTAAGTTACCGCCATTCCATGACTATATATTTTCGCACATTGATGATTCCCTTACTAGTGTTAAGACTGATTATTAGTCAATTGGGGGCATTTGATATTTACTGTAATCTTTGGACTGTCAAGAATTTAAAGTCCTCATTTCGAATTTTCCATTAGAAATTTTGGGAAGCGCTTTAAATTTCCCTTTTCTTAAGACCTATTACTTTAAATCTCTCATGTTCTCAGGTACTATGTCACCAAAGAAGAAAAAGCTAAACCCAGCACGTCCACTTACAGGATCTCTTGCATACCTTAGTGCAACACCAACATACGACCAGATGGCACAGATATGGGGAGACAAAGCTTTTGGCCATTTTAGATATGTAGATTGGGAAAAGCTGCAGACATTCAGGCAGAGATTAGAAAGTCTACTCAGTTACTCAATAGAGGGTCAGCAGTTTGAGTCTTTCAAGAAATTGTTCAGCATTGACGAACCGGTGTATATGGAAATGATCACCGAGTTCATGACCACCTATACATTTGAGCCAGGGAGTAGAGTTGGAGACGGGGTGATCATCATTATGATATATGGGGAGCCTATTCACCTTGTCATTGGCTCGGTTTGCATGTCACCTAGATCTCTAAACTCCAGAAGAGATCGATTCACCCCTGTTTACTAGTGGAGCCACCACGATTTCTCTCACGACTACTACCGTAGAGGCATGGAGTCATTGGTCACCAAAGCCGTATTTCTCGGGTATTAAAGCTACCCAGCTCATAGACCCAGTTATGCAGATTTTGCACAAACTACTGGCTTGTTCGCTTGATGGGAAGCACACGTCTAATGGTCGAGTCTTTGAGTTTGATGTTGTCATGATGGCATGTATTCTCGAGAGGAGGAACATTCAGGTTGCCCATCTAGTTGCACAACGGATTTTGGAAGAGAAAGAGTTCGGTGCAAGAAGATCATTCATGGGCCCAGTGATTACTAGGTTGATTCAGAAAATGGGGTTGATTAGGACGACAAAGATAGAGAAATTCAAGAGCCTGCTAGAATGGAGTGCCAAACCGATAGATTACAATTTTCTAAGGAGCATGGATATACTTCGGATTATGAGGGATAGCACCGTTTACATCAGGGCACGGTCATCAGACCCTGAGAGTGTTGATACATTGGTAGCAGGTCTAGTCATACCCAGGGAATCCAGGAAGAGGAAACAACCAAGAGAGCCCCGCAATTCAAACTCCGATTCAGATGAGGATGCACAAGATTCTGATGACCCAGTTGCACCACCACAGCCTACTAGGCCAGGACCTTCTGTCCCGGCCCCTAGAGCTCAGATACTAGCTTACATATACCATTACGGGATACCCCCAGGGCCTGATTACTGGTACTGGTTGATGCAGATGCTATAGAGCCATGAGACAGTAGATCACATGGATACCAGTAAGCCCACTTCCAGACATACCATGCGGAATAGGCCCAACACCACCACACTTATATACATCTGCAGCTCCTAGACATCCAGTTCCTACTCAAGCACCTCACAGACATCCAGCTCGTGGCCATGGTTTACCACCTCGCACGGTTCCACCTAGACCACGACCACCACCAGCACATGATCCTACTCCGGTACAGCATGTCCCCTCAACTGTCGGTTCGGTCAGAGGGCATACTTCGCGAAGCAACAGAATATCCAGAGTCTCCACTTGAGCCACCATTGTTCAGAGTCATAGGATTCTCAGGAGTATTAGCCCTGCACCCTCTCGGATTGATCCAGTATCCTCTCATAGACAGACTGATTTATTTGGAGGACACTCTCAGTAGAGGACACCAGAGATTCCACTGGACAACTTTGACATGCCTGCAGGAGATTTTGTTGATCATTTGATACAGCATGGAGTATTCACTACAGGTACACCAGGAGCAGAGGCTGATCGAGATGCATTAGACGAAGGCACCCACTATCAGCACGATGATTCCTCATCAGATGAGACATCTCCTGGACCTATAGTATCTTCAGCAGCAGTACCACCACCAGCCGAGCACTAGATTGCTCTGCTTTCTGACTTCTTTCTATTTTCTACCAAGACTTTATTATTATTGTGTGTATTTGATGTACTGTGGATGCATATACATCACATCTATCCAATTATTACTTTATTAATCCGAAAATAAGTAGAATCTCTAAGTGTGGGATACTTCAACAAGAGGTACTCAACGAATAGATTCGAACATTAGGGACAATGTTTCTCTAAGTGTGGGATATACGGCCTTCAACCGCAAGTTTTTACCTATTGTCCGTAAGTCTAACAATATTTTTATTAAAAGGCTAAAAATGGATAAAATTTCAAATTTTTAGATTAAAAAACATCGTTCTTTAGAAATCCTATCTTTTAAAATTATAAATTACAGCAAGAAACGAGTTTTGACAACGAAACAAAACTGTTTTAGAATAAGATACGAACGAATAGGGCAACACATGGCTAGGCACACATTGACCAAAATATTCGATTCGTGAGGATTGAGCCCATCATTAGCATTCATCTCTAAAATGCTTCACTTTTCATTTCATGTGTGCGCCGATGTACGCATTTGAATTAGAACTTGCTCTTGCAATGCATTTCAAGATCACACCGATGAGTGCCATACGTGGCATAGGTACAACCTATCTTGATAACTTCTAAGGAATACAAACACCCTTCCACCATCAAACATCCACCCACTCAACATTCACTCTTCACACCCAATCAAAACCTCCTATTATTCATCCCGAACCTACAGAAGTTTTATCTTCCAATAAATTCTCAGAGACACTCTTGATTTCCCAAGACTTTTGCAACCCAATACCATTAGGAATCTTCCAGGCCATAAAACATACCGGTAAGGTCGGCATAGGAAAAGAAAACAAAAGAAAAATAAATCAAGAAGGATTATGCCGGCACAACCAAGAACAAGGCCAAGAAAAGAAAAATTTCAAAGAAAAAGGGAAGAAAAAGGCTATGTAGTCCTTTCAAAATCTGAGAAATTCCAAAGAAACTCTCTCAAGAAAAGTTTTGAGAAAATACATGGAAGCCATCACACTTTCTCCAAACCAAACATCCGATTCCTTCCAAGATATCTCGAAAGGTTAATACCGTCCTCATCAAAAGTGATGGAGATTTGATTCTCGATCAAGCCTATGACGAGAATGCTGCATGACAGGCTATCTGAGTGATTGACACTAGTAAGTAGGAAACCCTAAACACTTGAGTGATTTGAGTGACCCACTTGTGAGGATTGCCTAGTCATCATCATCATGTTGCTCGAAAAAGGTATCAAATTCTATAAACCCTTAGTTTCCAGTGAAAACTCTTTCATAACTGTAACTTTATATTCTTTGAAAAACGGTATCTCTAAAACTAATGCGATTAGAATCTTTCATAATTGTAACTCTAGAAATAAGCTTCAACTTTCTCACTCTACATTCTTTCTCTAGATTAGTTTTAACTAGTATTTAAACTAGTTTAGGAGCTTAATTAGGAATAGAAGGAAAGTGCGGAACGCATTGTAATCTTCAGAGTATGCTCAGAATTGTGTCAATTAATTCAAGTATATTCTCTCTCATTTAATCCTGGTATCGCGTAAAAAGTCACATTTTTACTGATATCGCGTGGAATCTTTGTTTAATGGTATCGCGTGGAATCTTTGTTTTAATACTGATATCGCGTAAAAAGTCACATTTTTACTACCGATATCTCTCTCATTCTGGAACGATTCTTGGCACTTTAACTCAAATTCAGTACAAATCAATAATATTATGTCAAGATGGTAAAAACAAGGTTGCACGAAGAAAATCAAGCAAAACGGATAGAAAACAAAGATTCCACGCACGTTTGAAGATTCAAGACATCAAAATGAGATTCCAATACAAAAGAGTCCATCACCAACATCTATCTCATCCAAGATGTTCGTTTTCAAATTACGAATCCGACAGAAGAAGAATCAACAAAAACGGACGAAGAATGAAGATTCTACGTACGTCGGAAGATCCAAAAGATTCGTACGACACATCTAAAGTTCAGAGATATATTTTTGGGATCTCTTTTCATCAAAAGTTTCGTTTTGAATTACGAATCCAACGCAAAAAGAATCAACGCAAACGGACGTATAACGAAGAAAACACGCACGAATCGAGAAACGAAGCAACAGGCAGCGGGCTGGTGCAGGTAGCAGCCAGCCGTCGCTGGCCAGCCACCAGGCCGCCGCCGGTTGCCACCTGTCCACAGCCGTTTGCGACCCTCCTGCAAGGATCATGCTTTTTTATCCTTTCGTGTACCCGGTGCTAGACCTTTACGTGTTTTTCCGTACCCGGTGCACCACCTTTTCCACCTTTTGCTATTGTGAGCTTTGGGATGCTAACTTGAGCCAAGCCTCTACTATAAATAGCAGCCCCTAGCTCTCATTTCAACACACTCTCATATTCACACTCAAACATATACTCTCACTCTTCCATTTCCACTTTCTCACTCTAAAAATTCTCTTATATTTTAATCTAAGATTATTGTAATTAATCTACGGATTAACATAGAGGTTAGAACGAACGTTAGGAGTTTGGAGATTCATCTTTATACGTGTGAACGAGATGTCAATCATAATAATACGCTGCTACGCATTTATATCCGGGTGATATCGAAACCTTTATCATATTTGCTTTATTTCATATTTTAATTATGTATTATTGCCTTGTATGTGATTTGTCTATTACCATGAATTGCGAGTAGTTTATTATTGTGATTGTTGATGATATAGATAATTATAAGTAAGGATGACATTATATAAATAAGTGTACAACAATTGTAAAAGTGATATAACGGCCTTATTCGACAGTTTATCTGATATAGTACTGTAATAGTTTTACGCGGAGTACAAATGTATGGAAGTCGATAAACGACCGAAGGTAGTTACATCACTGTGATCAGCTCTGGTTTAACAGTTGGAATTCCGAAAGGATAATACAACTTCATAACTAACTGGTATATCCTACGAAAGTCAATGCACTATAAAGTAATGTTCATAAAATGTGTTCAGAAAAATAGGAATTAGTAACCCTTGTACTGTTAAGACTTTATGAACTTAAGTTTAATCTATGAAGACCCTTTCTGGTTATCCACGTGACTGCAACCTAGTTATTAGGACCTGATCAACCTTAATTATGGTAAGTAGTTATCTATGCCCATGACATGCAATAAGTAAGACACAGTTAAACCACTCGTTGTATATATTAGTGTTGAGTCACTGATCGCTGAACTCAAGTGGTCACTGATCACAAGGATTAAGGGGGAGATTATATAGGAAATCATTGAAGTCATTAATCGCTGATAATGTGAAGTCACTGATCATATCTTATATTCACAGTCTCTGTACTTCTCAATAAAGAACTCTCCATGAAGAAAATGATTCAAGTCAAGCTCCTGTTGCTGAAGTTTATGATCGCTGATCCTATCTCTTCAACCAGTAGATGAAGAATTTATAAAGATCAAAGACTCAACTATGTGTGTCGCTGATACTCATCTATCAGCGAGAGTCTCCAAGTCTTCTTGAGTTCTTTCTTTCGTTGAATAAAAGAAGTCACTGAAGATTAGCTGTTCAAGTCATTCTTTAGAGCATGTTAGCTCGCATCGAGAATGAGGAGGATTGATATATCTATCAGTGACTGCAACATTAAATGCCGCATTATATAAGAAGTTGACATTCGGCGTTATTAAGGCGCAGCACATGTTCCTCGTAACTTGAAAAGAGTAACGTGGAAGCATCTGATTGGTTTATGGTACAAGGTGATATTTCCCAAGACAGAATGTCGGACCATGATGTATCACATCTCAACTACCTCACCAATCAAGCAGCGACACGTGTCCTTCCAGATCCTGAATTTAAGGGTTTCTGCGTCTATAAATAGCGTAGTATGTTGTACTTCATTTTGTGTCGATTGTTTGTATTGTTACTTGTTTGTTAGTAACTAGTTTGTCTAAAATACAAACAACACCAGCGAGTGAGCAAGTTAGCGTGTTTGTCCACTACTGCTCATCTCCTTTTGTAAGAGCTATATTGCTTGATTTAGATTAGCTTTGGCTAATCTATTCCGCAATCAACAATAGATAAATTTTATCAATAAAAGAATTTATCTTTCAACTAGTATTGCATCAGCAACTGAACTGCCTATCTTACTTATATATATTTGTGTTCATATTGCTGTGACTTTAATATGATTAAAAGCTTGCAAAATAAGTTAACACATTAAAACAGAAAAGTTTTTAATTGTATTCAACCCCCCCTTCTACAATCAATTCACTGTTAACGATTCATAATCACTAACATAATAGTGATTAGGGACTCACAATTGGTATCAGAGCGGAGTTGGTTTAAATATAATTAAATCAGATCTGCAATGGAATCGGTTAAATACAGTTGTGTTGATTCTGAGTACCAGAAGAGAAATGGCTCCACTACCAAACCACCTGCTTTTGATCCATCTAGAATTGAAACCTGGATGTCCAGGATGATGATGTTCTTAGATCTCGCTGATGATCGTCTTTGTGCAATAATTACTGATGGTCCATACACCCCAACTACTATTGTTCCTGCAGTTGCAGCTACTGCAACTACTCCTGCTATACCTGAAATGGTTATGCCCAAAAGGGAGGAACAGTGGTCAGATGAGGATAAACGTATGGTCAGGCTAGATAAACAAGCCAAAATTTACATAAGCATGGCACTCCCTGACGAAGTGTTTGAGTCCATTAGATTGTGCACTACAGCGAAACATATGTGGGATACTCTTAGAAACATATATATTGGAACTCCTGATATAATTCGCTGTAGAGAAGTTAATCTAACTCGTCAATATGAATTGTTTGCTATGGAACCCAATGAATCACTGGCATCTACCTATACTAGATATCAAGCTTTAATTAATAAAATGGAAAAAGCAAATATAGGAAAGGACCAGAGATTTGTTGTCGAAAAGTTTCTAGAATTACTACCTAGGAAAATTTGGGGAACCATTGCAACATGCATAAGACAAAGAAATAATTATAACTTTCTCAATCTAACTCAAGTTTATGGAATTTTACTTAATTGGGAACAATCTGAGAAGCTAGCTGATCAAGGTGAGCACATTCGTACTGCACTAGGAGGACAAAAGATTTCTAATGCCCTTGTAGCTGAGCTTGATGAAGTTGACCAAAAGCAGAAAGCAAAGCTCACCAAGATGAGCTCAAAGTCGCTGATCGCAGTAGAAGAAGGCAGTGTCGCTGATGATCAGTCAGAAGTCAGCTATGACGAAGGACTTGAGAAGTTAGAGAGAGATATGGCCATGATGGTTGCAAACTTCAGAAAGAACAGCAGATTCAACAGATTTGCTAGTGCTTCATCAAATGAGGTTTCTAAACCAAAAGGTGAATGCTACAAATGTGGGAAACCTGGCCATTTTGCAGCTGAATGCAGATCCAAAGCTGTCAACTCTTTCGCTGATCAAAAACCCAACTTCAAAAATGACATGTACAACAAGTACAAAGCAAAGTACAAGAAGCTGAAGGAATTGTCCAAGTCAAAGAAAAAGAATAAAGGATTTATTGCTGAAGAAGGATCCATCAGCGACTCTGACTCAACTTCATCATCTGATGAAGAAGAAGCTATGATCTGTATGGACAGGGATTACTGCCTGATGGCTGATGATGCTGCTTTTCATGAAGACATCAAAGAAGTAGCACAGAAATGTTCAGCATCTGGCTGGGATCCAGAGACTCTCTACAAGGTATATTGTTTTAAGTCAGCATCAGCTAGTGAAAAAGAGTTAATCTTTGAAACTTTGATAGTTGACTTATCAAATGCTCATGACATTTAGAAAAGACAAGAATGTATGATCAGTGACTTAACATCTAAACTTCAACTTCAAGAAGAAAATTTGTTAAAAATAAAGAATCTTACACTTGATCTTGATGCACAAATACATGCAAATCAAAAATGCATTCAAGAAAAAGTAAAATTTGAAACTAAATTTTCACAACTCAATGAAGTGATGAAGTCATGGTGTAGATCTGCATTAAAAGTGAATCAGTGCATAAGTAATCAAATCCCAAAACAAGTTAAGGCTATTCTGGGAGGTGATTATGAAACTGCTGCTGCTCTCGCTGATGCAACCAAAGTTGATCAAATATTCAATCCTGATGAAACATTCTCAGAGTTTGTCTTTGAACCAATGTCAATTTTCAGTGAGCCTAAACCAAATCACTTTGTGAGGCGTTCACAGGCTACTAGTAGTTATGATATTGCTGCAAGTATTGATGAACTAAAGAAACTAGAAATTTATGAATCAACAACTTGCACAGCTCTTATCAAAACTATCGCTGATGATCAAGAATCTATCAGCGACTTCACTTCTGACACTCCAGTCACTGATGACCTCATCATCAGTGACTTGAAGTCAAAGAAGCAAAATGAGGTAGTAAATCTGAGAACTTCTAAGTCTTCATCTAGTGTGAACAATAAGTCAAAGAAATCTAAGTCCACAAATAAAAAATGTTACAAATGTGGAAGTAGACAGCATGTGTCATCAGATTGTTCATCATCACAAGTTTCACTCAGTCAACCACGATTAGTATGTCAGCATGTGGTATCTGAATGTTCAGCTACATCATCTTCAAAATCACAAATAATCAGTGAGCATTCAGATACTATTGATGCAAGCCTGTGGAAGCCTGGACCAAAGGCTAACCACCATGAACCCATCTCAGGATGGGTTCATCAATTGAACTAATTGTTTGTGTGTGATGCAGGGCATTCTCAGAGAGACAATTTGGTATCTGGATAGTGGTTGTTCCAGACATATGACCGGATGTAAGTCCTTGCTCAGCAACTACAAGGATGAAAGAGGTCCTGATGTAGTGTTTGGTGATAACAACATTGGTAAGACCAGAGGGTATGGGGTCTTGACCAATGGTAATGTTATGTTTAAGAAGGTGGCATATCTTGAAGGACTGAAGCATAATTTATTAAGCATTAGTCAGTTCTGTGATGCCAAAAATAAAGTGTTGTTTGATCATGAAGCTGGAGTTGTTTACAACAAGAATGGAAGCGCTGTCCTGGCTGCTCAAAGAAAAGGAAATACATATGTAGTCAATATGGACTCAGCACAATCAGGAACATGTTTTTATTCCAGAACCGTTTCAGAAGAAAAATGGTTATGGCATAAGCATCTCTCTCATCTGAACTTCAAGGCCATCAGCAAGCTAAGCAAGAATGACTTGGTAAATGGTCTTCCAAAGCTAGCTTATGACAAAGACAAGCTATGTTCAACATGTGAGAAGGGAAATCATCACAGCTCTTCATTCAAAAGCAAACAAACATCTTCAGTGATAGAATGTTTTCAACTGATACATATGGATCTGTTTGGTCCAGTGAGTTCTCCCAGTCTTGGTGGTAAAAGGTATTGCTTGGTAATTGTGGATGAATATTCCAGATATACTTGGGTATTCTTTCTCAAAGCCAAAAGTGATGGAACACAGGAAATCATATCCTTTATCAAAAAGAAGGAAAACTTAAATAATTGTTCAGTTAAACATTTAAGAAGTGATAATGGCACTGAATTTAGAAATGTTGACCTTGAAAGTTTTTATGATTCAAAAGGTATTTCTCAAAACTTCTCTGCACCAAGAACACCTCAACAAAGTGGTGTTGCAGAGAGGAGAAATAGAACCTTGATTGAATCAGCAAGGTCAATGCTCATAGATGCTGGTCTTAAGACCCATTTCTGGGCTGAAGCAGTCAACACTGCCTGCTACACTCAGAATAGGTCTCTGATTGTTAAGAGACATGATAAGACAGCCTATGAGGTGCTAAGGGGGTGAAAACCTGACATAAGTTTTCTTCATGTTTTTGGTAGTACCTGCTATGTCTTAAACAAAAGAGATCACTTAGGAAAGTTTGATCCCAAAGTTGATGAAGGTATATTTGTTGGTTATTCAATCATTTCAAAGGCTTTCAGGGTTTATAATAAAAAAAGGGAATGTATTGAAGAATCAATGGATGTTACCTTTGATGAATCTTATGATAAATCACTCACTGATCCAAAAGACTATGAAAATCTTATTTTTAACACAATCAGTGATGACAAGCATGAGATTCATATATCAGATTCTGAAAGGGAAGATGATGTCCCTGAAGGCACTTCTGGCTCTACTCTAGCTAAGAATGATTCAGGAACTTCATCTTTGCCTATTGACATCCCATCATCATCATCTCATCATCTGCATCAAAATGATAACACTCACTGTCCAAATCAAAGCTTAAACATTAATCATGCTTCTAATGCTGATGTATCTGGTAGATCATCAATGGATAATCAAGTCACTGCTGAACCTCAGCGGGTGACTAAATAGACTAGACATATTGATAATCAATTGATTATTGGTGATCCAAAATCCAAAGTCCAGACTAGATCAACAACTGCTAACTTCTGTTTGTTTGTAAGCTTTGTGTCACTGATGAAACCCAAAAAGATTGATGAGGCACTCACTGATCATCACTGGATAGCTGCCATGCAAGATGAGCTATCTCAGTTTGAAAGAAATAAAGTGTGGAAGTTAGTACCTCAAGTAGCTAGGAAATCTGTGATTGGAACAAGATGGGTGTTCAGAAACAAGATGGATGCTATTGGTGTTGTGATAAGGAATAAGGCCAGACTGGTTGCACAAGGTTACTGTCAGCAAGAAGGAATTGACTACGATGAAACCTTTGCACCAGTTGCTAGGCTTGAAGCAATCAGGTTGTTCTTAGCATATGCAGCTCACAAGAAGTTCAAGGTATACCAAATGGATGTGAAAAGTGCCTTCTTGAATGGAAAGCTGCAGGAAGAAGTGTATGTTAAGCAACCACCTGGATTCACTGATCCCAAGCATCCAGGTTATGTCTATAAGCTGGAAAAAGCTTTATATGGACTAAAACAAGCTCCTAGAGCTTGGTATGACACTCTCTCTACTTTCTTAACTAAATGTGGGTATGTCAGAGGCAAAATTGACAGCACCCTATTTATCAAAAAGGATAAGAGAGATGTCATATTGGTCCAAATTTATGTTGATGATATCATATTTGGGTCTACTAACAATGACTTGTGCAAGGAATTCAGTGACTTCATGACTAAAAGTTATGAAATGAGCATGATGGGTGAACTAACATTTTTCCTTGGTCTGCAAATAAAGCAAACCAAGACAGGTATTTTTATAAATCAAGGAAAATATGTTAAAGATTTATTAAAGAAATTTGAATTCACTAACTGCTCACCCCTTGCCACACCAATGTCATCTGCAGTAAAATTACATGCTGACCCTGATGGTAAATCTGTAAACATCACTGCTCACAGAGGAATGATCGGGTCACTGCTGTATTTAACTGCTAGTAGACCAGACATTATGTTTGCTACTTGTCTATGTGCTAGGTATCAAGCTGATCCAAAGGAATCCCATTTGCTCGCTGTCAAAAGAATATTCATATATCTGAAGGGTACACCAAATCTTGGTCTCTGGTACCCATCTGGTTCAGATTTCTCACTAAAGGGATATTCAGATTCTGATCATGCTGGATGCAAAATGGACAGAAAGAGTACCTCTGGTAGCTGTCAGTTTCTTGGAGAAAAGCTTGTAAGCTGGTCAAGCAAGAAACAAAATTTTGTCTCTACTTCTACTACTGAGGCTGAATATGTCGCTGCTGGAGCTTACACTGCTCAAATTCTGTGGATGAGGAATCAGCTCGCTGACTATGGCTTTGACTTTGGCAATGTTCCAATTTATTGTGACAGTCAAAGTGCTATTGCCATAGCAAATAATCCTGTGATGCACTCAAGGACAAAGCACATTAATGTCAGATATCACTTCATCAGGGACCACGTCATGAAAGGTGACATTGAACTGCATTTCATTCCAACTGATTACCAACTTGCTGATATATTTACAAAACCTTTAGATGAGAAAAGATTTACCTTTCTCATCTGCGAGTTGGGAATGTTGAACTTAAATGATTAAAACCTGATTGTTGAATAAAAGGTATTTACAGAATATATGGTTTATAATTCTAACTCGCTGGCCTATTATTCTCACTTATATAATCAGCAAGAACAATAAGTTAGCATAGTTATGATCAATAAATTCTAGACTTTGTAACTACACATGAAAACTCTTTATATCACATAAATAAAATATGTTTTATGCTTCACAATTTGGCTAGCTGATTAGATTAGTATTCTAAGTTGTAATCTGATCAGCGAAATCAAATATGAGACATAATATTTATTTTATTTTAAGATATAACTTATTTTCATCTCGCTGAGACGTAATGTATCAGCGAAGTTTCTTCTTATTTAATATCGCATTTATTTCGACATATATTCCTTTACATTTAATACATTTTGTATTTAATTTTTAACGATTTATATTCCTAATAAATGCTTTATTAAATATCTCATGGGACCTCGAAAAGGTACACTTTTTCTGACACCTCGTATACCTTTCCGGCGTACCACTCCCATCACCATTTAATGTTACCACTCATCACCATCATCACCCTACTCCCCTACCATCAACCACCACCTTTTGACCACGTACATACGCTTTTTGACCACATGTTTTGTATCTCAGCAACCGTATATAAGCAGCGAAACTTTTTCACTTTCACTTTTACGCTTTCTTGATTTCAAAACTTCATCTTTTTCATTTTCTCTGCAAAAATTCTAAATTTCTAAGTCTTCTTCTTTCTTTTCTTAAAAATGGCTAGAACTAAGTTTTTCAACAATGCTTACACACCGACCCCAGAGATTAAAGCTCTTCGAGCCTCTGCGGTCAGTGAGACGCTTGTTGTTACAGTTCCCAAATCTAACTATTTGGGAAATGTAACCTGCCCTAAACCAGAGTATGCGGAGGTCATAAACTTTCTTAAAAATCACTTTATCCTCCCTGCTCTTACCTTGTCTCCTGGGGAAATGAACCCAGAATGGCTCAGTGAGTTCTGGTATACCTGCACTCACTCTGTCGTCTCTGGTGTTTCACAACTCCAGGGTTTTATAGACAATGGTACCCATCCCATCACCATAACTGCCAACACCATCCGGTCCATTTTACATCTCCCGACCTATGAGTCGTACGAGTCGTTGCCAGAGAGCGACGTAACCAAACAAGGCCTCGTCGATCTTACTGAGATTGAGTGTAAATACTCAGTCGATGGCAGTGGCAACCGTAAGTACTCTACGGTCCACAAAAGTAAAATGGATGGTGTTTGGAATGCCATTTTCACCAATTTCATTCAATCTTTGGGTAGAAAATCAGGGAGCTATGATCAATTCAGCTCCCTGGAGGCCCAGATCAGTTGGTCACTGGTCAACTCTCTACGAGTTGACTATGCAAGTGTGATCTTCAATGAACTGGTCACCAAAGTCGCTGAGCCTGCCAGGGCCAAATATGTACCCTACCCTAGGTTTCTCTCACTGATCTTCAGGGATCAGTTTGATGCCTATGATAGGGTATCTTTTCAAGGTTTTGAGCCGACCCTGGTAGGATCTCAAATCTTTGCCTGCTTTCATGAAACACCCGGGGATCCTTGCACCTCAGCCTGTAACTTCTGTACAAATGTCAGTTGCTGCCCCCCCCCCCCCCCATCGACCACGTCACTGACCACACCCCCAGTGACTACTGTTGGTCAACCACCACTCAAGAAACCACCAACTACTCCCAAGAAAAAATCTAAATTAGGGTCCCTGACATTAAAGGTTCAGGGACATTGCTCAAAGAAGACATCTACGGATGCCAGTGGTGAATCAGTGACTGTACGTTCAGTTGCTGAGGGCACCACTACTAAACCCTCAACTTTACCTTCTTCATTGGAATCCCGAAAGTCCAGTGACTCTAAAAAGGGAAAATTACAGACAGCTGCAGTGGATCAAACCACTGTTAGCAGTGATTCGGGTGCATCCCACACCCTCAGATTGAGTCAACCCAGCCACTTGTCATCCTCACAAAAGGGTGACATTTCACTCAAAGGGCTAGTGACATCAGTGGGTGATAACACACTCATTGCTGATGTCACACCACTGGCTACAGACCCGGGCCATCTCTTATCTATCACTGCACCGGCTGTCAATGTCTCACCACTGACCCATGGTGAGATACAGGTCACTACCTCTATTTCTAATGAACCATCAGCTAAATCACAAGCTGATGATGAGGAAATCATGCCCATGGACACCTCAGAGGACACCCAACCCATTCCTCTACCCACATCTAACTCTCCTATCAGAGAGGTATCTCCCACCTCTTTCTCCAGTGACAACATTCAAGTCACTGCTGCTGGTCAGACCACACCCACTGACCAGGCAGTCCACTCTACACCTACTCCCACTATACCCCCCACAACTACTCCCCCAAATAACTCCACCCACTCTACATCAGATCAGCTACTGATGGAGTACATTGCCTCATTTCAAACCCAAATTAAGATGCTCACTGCTGACCGTGAGGCACTTATAGGCAATGTCTCTGTCCTCCAGAAAGTCGTCACTGCTCTCACTGATGTCTATAACTCCATTGAACCGTGGAGTACATCAGTCAGTGAGAGGGTGCAAACAGTAGCTGAGGCTAGTGCTGCAATAAACCATGCAGTCACTGAGCTAGCCTCCACCTCCACTACAAACTTTACCACTCATGCCACTGCCATTGCCCAACTCACCACCAACCAAAATGACTTGGATATCTCTGTATCCAACTATCTTTTCAACACTGACAAAGTTATCAAGGTGCTTCCGCAGGTTGTTTCACTGCTTGATCAGACTAGAGCTGAGGTCGCTGCCCTGCGAGAGGAAAATGCTAACTTCACTGATCAAATTCTCAGGGCAGTAGATCAGTTTGAGCAAACCAGTCAGGGGGAGAGTGAAGAAGAAGATGATATTTCTGTCTCAGTCTCTGATCCTGAGATGCCCCTTCAAATGACTGATCCGTTGTCAAACAAAGCTCACAGGGACATTGTGCTCAACACTTATGCACTACGTCCAATCGCTGAGCAACCTGAGCTGGAAGCCCTTGCAGTTGCTGAACTGCATTGGGTTGATATGGAGATGGCTACTGACATGGTAGATGTTGCAGAATGCTTCCCTGAGTTCAGTGCTGAAGAGCTCAGGAATTATAATGGGCTGGTACAACAGTGGGCAGTGGATGAGGTTGCTAGGATAGAGGGTACCTCAGTGAGCTATGAATTGGCTCGCTGGGAGTGGATGAACAGGAAGGTTGTAGATGATGAATCTGATGATGAAGAAGATGATACCATCATGCATGATGCTGATGATAATGATGATGACAACAATGATGATGGTCAGGGAGGTGGTCATGGAAATGGTCAGGGTTCAGAAAGTGAAGATGAAGATGATGTAAATATGGAGGATCAGCAACCCAAATCATCTGTCATTAAAAGAAAAAGGACCAGTGATGTAACACCCCCAAATTTAATGAATCGTGGAAGCATACTTTGGGTGTTACTAATCAAGAATCTAAGCACACAGATATATAGCAAACGACTCTATATGTGTCGTTATAACAAAATATATTAATAGTAAAAGGTTTACAACAGTTTGAACTCATACATAGCTCGTGATCGTAATATGAGAGATTTAAGTACATAATTAGTTTTACAAAATCTAATAATGTAATGAAATCTCTGAAGTTTACATGAAGACTCGAGCTAAGATGTATCCTGATGGGCAGTCCAAATCTACTGCTGAGTACATGTGATACATACTAAAATGGGTCAGCTAACGCTGGTGAGCTCACAGGTTTGAGTATCAAATAATATTCTATGAACCGCAAGATTTAAGTATTGATTTGCATCCAGCAAATAAAATTACAGATAATGTATATAACCATGAGCGCATAGTCTGAGCTTAACTCGAGGGTCGGGTCCCATATAGAGAATTCCGAGCGAGGTGCCTCCACGAGTGCCTAATCTACACTCGTCTTCCCAAATATTAGTACGTCCGTTTACCCGGTTAGTGCTTGCTAACCCGGACGAGGAGGGTCAATCCTATATGGTACCATATACTAATATTCACGCTACTTTCGTATTACCAGACTATACTGACGGAGGACTTTGATTTGATTAGTTGAAAACAACTCATGTAGTATATTGAAATACGTACTCGTGTTCATGCGTTAAAAACAGAGCAATGTATCACACCCCTAGTAAAACAGTAAAAAGAGGGGTCATGAGACTCACCTGAGCCTGAAGTGTTTATCTTAATAAACTTAGATTGATTAGCCAAGAATCGAAGTCCAACGACTTGTAACCTGAGGGTGTCCACGACACGCGATGGTTATCACATGATTGAGTATCTCAAAGATCACCCTTGTAGTTGTTTGTTCAACTAGAATGTCCAAATTACCATGATTTGGTTGTTTTTTTAAGTGTTTGAAAATGTGTACGGCCCGTTGGTGATTGTTTGTAATAATAATCCCACATTATTATTTTGATGATTTTGAAGTGTTATACCTAAAAGTAAGTTCCAATGTGTTTTAGAAGTTGTGTCGCATTCGTGTTTGCTGTTATACAAGTTTAACACTTTGTGTGAAAATTTAGATGTAACACCGTTACTCGTGAACCTAGGGTAAGGGCGAAGCCCGTTAATGACGGGGGTCCGGGGGCAGCGCCCCTGGTAGCGGGGTCCAAGTGGCGGCAGCCCCTGGCGGGGTCCAAGGGGCAGAGCCCCTGGCTGGGTGAATTTAGGTGAAATGGGGCGTCAAATTTGGGTCTCAAAACTTAGTGTAAAATTAGTTTGAAACCTTCTGTTTTATGCGTCACTTATAGTGTCACTTGGGCTTAGGTGTCACTTAGGAAGTGACACATGAAATGGTAGAATCTGAGTGAGGGCGTCACTTATGGCGTCACTTATGGAAGTGACGCATAGTGAGGCGTCACTTAGGTAAGTGACGCATAAGGTGGCGACACTTCATCAGTGACGGGTGTAAGTGTCGGTTAGGCGTCACTTAAAGGAGTGACGCTTACCTGGGCGTTATTAAAGCAGTGTCGGGTTATTAGTGATGGTAAGGGTCCTAGGCGTCACTAAGCAAGTGACGGTTGGAGTGTCGGGAAAAAGGGGTTTTATGCGGCACTTAGGCAAAATTAGGGTTTCATGCGACACTCAATGCGTCACTTAAGTGATGCACGAAGTGACGCTATACTGGTCGTCTTTGCGACACTTAGGTCTGTTTGAAGGATTTTTGAGCCAAAACGAGTTTTCCGGCCATAGTTTGGTCCGATCCTTTTACCCAACCCATATATGGAAATTCTAAGCTTATATAAACAACAAACATGTAAAAATTAGTGAAATCGAAGAGTTTCGGGTTTTTGTAGGAACTTACAAAGTGCCGACATGAAATTCCGAAAAGATAGAGTTGTAGATCGTTGCGTGGTGGTTGTTTTTCTCCAAAGAGCTTCGAGATTTCGGCGGCGTTTGGTGGTGTAATTTGGTGTTTTAAGGTGATGGTGGTGATGGTTATCTTGAAAGAGAAAAGAGAGAGAAAGGGAAGAGTGTTGGTGGAAATGAAGAAGAAAATGAGGAGGGAGTGGGGTTTTGTTGAAAGCCTCACTTCCTCAGCTCCTGCAATCGTGCTCCGTGCGGTGTTCGTTTTCCCAATTGTTTAAACGTTAAAATAATATAAATTACCTTTAAATATACGTTTTAAATTACCAAATAAATTCCTGATAATTTGGTTGAAGTATTTTATTAAAATACTTAATAATTGAATTATTAAATTTAACGTCTTCTGGTTTTGTTTTATCGTGCGATTTTACATTTTAATTATGTAAATTGTCAATTGTACGATACGAGTTTAACTTGAAATGTTATAAAATGATATTTTTAGATGTAATAGCGTTATTAAATAATGTTATATTATTTAATAAAATTGTTCACCAACGTCCGTATTAATCGAATCAAATTGCTTTTGATTTGAAACGCGTACGATTTAGCCAATTCGCGTAATTGTACATATTCAACAATATATTATGTGATACATTAATTAGCCTAACACAGAACTAATTACATGTATTAAAAGGGGATTAGGCACTAATTACTAGTCCTAATTTGGCGGGTGTTACATTCTCCCCCCGTTAGAAGAATTTCGTCCCGAAATTTATCTCGAGGACACGTTTGATGTAGAGTCAGGGAATAACTGAGGATACTTGAGTCGCATTTGGTCTTCCCGTTCCCAAGTGAATTCCGGTCCACGCCGCGAATTCCACCTGACCTTGACGATGGGAATACGACTTTGTTTGAGTTGTTTAACCTCACGGTCTACGATTTCAGCGTGTTCCTCAACAAAATGGAGTTTGTTATCCACGCGAATCTCATCGAGTGGAATGATAAGTGTCTCATCAGACAGACATCTCTTTAGGTTAGAAATGTGAAAAGTAGGGTGCACGCTGCTAAGCTCGGCTGGCAGCTGCAATCGATATGCCACAGGGCCAATTCTTTCGAGGATCTCAAAAGGCCCAATGTACCTAGGGTTCAGTTTACCACGTTTACCGAATCGGATAACGCCTTTCCAAGGTGAAACTTTAAGTAGTACTCGGTCTCCAACCTGGAACTCGAGTGGTTTGCATCTCCCGTCAGCATAACTTTTTTGACGATCACGTGCGGCTTTGAGTCGGTTTTGGATTTTGAAGATTTTCTCAGTGGTTTCGTGTATGAGTTCAGGACCAGTGAGTTGGCTGTCTCCCACTTCGGTCCAACAGATCGGTGATCGGCACTTACGACCGTACAGTGCCTCGAAGGGTGCAGCCTTAATGCTGGCGTGATAGCTGTTATTGTAGGAAAATTCGCACAATGGCAGGTGTCTTTCCCAGTTTGCACCGAAGTCAACTACGCAAGCTCGTAGCATATCTTCAAGTGTCTGAATAGTTCGTTCACTTTGGCCATCGGTTTGAGGATGGTATGCGGTACTCATATCGAGTCGGGTACCTAATGACTTTTGAAGTGATTGCCAAAAGTGAGAAGTGAAACGAGCGTCCCTGTCAGAGATAATCGAGGTTGGGACACCGTGTCTGGAAACAATTTCTTTGATGTAGATTTGGGAGAGACGTTCCATTTTATCGGTTTCCTTGATCGCCAGGAAATGAGCAGATTTGGTGAGACGATCGACGATCACCCAAATAGTATCGCAACCGCTCGATGACTTGGGTAGTTTGGCTATGAAATCTATGGCGATTTGTTCCCATTTCCATTCAGGAATGTTGGGTTGTTGAAGTAAACCAGAAGGTTTTTGATGTTCCGTTTTGACTCTCGAGCAAGTAAGGCACTTGTTGACATATGTGGCGATTTCGGCTTTCATGTTCGGCCACCAATAGAATTCTTTGATGCCGTAATACATTTTGTCGGATCCCGGATGGATAGAATATTTAGACTTGTGAGCTTCATCCATCACCAAGTCTCGCAGGTTCCCAAAGTTAGGCAACCAGATTCGATTTGAGAAGTACCTAATGCCATTAGGTTTGATTTCGAGTTGTTTGTCCATGCCTCGCAAGGCTTCATTCTTGATGTTATCGGGTTTCAGAGCTTCGAGTTGAGCGGTGAGAATCTGAATGTTTAGATCATTGTGAATGGTCATACTGAGGGCTCGGACTCGAAGTGGTTTCAGCCGTTCCTTTCGACTGAGGGCATCGGCAACAACATTTGCCTTGCCTGGGTGGTATTTGATTTCGAAGTCATAATCGGTGAGCAACTCGACCCAGCGACGCTGTCGCATATTAAGGTCTTTTTGGTCGAAGATGCGTTGGAGACTTTTATGATCGGTGAATACGGTACTTCGGGTACCATAGAGGTAGTGTCTCCAGATTTTGAGGGCGAACACCACGGCCCCTAGCTCGAGGTCGTGAGTCGTGTAGTTCTTCTCATGAACTTTGAGTTGTCGGGAAGCGTAAGCAATGACCTTATCCCGTTGCATCAACACGCAACCGAGACCTTGGTGGGAAGCATCGCAGTATACCACGAAGTCGTCGGGGCCTTCGGGTAAAGATAGAATAGGAGCACTACAAAGCTTGAGTGTTAATAGCTGAAATGCTGACTCTTGTTTATCAGTCCAATCGAACTTCTGTTCCTTCTGAGTCAGTGTCGTGAGTGGTTGAGATATTTTGGAGAAATTTTTGATGAAACGACAATAATACCCGGCCAATCCCAAAAATTGGCGTACTTCGGTTGGAGTAGTTGGTGCTTGCCAGTTTTTGATAGCTTCGATTTTTGATGGATCGACATGTATTCCTTGACTATTAACAACATGTCCAAGGAATTGAACGGATTGTATCCAGAACTCACATTTGGAGAATTTAGCATATAACTCCTCGTGTTTAAGTAGCTCTAGGATGGTTTTGAGGTGTTGTGCGTGTTCTCATTCGTTGCGCGAATAGATGAGAATGTCATCGATAAAGACAATGACAAACTTGTCGAGGTAAGGTTTGCACACCCGGTTCATAAGATCCATGAATACAGCCGGTGCGTTTGTTAAACCGAAGGGCATCACCTGAAATTCATAATGCCCGTAACGAGTTCGGAAAGCAGTTTTCGGAATGTCGGTGTCGCGAACTCGAAGTTGGTGATAACCTGACCGAAGATCGATCTTTGAATAAATACTCGACCCTTGTAGTTGGTCAAACAGGTCATCGATGCGAGGAAGTGGATAACGGTTCTTGACGGTCAACTTGTTCAACTCTCGATAGTCGATACACATTCGGAAAGAACCATCTTTCTTTTTCACGAATAAGACCGGAGCTCCCCATGGTGAAGAACTCGGTCTAATAAATCCTCTGTCCAGGAGTTCCTGTAACAGGGTAGACAACTCCTGAAGTTCGGATGGGGCTAGGCGATATGGTGCTCGGGCTACCGGTGCAGCACCCGACACGAGATCGATCGAGAACTCAACCTGTCTATGTGGAGGTAAGCCAGGTAGTTCTTCCGGAAAGACTTTGGGAAAGTCTCTAACGATTTGCACATCCTCAAGTCGCTTCTCCTCCGACTTTTTCTCTGTGATGTGCGCGAGGATTGCTGGATAACCCTTTTTCAGAAATTTTTGGGTTTTCAAACAAGATATGATATTTAGTCTCGTCCTGCCAGTCTCCCCCCGTATGATCAAGGTTCTAGCGACGGTGAGAGGGATGCAGACGATTTTATCATAACAGATGATTTCGGTTCGATGTTTGGACAACCAGTCCATTCCAATGATGACGTCGAAACTCCCAATTTCAACCGGCATAAGGTCGATCGAAAAGGTTTCATCGGCTAGGTTTAAAGTGCAATTAGGTATCACACTATTGGTTTCTATGAGTTTACCGTTTGCTAGCTCTACAGTGTACTTAACATCTAAGGCAACAGGAGTGATGTCAAGTAAGGGGTAAAACTCATTAGAAATAAAGCTCCTATCGGCACCAGTATCAAATAGAATAGAGGCAGTTAAGTTGTTGAGGAGGAACATACCCGTGACCACATTCGGGTCCTGGCGGGCGTCCCCAGAGTTGAGTACGAACGCTCTACCTTTTGCGTTGTTGTTGTTGTTGTTGTTGTTGTTGTTGCTGTTGTTGCCCTTATTCTTCAGGTTTGGGCAATCATTCTTGAAGTGCCCGGTGTTTCCACACCCGAAACATGTCTTGGGAGCCTTGGGGTTGTAGTTGGAGTTGTTGTTGTTGGTGGGGGATCTACAGTCCTTGGTGAGGTGTCCGTACCTCTTACAGTTGTTGCAATAAGGACCGCAAGGACCTTCATGGTGGCGGTTGCACTTGGAACAGTAGGGCTTGTTCCCGGTGTAACCACGCCTGGGTTCGGTGGTTGAGTTGTAGGCTTTGATGGTGTCGGGTTTCTTGTTTTGGTTGTTGCTGTGGTTGTCAGACCACTTCCTTTTGAGGTGGTTGGAGGAAGAAGTGGGTGGTTCTGAGTCCTCGTTCATGGCCATGAGTTCATGGGCCTATCGGATAGCACCATCAATGGTGGTCTGGTTTGAGGAGGCGACGTTTCCCCGGACAGGCTCCGGAAGACCGCAGATGTACCTTCGGATTTTATCGGGTTCGGTGCTCACCATTGCTGGGCGAAGGATGGCAAGCTGTTGGAATCTGATGGTATATCCGTCAATGTCAGCTCCCTGCACCTTTAGGTGCCAGAACTCATCCTCTAGCTTTTGGAGTTATTCGATGGGGCAATACTTAGCAGTAAGCATTGTCTTCAGTTCCTCCCAAGGGAGTAGGTAGGCGGTATCGATACCCACGGACTGGGCATATGAATTCCACCATGAGAGTGCACCATCCTCGAGGGTGCAGGTGGAGTATTTGACTCTGTCCTCTTCCGCACACTTGCTGATGTGGAAGACGGACTCCATTTTCTCGAACCATCTGATCAGTCCGATGGCTCCTTCAGTTCCCTTGAAGTTCAAGGGTTTGCAGCTCAGGAAGTCCTTGTATGAACAAGGCTTGGATTGAGGCCCGTTGGCAGCTGTGTCTTCGCTGCCCGAACTGGGTTGTCGGGTAGCCATAGCTTGAGCCACGCTTTGGGCTATGAGTTGGGTGATTTCAGTTTCGCTGAAGGTGAATCGCTTCGGTGGCATCTTGCTGAACAAGATCAAGAAAAGACAATGAGATTCTTGTGTGAAATTCTGATGTATCACATGTGTATATGATGGAATATACGATATAAAGTGATATTTATAATTCATTTACATAACCAAGTTTGGTACATGACACGAGTTTTCAAAAGATTACATAATACGAGGAGTACAAAAGGTACCGGGAATTGTTACATCCGGTTAGAATAGTGAATGTCCTACATAGATAGATATAGATTACAAGATGACAGCCACACTAGTTCTAACGCAAGTTGATCCGTTCCATTAGTGTGATGAGTCGATCCACGGTGACTGCGAGTATGCTGGTTTGTCGGGCGTTGTCTTCTGCCAATGCTAGTCGTTGTACCAGCATTCTTGAGTATTCTTCAGCCTCTTGTAGGCGCTGCTCGCATTGTTCCAACCTGAGTCGCAAAAGTTCGACTTCTATTCCTGATTCCACCACTCGGTCGTGGAGTATGTTCATGTTGCTAACGGTGTTTTCGTGATCCTCGGAGACTTGGTTGATACGCTCAAGCGCTGTGAGTCTCCAATTTTCATTGGTTTCTTGCAAAGCGACATCCATGGTGCGAAGTCGTTGCTCGTGACGGTCCAGCCTAGCGGCCAAGGCCGGCAGAGTGAAGTGAGTGGGGTACGGGCCAGCTCGAGGCAACCTGGCGTTCCTCCTAGCTACCCTCGGGTTCTGCGACCCGGATTGAGAGCGTGACGAATTGGGTGGTGTGTTTGCTATTCTGAGACAAAGCGTTAAAAAGAGTGAGGCCTATCTATGTATATACATATATATTACATAATAGCCTAAGGTGTCTAACACATACATGTTTGGGTCCCGGTTTCTCTCGTGGTCAGAGTCAACTAGTGTATCATGCTCAGTCATGATTCCTTTCAGATTCCACATCATATTCTTTTAATTATACATAGTTGATCAGGCTAGGTTAAATTAAACCAATACCATGTAGTCATTGAACCTAATCATACTTAATAAGGAATACTGCCTAACGGTCATAGTCTAGGCCCACTAAATGCAACCTAGTTCACTATAACCTTAGACTCTGGTACCAATCTGTAACACCCCCAAATTTAATGAATCGCGGAAGCATACTTTGGGTGTTACTAATCAAGAATCAAAGCACACAGATATATAGCAAACGACTCTATATGCGTCGTTTTAACAAAATATATTAATAGTGAAAGGTTTACAACAGTTTGAACTCATACATAGCTCGTGATCGTAATATGAGAGATTTAAGTACATAATTAGTTATACAAAATCTAATAATGTAATGAAATCTCTGAAGTTTGCATGAAGACTCGAGCTAAGATGTATCCTGAAGGGCAGTCCAAATCTACTGCTGAGTACCTGTGATACATACTAAAATGGGTCAGCTAATGCTGGCGAGCTCATAGGTTTGGGTATCAAATAATATTCTATGAACCGCAAGATTTAAGTATTGATTTGCATCCAGCAAATAAAGTTATAGATAATGTATACAACCATGAGCGCATAGTCTGAGCTTAACTCGAGGGTCGGGTCCCATATAGAGAATTCCGAGCGAGGTGCCTCCACGAGTGCCTAATCTACACTCGTCTTCCCAAATATTAGTACGTCCGTTTACCCGGTTAGTGCTTGCTAACCCGGACGAGGAGGGTCAATCCTATATGGTACCATATACTAATATTCACACTACTTTCGTATTACCAGACTATACTGACGGAGGACTTTGATTTGATTAGTTGAAAATAACTCATGCGTTAAAAACAGAGCAATGTATCACACCCCTAGTAAAACAGTAAAAAGAGGGGCCATGAGACTCACCTGTGCCTGAAGATTTTATCTTAATAAACTTAGATTGATTAGCCAAGAATCGAAGTCCAACGACTTGTAACCTGAGGGTGTCCACGACACGCGATGGTTATGACATGATTAAGTATCTCAAAGATCACCCTTGTAGTTGTTTGTTCAACTAGAATGTCCAAATTACCATGATTTGGTTGTTTGTTTAAGTGTTTGAAAATGTGTACGGCCCGTTGGTGATTGTTTGTAATAATAATCCCACATTATTATTTTGATGATTTTGAAGTGTTATACCTAAAAGTAAGTTCCAATGTGTTTTAGAAGTTGTGTCGCATTCGTGTTTGCTGTTATACAAGTTTAACACTTTGTGTGAAAATTTAGATGTAACACCGTTACTCGTGAACCTAGGGTAAGGGCGAAGCCCGTTAATGACGGGGGTCCGGGGGCAGCGCCCCTGGTAGCGGGGTCCGAGGGGCGGCAGCCCCTGGCGGGGTCCAAGGGGCAGAGCCCCTGGCTGGGTGAATTTGGGTGAAATGGGGCGTCAAATTTGGGTCTCAAAACTTAGTGTAAAATTAGTTTGAAACCTTCTGTTTTATGCGTCACTTATAGCGTCACTTGGGCTTAGGCGTCACTTAGGAAGTGACGCATGAAATGGCAGAATCTGAGCGAGGGCGTCACTTATGGCGTCACTTATGGAAGTGACGCATAGTGAGGCGTCACTTAGGTAAGTGACGCATAAGGTGCGACACTTCATCAGTGATGGGTGTAAGTGTCGGTTAGGCGTCACTTAAAGGAGTGACGCTTACCTGGGCGTCATTAAAGCAGTGTCGGGTTATTACTGACGGTAAGGGTCCTAGGCGTCACTAAGCAAGTGACGGTTGGAATGTCGGGAAAAAGGGGTTTTATGCGGCACTTAGGCAAAATTAGGGTTTCATGCGACACTCAATGCGTCACTTAAGTGACGCACGAAGTGACGCTATACTGGTCATCTGTTTGACGGATTTTTGAGCCAAAACGAGTTTTCCGGCCATAGTTTGGTCCGATCCTTTTACCCAACCCATATATGGACATTCTAAGCTTATATAAACAACAAACATGTAAAAATGAGTGAAATCGAAGAGTTTCGGGTTTTTGTCGGAACTTACAAAGTGTCGAAATGAAATTCCGAAAAGATAGAGTTGTAGATCGTTGCGTGGTGGTTGTTTTTCTCCAAAGAGCTTCGAGATTTCGGCGGCGTTTGGTGGTGTAATTTGGTGTTTTAAGGTGATGGTGGTGATGGTTATCTTGAAAGAGAAAAGAGAGAGAAAGGGAAGAGTGTTGGTGGAAATGAAGAAGAAAATGAGGAGGGAGTGGGGTTTTGTTGAAAGCCTCACTTCCTCAGCTCCTGCAATCGTGCTCCGTGCGGTGTTCGTTTTCCCAATTGTTTAAATGTTAAATTAATATTAATTACCTTTAAATATACGTTTTAAATTACCAAATAAATTCCCGATAATTTGGTTGAAGTATTTTATTAAAATACTTAATAATTGAATTATTAAATTTAACGTCTTCTGGTTTTGTTTTATCGTGCGATTTTACATTTTAATTATGTAAATTGTCAATTGTACAATACGAGTTTAACTTGAAATGTTATAAAATGATATTTTTAGATGTAATAGCGTTATTAAATAATGTTATATTATTTAATAAAATTGTTCACCAACGTCCGTATTAATCGAATCAAATTGCTTTTGATTTGAAATGCGTACGATTTAGCCAAATCGCGTAATTGTACATATTCAACAATATATTATTTGATACATTAATTAGCCTAACACAGAACTAATTACATGTATTAACAGGGGATTAGGCACTAATTACTAGTCCTAATTTGGCGGGTGTTACAAGTGACACCTCTCCTGCATCTACTCCTCCATCAAAGAAACAACAGGTCAGTGACCCTCAATCACATATTGTCATATCTGAGGTAACTGTACCCTTATCTACACCAACAACCCAAAACCTACCCTCACCCACAGCAACTACAACTACAACTACACTCACCCAAATTACCACACCTACCCCAGCAACAATAACACCAATCTCCACAGCAACTCTCTCCAACACTACCACATCAGACACTTCCCCTACAACATGCCTTTCCTCTGACTCAGCCTCAGAAAGCCTCTGTCCTGATGAAACTAAAGAACAACGAATTGCTAGAAAAGTAAAGGCAAGACATGACAGGGAGCAGGAGATGATCATGAAAATAACCTTTCAGGCTGAGTTAAGAGAGGAACAAGAAAGGAAAAGGTTGCTGAAAGAGCAATCAGATGCTGATGGAGCGTACCTACTGGAATTGAGCTCTAAAGATGCTAATGAAAGGGCCAGACTGCTTAAACAAAAGCAAGATCAAGAAGAGTCTGATGCTGCAATTGCCAGGGTACTTGCTGAAATAGAAGAGAGTGAGCTAGAGCAACAGAAACTGAAAACATCAGCTAGCAAGAGCTCTAAAAAGAAAGGGGGAGCTGTCAAAACAGCAGTGGATAGAAAATGGGATGAGATAGATAGAAAGAGTTTGCTGCCCGTATGACAGGGAGATCAAACGCTGCACCTATTACCAAGGTAAAATTGAAGAAGTCTAAGAATCAATCTCAACCTCAGCTACTCATTCAAAGAGGTTCAGAGACTCAAGCCATGCTACTTGATCAAGTATGCAAGCTGCACAGAGAGGAATGGAATGAAATCAGGCTTGCTATCAGCCACTCTACAAGTGCAGCTAAAGTTGATGTCCTGAAAGAGATTGATAGGCTATATCAGAAGATGGTGTCGCTGCAACTTCTTAGACCAGAAGATACTGTCACATATGGTGAAGAGATTGTTCAGCCACCAAGCCCAAGGTATAGGTCAGGCACTAGCAGCATCTATCGAATCCCCAACACTTTAAGGTTAAATCTGTCTATCCCTGCTGGTGTGCCAAAGCTTGAAGGACATGAAGTCATTGAAGGGGAGAAGGGTCTGGTATACAGGGACTTAAATGGTGCCCTTAGGTTTCAGAGAGAAGCTGAACTTGAGAAGGTTGATCAAGAACAACTCATACACCTAATCAGGTCAGCTAGCATGCTTCCTACAAATTCAAAAATCAGAAAAGCTATTCTCGATGAAGCCTTGGCAAGAAAATTCAGATACCTGCCCTCCAAAGACAAGTATGAACTTGAAGCTGAGCTTGGCATTGTTAAAGAGAGGGAGATGTGGAGAGATAAATAAATTAGATCTTTTGTAATAGTTAGTCTCTTGTAAATATTTATTTAATGATATAAATGAGGCTTGACACAGAAAAATCTACAAGTACAAGTCTCTGGGCGACCAACCTACCGTCAGAGACTAAAAACCTTTCAGCAACAAAAATTTACAAGTACAAGTCTCTGAGCAACCAACTTATCATCAGAGACTAAAACTTTCCTGCAACAAGTTTGTCTAAGGGAGTTTTGACTTAAACCATTTAGGGGGAGATTGTTGAGTCACTGATCACTGAACTCAAGTGGTCACTGATCACAAGGATTAAGGGGGAGATTATATAGGAAATCATTGAAGTCATTAATCGCTGATAATGTGAAGTCACTGATCATATCTTATATTTACAGTCTCTGTCCTTCTCAATAAAGAACTCTCCATGAAGAAAATGTTCAAGTCAAGCTCCTGTTGCTGAAGTTTATGATCGCTGATCCTATCTCTTCAACCAGTAGATGAAGAATTTATAAAGATCAAAGACTCAACTATGTGTGTCGCTGATACTCATCTATCAGCGAGAGTCTCCAAGTCTTCATGAGTTCTTTCTTTTGCTGAATAAAAGAAGTCACTGAAGATTAGCTGTTCAAGTCATTCTTTAGAGCATGTTAGCTCGCATCGAGAATGAGGAGGATTGATATATCTATCAGTGACTGCAGCATTAAATGCCGCATTAAATAAGAAGTTGACATTCGGCGTTATTACGGCGCAGCACGTGTTCCTCGTAACTTGAAAAGAGTAACGTGGAAGCATCTGATTGGTTTATGGTACAAGGTGATATTTCCCAAGACAGAATGTCGGACCATGATGTATCACATCTCAACTACCTCACCAATCAAGCAGCGACATGTGTCCTTCCAGATCCTGAATTTAAGGGTTTCAGCGTCTATAAATAGCGTAGTATGTTGTACTTCATTTTATGTCGATTGTTTGTATTGTTACTTGTTTGTCAGTAACTAGTTTGTCTAAAATACAAACAACACCAGCGAGTGAGCAAGTTAGCGTGTTTGTCCACTACTGCTCATCTCCTTTTGTAAGAGCTGTATTGTTTGATGTAGATTAGCTTTGGCTAATCTATTCTGCAATCAACAATAGATAAATTTTATCAATAAAAGACTTTATCTTTCAGCTAGTATTGCATCATCAACTGAACTGCCTATCTTACTTATATATATATGTGTTCATATTGCTGTGACTTTAATATGATTAAAAACTTGCTAAATAAGTTAACACATTAAAACATAAAAGTTTTTAATTGTATTCAACCCCCCCTTCTACAATTAACTCACTGTTAACGATTCATAATCACTAACATAATAGTGATTAGGGACTCACAATTAGGTTTACATTTCTGCATTGCTTTACATTTAATTAGTTTAGAGTGTCGTTCTCACTGTCAATTACTCTTGACCGCGTGTTGGACGTAAGAAACTGTGGAACTACCATGTAAAGTACACGGTCTAATCACTGAAAGGATGGTCTGCATATGAAACACGTTTTTAATAAACTGCGAATAATTCAGGGATGTATAACTGTTTGAAAATGAGAAATTTAAGTCATAAGTCGAAGGAACCGGAATTTAAGTAATCATAAATAAGACTTAGGAATGAAAGTAAAAGTTCAAGTGACTTAGGATACTTAAACCTCTAGGTCTTTTAAAATCGGCGGTCTAAACACACAAAAGTTAAGAACGGTTGCACCCATGAGATGATACGTTGCTGATTCACGCACCTCGGTATAAAACCAAAATAGGTTGCTTATCTCTTAACCATATAGGTATTGGATGTGGCGTATTGCTCCGATCAGAATCATGATAACCTAGTTCCTAGTGACATGCCAATGGGAAAAATTAGTTGGTAGGGTTCTAGAGTTTACACCTAATAGTTTATCTATTATATTAAGTATTGTCCCTATTTAGTCTGTCATCCCCAAACATTATTTATCAAAATCTCAGCAATCACATATTTATCTTTATATGCTTTTCTGTATTTTAATTTCCTGCAATTTATTTTCCTGCACTTTATTTATTTGTTAATAGTTTAAAAAAACCCCAAACCTATATACGTTGTTCCATCCTAAATACTTCCCTACCAAAAGCACCAACTTTAATCACCAGCATGTTTCGATTCATAGAACGATCTTAGGTTATACTAACACTTACTAACCAGAGTAGGTAGTACTTATAATTTAAGCCCCGATATTTATAAATTTTAAAACCCCTGTTGGCGCCCGATTAGTTACCATCAATGACACCGACGCTTCGGGGCCCATCAAGTTTTTGGCGCCGCTACCGGGGAATCGTAAACGTACGATTCAAAGCCGCCTTAAGTAGTAGTATTTAGGAGATCCTTTCGATCAAAATCTTCTCTGAAATCCTTCGAAAGTTAATTTATGTAATTAAGTACTAATTAAGTATTAGTTAATTAGGATAATATTAGTTTAAAAATGACAACTCAATATCCCACTTCTTGCCTCAATTCAAAGGGTGAATTGAAGGCAATGGATGATCTGGAGTTATGTAACTACTTAGAAAAAGAGATAGGATCTGATTTCATTTCACCTTCTTCCTCTAAAGCTAAGGAAACTTCCGACACCCAATAAGAATTTAGGCCCCCACTTTCTATTCCACAACATTGTCTAGATTTTGATGACACAGATCAGTTACCTAACCTTGCATCATCTCTAGAAGATCGCTTTCCAACTTTTCATTCACCTAATTTACCAAATTCTGTCCACTTCAATTATCTCCTCGAAGATAATTATGAAGTAAAACCTCCGAAATCATGTGACCTAATCACCCTCATTCCTAAAACATCAGTGTATGCCCAGACTCTTTCCGATTCTTGTAATGATGGCTTTTCTCCATTCCTTTCACATGAACAAAAATACACCATTTATCGAGTGGTGGATAAGGTTCCATCAGTCAAGTCAGAACAACCTTCTTTTGAAGAACGCCACCTCGGTGCTTCTTTCCATCCTTCCCGTAGATTAGATGTCTACAAAGCATTCGTTAGGCAATTAAAATATGCCGACCTTCCATTTTCATATGAACAATGAGAGACGATTGCCAATTTAGAAAAACAAGTAGAATTCCTTCTTCGCCTGTCCAGTAATGAATGCGAGATAACTTTCACAAATTTCCGAGACCAAGAACTAAAGTTCAAAGCAGATTTAGATCTACTTTTTGAATCATTTGCCGACGTGGATTTCCTCCCAATATCTATGATATTAATTAATCACAATGTCGCTGCAATGATCAACAAACTTGAGTTTTGGATACAACGAGACCCGATGATTCCCATCATCATTCTTGGTAAAATTCCATTCTTTGTTGACCCCGCCTCTTACTTGATCTCAAAATTACGAGATGTTTTTCCTGATTCCACCAAGGAAAGAATCGACATAGCCCTCTTCTCTAAAAGAAAAGACCTTCACATTAAGCTTGTTCGAATCTTTGCCTTTACCAAATACCCCTTCACTTCCACACAAAAAGCCATAATCAGTAAACTCCTTAGGATAGTTAAATATACAACCGGAGAACCTGATTCACAGGAAAAGAAAGCGTTTCTGGATTTCATGAATGAACTCACTCACAACCTAAATTATAAAGACCAAGGACCACGTGACGGCTTGTCAAACCCTAAAAACATAAGGAAGGTATACAATAAGTTCATCAGCGATCTTGTCAATTTAGGATACGAGGAACGAAAAGTCATAGGGAAAATAGAGGATAGTCATTACTAATTAATTAATTTATAATGTCATTTGGGAGCTTTCAAAAAGTTTTATACCTAAAAATGTTCGCTTAAGGGAGCAAATCTCAACCCTTTCCCTATATAGGGATCGGAACGAATCATAAAACAATTCTCTCCGAAAAGATCGAGGCTCGCGACTTTAAAAGAGCGTATTTCAGTATACATATATTAATAAATAAATTCTTGAAAGCGACCTTTAAGAAAACGTTTTTAAATTATTGTATGAAAAACACGCGCATGTCGAAAGGAATACGCAATTTCAAGCTTTTAGCCAAAATAGATACATTCCATATACCCGCGCCAGACAAAAGTTTTAATACACCCAAAAATTCACTAAGTTTAATACCTTAGATTGATTATAATTGCCCCGCAAAAATTTGCGTGTTTCTTAAATTATTTATAACGTAACAAGGGACCAACAAGTAACTAGTTACAATAAGAATAATTAAGATTCGTACTTACGATTAATAGGACATTAGGAATTAATCTAGAAAGCATTAGGCTTAATCCTAGAGTACACTAGGAACCATGTGTAAGGAATATGGTACTTAGGAACATGACACATATTCTTAGGGACCACTAAACCTTCCATATATCCCTATAATTCAAAAGCAGGAAGAAAACTTCTTCTTCCTCCCTCCCCACACCCAAAAACCGGTCACCCCATCATCACCATAAAGCCACCATCAAAACTCCACCAAAACTTGTAATCTTGTATCTTTTGAACTCCTCTTTGTATGCTCTTCACGGTTGTACGATTATTTTCAAGTTTTGTTCATAAAAACTAAGGTATGATCATCAAAACCCACCTTAAACTTAAAAGTACTTGTTTAGATGCTTAGAACAATTACATGCTACTACCATGCTAGTATCTAGATATTTAAGTTTAATTGTGAAGCTTTGAATGATTATTACATGATGATTGTACCATGTGGTTAGCTTATGGTTGTAAATTGCAAGTTTGACTCTTAAATTCAACAAAAAGTTAACTAGCTAGCATGAATAGAATAATGGATTAAAATTACTTGACCATTCTTGCTTACTAGGATGCTTATACTTGCTTGACTAGTCAAAATAGGCAATATAACTAGAGAATCATCATTTTGAAAATAAAGGTTTTGAATTAAACCAAACACATGGGCATGATGATTTTTTGTG
The DNA here is from genome assembly GCA_963422505.1 of Pseudognaphalium luteoalbum. Lineage (NCBI taxonomy): Eukaryota > Viridiplantae > Streptophyta > Magnoliopsida > Asterales > Asteraceae > Pseudognaphalium > Pseudognaphalium luteoalbum. The sequence goes on along the minus strand of OY730192.1, from coordinate 117,224,157 downwards.
CATAACCTAGCTTGTTTACCAATTAGGAAATGCTTAAAATAGTTTAGATCATGTATGCATGAATAGGTTATAATCTTGGCATGCGGATACTAGAAAATATCGTTTGAGGCAAGCTTTGACCTGAAAAGTCAACTTGAAGTATTGATTTCTCTTTACAAATCATTTTTTTAATTCTAAAACCTTACTTCAACTTGAACTCCTAAAAAGTCAAACCCTACTGCTAACGATATGATCAAGAATTGTGAAATCTTGACATTTCAAAATTGGTAATGCCAAACTTGTAAATGACAATATTTCACAATAAAGCTATCACCATTTCTTGACTTTACATTTTCATATATTGATTACCAACCACACTACATGTCACCTTAGTTTGATTAAAACTAATTATCTGTTGCTTGGGAACATTGGATATTTGATGTAATCTTGGACTGTCATAAATTTAAAGCCCTCATTTCGAATTTTCTTTAAGAATTTTTGAAAATGCTTTAAATTTTCTCTTTCTTGAGAATCCATTACTTTAAATTTATCATGTTCTCAGGTACCATGAAGAAATCAAAGCTAAACCCAGCACGACCACTTGCAGGATCTCTTACCTACCTCAGTGCCACACCCGAGTACGACCGGATGGCATGAATATGGAGGGATAAATCATTTGGCCGTTTCAGATACGTAGATTTGGATAAGCTGCAGATATTGGAGTTTAGACAAAGATTAGAGAGTCTGCTCAGTTACTCAGTAGAGGGTTAGCAGTTTGAACCGCTTAAAAGACTATTCAACATTGATGAGCCGGTATACATGGAATTGATTACCGAGTTCATGACCACGTATATATTTGAGCCAGGGAGTAGAGTTGGTAGTGGTTCGATTACATTTCGATATATAGGCAGCTTGTTCACCTTGTCACTAGCTTAGTTTGCACTGCACCTAGATCTCTACACTCAAGAAGAGATACGATCCCCTCCGTTCACTAGTGAAGCTACCATAGTTTCCCTCATGACTATAGCTGCAGAGGCATAGAGTCATTGGTCGCCAATGAAGTTCTTCTCGGGTATTAAGACTACCCAACTCAGAGACCCAGTCCTACAGATTCTACACAAGCTATTAGAATGTTCGATGACTAATGGTCAAGTTGCCGAGTTTGATGTTGCTTTGATGGCATCTATCCTCACCAGGAGGAACATTCAGGTTGCCCACTTGGTTGCTCATAGAATTCTTGAGGAGCAAAGTTATGAGTCGAAAAGGTCATTTATGGGCCCTGTGGTTACAAGGTTGATTAGAAAACTGGGACTGCTCTGAACAACAGAAGTAGAGAAATTCAAGAGTCTACCCAATTGGAGTGCCCAACCAATAGACTATGAGTTTCTGAGATTGATGGGGATAATCAAGATATTGAGAGATGGCACATTCTATATTAGAGCACGAACAACAGTTCCCGATAGTGTTGATACCTTGGTGCCATATTTAGTTCTACCTAGAGGGACGAGAAAGAGAAAGCGGTCAAGAGAGCCCAGAGATTTGGAGTCAGATGAGGATGAAGATGAGGATGATCCCGTAGACCTAGTTGCACCACCACCAGTAGTACCACCGCCTGTCAGGGCAGGACCTTCTACCTCGGCCCCCAGATACAGATGCCCATATACATCTATCACTACGGAACACCTCCAGGGGCAGACTATTGGTACTGGCTCATGCAGATGCAGGTTAGATGTTACAGGGCTATGAGACAGCAGATTGTAGGGATACTGGTAAACTCATGCAGATGCAGGTCGCCAATGAAGTTCTTCTCGGGTATTAAGGCTACCCAACTCAGAGACCCAGTCCTACAGATTCTACACAAGCTATTAGAATGTTCGATGACTAATGGTCAAGTTGCCGAGTTTGATGTTGCTTTGATGGCATCCATCCTTAGCAGGAGGAACATTCAGGTTGCCCACTTGGTTCCTCAGAGAATTCTTGAGGAGCAAAGTTATGAGTCGAAAAGATCATTCATGGGCCCTGTGGTTACAAGGTTGATTAGAAAACTGGGACTGCTCAGAACAGCAGAAGTGGAGAAATTCAAGAGTCTACCCAATTAGAGTGCCCAACCAATAGACTATGAGTTTCTGAGATTGATGAGGATCATCAAGATATTGAGAGATGGCACATTCTATATTAGAGCACGACCAGCAGATCCCGATAGTGTTGACACCCTGGTGCCAGATTTAGTTCTACCTAGAGGGACGAGAAAGAGAAAGCGGTCAAGAGAGCCCAGAGATTTGGAGTCAGATGAGGATGAAGATGAGGATGATCCCGTAGACCTAGTTGCACCACCACCAGTAGTACCACCTGTCAGGGGAGGACCTTCTACACCGGCCCCCAGATACAGATGCCCATATACATCTATCACTACGGAACACCTCCAGGGGCAGACTATTGGTACTGGCTCATGCAGATGCAGGTTAGATGTTACAGGGCTATGAGACAGCAGATTGCAGGGATACTGGTAAACTCATGCAGATGCAGGTCGCCAATGAAGTTCTTCTCGGGTATTAAGGCTACCCAACTCAGAGACCCAGTCCTACAGATTCTACACAAGCTATTAGAATGTTCGATGACTAATGGTCAAGTTGCCGAGTTTGATGTTGCTTTGATGGCATCCATCCTTAGCAGGAGGAACATTCAGGTTGCCCACTTGGTTCCTCAGAGAATTCTTGAGGAGCAAAGTTATGAGTCGAAAAGATCATTCATGGGCCCTGTGGTTACAAGGTTGATTAGAAAACTGGGACTGCTCAGAACAGCAGAAGTGGAGAAATTCAAGAGTCTACCCAATTAGAGTGCCCAACCAATAGACTATGAGTTTCTGAGATTGATGAGGATCATCAAGATATTGAGAGATGGCACATTCTATATTAGAGCACGACCAGCAGATCCCGATAGTGTTGACACCCTGGTGCCAGATTTAGTTCTACCTAGAGGGACGAGAAAGAGAAAGCGGTCAAGAGAGCCCAGAGATTTGGAGTCAGATGAGGATGAAGATGAGGATGATCCCGTAGACCTAGTTGCACCACCACCAGTAGTACCACCTGTCAGGGGAGGACCTTCTACACCGGCCCCCAGATACAGATGCCCATATACATCTATCACTACGGAACACCTCCAGGGGCAGACTATTGGTACTGGCTCATGCAGATGCAGGTTAGATGTTACAGGGCTATGAGACAGCAGATTGCAGGGATACTGGTAAACTCATGCAGATGCAGGTCGCCAATGAAGTTCTTCTCGGGTATTAAGGCTACCCAACTCAGAGACCCAGTCCTACAGATTCTACACAAGCTATTAGAATGTTCGATGACTAATGGTCAAGTTGCCGAGTTTGATGTTGCTTTGATGGCATCCATCCTTAGCAGGAGGAACATTCAGGTTGCCCACTTGGTTGCTCAGAGAATTCTCGAGGAGCAAAGTTATGAGTCGAAAAGGTCATTCATGGTCCCTGTGGTTACAAGGTGGATTAGAAAACTGGGACTGCTCAGAACAGTAGAAGTGGAGAAATTCAAGAGTCTACCCAATTAGAGTGCCCAACCAATAGACTATGAATTTCTGAGATTGATGGGGATCATCAAGATATTGAGAGATGGCACATTCTATATTAGAGCACGACCAGCAGATCCCGATAGTGTTGACACCCTGGTGCCAGATTTAGTTCTACCTAGAGGGACGAGAAAGAGAAAGCGGTCAAGAGAGCCCAGAGATTTGGAGTCAGATGAGGATGAAGATGAGGATGATCCCGTAGACCTAGTTGCACCACCACCAGTAGTACCATCGCCTGTCAGGGCAGGACCTTCTACCCCGGCCCCCAGATACAGATGCCCATATACATCTATCACTACGGAACACGTCCAGGGGCAGACTATTGGTACTAGCTCATGCAGATGCAGGTTAGATGTTACAGGGCTATGAGACAGCAGATTGCAGGGATACTGGTAAACTCATGCAGATGCAGGTCGCCAATGAAGTTCTTCTCGGGTATTAAGGCTACCCAACTCAGAGACCCAGTCCTACAGATTCTACACAAGCTATAAGAATGTTCGATGACTAATGGTCAAGTAGCCGAGTTTGATGTTGCTTTGATGGCATCCATCCTTAGCAGGAGGAACATTCAGGTTGCCCACTTGGTTGCTCAGAGAATTCTTAAGGAGCAAAGTTATGAGTCGAAAAGGTCATTCATGGGCCCTGTGGTTACAAGGTTGATTAGAAAACTGGGACTGCTCGGAACAGCAGAAGTGGAGAAATTCAAGAGTCTACCCAATTGGAGTGCCCAACCAATATACTATGAGTTTCTGAGATTGATGGGGATAATCAAGATATTGAGAGATGGCACATTCTATATTAGAGCACGACCAGCAGATCCCGATAGTGTTGAGACCCTGGTGCCAGATTTAGTTCTACCTAGAGGGACGAGAAAGAGAAAGCGGTCAAGAGAGCCCAGCGATTTGGAGTCAGATGAGGATGAAGATGAGGATGATCCCGTAGACCTAGTTGCAACACCACCAGTAGTACCACCGCCTGTCAGGGCAGGACCTTCTACCCCGGCCCCCAGATACAGATGCCCATATACATCTATCACTACGGAACACCTCCAGGGCCAGACTATTGGTACTGGCTCATGCAGATGCAGGTTAGATGTTACAGGGCTATGAGACAGCAGATTGCAGGGATACTGGTAAACTCATGCAGATGCAGGTCACCAATGAAGTTCTTCTCGGGTATTAAGGCTACCCAACTCAGAGACCCAGTCCTACAGATTCTACACAAGCTATTAGAATGTTCGATGACTAATGGTCAAGTTGCCGAGTTTGATGTTGCTTTGATGGCATCCATCCTCACCAGGAGGAACATTCAGGTTGCCCACTTGGTTGCTCATAGAATTCTTGAGGAGCAAAGTTATGAGTCGAAAAGGTCATTTATGGGCCCTGTGGTTACAAGGTTGATTAGAAAACTGGGACTGCTCTGAACAACAGAAGTAGAGAAATTCAAGAGTCTACCCAATTGGAGTGCCCAACCAATAGACTATGAGTTTCTGAGATTGATGGGGATAATCAAGATATTGAGAGATGGCACATTCTATATTAGAGCACGAACAACAGTTCCCGATAGTGTTGATACCTTGGTGCCATATTTAATTCTACCTAGAGGGACGAGAAAGAGAAAGCGGTCAAGAGAGCCCAGAGATTTGGAGTCAGATGAGGATGAAGATGAGGATGATCCCGTAGACCTAGTTGCACCACCACCAGTAGTACCACCGCCTGTCAGGGCAGGACCTTCTACCTCGGCCCCCAGATACAGATGCCCATATACATCTATCACTACGGAACACCTCCAGGGGCAGACTATTGGTACTGGCTCATGCAGATGCAGGTTAGATGTTACAGGGCTATGAGACAGCAGATTGTAGGGATACTGGTAAACTCATGCAGATGCAGGTCGCCAATGAAGTTCTTCTCGGGTATTAAGGCTACCCAACTCAGAGACCCAGTCCTACAGATTCTACACAAGCTATTAGAATGTTCGATGACTAATGGTCAAGTTGCCGAGTTTGATGTTGCTTTGATGGCATCCATCCTTAGCAGGAGGAACATTCAGGTTGCCCACTTGGTTGCTCAGAGAATTCTTAAGGAGCAAAGTTATGAGTCGAAAAGGTCATTCATGGGCCCTGTGGTTACAAGGTTGATTAGAAAACTGGGACTGCTCAGAACAGCAGAAGTGGAGAAATTCAAGAGTCTACCCAATTGGAGTGCCCAACCAATATACTATGAGTTTCTGAGATTGATGGGGATCATCAAGATATTGAGAGATGGCACATTCTATATTAGAGCACGACCAGCAGATCCCGATAGTGTTGACACCCTGGTGCCAGATTTAGTTCTACCTAGAGGGACGAGAAAGAGAAAGCGGTCAAGAGAGCCCAGAGATTTGGAGTCAGATGAGGATGAAGATGAGGATGATCCCGTAGACCTAGTTGCACCACCACCAGTAGTACCACCTGTCAGGGGAGGACCTTCTACACCGGCCCCCAGATACAGATGCCCATATACATCTATCACTACGGAACACCTCCAGGGGCAGACTATTGGTACTGGCTCATGCAGATGCAGGTTAGATGTTACAGGGCTATGAGACAGCAGATTGCAGGGATACTGGTAAACTCATGCAGATGCAGGTCGCCAATGAAGTTCTTCTCGGGTATTAAGGCTACCCAACTCAGAGACCCAGTCCTACAGATTCTACACAACCTATTAAAATGTTCGATGACTAATGGTCAAGTTGCCGAGTTTGATGTTGCTTTGATGGCATCCATCCTTAGCAGGAGGAACATTCAGGTTGCCCACTTGGTTGCTCAGAGAATTCTCGAGGAGCAAAGTTATGAGTCGAAAAGGTCATTCATGGTCCCTGTGGTTACAAGGTGGATTAGAAAACTGGGACTGCTCAGAACAGTAGAAGTGGAGAAATTCAAGAGTCTACCCAATTAGAGTGCCCAACCAATAGACTATGAATTTCTGAGATTGATGGGGATCATCAAGATATTGAGAGATGGCACATTCTATATTAGAGCACGACCAGCAGATCCCGATAGTGTTGACACCCTGGTGCCAGATTTAGTTCTACCTAGAGGGACGAGAAAGAGAAAGCGGTCAAGAGAGCCCAGAGATTTGGAGTCAGATGAGGATGAAGATGAGGATGATCCCGTAGACCTAGTTGCACCACCACCAGTAGTACCATCGCCTGTCAGGGCAGGACCTTCTACCCCGGCCCCCAGATACAGATGCCCATATACATCTATCACTACGGAACACGTCCAGGGGCAGACTATTGGTACTAGCTCATGCAGATGCAGGTTAGATGTTACAGGGCTATGAGACAGCAGATTGCAGGGATACTGGTAAACTCATGCAGATGCAGGTCGCCAATGAAGTTCTTCTCGGGTATTAAGGCTACCCAACTCAGAGACCCAGTCCTACAGATTCTACACAAGCTATAAGAATGTTCGATGACTAATGGTCAAGTAGCCGAGTTTGATGTTGCTTTGATGGCATCCATCCTTAGCAGGAGGAACATTCAGGTTGCCCACTTGGTTGCTCAGAGAATTCTTAAGGAGCAAAGTTATGAGTCGAAAAGGTCATTCATGGGCCCTGTGGTTACAAGGTTGATTAGAAAACTGGGACTGCTCGGAACAGCAGAAGTGTAGAAATTCAAGAGTCTACCCAATTGGAGTGCCCAACCAATATACTATGAGTTTCTGAGATTGATGGGGATAATCAAGATATTGAGAGATGGCACATTCTATATTAGAGCACGACCAGCAGATCCCGATAGTGTTGAGACCCTGGTGCCAGATTTAGTTCTACCTAGAGGGACGAGAAAGAGAAAGCGGTCAAGAGAGCCCAGCGATTTGGAGTCAGATGAGGATGAAGATGAGGATGATCCCGTAGACCTAGTTGCAACACCACCAGTAGTACCACCGCCTGTCAGGGCAGGACCTTCTACCCCGGCCCCCAGATACAGATGCCCATATACATCTATCACTACGGAACACCTCCAGGGCCAGACTATTGGTACTGGCTCATGCAGATGCAGGTTAGATGTTACAGGGTAATGAGACAGCAGATTGCAGGGATACTGGTAAACTCATGCAGATGCAGGTCACCAATGAAGTTCTTCTCGGGTATTAAGGCTACCCAACTCAGAGACCCAGTCCTACAGATTCTACACAAGCTATTAGAATGTTCGATGACTAATGGTCAAGTTGCCGAGTTTGATGTTGCTTTGATGGCATCCATCCTTAGCAGGAGGAACATTCAGGTTGCCCACTTGGTTGCTCGGAGAATTCTTGAGGAGCAAAGTTATGAGTCGAAAAGATTATTCATGGGCCCTGTGGTTACATGGTTGATTAGAAAGCTGGGACTGCTCAGAACAGCAGAAGTGGAGAAATTCAAGAGTCTACCCAATTGGAGTGCCCAACCAATAGACTATGAGTTTCTGAGATTGATGAGGATCATCAAGATATTGAGAGATGACACATTCTATATTAGAGCACGACCAGCAGATCCCGATAGTGTTGACACCCTGGTGCCAGATTTAGTTCTACCTAGAGGGACGAGAAAGAGAAAGCGGTCAAGAGAGCCCAGAGATTTGGAGTCAGATGAGGATGAAGATGAGGATGATCCCGTAGAGCTAGTTGCACCACCACCAGTAGTACCACCGCCTGTCAGGGCAGGACCTTCTACCCCGGCCCCCAGATACAGATGCCCATATACATCTATCACTACGGAACACCTCCAGGGGCAGACTATTGGTACTGGCTCATGCAGATGCAGGTTAGATGTTACAGGGCTATGAGACAGCAGATTGCAGGGATACTGGTAAACTCATGCAGATGCAGGTCGCCAATGAAGTTCTTCTCGGGTATTAAGGCTACCCAACTCAGAGACCCAGTCCTACAGATTCTACACAAGCTATTAGAATGTTCGATGACTAATGGTCAAGTTGCCGAGTTTGATGTTGCTTTGATGGCATCCATCCTTAGCAGGAGGAACATTCAGGTTGCCCACTTGGTTGCTCGGAGAATTCTTGAGGAGCAAAGTTATGAGTCGAAAAGATTATTCATGGGCCCTGTGGTTACATGGTTGATTAGAAAGCTGGGACTGCTCAGAACAGCAGAAGTGGAGAAATTCAAGAGTCTACCCAATTGGAGTGCCCAACCAATAGACTACGAGTTTCTGAGATTGATGAGGATCATCAAGATATTGAGAGATGACACATTCTATATTAGAGCACGACCAGCAGATCCCGATAGTGTTGAGACCCTGGTGCCAGATTTAGTTCTACCTAGAGGGACGAGAAAGAGAAAGCGGTCAAGAGAGCCCAGCGATTTGGAGTCAGATGAGGATGAAGATGAGGATGATCCCGTAGACCTAGTTGCAACACCACCAGTAGTACCACCGCCTGTCAGGGCAGGACCTTCTACCCCGGCCCCCAGATACAGATGCCCATATACATCTATCACTACGGAACACCTCCAGGGCCAGACTATTGGTACTGGCTCATGCAGATGCAGGTTAGATGTTACAGGGTAATGAGACAGCAGATTGCAGGGATACTGGTAAACTCATGCAGATGCAGGTCACCAATGAAGTTCTTCTCGGGTATTAAGGCTACCCAACTCAGAGACCCAGTCCTACAGATTCTACACAAGCTATTAGAATGTTCGATGACTAATGGTCAAGTTGCCGAGTTTGATGTTGCTTTGATGGCATCCATCCTTAGCAGGAGGAACATTCAGGTTGCCCACTTGGTTGCTCGGAGAATTCTTGAGGAGCAAAGTTATGAGTCGAAAAGATTATTCATGGGCCCTGTGGTTACATGGTTGATTAGAAAGCTGGGACTGCTCAGAACAGCAGAAGTGGAGAAATTCAAGAGTCTACCCAATTGGAGTGCCCAACCAATAGACTATGAGTTTCTGAGATTGATGAGGATCATCAAGATATTGAGAGATGACACATTCTATATTAGAGCACGACCAGCAGATCCCGATAGTGTTGACACCCTGGTGCCAGATTTAGTTCTACCTAGAGGGACGAGAAAGAGAAAGCGGTCAAGAGAGCCCAGAGATTTGGAGTCAGATGAGGATGAAGATGAGGATGATCCCGTAGAGCTAGTTGCACCACCACCAGTAGTACCACCGCCTGTCAGGGCAGGACCTTCTACCCCGGCCCCCAGATACAGATGCCCATATACATCTATCACTACGGAACACCTCCAGGGGCAGACTATTGGTACTGGCTCATGCAGATGCAGGTTAGATGTTACAGGGCTATGAGACAGCAGATTGCAGGGATACTGGTAAACTCATGCAGATGCAGGTCGCCAATGAAGTTCTTCTCGGGTATTAAGGCTACCCAACTCAGAGACCCAGTCCTACAGATTCTACACAAGCTATTAGAATGTTCGATGACTAATGGTCAAGTTGCCGAGTTTGATGTTGCTTTGATGGCATCCATCCTTAGCAGGAGGAACATTCAGGTTGCCCACTTGGTTGCTCGGAGAATTCTTGAGGAGCAAAGTTATGAGTCGAAAAGATTATTCATGGGCCCTGTGGTTACATGGTTGATTAGAAAGCTGGGACTGCTCAGAACAGCAGAAGTGGAGAAATTCAAGAGTCTACCCAATTGGAGTGCCCAACCAATAGACTACGAGTTTCTGAGATTGATGAGGATCATCAAGATATTGAGAGATGACACATTCTATATTAGAGCACGACCAGCAGATCCCGATAGTGTTGACACCCTGGTGCCAGATTTAGTTCTACCTAGAGGGACGAGAAAGAGAAAGCGGTCAAGAGAGCCCAGAGATTTGGAGTCAGATGAGGATGAAGATGAGGATGATCCCGTAGAGCTAGTTGCACCACCACCAGTAATACCACCGCCTGTCAGGGCAGGACCTTCTACCCCGGCCCCCAGATACAGATGCCCATATACATCTATCACTACGGAACACCTCCAGGGGCAGACTATTGGTACTGGCTCATGCAGATGCAGGTTAGATGTTACAGGGCTATGAGACAGCAGATTGCAGGGATACTGGTAAACTCATGCAGATGCAGGTCGCCAATGAAGTTCTTCTCGGGTATTAAGGCTACCCAACTCAGAGACCCAGTCCTACTGATTCTACACAAGCTATTAGAATGTTCGATGACTAATGGTCAAGTTGCCGAGTTTGATGTTGCTTTGTTGGCATCCATCCTTAGCAGGAGGAACATTCAGGTTGCCCACTTGGTTGCTCAGTGAATTCTTGAGGAGCAAAGTTATGAGTCGAAAAGGTCATTCATGGGCCCTGTGGTTACAAGGTTGATTAGAAAGCAGGGACTGCTCAGAAGAGTAGAAGTGGAGAAATTCAAGAGTCTGCCCAATTAGAGTGCCCAACCAATAGACTATGACTTTCTGAGATTGATGGGGATCATCAAGATATTGAGAGATGGCACATTCTATATTAGAGCACGACCAGCAGATCCCGATAGTGTTGAGACCCTGGTGCCAGATTTAGTTCTACCTAGAGGGACGAGAAACAGAAAGCGGTCAAGAGAGCCCAGAGATTTGGAGTCAGATGAGGATGAAGATGAGGATGATCCCGTAGAGCTAGTTGCACCACCACCAGTAGTACCACCGCCTGTCAGGGCAGGACCTTCTACCCCGGCCCCCAGATACAGATGCCCATATACATCTATCACTACGGAACACCTCCAGGGGCAGACTATTGGTACTGGCTCATGCAGATGCAGGTTAGATGTTACAGGGCTATGAGACAGCAGATTGCAGGGATACTGGTAAACTCATGCAGATGCAGGTCGCCAATGAAGTTCTTCTCGGGTATTTAGGCTACCCAACTCAGAGACCCAGTCCTACAGATTCTACACAAGCTATTAGAATGTTCGATGACTAATGGTCAAGTTGCCGAGTTTGATGTTGCTTTGATGGCATCCATCCTTAGCAGGAGGAACATTCAGGTTGCCCACTTGGTTGCTCAGAGAATTCTTAAGGAGCAAAGTTATGAGTCGAAAAGGTCATTCATGGGCCCTGTGGTTACAAGGTTGATTAGAAAACTGGGACTGCTCAGAACAGCAGAAGTGGAGAAATTCAAGAGTCTACCCAATTGGAGTGCCCAACCAATATACTATGAGTTTCTGAGATTGATGGGAATAATCAAGATATTGAGAGATGGCACATTCTATATTAGAGCACGACGAGCAGATCCCGATAGTGTTGACACCCTGGTGCCAGATTTAGTTCTACCTAGAGGGACGAGAAAGAGAAAGCGATCAAGAGAGCCCAGAGATTTGGAGTCAGATGAGGATGAAGATGCAGATGATCCCGTAGACCTAGTTGCACCACCACCAGTAGTACCACCGCCTGTCAGGGCAGGACCTTCTACCCCGGCCCCTAGATACAGATGCCCATATACATCTATCACTACGGAACACCTCCAGGGGCAGACTATTGGTACTGGCTCATGCAGATGCAGGTTAGATGTTACAGGGCTATGAGACAGCAGATTGCAGGGATACTGGTAAACTCATGCAGATGCAGGTCGCCAATGAAGTTCTTCTAGGGTATTAAGGCTACCCAACTCAGAGACCCAGTCCTACAGATTCTACACAAGCTATTAGAATGTTCGATGACTAATGGTCAAGTTGCCGAGTTTGATGTTGCTTTGATGGCATCCATCCTTAGCAGGAGGAACATTCAGGTTGCCCACTTGGTTGCTCAGTGAATTCTTGAGGAGCAAAGTTATGAGTCGAAAAGGTCATTCATGGGCCCTGTGGTTACAAGCTTGATTAGAAAGCTGGGACTGCTCAGAACAGTAGAAGTGGAGAAATTCAAGAGTCTACCCAATTAGAGTGCCCAACTAATAGACTATGAATTTCTGAGATTGATGGGGATCATCAAGATATTGAGAGATGGCACATTCTATATTAGAGCACGACCAGCAGATCCCGATAGTGTTGACACCCTGGTGCCAGATTTAGTTCTACCTAGAGGGACGAGAAAGAGAAAGCGGTTAAGAGAGCCCAGAGATTTGGAGTCAGATGAGGATGAAGATGAGGATGATCCCGTAGACCTAGTTGCACCACCACCAGTAGTACCACCGCATGTCAGGGCAGGACCTTCTACCTCGGCCCCCAGATACAGATGCCCATATACATCTATCACTACGGAACACCTCCAGGGGCAGACTATTGGTACTGGCTCATGCCGATGCAGGTTAGATGTTACAGGGCTATGAGACAGCAGATTGTAGGGATACTGGTAAACTCATGCAGATGCAGGTCGCCAATGAAGTTCTTCTCGGGTATTAAGGCTACCCAACTCAGAGACCCAGTCCTACAGATTCTACACAAGCTATTAGAATGTTCGATGACTAATGGTCAAGTTGCCGAGTTTGATGTTGCTTTGATGGCATCCATCCTTAGCAGGAGGAACATTCAGGTTGCCCACTTGGTTGCTCAGAGAATTCTTAAGGAGCAAAGTTATGAGTCGAAAAGGTCATTCATGGGCCCTGTGGTTACAAGGTTGATTAGAAAACTGGGACTGCTCAGAACAGCAGAAGTGGAGAAATTCAAGAGTCTACCCAATTGGAGTGCCCAACCAATATACTATGAGTTTCTGAGATTGATGGGAATAATCAAGATATTGAGAGATGGCACATTCTATATTAGAGCACGACGAGCAGATCCCGATAGTGTTGACACCCTGGTGCCAGATTTAGTTCTACCTAGAGGGACGAGAAAGAGAAAGCGGTCAAGAGAGCCCAGAGATTTGGAGTCAGATGAGGATGAAGATGAGGATGATCCCGTAGACCTAGTTGCAACACCACCAGTAGTACCACCGCCTGTCAGGGCAGGACCTTCTACCCCGGCCCCCAGATACAGATGCCCATATACATCTATCACTACGGAACACCTCCAGGGGCAGACTATTGGTACTGGCTCATGCAGATGCAGGTTAGATGTTACAGGGCTATGAGACAGCAGATTGCAGGGATACTGGTAAACTCATGCAGATGCAGGTCGCCAATGAAGTTCTTCTAGGGTATTAAGGCTACCCAACTCAGAGACCCAGTCCTACAGATTCTACACAAGCTATTAGAATGTTCGATGACTAATGGTCAAGTTGCCGAGTTTGATGTTGCTTTGATGGCATCCATCCTTAGCAGGAGGAACATTCAGGTTGCCCACTTGGTTGCTCAGTGAATTCTTGAGGAGCAAAGTTATGAGTCGAAAAGGTCATTCATAGGCCCTGTGGTTACAAGGTTGATTAGAAAGCTGGGACTGCTCAGAACAGTAGAAGTGGAGAAATTCAAGAGTCTACCCAATTAGAGTGCCCAACCAATAGACTATGAATTTTTGAGATTGATGGGGATCATCAAGATATTGAGAGATGGCACATTCTATATTAGAGCACGACCAGCAGATCCCGATAGTGTTGACACCCTGGTGCCAGATTTAGTTCTACCTAGAGGGACGAGAAAGAGAAAGCGGTCAAGAGAGCCCAGAGATTTGGAGTCAGATGAGGATGAAGATGAGGATGATCCCGTAGACCTAGTTGCACCACCACCAGTAGTACCACCGCCTGTCAGGGCAGGACCTTCTACCTCGGCCCCCAGATACAGATGCCCATATACATCTATCACTACGGAACACCTCCAGGGGCAGACTATTGGTACTGGCTCATGCAGATGCAGGTTAGATGTTACAGGGCTATGAGACAGCAGATTGTAGGGATACTGGTAAACTCATGCAGATGCAGGTCGCCAATGAAGTTCTTCTCGGGTATTAAGGCTACCCAACTCAGAGACCCAGTCCTACAGATTCTACACAAGCTATTAGAATGTTCGATGACTAATGGTCAAGTTGCCGAGTTTGATGTTGCTTTGATGGCATCCATCCTTAGCAGGAGGAACATTCAGGTTGCCCACTTGGTTGCTCAGAGAATTCTTAAGGAGCAAAGTTATGAGTCGAAAAGGTCATTCATGGGCCCTGTGGTTACAAGGTTGATTAGAAAACTGGGACTGCTCAGAACAGCAGAAGTGGAGAAATTCAAGAGTCTACCCAATTGGAGTGCCCAACCAATATACTATGAGTTTCTGAGATTGATGGGGATCATCAAGATATTGAGAGATGGCACATTCTATATTAGAGCACGACCAGCAGATCCCGATAGTGTTGACACCCTGGTGCCAGATTTAGTTCTACCTAGAGGGACGAGAAAGAGAAAGCGGTCAAGAGAGCCCAGAGATTTGGAGTCAGATGAGGATGAAGATGAGGATGATCCCGTAGACCTAGTTACACCACCACCAGTAGTACCACCGCCTGTCAGGGCAGGACCTTCTACCCCGGCCCCCAGATACAGATGCCCATATACATCTATCACTACGGAACACCTCCAGGGGCAGACTATGAGTTTCTGAGATTGATGGGGATCATCAAGATATTGAGAGATGGCACATTCTATATTAGAGCACGACCAGCAGATCCCGATAGTGTTGACACCCTGGTGCCAGATTTAGTTCTACCTAGAGGGACGAGAAAGAGAAAGCGGTCAAGAGAGCCCAGAGATTTGGAGTCAGATGAGGATGAAGATGAGGATGATCCCGTAGACCTAGTTACACCACCACCAGTAGTACCACCGCCTGTCAGGGCAGGACCTTCTACCCCGGCCCCCAGATACAGATGCCCATATACATCTATCACTACGGAACACCTCCAGGGGCAGACTATTGGTACTGGCTCATGCAGATGCAGGTTAGATGTTACAGGGTTATGAGACAGCAGATTGCAGGGATACTGGTAAACTCATGCAGATGCAGGTCGCAAATGAAGTTCTTCTCGGGTATTAAGGCTACCCAACTCAGAGACCCAGTCCTACAAATTCTACACAAGCTATTAGAATGTTCGATGACTAATGGTCAAGTTGCCGAGTTTGATGTTGCTTTGATGGCATCCATCCTTAGCAGGAGGAACATTCAGGTTGCCCACTTGGTTGCTCAGAGAATTCTTAAGGAGCAAAGTTATGAGTCGAAAAGGTCATTCATGGGCCCTGTGGTTACAAGGTTGATTAGAAAACTGGGACTGCTCAAAACTGCAGAAGTGGAGAAATTCAAGAGTCTACCCAATTGGAGTGCCCAACCAATATACTATGAGTTTCTGAGATTGATGGGGATCATCAAGATATTGAGAGATGGCACATTCTATATTAGAGCACGACCAGCAGATCCCGATAGTGTTGACACCCTGGTGCCAGATTTAGTTCTACCTAGAGGGACGAGAAAGAGAAAGCGGTCAAGAGAGCCCAGAGATTTGGAGTCAGATGAGGATGAAGATGAGGATGATCCCGTAGACCTAGTTGCAGCACCACCAGTAGTACCACCGCCTGTCAGGGCAGGACCTTCTACCCCGGCCCCCAGATACAGATGCCCATATACATCTATCACTACGGAACACCTCCAGGGGCAGACTATTGGTACTGGCTCATGCAGATGCAGGTTAGATGTTACAGGGCTATGAGACAGCAGATTGCAGGGATACTGGTAAACTCATGCAGATGCAGGTCGCCAATGAAGTTCTTCTAGGGTATTAAGGCTACCCAACTCAGAGACCCAGTCCTACAGATTCTACACAAGCTATTAGAATGTTCGATGACTAATGGTCAAGTTGCCGAGTTTGATGTTGCTTTGATGGCATCCATCCTTAGCAGGAGGAACATTCAGGTTGCCCACTTGGTTGCTCAGTGAATTCTTGAGGAGCAAAGTTATGAGTCGAAAAGGTCATTCATGGGCCCTGTGGTTACAAGCTTGATTAGAAAGCTGTGACTGCTCAGAACAGTAGAAGTGGAGAAATTCAAGAGTCTACCCAATTAGAGTGCCCAACTAATAGACTATGAATTTCTGAGATTGATGGGGATCATCAAGATATTGAGAGATGGCACATTCTATATTAGAGCACGACCAGCAGATCCCGATAGTGTTGACACCCTGGTGCCAGATTTAGTTCTACCTAGAGGGACGAAAAAGAGAAAGCGGTTAAGAGAGCCCAGAGATTTGGAGTCAGATGAGGATGAAGATGAGGATGATCCCGTAGACCTAGTTGCACCACCACCAGTAGCACCACCGCCTGTCAGGGCAGGACCTTCTACCTCGGCCCCTAGATACAGATGCCCATATACATCTATCACTACGGAACACCTCCAGGGGCAGACTATTGGTACTGGCTCATGCCGATGCAGGTTAGATGTTACAGGGCTATGAGACAGCAGATTGTAGGGATACTGGTAAACTCATGCAGATGCAGGTCGCCAATGAAGTTCTTCTCGGGTATTAAGGCTACCCAACTCAGAGACCCAGTCCTACAGATTCTACACAAGCTATTAGAATGTTCGATGACTAATGGTCAAGTTGCCGAGTTTGATGTTGCTTTGATGGCATCCATCCTTAGCAGGAGGAACATTCAGGTTGCCCAATTGGTTGCTCAGAGAATTCTTAAGGAGCAAAGTTATGAGTCGAAAAGGTCATTCATGGGCCCTGTGGTTACAAGGTTGATTAGAAAACTGGGACTGCTCAGAACAGCAGAAGTGGAGAAATTCAAGAGTCTACCCAATTGGAGTGCCCAACCAATATACTATGAGTTTCTGAGATTGATGGGGATCATCAAGATATTGAGAGATGGCACATTCTATATTAGAGCACGACCAGCAGATCCCGATAGTGTTGACACCCTGGTGCCAGATTTAGTTCTACCTAGAGGGACGAGAAAGAGAAAGCGGTCAAGAGAGCCCAGAGATTTGGAGTCAGATGAGGATGAAGATGAGGATGATCCCGTAGACCTAGTTACACCACCACCAGTAGTACCACCGCCTGTCAGGGCAGGACCTTCTACCCCGGCCCCCAGATACAGATGCCCATATACATCTATCACTACGGAACACCTCCAGGGGCAGACTATGAGTTTCTGAGATTGATGGGGATCATCAAGATATTGAGAGATGGCACATTCTATATTAGAGCACGACCAGCAGATCCCGATAGTGTTGACACCCTGGTGCCAGATTTAGTTCTACCTA
The DNA here is from genome assembly GCA_963422505.1 of Pseudognaphalium luteoalbum. NCBI lineage: Eukaryota > Viridiplantae > Streptophyta > Magnoliopsida > Asterales > Asteraceae > Pseudognaphalium > Pseudognaphalium luteoalbum. The sequence goes on along the minus strand of OY730192.1, from coordinate 117,206,509 downwards.
GAGGGACGAGAAAGAGAAAGCGGTCAAGAGAGCCCAGAGATTTGGAGTCAGATGAGGATGAAGATGAGGATGATCCCGTAGACCTAGTTACACCACCACCAGTAGTACCACCGCCTGTCAGGGCAGGACCTTCTACCCCGGCCCCCAGATACAGATGCCCATATACATCTATCACTACGGAACACCTCCAGGGGCAGACTATTGGTACTGGCTCATGCAGATGCAGGTTAGATGTTACAGGGTTATGAGACAGCAGATTGCAGGGATACTGGTAAACTCATGCAGATGCAGGTCGCAAATGAAGTTCTTCTCGGGTATTAAGGCTACCCAACTCAGAGACCCAGTCCTACAAATTCTACACAAGCTATTAGAATGTTCGATGACTAATGGTCAAGTTGCCGAGTTTGATGTTGCTTTGATGGCATCCATCCTTAGCAGGAGGAACATTCAGGTTGCCCACTTGGTTGCTCAGAGAATTCTTAAGGAGCAAAGTTATGAGTCGAAAAGGTCATTCATGGGCCCTGTGGTTACAAGGTTGATTAGAAAACTGGGACTGCTCAAAACTGCAGAAGTGGAGAAATTCAAGAGTCTACCCAATTGGAGTGCCCAACCAATATACTATGAGTTTCTGAGATTGATGGGGATCATCAAGATATTGAGAGATGGCACATTCTATATTAGAGCACGACCAGCAGATCCCGATAGTGTTGACACCCTGGTGCCAGATTTAGTTCTACCTAGAGGGACGAGAAAGAGAAAGCGGTCAAGAGAGCCCAGAGATTTGGAGTCAGATGAGGATGAAGATGAGGATGATCCCGTAGACCTAGTTGCAGCACCACCAGTAGTACCACCGCCTGTCAGGGCAGGACCTTCTACCCCGGCCCCCAGATACAGATGCCCATATACATCTATCACTACGGAACACCTCCAGGGGCAGACTATTGGTACTGGCTCATGCAGATGCAGGTTAGATGTTACAGGGCTATGAGACAGCAGATTGCAGGGATACTGGTAAACTCATGCAGATGCAGGTCGCCAATGAAGTTCTTCTAGGGTATTAAGGCTACCCAACTCAGAGACCCAGTCCTACAGATTCTACACAAGCTATTAGAATGTTCGATGACTAATGGTCAAGTTGCCGAGTTTGATGTTGCTTTGATGGCATCCATCCTTAGCAGGAGGAACATTCAGGTTGCCCACTTGGTTGCTCAGTGAATTCTTGAGGAGCAAAGTTATGAGTCGAAAAGGTCATTCATGGGCCCTGTGGTTACAAGCTTGATTAGAAAGCTGTGACTGCTCAGAACAGTAGAAGTGGAGAAATTCAAGAGTCTACCCAATTAGAGTGCCCAACTAATAGACTATGAATTTCTGAGATTGATGGGGATCATCAAGATATTGAGAGATGGCACATTCTATATTAGAGCACGACCAGCAGATCCCGATAGTGTTGACACCCTGGTGCCAGATTTAGTTCTACCTAGAGGGACGAAAAAGAGAAAGCGGTTAAGAGAGCCCAGAGATTTGGAGTCAGATGAGGATGAAGATGAGGATGATCCCGTAGACCTAGTTGCACCACCACCAGTAGCACCACCGCCTGTCAGGGCAGGACCTTCTACCTCGGCCCCTAGATACAGATGCCCATATACATCTATCACTACGGAACACCTCCAGGGGCAGACTATTGGTACTGGCTCATGCCGATGCAGGTTAGATGTTACAGGGCTATGAGACAGCAGATTGTAGGGATACTGGTAAACTCATGCAGATGCAGGTCGCCAATGAAGTTCTTCTCGGGTATTAAGGCTACCCAACTCAGAGACCCAGTCCTACAGATTCTACACAAGCTATTAGAATGTTCGATGACTAATGGTCAAGTTGCCGAGTTTGATGTTGCTTTGATGGCATCCATCCTTAGCAGGAGGAACATTCAGGTTGCCCAATTGGTTGCTCAGAGAATTCTTAAGGAGCAAAGTTATGAGTCGAAAAGGTCATTCATGGGCCCTGTGGTTACAAGGTTGATTAGAAAACTGGGACTGCTCAGAACAGCAGAAGTGGAGAAATTCAAGAGTCTACCCAATTGGAGTGCCCAACCAATATACTATGAGTTTCTGAGATTGATGGGAATAATCAAGATATTGAGAGATGGCACATTCTATATTAGAGCACGACGAGCAGATCCCGATAGTGTTGACACCCTGGTGCCAGATTTAGTTCTACCTAGAGGGACGAGAAAGAGAAAGCGGTCAAGAGAGCCCAGAGATTTGGAGTCAGATGAGGATGAAGATGAGGATGATCCCGTAGACCTAGTTGCAACACCACCAGTAGTACCACCGCCTGTCAGGGCAGGACCTTCTACCCCGGCCCCCAGATACAGATGCCCATATACATCTATCACTACGGAACACCTCCAGGGGCAGACTATTGGTACTGGCTCATGCAGATGCAGGTTAGATGTTACAGGGCTATGAGACAGCAGATTGCAGGGATACTGGTAAACTCATGCAGATGCAGGTCGCCAATGAAGTTCTTCTAGGGTATTAAGGCTACCCAACTCAGAGACCCAGTCCTACAGATTCTACACAAGCTATTAGAATGTTCGATGACTAATGGTCAAGTTGCCGAGTTTGATGTTGCTTTGATGGCATCCATCCTTAGCAGGAGGAACATTCAGGTTGCCCACTTGGTTGCTCAGTGAATTCTTGAGGAGCAAAGTTATGAGTCGAAAAGGTCATTCATAGGCCCTGTGGTTACAAGGTTGATTAGAAAGCTGGGACTGCTCAGAACAGTAGAAGTGGAGAAATTCAAGAGTCTACCCAATTAGAGTGCCCAACCAATAGACTATGAATTTTTGAGATTGATGGGGATCATCAAGATATTGAGAGATGGCACATTCTATATTAGAGCACGACCAGCAGATCCCGATAGTGTTGACACCCTGGTGCCAGATTTAGTTCTACCTAGAGGGACGAGAAAGAGAAAGCGGTCAAGAGAGCCCAGAGATTTGGAGTCAGATGAGGATGAAGATGAGGATGATCCCGTAGACCTAGTTGCACCACCACCAGTAGTACCACCGCCTGTCAGGGCAGGACCTTCTACCTCGGCCCCCAGATACAGATGCCCATATACATCTAACACTACGGAACACCTCCAGGGGCAGACTATTGGTACTGGCTCATGCAGATGCAGGTTAGATGTTACAGGGCTATGAGACAGCAGATTGTAGGGATACTGGTAAACTCATGCAGATGCAGGTCGCCAATGAAGTTCTTCTCGGGTATTAAGGCTACCCAACTCAGAGACCCAGTCCTACAGATTCTACACAAGCTATTAGAATGTTCGATGACTAATGGTCAAGTTGCCGAGTTTGATGTTGCTTTGATGGCATCCATCCTTAGCAGGAGGAACATTCAGGTTGCCCACTTGGTTGCTCAGAGAATTCTTAAGGAGCAAAGTTATGAGTCGAAAAGGTCATTCATGGGCCCTGTGGTTACAAGGTTGATTAGAAAACTGGGACTGCTCAGAACAGCAGAAGTGGAGAAATTCAAGAGTCTACCCAATTGGAGTGCCCAACCAATATACTATTAGTTTCTGAGATTGATGGGGATCATCAAGATATTGAGAGATGGCACATTCTATATTAGAGCACGACCAGCAGATCCCGATAGTGTTGACACCCTGGTGCCAGATTTAGTTCTACCTAGAGGGACGAGAAAGAGAAAGCGGTCAAGAGAGCCCAGAGATTTGGAGTCAGATGAGGATGAAGATGAGGATGATCCCGTAGACCTAGTTACACCACCACCAGTAGTACCACCGCCTGTCAGGGCAGGACCTTCTACCCCGGCCCCCAGATACAGATGCCCATATACATCTATCACTACGGAACACCTCCAGGGGCAGACTATTGGTACTGGCTCATGCAGATGCAGGTTAGATGTTACAGGGTTATGAGACAGCAGATTGCAGGGATACTGGTAAACTCATGCAGATGCAGGTCGCAAATGAAGTTCTTCTCGGGTATTAAGGCTACCCAACTCAGAGACCCAGTCCTACAGATTCTACACAAGCTATTAGAATGTTCGATGACTAATGGTCAAGTTGCCGAGTTTGATGTTGCTTTGATGGCATCCATCCTTAGCAGGAGGAACATTCAGGTTGCCCACTTGGTTGCTCAGAGAATTCTTAAGGAGCAAAGTTATGAGTCGAAAAGGTCATTCATGGGCCATGTGGTTACAAGGTTGATTAGAAAACTGGGACTGCTCAAAACTGCAGAAGTGGAGAAATTCAAGAGTCTACCCAATTGGAGTGCCCAACCAATATACTATGAGTTTCTGAGATTGATGGGGATCATCAAGATATTGAGAGATGGCACATTCTATATTAGAGCACGACCAGCAGATCCCGATAGTGTTGACACCCTGGTGCCAGATTTAGTTCTACCTAGAGGGACGAGAAAGAGAAAGCGGTCAAGAGAGCCCAGAGATTTGGAGTCAGATGAGGATGAAGATGAGGATGATCCCGTAGACCTAGTTGCAGCACCACCAGTAGTACCACCGCCTGTCAGGGCAGGACCTTCTACCCTGGCCCCCAGATACAGATGCCCATATACATCTATCACTACGGAACACCTCCAGGGGCAGACTATTGGTACTGGCTCATACAGATGCAGGTTAGATGTTACAGGGCTATGAGACAGCAGATTGCAGGGATACTGGTAAACTCATGCAGATGCAGGTCGCCAATGAAGTTCTTCTCGGGTATTAAGGCTACCCAACTCAGAGACCCAGTCCTACAGATTCTACACAAGCTATTAGAATGTTCGATGACTAATGGTCAAGTTGCCGAGTTTGATGTTGCTTTGATGGCATCCATCCTTAGCAGGAGGAACATTCAGGTTGCCCACTTTGTTGCTCAGAGAATTCTTAAGGAGCAAAGTTATGAGTCGAAAAGGTCATTCATGGGCCCTGTGGTTACAAGGTTGATTAGAAAACTGGGACTGCTCAGAACAGCAGAAGTGGAGAAATTCAAGAGTCTACCCAATTGGAGTGCCCAACCAATATACTATGAGTTTCTGAGATTGATGGGAATAATCAAGATATTGAGAGATGGCACATTCTATATTAGAGCACGACGAGCAGATCCCGATAGTGTTGACACCCTGGTGCCAGATTTAGTTGTACCTAGAGGGACGAGAAAGAGAAAGCGGTCAAGAGAGCCCAGAGATTTGGAGTCAGATGAGGATGAAGATGAGGATGATCCCGTAGACCTAGTTGCAACACCACCAGTAGTACCACCGCCTGTCAGGGCAGGACCTTCTACCCCGGCCCCCAGATACAGATGCCCATATACATCTATCACTACGGAACACCTCCAGGGGCAGACTATTGGTACTGGCTCATGCAGATGCAGGTTAGATGTTACAGGGCTATGAGACAGCAGATTGCAGGGATACTGGTAAACTCATGCAGATGCAGGTCGCCAATGAAGTTCTTCTCGGGTATTAAGGCTACCCAACTCAGAGACCCAGTCCTACAGATTCTACACAAGCTATTAGAATGTTCGATGACTAATGGTCAAGTTGCCGAGTTTGATGTTGCTTTGATGGCATCCATCCTTAGCAGGAGGAACATTCAGGTTGCCCACTTGGTTGCTCAGTGAATTCTTGAGGAGCAAAGTTATGAGTCGAAAAGGTCATTCATGGGCCCTGTGGTTACAAGGTTGATTAGAAAGCTGGGACTGCTCAGAACAGTAGAAGTGGAGAAATTCAACAGTCTACCCAATTAGAGTGCCCAACCAATAGACTACGAATTTCTGAGATTGATGGGGATCATCAAGATATTGAGAGATGGCACATTCTATATTAGAGCACGACCAGCAGATCCCGATAGTGTTGACACCCTGGTGCCAGATTTAGTTCTACCTAGAGGGACGAGAAAGAGAAAGCGGTCAAGAGAGCCCAGAGATTTGGAGTCAGATGAGGATGAAGATGAGGATGATCCCGTAGACCTAGTTGCACCACCACCAGTAGTACCACCGCCTGTCAGGGCAGGACCTTCTACCCCGGCCCCCAGATACAGATGCCCATATACATCTATCACTACGGAACACCTCCAGGGGCAGACTATTGGTACTGGCTCATGCAGATGCAGGTTAGATGTTACAGGGTTATGAGACAGCAGATTGCAGGGATACTGGTAAACTCATGCAGATGCAGGTCGCAAATGAAGTTCTTCTCGGGTATTAAGGCTACCCAACTCAGAGACCCAGTCCTACAGATTCTACACAAGCTATTAGAATGTTCGATGACTAATGGTCAAGTTGCCGAGTTTGATGTTGCTTTGATGGCATCCATCCTTAGCAGGAGGAACATTCAGGTTGCCCACTTGGTTGCTCAGAGAATTCTTAAGGAGCAAAGTTATGAGTCGAAAAGGTCATTCATGGGCCATGTGGTTACAAGGTTGATTAGAAAACTGGGACTGCTCAAAACTGCAGAAGTGGAGAAATTCAAGAGTCTACCCAATTGGAGTGCCCAACCAATATACTATGAGTTTCTGAGATTGATGGGGATCATCAAGATATTGAGAGATGGCACATTCTATATTAGAGCACGACCAGCAGATCCCGATAGTGTTGACACCCTGGTGCCAGATTTAGTTCTACCTAGAGGGACGAGAAAGAGAAAGCGGTCAAGAGAGCCCAGAGATTTGGAGTCAGATGAGGATGAAGATGAGGATGATCCCGTAGACCTAGTTGCAGCACCACCAGTAGTACCACCGCCTGTCAGGGCAGGACCTTCTACCCTGGCCCCCAGATACAGATGCCCATATACATCTATCACTACGGAACACCTCCAGGGGCAGACTATTGGTACTGGCTCATACAGATGCAGGTTAGATGTTACAGGGCTATGAGACAGCAGATTGCAGGGATACTGGTAAACTCATGCAGATGCAGGTCGCCAATGAAGTTCTTCTCGGGTATTAAGGCTACCCAACTCAGAGACCCAGTCCTACAGATTCTACACAAGCTATTAGAATGTTCGATGACTAATGGTCAAGTTGCCGAGTTTGATGTTGCTTTGATGGCATCCATCCTTAGCAGGAGGAACATTCAGGTTGCCCACTTTGTTGCTCAGAGAATTCTTAAGGAGCAAAGTTATGAGTCGAAAAGGTCATTCATGGGCCCTGTGGTTACAAGGTTGATTAGAAAACTGGGACTGCTCAGAACAGCAGAAGTGGAGAAATTCAAGAGTCTACCCAATTGGAGTGCCCAACCAATATACTATGAGTTTCTGAGATTGATGGGAATAATCAAGATATTGAGAGATGGCACATTCTATATTAGAGCACGACGAGCAGATCCCGATAGTGTTGACACCCTGGTGCCAGATTTAGTTGTACCTAGAGGGACGAGAAAGAGAAAGCGGTCAAGAGAGCCCAGAGATTTGGAGTCAGATGAGGATGAAGATGAGGATGATCCCGTAGACCTAGTTGCAACACCACCAGTAGTACCACCGCCTATCAGGGCAGGACCTTCTACCCCGGCCCCCAGATACAGATGCCCATATACATCTATCACTACGGAACACCTCCAGGGGCAGACTATTGGTACTGGCTCATGCAGATGCAGGTTAGATGTTACAGGGCTATGAGACAGCAGATTGCAGGGATACTGGTAAACTCATGCAGATGCAGGTCGCCAATGAAGTTCTTCTCGGGTATTAAGGCTACCCAACTCAGAGACCCAGTCCTACAGATTCTACACAAGCTATTAGAATGTTCGATGACTAATGGTCAAGTTGCCGAGTTTGATGTTGCTTTGATGGCATCCATCCTTAGCAGGAGGAACATTCAGGTTGCCCACTTGGTTGCTCAGTGAATTCTTGAGGAGCAAAGTTATGAGTCGAAAAGGTCATTCATGGGCCCTGTGGTTACAAGGTTGATTAGAAAGCTGGGACTGCTCAGAACAGTAGAAGTGGAGAAATTCAACAGTCTACCCAATTAGAGTGCCCAACCAATAGACTACGAATTTCTGAGATTGATGGGGATCATCAAGATATTGAGAGATGGCACATTCTATATTAGAGCACGACCAGCAGATCCCGATAGTGTTGACACCCTGGTGCCAGATTTAGTTCTACCTAGAGGGACGAGAAAGAGAAAGCGGTCAAGAGAGCCCAGAGATTTGGAGTCAGATGAGGATGAAGATGAGGATGATCCCGTAGACCTAGTTGCAACACCACCAGTAGTACCACCGCCTGTCAGGGCAGGACCTTCTACCCCGGCCCCCAGATACAGATGCCCATATACATCTATCACTACGGAACACCTCCAGGGGCAGACTATTGGTACTGGCTCATGCAGATGCAGGTTAGATGTTACAGGGCTATGAGACAGCAGATTGTAGGGATACTGGTAAACTCATGCAGATGCAGGTCGCCAATGAAGTTCTTCTCGGGTATTAAGGCTACCCAACTCAGAGACCCAGTCCTACAGATTCTACACAAGCTATTAGAATGTTCGATGACTAATGGTCAAGTTGCCGAGTTTGATGTTGCTTTGATGGCATCCATCCTTAGCAGGAGGAACATTCAGGTTGCCCACTTGGTTGCTCAGAGAATTCTTAAGGAGCAAAGTTATGAGTCGAAAAGGTCATTCATGGGCCCTGTGGTTACAAGGTTGATTAGAAAACTGGGACTGCTCAGAACAGCAGAAGTGGAGAAATTCAAGAGTCTACCCAATTGGAGTGCCCAACCAATATACTATGAGTTTCTGAGATTGATGGGGATCATCAAGATATTAGGAGATGGCACATTCTATATTAGAGCACGACCAGCAGATCCCGATAGTGTTGACACCCTGGTGCCAGATTTAGTTCTACCTAGAGGGACGAGAAAGAGAAAGCGGTCAAGAGAGCCCAGAGATTTGGAGTCAGATGAGGATGAAGATGAGGATGATCCCGTAGACCTAGTTACACCACCACCAGTAGTACCACCGCCTGTCAGGGCAGGACCTTCTACCCCGGCCCCCAGATACAGATGCCCATATACATCTATCACTACGGAACACCTCCAGGGGCAGACTATTGGTACTGGCTCATGCAGATGCAGGTTAGATGTTACAGGGTTATGAGACAGCAGATTGCAGGGATACTGGTAAACTCATGCAGATGCAGGTCGCAAATGAAGTTCTTCTCGGGTATTAAGGCTACCCAACTCAGAGACCCAGTCCTATAGATTCTACACAAGCTATTAGAATGTTCGATGACTAATGGTCAAGTTGCCGAGTTTGATGTTGCTTTGATGGCATCCATCCTTAGCAGGAGGAACATTCAGGTTGCCCACTTGGTTGCTCAGAGAATTCTTAAGGAGCAAAGTTATGAGTCGAAAAGGTCATTCATGGGCCCTGTGGTTACAAGGTTGATTAGAAAACTGGGACTGCTCAGAACAGCAGAAGTGGAGAAATTCAGGAGTCTACCCAATTGAAGTGCCCAACCAATATACTACGAATTTCTGAGATTGATGGGGATCATCAAGATATTGAGAGATGGCACATTCTATATTAGAGCACGACCAGCAGATCCCGATAGTGTTGACACCCTGGTGCCAGATTTAGTTCTACCTAGAGGGACGAGAAAGAGAAAGCGGTCAAGAGAGCCCAGAGATTTGGAGTCAGATGAGGATGAAGATGAGGATGATCCCGTAGACCTAGTTGCAGCACCACCAGTAGTACCACCGCCTGTCAGGGCAGGACCTTCTACCCCGGCCCCCAGATACAGATGCCCATATACATCTATCACTACGGAACACCTCCAGGGGCAGACTATTGGTACTGGCTCATACAGATGCAGGTTAGATGTTACAGGGCTATGAGACAGCAGATTGCAGGGATACTGGTAAACTCATGCAGATGCAGGTCGCCAATGAAGTTCTTCTCGGGTATTAAGGCTACCCAACTCAGAGACCCAGTCCTACAGATTCTACACAAGCTATTAGAATGTTCGATGACTAATGGTCAAGTTGCCGAGTTTGATGTTGCTTTGATGGCATCCATCCTTAGCAGGAGGAACATTCAGGTTGCCCACTTGGTTGCTCAGAGAATTCTTAAGGAGCAAAGTTATGAGTCGAAAAGGTCATTCATGGGCCCTGTGGTTACAAGGTTGATTAGAAAACTGGGACTGCTCAGAACAGTAGAAGTGGAGAAATTCAACAGTCTACCCAATTAGAATGCCCAACCAATAGACTACGAATTTCTGAGATTGATGGGGATCATCAAGATATTGAGAGATGGCACATTCTATATTAGAGCACGACCAGCAGATCCCGATAGTGTTGACACCCTGGTGCCAGATTTAGTTCTACCTAGAGGGACGAGAAAGAGAAAGCGGTCAAGAGAGCCCAGAGATTTGGAGTCAGATGAGGATGAAGATGAGGATGATCCCGTAGACCTAGTTGCAGCACCACCAGTAGTACCACCGCCTGTCAGGGCAGGACCTTCTACCCCGGCCCCCAGATACAGATGCCCATATACATCTATCACTACGGAACACCTCCAGGGGCAGACTATTGGTATTGGCTCATACAGATGCAGGTTAGATGTTACAGGGCTATGAGACAGCAGATTGCAGGGATACTGGTAAACTCATGCAGATGCAGGTCGCCAATGAAGTTCTTCTCGGGTATTAAGGCTACCCAACTCAGAGACCCAGTCCTACAGATTCTACACAAGCTATTAGAATGTTCGATGACTAATGGTCAAGTTGCCGAGTTTGATGTTGCTTTGATGGCATCCATCCTTAGCAGGAGGAACATTCAGGTTGCCCACTTTGTTGCTCAGAGAATTCTTAAGGAGCAAAGTTATGAGTCGAAAAGGTCATTCATGGGCCCTGTGGTTACAAGGTTGATTAGAAAACTGGGACTGCTCAGAACAGCAGAAGTGGAGAAATTCAAGAGTCTACCCAATTGGAGTGCCCAACCAATATACTATGAGTTTCTGAGATTGATGGGAATAATCAAGATATTGAGAGATGGCACATTCTATATTAGAGCACGACGAGCAGATCCCGATAGTGTTGACACCCTGGTGCCAGATTTAGTTCTACCTAGAGGGACGAGAAAGAGAAAGCGGTCAAGAGAGCCCAGAGATTTGGAGTCAGATGAGGATGAAGATGAGGATGATCCCGTAGACCTAGTTGCACCACCACCAGTAGTACCACCGCCTGTCAGGGCAGGACCTTCTACCCCGGCCCCCAGATACAGATGCCCATATACATCTATCACTACGGAACACCTCCAGGGGCAGACTATAGGTACTGGCTCATGCAGATGCAGGTTAGATGTTACAGGGCTATGAGACAGCAGATTGCAGGGATACTGGTAAACTCATGCAGATGCAGGTCGCCAATGAAGTTCTTCTCGGGTATTAAGGCTACCCAACTCAGAGACCCAGTCCTACAGATTCTACACAAGCTATTAGAATGTTCGATGACTAATGGTCAAGTTGTCGAGTTTGATGTTGCTTTGATGGCATCCATCCTTAGCAGGAGGAACATTCAGGTTGCCCACTTGGTTGCTCAGTGAATTCTTGAGGAGCAAATTTATGAGTCGAAAAGGTCATTCATGGGCCCTGTGGTTACAAGGTTGATTAGAAAGCTGGGACTGCTCAGAACAGTAGAAGTGGAGAAATTCAACAGTCTACCCAATTAGAGTGCCCAACCAATAGACTACGAATTTCTGAGATTGATGGGGATCATCAAGATATTGAGAGATGGCACATTCTATATTAGAGCACGACCAGCAGATCCCGATAGTGTTGACACCCTGGTGCCAGATTTAGTTCTACCTAGAGGGACGAGAAAGAGAAAGCGGTCAAGAGAGCCCAGAGATTTGGAGTCAGATGAGGATGAAGATGAGGATGATCCCGTAGACCTAGTTGCAACACCACCAGTAGTACCACCGCCTGTCAGGGCAGGACCTTCTACCCCGGCCCCCAGATACAGATGCCCATATACATCTATCACTACGGAACACCTCCAGGGGCAGACTATTGGTACTGGCTCATACAGATGCAGGTTAGATGTTACAGGGCTATGAGACAGCAGATTGCAGGGATACTGGTAAACTCATGCAGATGCAGGTCGCCAATGAAGTTCTTCTCGGGTATTAAGGCTACCCAACTCAGAGACCCAGTCCTACAGATTCTACACAAGCTATTAGAATGTTCGATGACTAATGGTCAAGTTGCCGAGTTTGATGTTGCTTTGATGGCATCCATCCTTAGCAGGAGGAACATTCAGGTTGCCCACTTGGTTGCTCAGAGAATTCTTAAGGAGCAAAGTTATGAGTCGAAAAGGTCATTCATGGGCCCTGTGGTTACAAGGTTGATTAGAAAACTGGGACTGCTCAGAACAGCAGAAGTGGAGAAATTCAAGAGTCTACCCAATTGGAGTGCCCAACCAATAGACTACGAATTTCTGAGATTGATGGGGATCATCAAGATATTGAGAGATGGCACATTCTATATTAGAGCACGACCAGCAGATCCCGATAGTGTTGACACCCTGGTGCCAGATTTAGTTCTACCTAGAGGGACGAGAAAGAGAAAGCGGTCAAGAGAGCCCAGAGATTTGGAGTCAGATGAGGATGAAGATGAGGATGATCCCGTAGACCTAGTTGCAGCACCACCAGTAGTACCACCGCCTGTCAGGGCAGGACCTTCTACCCCGGCCCCCAGATACAGATGCCCATATACATCTATCACTACGGAACACCTCCAGGGGCAGACTATTGGTACTGGCTCATACAGATGCAGGTTAGATGTTACAGGGCTATGAGACAGCAGATTGCAGGGATACTGGTAAACTCATGCAGATGCAGGTCGCCAATGAAGTTCTTCTCGGGTATTAAGGCTACCCAACTCAGAGACCCAGTCCTACAGATTCTACACAAGCTATTAGAATGTTCGATGACTAATGGTCAAGTTGCCGAGTTTGATGTTGCTTTGATGGCATCCATCCTTAGCAGGAGGAACATTCAGGTTGCCAACTTTGTTGCTCAGAGAATTCTTAAGGAGCAAAGTTATGAGTCGAAAAGGTCATTCATGGGCCCTGTGGTTACAAGGTTGATTAGAAAACTGGGACTGCTCAGAACAGCAGAAGTGGAGAAATTCAAGAGTCTACCCAATTGGAGTGCCCAACCAATATACTATGAGTTTCTGAGATTGATGGGAATAATCAAGATATTGAGAGATGGCACATTCTATATTAGAGCACGACGAGCAGATCCCGATAGTGTTGACACCCTGGTGCCAGATTTAGTTCTACCTAGAGGGACGAGAAAGAGAAAGCGGTCAAGAGAGCCCAGAGATTTGGAGTCAGATGAGGATGAAGATGAGGATGATCCCGTAGACCTAGTTGCAACACCACCAGTAGTACCACCGCCTGTCAGGGCAGGACCTTCTACCCCGGCCCCCAGATACAGATGCCCATATACATCTATCACTACGGAACACCTCCAGGGGCAGACTATAGGTACTGGCTCATGCAGATGCAGGTTAGATGTTACAGGGCTATGAGACAGCAGATTGCAGGGATACTGGTAAACTCATGCAGATGCAGGTCGCCAATGAAGTTCTTCTCGGGTATTAAGGCTACCCAACTCAGAGACCCAGTCCTACAGATTCTACACAAGCTATTAGAATGTTCGATGACTAATGGTCAAGTTGCCGAGTTTGATGTTGCTTTGATGGCATCCATCCTTAGCAGGAGGAACATTCAGGTTGCCCACTTGGTTGCTCAGTGAATTCTTGAGGAGCAAAGTTATGAGTCGAAAAGGTCATTCATGGGCCCTGTGGTTACAAGGTTGATTAGAAAGCTGGGACTGCTCAGAACAGTAGAAGTGGAGAAATTCAACAGTCTACCCAATTATAGTGCCCAACCAATAGACTACGAATTTCTGAGATTGATGGGGATCATCAAGATATTGAGAGATGGCACATTCTATATTAGAGCACGACCAGCAGATCCCGATAGTGTTGACACCCTGGTGCCAGATTTAGTTCTACCTAGAGGGACGAGAAAGAGAAAGCGGTCAAGAGAGCCCAGAGATTTGGAGTCAGATGAGGATGAAGATGAGGATGATCCCGTAGACCTAGTTGCAGCACCACCAGTAGTACCACCGCCTGTCAGGGCAGGACCTTCTACCCCGGCCCCCAGATACAGATGCCCATATACATCTATCACTACGGAACACCTCCAGGGGCAGACTATTGGTACTGGCTCATACAGATGCAGGTTAGATGTTATAGGGCTATGAGACAGCAGATTGCAGGGATACTGGTAAACTCATGCAGATGCAGGTCGCCAATGAAGTTCTTCTCGGGTATTAAGGCTACCCAACTCAGAGACCCAGTCCTACAGATTCTACACAAGCTATTAGAATGTTCGATGACTAATGGTCAAGTTGCCGAGTTTGATGTTGCTTTGATGGCATCCATCCTTAGCAGGAGGAACATTCAGGTTGCCCACTTGGTTGCTCAGAGAATTCTTAAGGAGCAAAGTTATGAGTCGAAAAGGTCATTCATGGGCCCTGTGGTTACAAGGTTGATTAGAAAACTAGGACTGCTCAGAACAGTAGAAGTGGAGAAATTCAAGAGTCTACCCAATTAGAGTGCCCAACCAATAGACTACGAATTTCTGAGATTGATGGGGATCATCAAGATATTGAGAGATGGCACATTCTATATTAGAGCACGACCAGCAGATCCCGATAGTGTTGACACCCTGGTGCCAGATTTAGTTCTACCTAGAGGGACGAGAAAGAGAAAGCGGTCAAGAGAGCCCAGAGATTTGGAGTCAGATGAGGATGAAGATGAGGATGATCCCGTAGACCTAGTTGCACAACCACATATAGTACCACCGCCTGTCAGGGCAGGACCTTCTACCCCGGCCCCCAGATACAGATGCCCATATACATCTATCACTACGGAACACCTCCAGGGGCAGACTATTGGTACTGGCTCATGCAGATGCAGGTTAGATGTTACAGGGCTATGAGACAGTAGATTGCAGGGATACTGGTAAACTCATGCAGATGCAGGTCGCCAATGAAGTTCTTCTCGGGTATTAAGGCTACCCAACTCAGAGACCCAGTCCTACAGATTCTACACAAGCTATTAGAATGTTCGATGACTAATGGTCAAGTTGCTGAGTTTGATGTTGCTTTGATGGCATCCATCCTTAGCAGGAGGAACATTCAGGTTGCCCACTTGGTTGCTCAGTGAATTCTTGAGGAGCAAAGTTATGAGTCGAAAAGGTCATTCATGGGCCCTGTGGTTACAAGGTTGATTAGAAAACTGGGACTGCTCAGAACAGCAGAAGTGGAGAAATTCAAGAGTCTACCCAATTGGAGTGCCCAACCAATATACTATGAGTTTCTGAGATTGATGGGGATAATCAAGATATTGAGAGATGGCACATTCTATATTAGAGCACGACCAGCAGATCCCGATAGTGTTGACACCCTGGTGCCAGATTTAGTTCTACCTAGAGGGACGAGAAAGAGAAAGCGGTCAAGAGAGCCCAGAGATTTGGAGTCAGATGAGGATGAAGATGAGGATGATCCCGTAGACCTAGTTGCACAACCACATATAGTACCACCGCCTGTCAGGGCAGGACCTTCTACCCCGGCCCCCAGATACAGATGCCCATATACATCTATCACTACGGAACACCTCCAGGGGCAGACTATTGGTACTGGCTCATGCAGATGCAGGTTAGATGTTACAGGGCTATGAGACAGTAGATTGCAGGGATACTGGTAAACTCATGCAGATGCAGGTCGCCAATGAAGTTCTTCTCGGGTATTAAGGCTACCCAACTCAGAGACCCAGTCCTACATATTCTACACAAGCTATTAGAATGTTCGATGACTAATGGTCAAGTTGTCGAGTTTGATGTTGCTTTGATGGCATCCATCCTTAGCAGGAGGAACATTCAGGTTGCCCACTTGGTTGCTCAGTGAATTCTTGAGGAGCAAAGTTATGAGTCGAAAAGGTCATTCATGGGCCCTGTGGTTACAAGGTTGATTAGAAAATTGGGACTGCTCAGAACAGCAGAAGTGGAGAAATTCAAGAGTCTACCCAATTGGAGTGCCCAAACAATATACTATGAGTTTCTGAGATTGATGGGGATAATCAAGATATTGAGAGATGGCACATTCTATATTAGAGCATGACCAGCAGATCCCGATAGAGTTGACACCCTGGTGCCAGATTTAGTTCTACCTAGAGGGACGAGAAAGAGAAAGCGGTCAAGAGAGCCCAGAGATTTGGAGTCAGATGAGGATGAAGATGAGGATGATCCCGTAGACCTAGTTGCACCACCACCAGTAGTACCACCGCCTGTCAGGGCAGGACCTTCTACCCCGGCCCCCAGATGTAGATGCCCATATACATCTATCACTACGGAACACCTCCAGGGGCAGACTATTGGTACTGGCTCATGCAGATGCAGGTTAGATGTTACAGGGCTATGAGACAGCAGATTGCAGGGATACTGGTAAACTCATGCAGATGCAGGTCGCCAATGAAGTTCTTCTCGGGTATTAAGGCTACCCAACTCAGAGACCCAGTCCTACAGATTCTACACAAGATATTAGAATGTTCGATGACTAATGGTCAAGTTGCCGAGTTTGATGTTGCTTTGATGGCATCCATCCTTAGTAGGAGGAACATTTAGGTTGCCCACTTGGTTGCTCAGAGAATTCTTAAGGAGCAAAGTTATGAGTCGAAAAGGTCATTCATGGGCCCTGTGGTTACAAGGTTGATTAGAAAGCTGGGACTGCTCAGAACAGTAGAAGTGGAGAAATTCAAGAGTCTACCCAATTAGAGTGCCCAACCAATAGACTATGAATTTCTGAGATTGATGGGGATCATCAAGATATTGAGAGATGGCACATTCTATATTAGAGCACGACCAGCAGATCCTGATAGTGTTGAGACCCTGGTGCCAGATTTAGTTCTACCTAGAGGGACGAGAAAGAGAAAGCGGTCAAGAGAGCCCAGAGATTTGGAGTCAGATAAGGATGAAGAGGAGGATGATCCCGTAGACCTAGTTTCACCACCACCAGTAGTACCACTGCCTGTCAAGGCAGGACCTTCTACCCCGGCCCCCAGATACAGATGCCCATTTACATCTATCACTACGGAACACCTCCAGGGGCAGACTATTGGTACTGGCTCATGCAGATGCAGGTTAGATGTTACAGGGCTATGAGACAGCAGATTGCGGGGATACTGGTAAACTCATGCAGATGCAGGTCGCCAATGAAGTTCTTCTCAGGTATTAAGGCTACCCAACTCAGAGACCCAGTCCTACAGATTCTACACAAGCTATTAGAATGTTCGATTACTAATGGTCAAGTTGCCGAGTTTGATGTTGCTTTGATGGCATCCATCCTTAGCAGGAGGAACATTCAGGTTGCCCACTTGGTTGCTCAGAGAATTCTTAAGGAGCAAAGTTATGAGTTGAAAAGGTCATTCATGGGCCCTGTGGTTACAAGGTTGATTAGAAAACTGGGACTGCTCAGAACAGTAGAAGTGGAGAAATTCAAGAGTCTACCCAATTAGAGTGCCCAACCAATAGACTATGAATTTCTGAGATTGATGGGGATCATCAAGATATTGAGAGATGGCACATTCTATATTAGAGCACCACCAGCAGATCCTGATAGTGTTGACACCCTGGTGCCAGATTTAGTTCTACCTAGAGGGACGAGAAAGAGAAAGCGGTCAAGAGAGCCCAGAGATTTGGAGTCAGATGAGGATGAAGATGAGGATGATCCCGTAGACCTAGTTGCACCACCACCAGTAGCACCACCGCCTGTCAGGGCAGGACCTTCTACCCCGGCCCCCAGATACAGATGCCCATATACATCTATCACTACGGAACACCTCCTGGGGCAGACTATTGGTACTGGCTCATGCAGATGCAGGTTAGATGTTACAGGGCTATGAGACAGCAGATTGCAGGGATACTGGTAAACTCATGCAGATGCAGGTCGCCAATGAAGTTCTTCTCGGGTATTAAGGCTACCCAACTCAGAGACCCAGTCCTGCAGATTCGACACAAGCTATTAAAATGTTCGATGACTAATGGTCAAGTTGCCGAGTTTGATGTTGCTTTGATGGCATCCATCCTTAGCAGGAGGAACATTCAGGTTGCCCACTTGGTTGCTCAGAGAATTCTTAAGGAGCAAAGTTATGAGTCGAAAAGGTCATTCATGGGCCCTGTGGTTACAAGGTTGATTAGAAAACTGGGACTGCTCAGAACAGTAGAAATGGAGAAATTCAAGAGTCTACCCAATTAGAGTGCCCAACCAATAGACTATGAATTTCTGTGATTGATGGGGATCATCAAGATATTGAGAGATGGCACATTCTATATTAGAGCACGACCAGCAGATCCCGATAGTGTTGACACCCTGGTGCCAGATTTAGTTCTACCTAGAGGGACGAGAAAGAGAAAGCGGTCAAGAGAGCCCAGAGATTTGGAGTCAGATGAGGATGAAGATGAGGATGATCCCGTAGACCTAGTTGCACCACCACCAGTAGCACCACCGCCTGTCAGGGCAGGACCTTCTACCCCGGCCCCCAGATACAGATGCCCATATACATCTATCACTACGGAACACCTCCAGGGGCAGACTATTGGTACTGGCTCATGCAGATGCAGGTTAGATGTTACAGGGCTATGAGACAGCAAATTGCAGGGATACTGGTAAACTCATGCAGATGCAGGTCGCCAATGAAGTTCTTCTCGGGTATTAAGGCTACCCAACTCAGAGACCCAGCCCTACAGATTCTACACAAGCAATTAGAATGTTCGATGACTAATGGTCAAGTTGCCGAGTTTGATGTTGCTTTGATGGCATCCATCCTTAGCAGGAGGAACATTCAGGTTGCCCACTTGGTTGCTCAGAGAATTCTTAAGGAGCAAAGTTATGAGTCGAAAAGGTCATTCATGGGCCCTGTGGTTACAAGGTTGATTAGAAAACTGGGACTGCTCAGAACAGCAGAAGTGGAGAAATTCAAGAGTCTACCCAATTGAAGTGCCCAACCAATATACTATGAGTTTCTGAGATTGATGGGGATCATCAAGATATTGAGAGATGGCACATTCTATATTAGAGCACGACCAGCAGATCCCGATAGTGTTGAGACCCTGGTGCCAGATTTAGTTCTACCTAGAGGGACGAGAAAGAGAAAGCGGTCAAGAGAGCCCAGAGATTTGGAGTCAGATGAGGATGAAGATGAGGATGATCCCGTAGACCTAGTTGCACCACCACCAGTAGCACCACTGCCTGTCAGGGCAGGACCTTCTACCCCGGCCCCCAGATACAGATGCCCATATACATCTATCACTACGGAACACCTCCAGGGGCAAACTATTGGTACTGGCTCATGCAGATGCAGGTTAGATGTTACAGGGCTATGAGACAGCAGATTGCAGGGATACTGGTAAACTCATGCATATGCAGGTCGCCAATGAAGTTCTTCTCGGGTATTAAGGCTACCCAACTCAGAGACCCAGTCCTGCAGATTCTACACAAGCTATTGAAATGTTCGATGACTAATGGTCAAGTTGCCGAGTTTGATGTTGCTTTGATGGCATCCTTCCTTAGCAGGAGGAACATTCAGCTTGCCCACTTGGTTGCTCAGAGAATTCTTAAGGAGCAAAGTTATGAGTCGAAAAGGTCATTCATGGGCCCTGCGGTTACAAGGTTGATTAGAAAACTAGGACTGCTCAGAACAGTAGAAGTGGAGAAATTCAAGAGTCTACCCAATTAGAGTGCCCAACCAATAGACTATGAATTTCTGAGATTGATGGGGATCATCAAGATATTGAGAGATGGCACATTCTATATTAGAGCACGACCAGCAGATCCCGATAGTGTTGACACCCTGGTGCCAGATTTAGTTTTACCTAGAGGGACGAGAAAGAGAAAGCGGTCAAGAGAGCCCAGAGATTTGGAGTCAGATGAGGATGAAGATGAGGATGATCCCGTAGACCTAGTTGCACCACCACTAGTAGTACCACCGCCTATCAGGGCAGGACCTTCTACCCCGGCCCCCCAGATACAGATGCCCATATACATCTATCACTACGGAACACCTCCAGGGGCAGACTATTGGTACTGGCTCATGCAGATGCAGGTTAGATGTTACAGGGCTATGAGACAGCAAATTGCAGGGATACTGGTAAACTCATGCAGATGCAGGTCGCCAATGAAGTTCTTCTCGGGTATTAAGGCTACCCAACTCAGAGACCCAGTCCTGCAGATTCTACACAAGCAATTAGAATGTTCGATGACTAATGGTCAGTTGCCGAGTTTGATGTTGCTTTGATGGCATCCATCCTTAGCAGGAGGAACATTCAGGTTGCCCACTTGGTTGCTCAGAGAATTCTTAAGGAGCAAAGTTATGAGTCGAAAAGGTCATTCATGGGCCCTGTGGTTACAAGGTTGATTAGAAAACTGGGACTGCTCAGAACAGTAGAAGTGGAGAAATTCAAGAGTTTACCCAATTGGAGTGCCCAACCAATATACTATGAGTTTCTGAGATTGATGGGGATCATCAACATATTGAGAGATGGCACATTCTATATTAGAGCACGACCAGCAGATCCCGATAGTGTTGACACCCTGGTGCCAGATTTAGTTCTACCTAGAGGGACGAGAAAGAGAAAGCGGTCAAGAGAGCCCAGAGATTTGGAGTCAGATGAGGATGAAGAGGAGGATGATCCCGTAGACCTAGTTGCACCACCACCAGTAGCACCACCGCCTGTCAGGGCAGGACCTTCTACCCCGGCCCACAGATACAGATGCCCATATACATCTATCACTACGGAACACCTCCAGGGGCAGACTATTGGTACTGGCTCATGCAAATGCAGGTTAGATGTTACAGGGCTATGAGACAGCAGATTGCGGGGATACTGGTAAACTCATGCAGATGCAGGTTGCCAATGAAGTTCTTCTCGGGTATTAAGGCTACCCAACTCAGAGACCCAGTCCTACATATTCTACACAAGCTATTAGAATGTTCGATGACTAATGGTCAAGTTGCCGAGTTTGATGTTGCTTTGATGGCATCCATCCTTAGCAGGAGGAACATTCAGGTTGCCCACTTGGTTGCTCAGAGAATTCTTAAGGAGCAAAGTTATGAGTCGAAAAGGTCATTCATGGGCCCTGTGGTTACAAGGTTGATTAGAAAACTGGGACTGCTCAGAACAGTAGAAGTGGAGAAATTCAAGAGTCTACCCAATTAGAGTGCCCAACCAATAGACTATGAATTTCTGAGATTGATGGGGATCATCAAGATATTGAGAGATGGCACATTCTATATTAGAGCACGATCAGCAGATCCCGATAGTTTTGAGACCCTGGTGCCAGATTTAGTTCTACCTAGAGGGACGAGAAAGAGAAAGCGGTCAAGAGAGCCCAGAGATTTGGAGTCAGATGAGGATGAAGAGGAGGATGATCCCGTAGACCTAGTTGCACCACCACCAGTAGTACCACTGCCTGTCAGGGCAGGACCTTCTACCCCGGCCCCCAGATACAGATGCCCATATACATCTATCACTACGGAACACCTCCAGGGGCAGACTATTGGTACTGGCTCATGCAGATGCAGGTTAGATGTTACAGGGCTATGAGACAGCAGATTGCGGGGATACTGGTAAACTCATGCAGATGCAGGTCGCCAATGAAGTTCTTCTCGGGTATTAAGGCTACCCAACTCAGAGACCCAGTCCTACAGATTCTACACAAGCTATTAGAATGTTCGATGACTAATGGTCAAGTTGCCGAGTTTGATGTTGCTTTGATGGCATCCATCCTTAGCAGGAGGAACATTCAGGTTGCCCACTTGGTTGCTCAGAGAATTCTTAAGGAGCAAAGTTATGAGTCGAAAAGGTCATTCATGGGCCCTGTGGTTACAAGGTTGATTAGAAAACTGGGACTGCTCAGAACAGTAGAAGTGGAGAAATTCAAGAGTCTACCCAATTAGAGTGCCCAACCAATAGACTATGAATTTCTGAGATTGATGGGGATCATCAAGATATTGAGAGATGGCACAATCTATATTAGAGCACCACCAGCAGATCCTGATAGTGTTGACACCCTGGTGCCAGATTTAGTTCTACCTAGAGGGACGAGAAAGAGAAAGCGGTCAAGAGAGCCCAGAGATTTGGAGTCAGATGAGGATGAACATGAGGATGATCCCGTAGACCTAGTTGCACCACCACCAGTAGCACCACCGCCTGTCAGGGCAGGACCTTCTACCCCGGCCCCCAGATACAGATGCCCATATACATCTATCACTACGGAACACCTCCAGGGGCAGACTATTGGTACTGGCTCATGCAGATGCAGGTTAGATGTTACAGGGCTATGAGACAGAAAATTGCAGGGATACTGGTAAACTCATGCAGATGCAGGTCGCCAATGAAGTTCTTCTCGGGTATTAAGGCTACCCAACTCAGAGACCCAGTCCTGCAGATTCTACACAAGCAATTAGAATGTTCGATGACTAATGGTCAGTTGCCGAGTTTGATGTTGCTTTGATGGCATCCATCCTTAGCAGGAGGAACATTCAGGTTGCCCACTTGGTTGCTCAGAGAATTCTTAAGGAGCAAAGTTATGAGTCGAAAAGGTCATTCATGGGCCCTGTGGTTACAAGGTTGATTAGAAAACTGGGACTGCTCAGAACAGTAGAAGTGGAGAAATTCAAGAGTTTACCCAATTGGAGTGCCCAACCAATATACTATGAGTTTCTGAGATTGATGGGGATCATCAACATATAGAGAGATGGCACATTCTATATTAGAGCACGACCAGCAGATCCCGATAGTGTTGACACCCTGGTGCCAGATTTAGTTCTACCTAGAGGGACGAGAAAGAGAAAGCGGTCAAGAGAGCCCAGAGATTTGGAGTCAGATGAGGATGAAGAGGAGGATGATCCCGTAGACCTAGTTGCACCACCACCAGTAGCACCACCGCCTGTCAGGGCAGGACCTTCTACCCCGGCCCACAGATACAGATGCCCATATACATCTATCACTACGGAACACCTCCAGGGGCAGACTATTGGTACTGGCTCATGCAAATGCAGGTTAGATGTTACAGGGCTATGAGACAGCAGATTGCGGGGATACTGGTAAACTCATGCAGATGCAGGTTGCCAATGAAGTTCTTCTCGGGTATTAAGGCTACCCAACTCAGAGACCCAGTCCTACATATTCTACACAAGCTATTAGAATGTTCGATGACTAATGGTCAAGTTGCCGAGTTTGATGTTGCTTTGATGGCATCCATCCTTAGCAGGAGGAACATTCAGGTTGCCCACTTGGTTGCTCAGAGAATTCTTAAGGAGCAAAGTTATGAGTCGAAAAGGTCATTCATGGGCCCTGTGGTTACAAGGTTGATTAGAAAACTGGGACTGCTCAGAACAGTAGAAGTGGAGAAGTTCAAGAGTCTACCCAATTAGAGTGCCCAACCAATAGACTATGAATTTCTGAGATTGATGGGGATCATCAAGATATTGAGAGATGGCACATTCTATATTAGAGCACGATCAGCAGATCCCGATAGTTTTGAGACCCTGGTGCCAGATTTAGTTCTACCTAGAGGGACGAGAAAGAGAAAGCGGTCAAGAGAGCCCAGAGATTTGGAGTCAGATGAGGATGAAGAGGAGGATGATCCCGTAGACCTAGTTGCACCACCACCAGTAGTACCACTGCCTGTCAGGGCAGGACCTTCTACCCCGGCCCCCAGATACAGATGCCCATATACATCTATCACTACGGAACACCTCCAGGGGCAGACTATTGGTACTGGCTCATGCAGATGCAGGTTAGATGTTACAGGGCTATGAGACAGCAGATTGCGGGGATACTGGTAAACTCATGCAGATGCAGGTCGCCAATGAAGTTCTTCTCGGGTATTAAGGCTACCCAACTCAGAGACCCAGTCCTACAGATTCTACACAAGCTATTAGAATGTTCGATGACTAATGGTCAAGTTGCCGAGTTTGATGTTGCTTTGATGGCATCCATCCTTAGCAGGAGGAACATTCAGGTTGCCCACTTGGTTGCTCAGAGAATTCTTAAGGAGCAAAGTTATGAGTCGAAAAGGTCATTCATGGGCCCTGTGGTTACAAG
Source organism: Pseudognaphalium luteoalbum (assembly GCA_963422505.1). NCBI lineage: Eukaryota > Viridiplantae > Streptophyta > Magnoliopsida > Asterales > Asteraceae > Pseudognaphalium > Pseudognaphalium luteoalbum. The sequence goes on along the minus strand of OY730192.1, from coordinate 117,182,296 downwards.
GTTGATTAGAAAACTGGGACTGCTCAGAACAGTAGAAGTGGAGAAATTCAAGAGTCTACCCAATTAGAGTGCCCAACCAATAGACTATGAATTTCTGAGATTGATGGGGATCATCAAGATATTGAGAGATGGCACATTCTATATTAGAGCACCACCAGCAGATCCTGATAGTGTTGACACCCTGGTGCCAGATTTAGTTCTACCTAGAGGGACGAGAAAGAGAAAGCGGTCAAGAGAGCCCAGAGATTTGGAGTCAGATGAGGATGAACATGAGGATGATCCCGTAGACCTAGTTGCACCACCACCAGTAGCACCACCGCCTGTCAGGGCAGGACCTTCTACCCCGGCCCCCAGATACAGATGCCCATATACATCTATCACTACGGAACACCTCCAGGGGCAGACTATTGGTACTGGCTCATGCAGATGCAGGTTAGATGTTACAGGGCTATGAGACAGCAGATTGCAGGGATACTGGTAAACTCATGCAGATGCAGGTCGCCAATGAAGTTCTTCTCGGGTATTAAGGCTACCCAACTCAGAGACCCAGTCCTGCAGATTCTACACAACCTATTAAAATGTTCGATGACTAATGGTCAAGTTGCCGAGTTTGATGTTGCTTTGATGGCATCCATCCTTAGCAGGAGGAACATTCAGGTTGCCCACTTGGTTGCTCAGAGAATTCTTAAGGAGCAAAGTTATGTGTCGAAAAGGTCATTCATGGGCCCCGTGGTTACAAGGTTGATTAGAAAACTGGGACTGCTCAGAACAGCAGAAGTGGAGAAATTCAAGAGTCTACCCAATTGGAGTGCCCAACCAATATACTATGAGTTTATGAGATTGATGGGGATAATCAAGATATTGAGAGATGGCACATTCTATATTAGAGCACGACCAGCAGATCCCGATAGTGTTGAGACCCTGGTGCCAGATTTAGTTCTACCTAGAGGGACGAGAAAGAGAAAGCGGTCAAGAGAGCCCAGAGATTTGGAGTCAGATGAGGATGAAGATAAGGATGATCCCGTAGACCTAGTTGCACCACCACCAGTAGTACCACCGCCTGTCAGGGCAGGACCTTCTACCCCGGCCCCCAGATACAGATGCCCATATACATCGATCACTACGGAACACCTCCAGGGGCAGACTATTGGTACTGGCTCATACAGATGCATGTTAGATGTTACAGGGCTATGAGACAGCAGATTGCAGGGATACTGGTAAACTCATGCAGATGCAGGTCGCCAATGAAGTTCTTCTCGGGTATTAAGGCTACCCAACTCAGAGACCCAGTCCTACAGATTCTACACAAGCTATTAGAATGTTCGATGACTAATGGTCAAGTTGCCGAGTTTGATGTTGCTTTGATGGCATCCATCCTTAGCAGGAGGAACATTCAGGTTGCCCACTTGGTTGCTCAGAGAATTCTTAAGGAGCAAAGTTATGATTCGAAAAGGTCATTCATGGGCCCTGTGGTTACAAGGTTGATTAGAAAACTGGGACTGCTCAGAACAGTAGACGTGGAGAAATTCAAGAGTCTACCCAATTAGAGTGCCCAACCAATAGACTATGAATTTCTGAGATTGATGGGGATCATCAAGATATTGAGAGATGGCACATTCTATATTAGAGCACCACCAGCAGATCCTGATAGTGTTGACACCCTGGTGCCAGATTTAGTTCTACCTAGAGGGACGAGAAAGAGAAAGCGGTCAAGAGAGCCCAGAGATTTGGAGTCAGATGAGGATGAACATGAGGATGATCCCGTAGACCTAGTTGCACCACCACCAGTAGCACCACCGCCTGTCAGGGCAGGACCTTCTACCCCGGCCCCCAGATACAGATGCCCATATACATCTATCACTACGGAACATCTCCAGGGGCAGACTATTGGTACTGGCTCATGCAGATGCAGGTTAGATGTTACAGGGCTATGAGACAGCAGATTGCAGGGATACTGGTAAACTCATGCAGATGCAGGTCGCCAATGAAGTTCTTCTCGGGTATTAAGGCTACCCAACTCAGAGACCCAGTCCTGCAGATTCTACACAAGCTATTAAAATGTTCGATGACTAATGGTCAAGTTGCCGAGTTTGATGTTGCTTTGATGGCATCCATCCTTAGCAGGAGGAACATTCAGGTTGCCCACTTGGTTGCTCAGAGAATTCTTAAGGAGCAAAGTTATGAGTCGAAAAGGTCATTCATGGGCCCCGTGGTTACAAGGTTGATTAGAAAACTGGGACTGCTCAGAACAGCAGAAGTGGAGAAATTCAAGAGTCTACCCAATTGGAGTGCCCAACCAATATACTATGAGTTTATGAGATTGATGAGGATAATCAAGATATTGAGAGATGGCACATTCTATATTAGAGCACGACCAGCAGATCCCGATAGTGTTGAGACCCTGGTGCCAGATTTAGTTCTACCTAGAGGGACAAGAAAGAGAAAGCGGTCAAGAGAGTCCAGAGATTTGGAGTCAGATGAGGATGAAGATAAGGATGATCCCGTAGACCTAGTTGCACCACCACCAGTAGTACCACCGCCTGTCAGGGCAGGACCTTCTACCCCGGCCCCCAGATACAGATGCCCATATACATCGATCACTACGGAACACCTCCAGGGGCAGACTATTGGTACTGGCTCATACAGATGCATGTTAGATGTTACAGGGCTATGAGACAGCAGATTGCAGGGATACTGGTAAACTCATGCAGATGCAGGTCGCCAATGAAGTTCTTCTCGGGTATTAAGGCTACCCAACTCAGAGACCCAGTCCTACAGATTCTACACAAGCTATTAGAATGTTCGATGACTAATGGTCAAGTTGCCGAGTTTGATGTTGCTTTGATGGCATCCATCCTTAGCAGGAGGAACATTCAGGTTGCCCACTTGGTTGCTCAGAGAATTCTTAAGGAGCAAAGTTATGAGTCGAAAAGGTCATTCATGGGCCCTGTGGTTACAAGGTTGATTAGAAAACTGGGACTGCTCAGAACAGCAGAAGTGGAGAAATTCAAGAGTCTACCCAATTGGAGTGCCCAACCAATATACTACGAGTTTCTGAGATTGATGGGGATCATCAAGATATTGAGAGATGGCACATTCTATATTAGAGCACGACCAGCAGATCCCGATAGTGTTGAGACCCTGGTGCCAGATTTAGTTCTACCTAGAGGGACGAGAAAGAGAAAGCGGTCAAGAGAGCCCAGAGATTTGGAGTCAGATGTGGATGAAGATGAGGATGATCCCGTAGACCTAGTTGCACCACCACCAGTAGTACCACCGCCTGTCAGGGCAGGACCTTCTACCCCGGCCCCCAGATACAGATGCCCATATACATCTATCACTACGGAACACCTCCAGGGGCAGACTATTGGTACTGGCTCATGCAGATGCAGGTTAGATGTTACATGGCTATGAGACAGCAGATTGCAGGGATACTGGTAAACTCATGCAGATGCAGGTCGCCAATGAAGTTCTTCTCGGGTATTAAGGCTACCCAACTCAGAGACCCAGTCCTACAGATTCTACACAAGCTATTAGAATGTTCGATGACTAATGGTCAAGTTGCCGAGTTTGATGTTGCTTTGATGGCATCCATCCTTAGCAGGAGGAACATTCAGGTTGCCCACTTGGTTGCTCAGAGAATTCTTAAGGAGCAAAGTTATGAGTCGAAAAGGTCATTCATGGGCCCTGTGGTTACAAGGTTGATTAGAAAACTGGGACTGCTCGGAACAGCAGAAGTGGAGAAATTCAAGAGTCTACCCAATTGGAGTGCCCAACCAATATACTATGAGTTTCTGAGATTGATGGGGATCATCAAGATATTGAGAAATGGCACATTCTATATTAGAGCACGACCAGCAGATCCCGATAGTGTTGAGACCCTGGTGCCAGATTTAGTTCTACCTAGAGGGACGAGAAAGAGAAAGCGGTCAAGAGAGCCCAGAGATTTGGAGTCAGATGAGGATGAAGATGAGGATGATCCCGTAGACCTAGTTGCACCACCACCAGTAGTACCACCGCCTGTCAGGGCAGGACCTTCTACCCTGGCCCCCAGATACAGATGCCCATATACATCTATCACTACGGAACACCTCCAGGGGCAGACTATTGGTACTGGCTCATGCAGATGCAGGTTAGATGTTACAGGGCTATGAGACATCAGATTGCAGGGATACTGGTAAACTCATGCAGATGCAGGTCGCCAATGAAGTTCTTCTCGGGTATTAAGGCTACCCAACTCAGAGACCCAATCCTACAGATTCTACACAAGCTATTAGAATGTTCGATGACTAATGGTCAAGTTGCGGAGTTTGATGTTGCTTTGATGGCATCCATCCTTAGCAGGAGGAACATTCAGGTTGCCCACTTGGTTGCTCAGAGAATTCTTAAGGAGCAAAGTTATGAGTCAAAAAGGTCATTCATGGGCCCTGTGGTTACAAGGTTGATTAGAAAACTTCGACTGCTCAGAATAGTAGAAGTGGAGAAATTCAAGAGTCTACCCAATTAGAGTGCCCAACCAATAGACTATGAATTTCTGAGATTGATGGGGATCATCAAGATATTGAGAGATGGCACATTCTATATTAGAGCACGACCAGCAGATCCCGATAGTTTTGAGACCCTGGTGCCAGATTTAGTTCTACCTAGAGGGACGAGAAAGAGAAAGCGGTCAAGAGAGCCCAGAGATTTGGAGTCAGATGAGGATGAAGAGGAGGATGATACTGTAGACCTAGTTGCACCACCAGTAGTACCACTGCCTGTCAGGGCAGGACCTTCTACCCCGGCCCCCAGATACAGATGCCCATATACATCTATCACTACGGAACACCTCCAGGGGCAGACTATTGGTACTGGCTCATGCAGATGCAGGTTAGATGTTACAGGGCTGTGAGACAGCAGATTGCGGGGATACTGGTAAACTCATGCAGATGCAGGTCGCCAATGAAGTTCTTCTCGGGTATTAAGGCTACCCAACTCAGAGACCCAGTCCTACAGATTCTACACAAGCTATTAGAATGTTCGATGACTAATGGTCAAGTTGCCGAGTTTGATGTTGCTTTGATGGCATCCATCCTTAGCAGGAGGAACATTCAGGTTGCCCACTTGGTTGCTCAGAGAATTCTTAAGGAGCAAAGTTATGAGTCAAAAAGGTCATTCATGGGCCCTGTGGTTACAAGGTTGATTAGAAAACTGGGACTGCTCAGAACAGCAGAAGTGGAGAAATTCAAGAGTCTACCCAATTAGAGTGCCCAACCAATATACTATGAGTTTCTGAGATTGATGGGGATCATCAAGATATTGAGAAATGGCACATTCTATATTAGAGCACGACCAGCAGATCCCGATAGTGTTGAGACCCTGGTGCCAGATTTAGTTCTACCTAGAGGGACGAGAAAGAGAAAGCGGTCAAGAGAGCCCAGAGATTTGGAGTCAGATGAGGATGAAGATGAGGATGATCCCGTAGACCTAGTTGCACCACCACCAGTAGTACCACCGCCTGTCAGGGCAGGACCTTCTACCCCGGCCCCCAGATACAGATGCCCATATACATCTATCACTACGGAACACCTCCAGGGGCAGACTATTGGTACTGGCTCATGCAGATGCAGGTTAGATGTTACAGGGCTATGAGACAGCAGATTGCAGGGATACTGGTAAACTCATGCAGATGCAGGTCGCCAATGAAGTTCTTCTCGGGTATTAAGGCTACCCAACTCAGAGACCCAGTCCTACAGATTCTACACAAGCTATTAGAATGTTCGATGACTAATGGTCAAGTTGCCGAGTTTGATGTTGCTTTGATGGCATCCATCCTTAGCAGGAGGAACATTCAGGTTGCCCACTTGGTTGCTCAGAGAATTCTTAAGGAGCAAAGTTATGAGTCGAAAAGGTCATTCATGGGCCCTGTGGTTACAAGGTTGATTAGAAAACTGGGACTGCTCAGAACAGCAGAAGTGGAGAAATTCAAGAGTCTACCCAATTGGAGTGCCCAACCAATATACTACGAGTTTCTGAGATTGATGGGGATCATCAAGATATTGAGAGATGGCACATTCTATATTAGAGCACGACCAGCAGATCCCGATAGTGTTGAGACCCTGGTGCCAGATTTAGTTCTACCTAGAGGGACGAGAAAGAGAAAGCGGTCAAGAGAGCCCAGAGATTTGGAGTCAGATGTGGATGAAGATGAGGATGATCCCGTAGACCTAGTTGCACCACCACCAGTAGTACCACCGCCTGTCAGGGCAGGACCTTCTACCCCGGCCCCCAGATACAGATGCCCATATACATCTATCACTACGGAACACCTCCAGGGGCAGACTATTGGTACTGGCTCATGCAGATGCAGGTTAGATGTTACATGGCTATGAGACAGCAGATTGCAGGGATACTGGTAAACTCATGCAGATGCAGGTCGCCAATGAAGTTCTTCTCGGGTATTAAGGCTACCCAACTCAGAGACCCAGTCCTACAGATTCTACACAAGCTATTAGAATGTTCGATGACTAATGGTCAAGTTGCCGAGTTTGATGTTGATTTGATGGCATCCATCCTTAGCAGGAGGAACATTCAGGTTGCCCACTTGGTTGCTCAGAGAATTCTTAAGGAGCAAAGTTATGAGTCGAAAAGGTCATTCATGGGCCCTGTGGTTACAAGGTTGATTAGAAAACTGGGACTGCTCGGAACAGCAGAAGTGGAGAAATTCAAGAGTCTACCCAATTGGAGTGCCCAACCAATATACTATGAGTTTCTGAGATTGATGGGGATCATCAAGATATTGAGAAATGGCACATTCTATATTAGAGCACGACCAGCAGATCCCGATAGTGTTGAGACCCTGGTGCCAGATTTAGTTCTACCTAGAGGGACGAGAAAGAGAAAGCGGTCAAGAGAGCCCAGAGATTTGGAGTCAGATGAGGATGAAGATGAGGATGATCCCGTAGACCTAGTTGCACCACCACCAGTAGTACCACCGCCTGTCAGGGCAGGACCTTCTACCCTGGCCCCCAGATACAGATGCCCATATACATCTATCACTACGGAACACCTCCAGGGGCAGACTATTGGTACTGGCTCATGCAGATGCAGGTTAGATGTTACAGGGCTATGAGACATCAGATTGCAGGGATACTGGTAAACTCATGCAGATGCAGGTCGCCAATGAAGTTCTTCTCGGGTATTAAGGCTACCCAACTCAGAGACCCAATCCTACAGATTCTACACAAGCTATTAGAATGTTCGATGACTAATGGTCAAGTTGCGGAGTTTGATGTTGCTTTGATGGCATCCATCCTTAGCAGGAGGAACATTCAGGTTGCCCACTTGGTTGCTCAGAGAATTCTTAAGGAGCAAAGTTATGAGTCAAAAAGGTCATTCATGGGCCCTGTGGTTACAAGGTTGATTAGAAAACTTCGACTGCTCAGAATAGTAGAAGTGGAGAAATTCAAGAGTCTACCCAATTAGAGTGCCCAACCAATAGACTATGAATTTCTGAGATTGATGGGGATCATCAAGATATTGAGAGATGGCACATTCTATATTAGAGCACGACCAGCAGATCCCGATAGTTTTGAGACCCTGGTGCCAGATTTAGTTCTACCTAGAGGGACGAGAAAGAGAAAGCGGTCAAGAGAGCCCAGAGATTTGGAGTCAGATGAGGATGAAGAGGAGGATGATACTGTAGACCTAGTTGCACCACCAGTAGTACCACTGCCTGTCAGGGCAGGACCTTCTACCCCGGCCCCCAGATACAGATGCCCATATACATCTATCACTACGGAACACCTCCAGGGGCAGACTATTGGTACTGGCTCATGCAGATGCAGGTTAGATGTTACAGGGCTGTGAGACAGCAGATTGCGGGGATACTGGTAAACTCATGCAGATGCAGGTCGCCAATGAAGTTCTTCTCGGGTATTAAGGCTACCCAACTCAGAGACCCAGTCCTACAGATTCTACACAAGCTATTAGAATGTTCGATGACTAATGGTCAAGTTGCCGAGTTTGATGTTGCTTTGATGGCATCCATCCTTAGCAGGAGGAACATTCAGGTTGCCCACTTGGTTGCTCAGAGAATTCTTAAGGAGCAAAGTTATGAGTCAAAAAGGTCATTCATGGGCCCTGTGGTTACAAGGTTGATTAGAAAACTGGGACTGCTCAGAACAGCAGAAGTGGAGAAATTCAAGAGTCTACCCAATTAGAGTGCCCAACCAATATACTATGAGTTTCTGAGATTGATGGGGATCATCAAGATATTGAGAAATGGCACATTCTATATTAGAGCACGACCAGCAGATCCCGATAGTGTTGAGACCCTGGTGCCAGATTTAGTTCTACCTAGAGGGACGAGAAAGAGAAAGCGGTCAAGAGAGCCCAGAGATTTGGAGTCAGATGAGGATGAAGATGAGGATGATCCCGTAGACCTAGTTGCACCACCACCAGTAGTACCACCGCCTGTCAGGGCAGGACCTTCTACCCCGGCCCCCAGATACAGATGCCCATATACATCTATCACTACGGAACACCTCCAGGGGCAGACTATTGGTACTGGCTCATGCAGATGCAGGTTAGATGTTACAGGGCTATGAGACAGCAGATTGCAGGGATACTGGTAAACTCATGCAGATGCAGGTCGCCAATGAAGTTCTTCTCGGGTATTAAGGCTACCCAACTCAGAGACCCAATCCTACAGATTCTACACAAGCTATTAGAATGTTCGATGACTAATGGTCAAGTTGCCGAGTTTGATGTTGCTTTGATGGCATCCATCCTTAGCAGGAGGAACATTCAGGTTGCCCACTTGTTTGCTCAGAGAATTCTTATGGAGCAAAGTTATGAGTCAAAAAGGTCATTCATGGGCCCTGTGGTTACAAGGTTGATTAGAAAACTTCGACTGCTCAGAACAGTAGAAGTGGAGAAATTCAAGAGTCTACCCAATTAGAGTGCCCAACCAATAGACTATGAATTTCTGAGATTGATGGGGATCATCAAGATATTGAGAGATGGCACATTCTATATTAGAGCACGACCAGCAGATCCCGATAGTTTTGAGACCCTGGTGCCAGATTTAGTTCTACCTAGAGGGACGAGAAAGAGAAAGCGGTCAAGAGAGCCCAGAGATTTAGAGTCAGATGAGGATGAAGAGGAGGATGATACCGTAGACCTAGTTGCACCACCACCAGTAGTACCACTGCCTGTCAGGGCAGGACCTTCTACCCCGGCCCCCAGATACAGATGCCCATATACATCTATCACTACGGAACACCTCCAGGGGCAGACTATTGGTACTGGCTCATGCAGATGCAGGTTAGATGTTACAGGGCTGTGAGACAGCAGATTGCGGGGATACTGGTAAACTCATGCAGATGCAGGTCGCCAATGAAGTTCTTCTCGGGTATTAAGGCTACCCAACTCAGAGACCCAGTCCTACAGATTCTACACAAGCTATTAGAATGTTCGATGACTAATGGTCAAGTTGCCGAGTTTGATGTTGCTTTGATGGCATCCATCCTTAGCAGGAGGAACATTCAGGTTGCCCACTTGGTTGCTCAGAGAATTCTTAAGGAGCAAAGTTATGAGTCGAAAAGGTCATTCATGGGCCCTGTGGTTACAAGGTTGATTAGCAAACTTCGACTGCTCAGAACAGTAGAAGTGGAGAAATTCAAGAGTCTACCCAATTAGAGTGCCCAACCAATAGACTATGAATTTCTGAGATTGATGGGGATCATCAAGATATTGAGAGATGGCACATTCTATATTAGAGCACGACCAGCAGATCCCGATAGTTTTGAGACCCTGGTGCCAGATTTAGTTCTACCTAGAGGGACGAGAAAGAGAAAGCGGTCAAGAGAGCCCAGAGATTTGGAGTCAGATGAGGATGAAGAGGAGGATGATCCCGTAGACCTAGTTGCACCACCACCAGTAGTACCACTGCCTGTCAGGGCAGGACCTTCTACCCCGGCCCCCAGATACAGATGCCCATATACATCTATCACTACGGAACACCTCCAGGGGCAGACTATTGGTACTGGCTCATGCAGATGCAGGTTAGATGTTACAGGGCTGTGAGACAGCAGATTGCGGGGATACTGGTAAACTCATGCAGATGCAGGTCGCCAATGAAGTTCTTCTCGGGTATTAAGGCTACCCAACTCAGAGACCCAGTCCTACAGATTCTACACAAGCTATTAGAATGTTCGATGACTAATGGTCAAGTTGCCGAGTTTGATGTTGCTTTGATGGCATCCATCCTTAGCAGGAGGAACATTCAGGTTGCCCACTTGGTTGCTCAGAGAATTCTTAAGGAGCAAAGTTATGAGTCGAAAAGGTCATTCATGGGCCCTGTGGTTACAAGGTTGATTAGCAAACTTCGACTGCTCAGAACAGTAGAAGTGGAGAAATTCAAGAGTCTACCCAATTAGAGTGCCCAACCAATAGACTATGAATTTCTGAGATTGATGGGGATCATCAAGATATTGAGAGATGGCACATTCTATATTAGAGCACGACCAGCAGATCCCGATAGTTTTGAGACCCTGGTGCCAGATTTAGTTCTACCTAGAGGGACGAGAAAGAGAAAGCGGTCAAGAGAGCCCAGAGATTTGGAGTCAGATGAGGATGAAGAGGAGGATGATCCCGTAGACCTAGTTGCACCACCACCAGTAGTACCACTGCCTGTCAGGGCAGGACCTTCTACCCCGGCCCCCAGATACAGATGCCCATATACATCTATCACTACGGAACACCTCCAGGGGCAGACTATTGGTACTGGCTCATGCAGATGCAGGTTAGATGTTACAGGGCTGTGAGACAGCAGATTGCGGGGATACTGGTAAACTCATGCAGATGCAGGTCGCCAATGAAGTTCTTCTTGGGTATTAAGGCTACCCAACTCAGAGACCCAGTCCTACAGATTCTACACAAGCTATTAGAATGTTCGATGACTAATGGTCAAGTTGCCGAGTTTGATGTTGCTTTGATGGCATCCATCCTTAGCAGGAGGAACATTCAGGTTGCCCACTTGGTTGCTCAGAGAATTCTTAAGGAGCAAAGTTATGAGTCGAAAAGGTCATTCATGGGCCCTGTGGTTACAAGGTTGATTAGAAAACTGGGACTGCTCAGAACAGTAGAAGTGGAGAAATTCAAGAGTCTACCCAATTAGAGTGCCCAACCAATAGACTATGAATTTCTGAGATTGATGGGGATCATCAAGATATTGAGAGATGGCACATTCTATATTAGAGCACCACCAGCAGATCCTGATAGTGTTGACACCCTGGTGCCAGATTTAGTTCTACCTAGAGGGATGAGAAAGAGAAAGCGGTCAAGAGAGCCCAGAGATTTGGAGTCAGATGAGGATGAAGATGAGAATGATCCCGTAGACCTAGTTGCACCACCACCAGTAGCACCACCGCCTGTCAGGGCAGGACCTTCTACCCCGGCCCCCAGATACAGATGCCCATATACATCTATCACTACGGAACACCTCCAGGGGCAGACTATTGGTACTGGCTCATGCAGATGCAGGTTAGATGTTACAGGGCTATGAGACAGCAGATTGCAGGGATACTGGTAAACTCATGCAGATGCAGGTCGCCAATGAAGTTCTTCTCGGGTATTAAGGCTACCCAACTCAGAGACCCAATCCTACAGATTCTACACAAGCTATTAGAATGTTCGATGACTAATGGTCAAGTTGCCGAGTTTGATGTTGCTTTGATGGCATCCATCCTTAGCAGGAGGAACATTCAGGTTGCCCACTTGGTTTCTCAGAGAATTCTTAAGGAGCAAAGTTATGAGTCAAAAAGGTCATTCATGGGCCCTGTGGTTACAAGGTTGATTAGAAAACTTCGACTGCTCAGAATAGTAGAAGTGGAGAAATTCAAGAGTCTACCCAATTAGAGTGCCCAACCAATAGACTATGAATTTCTGAGATTGATGGGGATCATCAAGATATTGAGAGATGGCACATTCTATATTAGAGCACGACCAGCAGATCCCGATAGTTTTGAGACCCTGGTGCCAGATTTAGTTCTACCTAGAGGGACGAGAAAGAGAAAGCGGTCAAGAGAGCCCAGAGATTTGGAGTCAGATGAGGATGAAGAGGAGGATGATACTGTAGACCTAGTTGCACCACCAGTAGTACCACTGCCTGTCAGGGCAGGACCTTCTACCCCGGCCCCCAGATACAGATGCCCATATACATCTATCACTACGGAACACCTCCAGGGGCAGACTATTGGTACTGGCTCATGCAGATGCAGGTTAGATGTTACAGGGCTGTGAGACAGCAGATTGCGGGGATACTGGTAAACTCATGCAGATGCAGGTCGCCAATGAAGTTCTTCTCGGGTATTAAGGCTACCCAACTCAGAGACCCAGTCCTACAGATTCTACACAAGCTATTAGAATGTTCGATGACTAATGGTCAAGTTGCCGAGTTTGATGTTGCTTTGATGGCATCCATCCTTAGCAGGAGGAACATTCAGGTTGCCCACTTGGTTGCTCAGAGAATTCTTAAGGAGCAAAGTTATGAGTCGAAAAGGTCATTCATGGGCCCTGTGGTTACAAGGTTGATTAGAAAACTGGGACTGCTCAGAACAGTAGAAGTGGAGAAATTCAAGAGTCTACCCAATTAGAGTGCCCAACCAATAGACTATGAATTTCTGAGATTGATGGGGATCATCAAGATATTGAGAGATGGCACATTCTATATTAGAGCACCACCAGCAGATCCTGATAGTGTTGACACCCTGGTGCCAGATTTAGTTCTACCTAGAGGGACGAGAAAGAGAAAGCGGTCAAGAGAGCCCAGAGATTTGGAGTCAGATGAGGATGAAGATGAGGATGATCCCGTAGACCTAGTTGCACCACCACCAGTAGCACCACCGCCTGTCAGGGCAGGACCTTCTACCCCGGCCCCCAGATACAGATGCCCATATACATCTATCACTACGGAACACCTCCAGGGGCAGACTATTGGTACTGGCTCATGCAGATGCAGGTTAGATGTTACAGGGCTATGAGACAGCAGATTGCAGGGATACTGGTAAACTCATGCAGATGCAGGTCGCCAATGAAGTTCTTCTCGGGTATTAAGGCTACCCAACTCAGAGACCCAATCCTACAGATTCTACACAAGCTATTAGAATGTTCGATGACTAATGGTCAAGTTGCCGAGTTTGATGTTGCTTTGATGGCATCCATCCTTAGCAGGAGGAACATTCAGGTTGCCCACTTGGTTGCTCAGAGAATTCTTAAGGAGCAAAGTTATGAGTCAAAAAGGTCATTCATGGGCCCTGTGGTTACAAGGTTGATTAGAAAACTTCGACTGCTCAGAATAGTAGAAGTGGAGAAATTCAAGAGTCTACCCAATTAGAGTGCCCAACCAATAGACTATGAATTTCTGAGATTGATGGGGATCATCAAGATATTGAGAGATGGCACATTCTATATTAGAGCACGACCAGCAGATCCCGATAGTTTTGAGACCCTGGTGCCAGATTTAGTTCTACCTAGAGGGACGAGAAAGAGAAAGCGGTCAAGAGAGCCCAGAGATTTGGAGTCAGATGAGGATGAAGAGGAGGACGATACTGTAGACCTAGTTGCACCACCACCAGTAGTACCACTGCCTGTCAGGGCAGGACCTTCTACCCCGGCCCCCAGATACAGATGCCCATATACATCTATCACTACGGAACACCTCCAGGGGCAGACTATTGGTACTGGCTCATGCAGATGCAGGTTAGATGTTACAGGGCTGTGAGACAGCAGATTGCGGGGATACTGGTAAACTCATGCAGATGCAGGTCGCCAATGAAGTTCTTCTCGGGTATTAAGGCTACCCAACTCAGAGACCCAGTCCTACAGATTCTACACAAGCTATTAGAATGTTCGATGACTAATGGTCAAGTTGCCGAGTTTGATGTTGCTTTGATGGCATCCATCCTTAGCAGGAGGAACATTCAGGTTGCCCACTTGGTTGCTCAGAGAATTCTTAAGGAGCAAAGTTATGAGTCGAAAAGGTCATTCATGGGCCCTGTGGTTACAAGGTTGATTAGAAAACTGGGACTGCTCAGAACAGTAGAAGTGGAGAAATTCAAGAGTCTACCCAATTAGAGTGCCCAACCAATAGACTATGAATTTCTGAGATTGATGGGGATCATCAAGATATTGAGAGATGGCACATTCTATATTAGAGCACCACCAGCAGATCCTGATAGTGTTGACACCCTGGTGCCAGATTTAGTTCTACCTAGAGGGACGAGAAAGAGAAAGCGGTCAAGAGAGCCCAGAGATTTGGAGTCAGATGAGGATGAAGATGAGGATGATCCCGTAGACCTAGTTGCACCACCACCAGTAGCACCACCGTCTGTCAGGGCAGGACCTTCTACCCCGGCCCCCAGATACAGATGCCCATATACATCTATCACTACGGAACACCTCCAGGGGCAGACTATTGGTACTGGCTCATGCAGATGCAGGTTAGATGTTACAGGGCTATGAGACAGCAGATTGCAGGGATACTGGTAAACTCATGCAGATGCAGGTCGCCAATGAAGTTCTTCTCGGGTATTAAGGCTACCCAACTCAGAGACCCAATCCTACAGATTCTACACAAGCTATTAGAATGTTCGATGACTAATGGTCAAGTTGCCGAGTTTGATGTTGCTTTGATGGCATCCATCCTTAGCAGGAGGAACATTCAGGTTGCCCACTTGGTTGCTCAGAGAATTCTTAAGGAGCAAAGTTATGAGTCAAAAAGGTCATTCATGGGCCCTGTGGTTACAAGGTTGATTAGAAAACTTCGACTGCTCAGAATAGTAGAAGTGGAGAAATTCAAGAGTCTACCCAATTAGAGTGCCCAACCAATAGACTATGAATTTCTGAGATTGATGGGGATCATCAAGATATTGAGAGATGGCACATTCTATATTAGAGCACGACCAGCAGATCCCGATAGTTTTGAGACCCTGGTGCCAGATTTAGTTCTACCTAGAGGGACGAGAAAGAGAAAGCGGTCAAGAGAGCCCAGAGATTTGGAGTCAGATGAGGATGAAGAGGAGGATGATACTGTAGACCTAGTTGCACCACCACCAGTAGTACCACTGTCTGTCAGGGCAGGACCTTCTACCCCGGCCCCCAGATACAGATGCCCATATACATCTATCACTACGGAACACCTCCAGGGGCAGACTATTGGTACTGGCTCATGCAGATGCAGGTTAGATGTTACAGGGCTGTGAGACAGCAGATTGCGGGGATACTGGTAAACTCATGCAGATGCAGGTCGCCAATGAAGTTCTTCTCGGGTATTAAGGCTACCCAACTCAGAGACCCAGTCCTACAGATTCTACACAAGCTATTAGAATGTTCGATGACTAATGGTCAAGTTGCCGAGTTTGATGTTGCTTTAATGGCATCCATCCTTAGCAGGAGGAACATTCAGGTTGCCCACTTGGTTGCTCAGAGAATTCTTAAGGAGCAAAGTTATGAGTCAAAAAGGTCATTCATGGGCCCTGTGGTTACAAGGTTGATTAGAAAACTGGGACTGCTCAGAACAGCAGAAGTGGAGAAATTCAAGAGTCTACCCAATTAGAGTGCCCAACCAATATACTATGAGTTTCTGAGATTGATGGGGATCATCAAGATATTGAGAAATGGCACATTCTATATTAGAGCACGACCAGCAGATCCCGATAGTGTTGAGACCCTGGTGCCAGATTTAGTTCTACCTAGAGGGACGAGAAAGAGAAAGCGGTCAAGAGAGCCCAGAGATTTGGAGTCAGATGAGGATGAAGATGAGGATGATCCCGTAGACCTAGTTGCACCACCACCAGTAGTACCACCGCCTGTCAGGGCAGGACCTTCTACCCTGGCCCCCAGATACAGATGCCCATATACATCTATCACTATGGAACACCTCCAGGGGCAGACTATTGGTACTGGCTCATGCAGATGCAGGTTAGATGTTACAGGGCTATGAGACAGCAGATTGCAGGGATACTGGTAAACTCATGCAGATGCAGGTCGCCAATGAAGTTCTTCTCGGGTATTAAGGCTACCCAACTCAGAGACCCAAACCTACAGATTCTACACAAGCTATTAGAATGTTCGATGACTAATGGTCAAGTTGCCGAGTTTGATGTTGCTTTGATGGCATCCATCCTTAGCAGGAGGAACATTCAGGTTGCCCACTTGGTTGCTCAGAGAATTCTTAAGGAGCAAAGTTATGAGTCAAAAAGGTCATTCATGGGCCCTGTGGTTACAAGGTTGATTAGAAAACTTCGACTGCTCAGAACAGTAGAAGTGGAGAAATTCAAGAGTCTACCCAATTAGAGTGCCCAACCAATAGACTATGAATTTCTGAGATTGATGGGGATCATCAAGATATTGAGAGATGGCACATTCTATATTAGAGCACGACCAGCAGATCCCGATAGTTTTGAGACCCTGGTGCCAGATTTAGTTCTACCTAGAGGGACGAGAAAGAGAAAGCGGTCAAGAGAGCCCAGAGATTTGGAGTCAGATGAGGATGAAGAGGAGGATGATCCCGTAGACCTAGTTGCACCACCACCAGTAGTACCACTGCCTGTCAGGGCAGGACCTTCTACCCCGGCCCCCAGATATTGATGCCCATATACATCTATCACTACGGAACACCTCCAGGGGCAGACTATTGGTACTGGCTCATGCAGATGCAGGTTAGATGTTACAGGGCTATGAGACAGCAGATTGCGGGGATACTGGTAAACTCATGCAGATGCAGGTCGCCAATGAAGTTCTTCTCGGGTATTAAGGCTACCCAACTCAGAGACCCAGTCCTACAGATTCTACACAAGCTATTAGAATGTTCGATGACTAATGGTCAAGTTGCCGAGTTTGATGTTGCTTTGATGGCATCCATCCTTAGCAGGAGGAACATTCAGGTTGCCCACTTTGTTGCTCAGAGAATTCTTAAAGAGCAAAGTTATGAGTCGAAAAGGTCATTCATGGGCCCTGTGGTTACAAGGTTGATTAGAAAACTGGGACTGCTCAGAACAGCAGAAGTGGAGAAATTCAAGAGTCTACCCAATTGGAGTGCCCAACCAATATACTATGAGTTTCTGAGATTGATGGGGATCATCAAGATATTGAGAAATGGCACATTCTATATTAGAGCACGACCAGCAGATCCCGATAGTGTTGAGACCCTGGTGCCAGATTTAGTTCTACCTAGAGGGACGAGAAAGAGAAAGCGGTCAAGAGAGCCCAGAGATTTGGAGTCAGATGAGGATGAAGATGAGGATGATCCCGTAGACCTAGTTGCACCACCACCAGTAGTACCACCGCCTGTCAGGGCAGGACCTTCTACCCCGGCCCCCAGATACAGATGCCCATATACATCTATCACTACGGAACACCTCCAGGGGCAGACTATTGGTACTGGCTCATGCAGATGCAGGTTAGATGTTACAGGGCTATGAGACAGCAGATTGCAGGGATACTGGTAAACTCATGCAGATGCAGGTCGCCAATGAAGTTCTTCTCGGGTATTAAGGCTACCCAACTCAGAGACCCAATCCTACAGATTCTACACAAGCTATTAGAATGTTCGATGACTAATTGTCAAGTTGCCGAGTTTGATGTTGCTTTGATGGCATCCATCCTTAGCAGGAGGAACATTCAGGTTGCCCACTTGGTTGCTCAGAGAATTCTTAAGGAGCAAAGTTATGAGTCAAAAAGGTCATTCATGGGCCCTGTGGTTACAAGGTTGATTAGAAAACTTCGACTGCTCAGAACAGTAGAAGTGGAGAAATTCAAGAGTCTACCCAATTAGAGTGCCCAACCAATAGACTATGAATTTCTGAGATTGATGGGGATCATCAAGATATTGAGAGATGGCACATTCTATATTAGAGCACGACCAGCAGATCCCGATAGTTTTGAGACCCTGGTGCCAGATTTAGTTCTACCTAGAGGGACGAGAAAGAGAAAGCGGTCAAGAGAGCCCAGAGATTTGGAGTCAGATGAGGATGAAGAGGAGGATGATACCGTAGACCTAGTTGCACCACCACCAGTAGTACCACTGCCTGTCAGGGCAGGACCTTTTACCCCGGCCCCCAGATACAGATGCCCATATACATCTATCACTACGGAACACCTCCAGGGGCAGACTATTGGTACTGGCTCATGCAGATGCAGGTTAGATGTTACAGGGCTGTGAGACAGCAGATTGCGGGGATACTGGTAAACTCATGCAGATGCAGGTCGCCAATGAAGTTCTTCTCGGGTATTAAGGCTACCCAACTCAGAGACCCAGTCCTACAGATTCTACACAAGCTATTAGAATGTTCGATGACTAATGGTCAAGTTGCCGAGTTTGATGTTGCTTTGATGGCATCCATCCTTAGCAGGAGGAACATTCAGGTTGCCCACTTGGTTGCTCAGAGAATTCTTAAGGAGCAAAGTTATGAGTCGAAAAGGTCATTCATGGGCCCTGTGGTTACAAGGTTGATTAGAAAACTGGGACTGCTCAGAACAGCAGAAGTGGAGAAATTCAAGAGTCTACCCAATTGGAGTGCCCAACCAATATACTATGAGTTTCTGAGATTGATGGGGATCATCAAGATATTGAGAAATGGCACATTCTATATTAGAGCACGACCAGCAGATCCCGATAGTTTTGAGACCCTGGTGCCAGATTTAGTTCTACCTAGAGGGACGAGAAAGAGAAAGCGGTCAAGAGAGCCCAGAGATTTGGAGTCAGATGAGGATGAAGATGAGGATGATCCCGTAGACCTAGTTGCACCACCACCAGTAGTACCACCGCCTGTCAGGGCAGGACCTTCTACCCTGGCCCCCAGATACAGATGCCCATATACATCTATCACTACGGAACACCTCCAGGGGCAGACTATTGGTACTGGCTCATGCAGATGCAGGTTAGATGTTACAGGGCTATGAGACAGCAGATTGCAGGGATACTGGTAAACTCATGCAGATGCAGGTCGCCAATGAAGTTCTTCTCGGGTATTAAGGCTACCCAACTCAGAGACCCAATCCTACAGATTCTACACAAGCTATTAGAATGTTCGATGACTAATGGTCAAGTTGCCGAGTTTGATGTTGCTTTGATGGCATCCATCCTTAGCAGGAGGAACATTCAGGTTGCCCACTTGGTTGCTCAGAGAATTCTTAAGGAGCAAAGTTATGAGTCGAAAAGGTCATTCATGGGCCCTGTGGTTACAAGGTTGATTAGAAAACTTCGACTGCTCAGAACAGTAGAAGTGGAGAAATTCAAGAGTCTACCCAATTAGAGTGCCCAACCAATAGACTATGAATTTCTGAGATTGATGGGGATCATCAAGATATTGAGAGATGGCACATTCTATATTAGAGCACGACCAGCAGATCCCGATAGTTTTGAGACCCTGGTGCCAGATTTAGTTCTACCTAGAGGGACGAGAAAGAGAAAGCGGTCAAGAGAGCCCAGAGATTTGGAGTCAGATGAGGATGAAGAGGAGGATGATCCCGTAGACCTAGTTGCACCACCACCAGTAGTACCACTGCCTGTCAGGGCAGGACCTTCTACCCCGGCCCCCAGATACAGATGCCCATATACATCTATCACTACGGAACACCTCCAGGGGCAGACTATTGGTACTGGCTCATGCAGATGCAGGTTAGATGTTACAGGGCTGTGAGACAGCAGATTGCGGGGATACTGGTAAACTCATGCAGATGCAGGTCGCCAATGAAGTTCTTCTCGGGTATTAAGGCTACCCAACTCATAGACCCAGTCCTACAGATTCTACACAAGCTATTAGAATGTTCGATGACTAATGGTCAAGTTGCCGAGTTTGATGTTGCTTTGATGGCATCCATCCTTAGCAGGAGGAATATTCAGGTTGCCCACTTGGTTGCTCAGAGAATTCTTAAGGAGCAAAGTTATGAGTCTAAAAGGTCATTCATGGGCCCTGTGGTTACAAGGTTGATTAGAAAACTGGGACTGCTCAGAACAGTAGAAGTGGAGAAATTCAAGAGTCTACCCAATTAGAGTGCCCAACCAATAGACTATGAATTTCTGAGATTGATGGGGATCATCAAGATATTGAGAGATGGCACATTCTATATTAGAGCACCACCAGCAGATCCTGATAGTGTTGAGACCCTGGTGCCAGATTTAGTTCTACCTAGAGGGACGAGAAAGAGAAAGCGGTCAAGAGAGCCCAGAGATTTGGAGTCAGATGAGGATGAAGATGAGGATGATCCCGTAGACCTAGTTGCACCACCACCAGTAGTACCACCGCCTGTCAGGGCAGGACCTTCTACCCCGGCCCCCAGATACAGATGCCCATATACATCGATCACTACGGAACACCTCCAGGGGCAGACTATTGGTACTGGCTCATGCAGATGCAGGTTAGATGTTACAGGGCTATGAGACAGCAGATTGCAGGGATACTGGTAAACTCATGCAGATGCAGGTCGCCAATGAAGTTCTTCTCGGGTATTAAGGCTACCCAACTCAGAGACCCAGTCCTACAGATTCTACACAAGCTATTAGAATGTTCGATGACTAATGGTCAAGTTGCCGAGTTTGATGTTGCTTTGATGGCATCCATCCTTAGCAGGAGGAACATTCAGGTTGCCCACTTGGTTGCTCAGAGAATTCTCAAGGAGCAAAGTTATGAGTCGAAAAGGTCATTCATGGGCCCTGTGGTTACAAGGTTGATTAGAAAACTGGGACTGCTCAGAACAGCAGAAGTGGAGAAATTCAAGAGTCTACCCAATTAGAGTGCCCAACCAATATACTATGAGTTTATGAGATTGATGGGGATAATCAAGATATTGAGAGATGGCACATTCTATATTAGAGCACAACCAGCAGATCCCGATAGTGTTGAGACCCTGGTGCCAGATTTAGTTCTACCTAGAGGGACGAGAAAGAGAAAGCGGTCAAGAAAGCCTAGAGATTTGGAGTCAGATGAGGATGAAGATGAGGATGATCCCGTAGACCTAGTTGCACCACCACCAGTAGTACCACCGCCTGTCAGGGCAGGACCTTCTACCCCGGCCCCCAGATACAGATGCCCATATACATCTATCACTACGGAACACCTCCAGGGGTAGACTATTGGTACTGGCTCATGCAGATGCAGGTTAGATGTTACAGGGCTATGAGACAGCAGATTGCAGGGATACTGGTAAACTCATGCAGATGCAGGTCGCCAATGAAGTTCTTCTCGGGTATTAAGGCTACCCAACTCAGAGACCCAGTCCTACAGATTCTACACAAGCTATTAGAATGTTCTATGACTAATGGTCAAGTTGCCGAGTTTGATGTTGCTTTGATGGCATCCATCCTTAGCAGGAGGAACATTCAGGTTGCCCACTTAGTTGCTCAGAGAATTCTTAAGGAGAAAAGTTATGAGTCGAAAAGGTCATTCATGGGCCCTGTGGTTACAAGGTTGATTAGAAAACTGGGACTGCTCAGAACAGCAGAAGTGGAGAAATTCAAGAGTCTACCCAATTGGAGTGCCCAACCAATATACTATGAGTTTCTGAGATTGATGGGGATAATCAAGATATTGATAGATGGCACATTCTATATTAGAGCACGACCAGCAGATCCCGATAGTGTTGACATCCTGGTGCCAGATTTAGTTCTACCTAGAGGGATGAGAAAGAGAAAGCGGTCAAGAGAGCCCAGAGATTTGGAGTCAGATGAGGATGAAGATGAGGATGATCCCGTAGAACTAGTTGCACCACCACCAGTAGTACCACCTGTCAGGGCAGGACCTTCTACCTCGGCCCCCAGATACAGATGCCCATATACATCTATCACTACGGAACACCTCTAGGGGCAGACTATTGGTACTGGCTCATGCAGATGCAGGTTAGATTTTACAGGGCTATGAGACAGCAGATTGCAGGGATACTGGTAAACTCATGCAGATGCAGGTCGCCAATGAAGTTCTTCTCGGGTATTAAGGCTACCCAACTCAGAGACCCAGTCCTACAGATTCTACACAAGCTATTAGAATGTTCTATGACTAATGGTCAAGTTGCCGAGTTTGATGTTGCTTTGATGGCATCCATCCTTAGCAGGAGGAATATTCAGGTTGCCCACTTGGTTGCTCAGAGAATTCTTGAGGAGCAGAGTTATGAGTCGAAAAGGTCATTCATGGGCCCTGTGGTTACAAGGTTGATTAGAAAGCTGGGACTGCTCAGAACAGTAGAAGTGGAGAAATTCAAGAGTCTACCCAATTAGAGTGCCCAACCAATAGACTATGAATTTCTGAGATTGATGGGGATCATCAAGATATTGAGAGACGGCACATTCTATATTAGAGCACGACCAGCAGATCCCGATAGTGTTGACAGCCTGGTGCCAGATTTAGTTCTACCTAGAGGGACGAGAAAGAGTAAGTGGTCAAGAGAGCCCAGAGATTTGGAGTATGATGAGGATGAAGATGAGGATGATCCCGTAGACCTAGTTGCACCACCACCAGTAGTACCACCGCCTGTCAGGGCAGGACCTTTTACCCCGACCCCATATACAGATGCCCATATACATCTATCACTACGAACACCTCCAGGGGCAGACTATTGGTACTGGCTCATGCAGATGCAGGTTAGATGTTACAGGGCTATGAGATAGCAGATTGCAGGGATACTGGTAAACTCATGCAGATGCAGGTCGCCAATGAAGTTCTTCTCGGGTATTAAGGCTACCCAACTCAGAGACCCAGTCCTACAGATTCTACACAAGCTATTAGAATGTTCGATGACTAATGGTCAAGTTGCCGAGTTTGATGTTGCTTTGATGGCATCCATCCTTAGCAGGAGGAACATTCAGGTTGCCCACTTGGTTGCTCAGAGAATTCTTAAGGAGCAAAGTTATGAGTCGAAAAGGTCATTCATGGGCCCTGTGGTTACAAGGTTGATTAGAAAACTTCGACTGCTCAGAACAGTAGAAGTGGAGAAATTCAAGAGTCTACCCAATTAGAGTGCCCAACCAATAGACTATGAATTTCTGAGATTGATGGGGATCATCAAGATATTGAGAGATGGCACATTCTATATTAGAGCACGACCAGCAGATCCCGATAGTTTTGAGACCCTGGTGCCAGATTTAGTTCTACCTAGAGGGACGAGAAAGAGAAAGCGGTCAAGAGAGCCCAGAGATTTGGAGTCAGATGAGGATGAAGAGGAGGATGATCCCGTAGACCTAGTTGCACCACCACCAGTAGTACCACCGCCTGTCAGGGCAGGACCTTCTACCCCGGCCCCCAGATACAGATGCCCATATACATCGATCACTACGGAACACCTCCAGGGGCAGACTATTGGTACTGGCTCATGCAGATGCAGGTTAGATGTTACAGGGCTATGAGACAGCAGATTGCAGGGATACTGGTAAACTCATGCAGATGCAGGTCGCCAATGAAGTTCTTCTCGGGTATTAAGGCTACCCAACTCAGAGACCCAGTCCTACAGATTCTACACAAGCTATTAGAATGTTCGATGACTAATGGTCAAGTTGCGGAGTTTGATGTTGCTTTGATGGCATCCATCCTTAGCAGGAGGAACATTCAGGTTGCCCACTTGGTTGCTCAGAGAATTCTCAAGGAGCAAAGTTATGAGTCGAAAAGGTCATTCATGGGCCCTGTGGTTACAAGGTTGATTAGAAAACTGGGACTGCTCAGAACAGCAGAAGTGGAGAAATTCAAGAGTCTACCCAATTAGAGTGCCCAACCAATATACTATGAGTTTATGAGATTGATGGGGATAATCAAGATATTGAGAGATGGCACATTCTATATTAGAGCACGACCAGCAGATCCCGATAGTGTTGAGACCCTGGTGCCAGATTTAGTTCTACCTAGAGGGACGAGAAAGAGAAAGCGGTCAAGAAAGCCTAGAGATTTGGAGTCAGATGAGGATGAAGATGAGGATGATCCCGTAGACCTAGTTGCACCACCACCAGTAGTACCACCGCCTGTCAGGGCAGGACCTTCTACCCCGGCCCCCAGATACAGATGCCCATATACATCTATCACTACGGAACACCTCCAGGGGTAGACTATTGGTACTGGCTCATGCAGATGCAGGTTAGATGTTACAGGGCTATGAGACAGCAGATTGCAGGGATACTGGTAAACTCATGCAGATGCAGGTCGCCAATGAAGTTCTTCTCGGGTATTAAGGCTACCCAACTCAGAGACCCAGTCCTACAGATTCTACACAAGCTATTAGAATGTTCTATGACTAATGGTCAAGTTGCCGAGTTTGATGTTGCTTTGATGGCATCCATCCTTAGCAGGAGGAACATTCAGGTTGCCCACTTGGTTGCTCAGAGAATTCTTAAGGAGCAAAGTTATGAGTCGAAAAGGTCATTCATGGGCCCTGTGGTTACAAGGTTGATTAGAAAACTGGGACTGCTCAGAACAGCAGAAGTGGAGAAATTCAAGAGTCTACCCAATTGGAGTGCCCAACCAATATACTATGAGTTTCTGAGATTGATGGGGATAATCAAGATATTGATAGATGGCACATTCTATATTAGAGCACGACCAGCAGATCCCGATAGTGTTGACATCCTGGTGCCAGATTTAGTTCTACCTAGAGGGATGAGAAAGAGAAAGCGGTCAAGAGAGCCCAGAGATTTGGAGTCAGATGAGGATGAAGATGAGGATGATCCCGTAGAACTAGTTGCACCACCACCAGTAGTACCACCTGTCAGGGCAGGACCTTCTACCTCGGCCCCCAGATACAGATGCCCATATACATCTATCACTACGGAACACCTCTAGGGGCAGACTATTGGTACTGGCTCATGCAGATGCAGGTTAGATTTTACAGGGCTATGAGACAGCAGATTGCAGGGATACTGGTAAACTCATGCAGATGCAGGTCGCCAATGAAGTTCTTCTCGGGTATTAAGGCTACCCAACTCAGAGACCCAGTCCTACAGATTCTACACAAGCTATTAGAATGTTCTATGACTAATGGTCAAGTTGCCGAGTTTGATGTTGCTTTGATGGCATCCATCCTTAGCAGGAGGAATATTCAGGTTGCCCACTTGGTTGCTCAGAGAATTCTTGAGGAGCAGAGTTATGAGTCGAAAAGGTCATTCATGGGCCCTGTGGTTACAAGGTTGATTAGAAAGCTGGGACTGCTCAGAACAGTAGAAGTGGAGAAATTCAAGAGTCTACCCAATTAGAGTGCCCAACCAATAGACTATGAATTTCTGAGATTGATGGGGATCATCAAGATATTGAGAGACGGCACATTCTATATTAGAGCACGACCAGCAGATCCCGATAGTGTTGACAGCCTGGTGCCAGATTTAGTTCTACCTAGAGGGACGAGAAAGAGTAAGTGGTCAAGAGAGCCCAGAGATTTGGAGTATGATGAGGATGAAGATGAGGATGATCCCGTAGACCTAGTTGCACCACCACCAGTAGTACCACCGCCTGTCAGGGCAGGACCTTTTACCCCGACCCCATATACAGATGCCCATATACATCTATCACTACGAACACCTCCAGGGGCAGACTATTGGTACTGGCTCATGCAGATGCAGGTTAGATGTTACAGGGCTATGAGATAGCAGATTGCAGGGATACTGGTAAACTCATGCAGATGCAGGTCGCCAATGAAGTTCTTCTCGGGTATTAAGGCTACCCAACTCAGAGACCCAGTCCTACAGATTCTACACAAGCTATTAGAATGTTCGATGACTAATGGTCAAGTTGCCGAGTTTGATGTTGCTTTGATGGCATCCATCCTTAGCAGGAGGAACATTCAGGTTGCCCACTTGGTTGCTCAGAGAATTCTTAAGGAGCAAAGTTATGAGTCGAAAAGGTCATTCATGGGCCCTGTGGTTACAAGGTTGATTAGAAAACTGGGACTGCTCAGAACAGTAGAAGTGGAGAAATTCAAGAGTCTACCCAATTAGAGTGCCCAACCAATAGACTATGAATTTCTGAGATTGATGGGGATCATCAAGATATTGAGAGATGGCACATTCTATATTAGAGCACCACCAGCAGATCCTGATAGTGTTGACACCCTGGTGCCAGATTTAGTTCTACCTAGAGGGACGAGAAAGAGAAAGCGGTCAAGAGAGCCCAGAGATTTGGAGTCAGATGAGGATGAAGATGAGGATGATCCCGTAGACCTAGTTGCACCACCACCAGTAGCACCACCGCCTGTCAGGGCAGGACCTTCTACCCCGGCCCCCAGATACAGATGCCCATATACATCTATCACTACGGAACACCTCCAGGGGCAGACTATTGGTATTGGCTCATGCAGATGCAGGTTAGATGTTACAGGGCTATGAGACAGCAGATTGCAGGGATACTGGTAAACTCATGCAGATGCAGGTCGCCAATGAAGTTCTTCTCGGGTATTAAGGCTACCCAACTCAGAGACCCAGTCCTGCAGATTCTACAAAAGCTATTAAAATGTTCGATGACTAGTGGTCAAGTTGCCGAGTTTGATGTTGCTTTGATGGCATCCATCCTTAGCAGGAGGAACATTCAGGTTGCCCACTTGGTTGCTCAGAGAATTCTTGAGGAGCAGAGTTATGAGTCGAAAAGGTCATTCATGGGCCCCGTGGTTACAAGGTTGATTAGAAAACTGGGACTGCTCAGAACAGCAGAAGTGGAGAAATTCAAGAGTCTACCCAATTGGAGTGCCCAACCAATATACTATGAGTTTATGAGATTGATGGGGATATTCAAGATATTGAGAGATGGCACATTCTATATTAGAGCACGACCAGCAGATCCCGATAGTGTTGAGACCCTGGTGCCAGATTTAGTTCTACCTAGAGGGACGAGAAAGAGAAAGCGGTCAAGAGAGCCCAGAGATTTGGAGTCAGATGAGGATGAAGATAAGGATGATCCCGTAGACCTAGTTGCACCACCACCAGTAGTACCACCGCCTGTCAGGGCAGGACCTTCTACCCCGGCCCCCAGATACAGATGCCCATATACATCGATCACTACGGAACACCTCCAGGGGCAGACTATTGGTACTGGCTCATGCAGATGCAGGTTAGATGTTACAGGGCTATGAGACAGCAGATTGCAGGGATACTGGTAAACTCATGCAGATGCAGGTCGCCAATGAAGTTCTTCTCGGGTATTAAGGCTACCCAACTCAGAGACCCAGTCCTACAGATTCTACACAAGCTATTAGAATGTTCGATGACTAATGGTCAAGTTGCCGAGTTTGATGTTGCTTTGATGGCATCCATCCTTAGCAGGAGGAACATTCAGGTTGCCCACTTGGTTGCTCAGAGAATTCTCAAGGAGCAAAGTTATGAGTCGAAAAGGTCATTCATGGGCCCTGTGGTTACAAGGTTGATTAGAAAACTGGGACTGCTCAGAACAGCAGAAGTGGAGAAATTCAAGAGTCTACCCAATTAGAGTGCCCAACCAATATACTATGAGTTTATGAGACTGATGGGGATAATCAAGATATTGAGAGATGGCACATTCTATATTAGAGCACGACCAGCAGATCCCAATAGTGTTGAGACCCTGGTGCCAGATTTAGTTCTACCTAGAGGGACGAGAAAGAGAAAGCGGTCAAGAGAGCCTAGAGATTTGGAGTCAGATGAGGATGAAGATGAGGATGATCCCGTAGACCTAGTTGCACCACCACCAGTAGTACCACCGCCTGTCAGGGCAGGACCTTCTACCCCGGCCCCCAGATACAGATGCCCATATACATCTATCACTACGGAACACCTCCAGGGGTAGACTATTGGTACTGGCTCATGCAGATGCAGGTTAGATGTTACAGGCCTATGAGACAGCAGATTGCAGGGATACTGGTAAACTCATGCAGATGCAGGTCGCCAATGAAGTTCTTCTCGGGTATTAAGGCTACCCAACTCAGAGACCCAGTCCTACAGATTCTACACAAGCTATTAGAATGTTCGATGACTAATGGTCAAGTTGCCGAGTTTGATGTTGCTTTGATGGCATCCATCCTTAGCAGGAGGAACATTCAGGTTGCCCACTTGGTTGCTCAGAGAATTCTTAAGGAGCAAAGTTATGAGTCGAAAAGGTCATTCATGGGCCCTGTGGTTACAAGGTTGATTAGAAAACTGGGACTGCTCAGAACAGCAGAAGTGGAGAAATTCAAGAGTCTACCCAATTGGAGTGCCCAACCAATATACTATGAGTTTCTGAGATTGATGGGGATAATCAAGATATTGAGAGATGGCACATTCTATATTAGAGCACGACCAGCAGATCCCGATAGTGTTGACATCCTGGTGCCAGATTTAGTTATACCTAGAGGGATGAGAAAGAGAAAGCGGTCAAGAGAGCCCAGAGATTTGGAGTCAGATGAGGATGAAGATGAGGATGATCCCGTAGAACTAGTTGCACCACCACCAGTAGTACCACCTGTCAGGGCAGGACCTTCTACCCCGGCCCCCAGATACAGATGCCCATATACATCTATCACTACGGAACACCTCTAGGGGCAGACTATTGGTACTGGCTCATGCAGATGCAGGTTAGATTTTACAGGGCTATGAGACAGCAGATTGCAGGGATACTGGTAAACTCATGCAGATGCAGGTCGCCAATGAAGTTCTTCTCGGGTATTAAGGCTACCCAACTCAGAGACCCAGTCCTACAGATTCTACACAAGCTATTAGAATGTTCTATGACTAATGGTCAAGTTGCCGAGTTTGATGTTGCTTTGATGGCATCCATCCTTAGCAGGAGGAATATTCAGGTTGCCCACTTGGTTGCTCAGAGAGTTCTTGAGGAGCAGAGTTATGAGTCGAAAAGGTCATTCATGGGCCCTGTGGTTACAAGGTTGATTAGAAAGCTGGGACTGCTCAGAACAGTAGAAGTGGAGAAATTCAAGAGTCTACCCAATTAGAGTGCCCAACCAATAGACTATGAATTTCTGAGATTGATGGGGATCATCAAGATATTGAGAGATGGCACATTCTATATTAGAGCACGAACAGCAGATCCCGATAGTGTTGACAGCCTGGTGCCAGATTTAGTTCTACCTAGAGGGACGAGAAAGAGTAAGTGGTCAAGAGAGCCCAGAGATTTGGAGTATGATGAGGATGAAGATGAGGATGATCCCGTAGACCTAGTTGCACCACCACCAGTAGTACCACCGCCTGTCAGGGCAGGACCTTTTACCCCGACCCCATATACAGATGCCCATATACATCTATCACTACGGAACACCTCCAGGGGCAGACTATTGGTACTGGCTCATGCAGATGCAGGTTAGATGTTACAGGGCTATGAGATAGCAGATTGCAGGGATACTGGTAAACTCATGCAGATGCAGGTCGCCAATGAAGTTCTTCTCGGGTATTAAGGCTACCCAACTCAGAGACCCAGTCCTACAGATTCTACACAAGCTATTAGAATGTTCGATGACTAATGGTCAAGTTGCCGAGTTTGATGTTGCTTTGATGGCATCCATCCTTAGCAGGAGGAACATTCAGGTTGCCCACTTGGTTGCTCAGAGAATTCTTAAGGAGCAAAGTTATGAGTCGAAAAGGTCATTCATGGGCCCTGTGGTTACAAGGTTGATTAGAAAACTGGGACTGCTCAGAACAGTAGAAGTGGAGAAATTCAAGAGTCTACCCAATTAGAGTGCCCAACCAATAGACTATGAATTTCTGAGATTGATGGGGATCATCAAGATATTGAGAGATGGCACATTCTATATTAGAGCACCACCAGCAGATCCTGATAGTGTTGACACCCTGGTGCCAGATTTAGTTCTACCTAGAGGGACGAGAAAGAGAAAGCGGTCAAGAGAGCCCAGAGATTTGGAGTCAGATGAGGATGAAGATGAGGATGATCCCGTAGACCTAGTTGCACCACCACCAGTAGCACCACCGCCTGTCAGGGCAGGACCTTCTACCCCGGCCCCCAGATACAGATGCCCATATACATCTATCACTACGGAACACCTCCAGGGGCAGACTATTGGTACTGGCTCATGCAGATGCAGGTTAGATGTTACAGGGCTATGAGACAGCAGATTGCAGGGATACTGGTAAACTCATGCAGATGCAGGTCGCCAATGAAGTTCTTCTCGGGTATTAAGGCTACCCAACTCAGAGACCCAGTCCTGCAGATTCTACACAAGCTATTAAAATGTTCGATGACTAATGGTCAAGTTGCCGAGTTTGATGTTGCTTTGATGGCATCCATCCTTAGCAGGAGGAACATTCAGGTTGCCCACTTGGTTGCTCAGAGAATTCTTAAGGAGCAAAGTTATGAGTCGAAAAGGTCATTCATGGGCCCCGTGGTTACAAGGTTGATTAGAAAACTGGGACTGCTCAGAACAGCAGAAGTGGAGAAATTCAAGAGTCTACCCAATTGGAGTGCCCAACCAATATACTATGAGTTTATGAGATTGATGGGGATAATCAAGATATTGAGAGATGGCACATTCTATATTAGAGCACGACCAGCAGATCCCGATAGTGTTGAGACCCTGGTGCCAGATTTAGTTCTACCTAGAGGGACGAGAAAGAGAAAGCGGTCAAGAGAGCCCAGAGATTTGGAGTCAGATGAGGATGAAGTTAAGGATGATCCCGTAGACCTAGTTGCACCACCACCAGTAGTACCACCGCCTGTCAGGGCAGGACCTTCTACCCCGGCCCCCAGATACAGATGCCCATATACATCGATCACTACGGAACACCTCCAGGGGCAGACTATTGGTACTGGCTCATGCAGATGCAGGTTAGATGTTACAGGGCTATGAGACAGCAGATTGCAGGGATACTGGTAAACTCATGCAGATGCAGGTCCCCAATGAAGTTCTTCTCGGGTATTAAGGCTACCCAACTCAGAGACCCAGTCCTACAGATTCTACACAAGCTATTAGAATGTTCGATGACTAATGGTCAAGTTGCCGAGTTTGATGTTGCTTTGATGGCATCCATCCTTAGCAGGAGGAACATTCAGGTTGCCCACTTGGTTGCTCAGAGAATTCTCAAGGAGCAAAGTTATGAGTCGAAAAGGTCATTCATGGGCCCAGTGGTTACAAGGTTGATTACAAAACTGGGACTGCTCAGAACAGCAGAAGTGGAGAAATTCTAGAGTCTACCCAATTAGAGTGCCCAACCAATATACTATGAGTTTATGAGATTGATGGGGATAATCAAGATATTGAGAGATGGCACATTCTATATTAGAGCACGACCAGCAGATCCCGATAGTGTTGAGACCCTGGTGCCAGATTTAGTTCTACCTAGAGGGACGAGAAAGAGAAAGCGGTCAAGAGAGCCTAGAGATTTGGAGTCAGATGAGGATGAAGATGAGGATGATCCCGTAGACCTAGTTGCACGACCACCAGTAGTACCACCGCCTGTCAGGGCAGGACCTTCTACCCCGGCCCCCAGATACAGATGCCCATATACATCTATCACTACGGAACACCTCCAGGGGTAGACTATTGGTACTGGCTCATGCAGATGCAGGTTAGATGTTACAGGGCTATGAGACAGCAGATTGCAGGGATACTGGTAAACTCATGCAGATGCAGGTCGCCAATGAAGTTCTTCTCGGGTATTAAGGCTACCCAACTCAGAGACCCAGTCCTACAGATTCTACACAAGCTATTAGAATGTTCGATGACTAATGGTCAAGTTGCCGAGTTTGATGTTGCTTTGATGGCATCCATCCTTAGCAGGAGGAACATTCAGGTTGCCCACTTGGTTGCTCAGAGAATTCTTAAGGAGCAAAGTTATGAGTCGAAAAGGTCATTCATGGGCCCTGTGGTTACAAGGTTGATTAGAAAACTGGGACTGCTCAGAACAGCAGAAGTGGAGAAATTCAAGAGTCTACCCAATTGGAGTGCCCAACCAATATACTATGAGTTTCTGAGATTGATGGGGATAATCAAGATATTGAGAGATGGCACATTCTATATTAGAGCACGACCAGCAGATCCCGATAGTGTTGACATCCTGGTGCCAGATTTAGTTATACCTAGAGGGATGAGAAAGAGAAAGCGGTCAAGAGAGCCCAGAGATTTGGAGTCAGATGAGGATGAAGATGAGGATGATCCCGTAGAACTAGTTGCACCACCACCAGTAGTACCACCTGTCAGGGCAGGACCTTCTACCCCGGCCCCCAGATACAGATGCCCATATACATCTATCACTACGGAACACCTCTAGGGGCAGACTATTGGTACTGGCTCATGCAGATGCAGGTTAGATTTTACAGGGCTATGAGACAGCAGATTGCAGGGATACTGGTAAACTCATGCAGATGCAGGTCGCCAATGAAGTTCTTCTCGGGTATTAAGGCTACCCAACTCAGAGACCCAGTCCTACAGATTCTACACAAGCTATTAGAATGTTCTATGACTAATGGTCAAGTTGCCGAGTTTGATGTTGCTTTGATGGCATCCATCCTTAGCAGGAGGAATATTCAGGTTGCCCACTTGGTTGCTCAGAGAATTCTTGAGGAGCAGAGTTATGAGTCGAAAAGGTCATTCATGGGCCCTGTGGTTACAAGGTTGATTAGAAAGCTGGGACTGCTCAGAACAGTAGAAGTGGAGAAATTCAAGAGTCTACCCAATTAGAGTGCCCAACCAATAGACTATGAATTTCTGAGATTGATGGGGATCATCAAGATATTGAGAGACGGCACATTCTATATTAGAGCAC
Source organism: Pseudognaphalium luteoalbum (assembly GCA_963422505.1). Taxonomy (NCBI): domain Eukaryota; kingdom Viridiplantae; phylum Streptophyta; class Magnoliopsida; order Asterales; family Asteraceae; genus Pseudognaphalium; species Pseudognaphalium luteoalbum. The sequence continues at coordinate 117,149,610 of OY730192.1, read as the reverse complement.
GACCAGCAGATCCCGATAGTGTTGACAGCCTGGTGCCAGATTTAGTTCTACCTAGAGGGACGAGAAAGAGTAAGTGGTCAAGAGAGCCCAGAGATTTGGAGTATGATGAGGATGAAGATGAGGATGATCCCGTAGACCTAGTTGCACCACCACCAGTAGTACCACCGCCTGTCAGGGCAGGACCTTTTACCCCGACCCCATATACAGATGCCCATATACATCTATCACTACGGAACACCTCCAGGGGCAGACTATTGGTACTGGCTCATGCAGATGCAGGTTAGATGTTACAGGGCTATGAGATAGCAGATTGCAGGGATACTGGTAAAATCATGCAGATGCAGGTCGCCAATGAAGTTCTTCTCGGGTATTAAGGCTACCCAACTCAGAGACCCAGTCCTACAGATTCTACACAAGCTATTAGAATGTTCGATGACTAATGGTCAAGTTGCCGAGTTTGATGTTGCTTTGATGGCATCCATCCTTAGCAGGAGGAACATTCAGGTTGCCCACTTGGTTGCTCAGAGAATTCTTGAGGAGCAAAGTTATGAGTCGAAAAGGTCATTCATGGGCCCTGTGGTTACAAGGTTGATTAGAAAGCTGGGACTGCTCAGAACAGTAGAAGTGGAGAAATTCAAGAGTCTACCCAATTAGAGTGCCCAACCAATAGACTATGAATTTCTGAGATTGATGGGGATCATCAAGATATTGAGAGACGGCACATTCTATATTAGAGCACGACCAGCAGATCCCGATAGTGTTGACAGCCTGGTGCCAGATTTAGTTCTACCTAGAGGGACGAGAAAGAGTAAGTGGTCAAGAGAGCCCAGAGATTTGGAGTATGATGAGGATGAAGATGAGGATGATCCCGTAGACCTAGTTGCACCACCACCAGTAGTACCACCGCCTGTCAGGGCAGGACCTTTTACCCCGACCCCATATACAGATGCCCATATACATCTATCACTACGGAACACCTCCAGGGGCAGACTATTGGTACTGGCTCATGCAGATGCAGGTTAGATGTTACAGGGCTATGAGATAGCAGATTGCAGGGATACTGGTAAAATCATGCAGATGCAGGTCGCCAATGAAGTTCTTCTCGGGTATTAAGGCTACCCAACTCAGAGACCCAGTCCTACAGATTCTACACAAGCTATTAGAATGTTCGATGACTAATGGTCAAGTTGCCGAGTTTGATGTTGCTTTGATGGCATCCATCCTTAGCAGGAGGAACATTCAGGTTGCCCACTTGGTTGCTCAGAGAATTCTTGAGGAGCAAAGTTATGAGTCGAAAAGGTCATTCATGGGCCCTGTGGTTACAAGGTTGATTAGAAAGCTGGGACTGCTCAGAACAGTAGAAGTGGAGAAATTCAAGAGTCTACCCAATTAGAGTGCCCAACCAATTGACTACGAATTTCTGAGATTGATGGGGATCATCAAGATATTGAGAGATGGCACATTCTATATTAGAGCACGACCAGCAGATCCCGACAGTGTTGGCACCCTGATGCCAGATTTAGTTCTACCTAGAGGGACGAGAAAGAGAAAGCGGTTAAGAGAGCCCAGAGATTTGGAGTCAGATGAGGATGAAGATGAGGATGATCCCGTAGACCTAGTTGCACCACCACCAGTAGTACCACCGCCTGTCAGGGCAGGACCTTCTACCCCGGCCCCCAGATACAGATGCCCATATACATCTATCACTACGGAACACCTCCAGGGGCATATTATTGGTACTGGCTCATGCAGATGCAGGTTAGATGTTACAGGGCTATGAGACAGTAGATTGCAAGGATACTGGTAAACTCATGCAGATGCAGGTCGCCAATGAAGTTCTTCTCGGGTATTAAGGCTACCCAACTCAGAGACCCAGTCCTACAGATTCTACACAAGCTATTAGAATGTTCGATGACTAATGGTCAAGTTGCCGAGTTTGATGTTGCTTTGATGGCATCCATCCTTAGCAGGAGGAACATTCAGGTTGCCCACTTGGTTGCTCAGAGAATTCTTGAGGAGCAAAGTTATGAGTCAAAAAGGTCATTCATGGGCCCTGTGGTTACAAGGTTGATTAGAAAGCTGGGACTGCTCAGAACAGTAGAAGTGGAGAAATTCAAGAGTCTACCCAATTAGAGTGCCCAACCAATAGACTACGAATTTCTGAGATTGATGGGGATCATCAAGATATTGAGAGATGGCACATTCTATATTAGAGCACGACCAGAAAATCCCGATAGTGTTGACACCCTGGTGCCAGATTTAGTTCTACCTAGAGGGACGAGAAAGAGAAAGCGGTCAAGAGAGCCCAGAGATTTGGAGTCAGATGAGGATGAAGATGAGGATGATCCCGTAGACCTAGTTGCACCACCACCAGTAGTACCACCGCCTGTCAGGGCAGGACCTTCTACCCCGGTCCCCAGATACAGATGCCCATATACATCTATCACTACGGAACACCTCCAGGGGCAGACTATTGGTACTGGCTCATGCAGATGCAGGTTAGATGTTATAGGGCTATGAGACAGTAGATTGCAGGGATACTGGTAAACTCATGCAGATGCAGGTCGCCAATGAAGTTCTTCTCGGGTATTAAGGCTACCCAACTCAGAGACCCAGTCCTACAGATTCTACACAAGCTATTAGAATGTTCGATGACTAATGGTCAAGTTGCCGAGTTTGATGTTGCTTTGATGGCATCCATCCTTAGCAGGAGGAACATTCAGGTTGCCCACTTGGTTGCTCAGAGAATTCTTAAGGAGCAAAGTTATGAGTCGAAAAGGTCATTCATGGGCCCTGTGGTTACAAGGTTGATTAGAAAACTGGGACTGCTCAGAACAGTAGAAGTGGAGAAATTCAAGAGTCTACCCAATTAGAGTGCCCAACCAATAGACTACGAATTTCTGAGATTGATGGGTATCATCAAGATATTGAGAGATGGCACATTCTATATTAGAGCACGACCAGCAGATCCCGATAGTGTTGACACCCTGGTGCCAGATTTAGTTCTACCTAGAGGTACGAGAAAGAGTAAGTGGTCAAGAGAGCCCAGAGATTTGGAGTATGATGAGGATGAAGATGAGGATGATCCCGTAGACCTAGTTGCACCACCACCAGTAGTACCACCGCCTGTCAGGGCAGGACCTTTTACCCCGACCCCATATACAGATGCCCATATACATCTATCACTACGGAACACCTCCAGGGGCAGACTATTGGTACTGGCTCATGCAGATGCAGGTTAGATGTTACAGGGCTATGAGACAGCAGATTGCAGGGATACTGGTAAACTCATGCAGATGCAGGTCGCCAATGAAGTTCTTCTCGGGTATTAAGGCTACCCAACTCAGAGACCCAGTCCTACAGATTCTACACAAGCTATTAGAATGTTCGATGACTAATGGTCAAGTTGCCGAGTTTGATGTTGCTTTGATGGCATCCATCCTTAGCAGGAGGAACATTCAGGTTGCCCACTTGGTTGCTCAGAGAATTCTTGAGGAGCAAAGTTATGAGTCGAAAAGGTCATTCATGGGCCCTGTGGTTACCAGGTTGATTAGAAAGCTGGGACTGCTCAGAACAGTAGAAGTGGAGAAATTCAAGAGTCTACCCAATTAGAGTGCCCAACCAATAGACTACGAATTTCTGAGATTGATGGGGATCATCAAGATATTGAGAGATGGCACATTCTATATTAGAGCACGACCAGCAGATCCCGATAGTGTTGACACCCTGGTGCCAGATTTAGTTCTACCTAGAGGGACGAGAAAGAGAAAGCGGTCAAGAGAGCCCAGAGATTTGGAGTCAGATGAGGATGAAGATGAGGATGATCCCGTAGACCTAGTTGCACCACCACCAGTAGTACCACCGCCTGTCAGGGCAGGACCTTCTACCCCGGCCCCCAGATACAGATGCCCATATACATCTATCACTACGGAACACCTCCAGGGGCAGACTATTGGTACTGGCTCATGCAGATGCAGGTTAGATGTTACAGGGCTATGAGATAGTAGATTGCAGGGATACTGGTAAACTCATGCAGATGCAGGTCGCCAATGAAGTTCTTCTCGGGTATTAAGGCTACCCAACTCAGAGACCCAGTCCTACAGATTCTACACAAGCTATTAGAATGTTCGATGACTAATGGTCAAGTTGCCGAGTTTGATGTTGCTTTGATGGCATCCATCCTTAGCAGGAGGAACATTCAGGTTGCCCACTTGGTTGCTCAGAGAATTCTTGAGGAGCAAAGTTATGAGTCGAAAAGGTCATTCATGGGCCCTTTGGTTACAAGGTTGATTAGAAAGCTGGGACTGCTCAGAACAGTAGAAGTGGAGAAATTCAAGAGTCTACCCAATTAGAGTGCCCAACCAATAGACTACGAATTTTTGAGATTGAAGGGGATCATCAAGATATTGAGAGATGGCACATTCTATATTAGAGCACGACCAGAAAATCCCGATAGTGTTGACACCCTGGTGCCAGATTTAGTTCTACCTAGAGGGACGAGAAAGAGAAAGCGGTCAAGAGAGCCCAGAGATTTGGAGTCAGATGAGGATGAAGATGAGGATGATCCCGTAGACCTAGTTGCACCACCACCAGTAGTACCACCGCCTGTCAGGGCAGGACCTTCTACCCCGGCCCCCAGATACAGATGCCCATATACATCTATCACTACGGAACACCTCCAGGGGCAGACTATTGGTACTGGCTCATGCAGATGCAGGTTAGATGTTATAGGGCTATGAGACAGTAGATTGCAGGGATACTGGTAAACTCATGCAGATGCAGGTCGCCAATGAAGTTCTTCTCGGGTATTAAGGCTACCCAACTCAGAGACCCAGTCCTACAGATTCTACACAAGCTATTAGAATGTTCGATGACTAATGGTCAAGTTGCCGAGTTTGATGTTGCTTTGATGGCATCCATCCTTAGCAGGAGGAACATTCAGGTTGCCCACTTGGTTGCTCAGAGAATTCTTAAGGAGCAAAGTTATGAGTCGAAAACGTCATTCATGGGCCCTGTGGTTACAAGGTTGATTAGAAAACTGGGACTGCTCAGAACAGTAGAAGTGGAGAAATTCAAGAGTCTACCCAATTAGAGTGCCCAACCAATAGACTACGAATTTCTGAGATTGATGGGGATCATCAAGATATTGAGAAATGGCACATTCTATATTAGAGCACGACCAGCAGATCCCGATAGTGTTGACACCCTGGTGCCAGATTTAGTTCTACCTAGAGGGACGAGAAAGAGAAAGCGGTCAAGAGAGCCCAGAGATTTGGAGTCAGATGAGGATGAAGATGAGGATGATCCCGTAGAACTAGTTGCACCACCACCAGTAGTACCACCTGTCAGGGCAGGACCTTCTACCCCGGCCCCCAGATACAGATGCCCATATACATATATCACTACGGAACACCTCTAGGGGCAGACTATTGGTAGTGGCTCATGCAGATGCAAGTTAGATGTTACAGGGCTATGAGACAGCAGATTGCAGGGATACTGGTAAACTCATGCAGATGCAGGTCGCCAATGAAGTTCTTCTCGGGTATTAAGGCTACCCAACTCAGAGACCCAGTCCTACAGATTCTACACAAGCTATTAGAATGTTCGATGACTAATGGTCAAGTTGCCGAGTTTGATGTTGCTTTGATGGCATCCATCCTTAGCAGGAGGAACATTCAGGTTGCCCACTTGGTTGCTCAGAGAATTCTTGAGGAGCAAAGTTATGAGTCGAAAAGGTCATTCATGGGCCCTGTGGTTACAAGGTTGATTAGAAAGCTGGGACTGCTCAGAACAGTAGAAGTGGAGAAATTCAAGAGTCTACCCAATTAGAGTGCCCAACCAATAGACTACGAATTTCTGAGATTGATGGGGATCATCAAGATATTGAGAGATGGCACATTCTATATTAGAGCACGACCAGCAGATCCCGATAGTGTTGACACCCTTGTGCCAGATTTAGTTCTACCTAGAGGGACGAGAAAGAGAAAGCGGTCAAGAGAGCCCAGAGATTTGGAGTCAGATGAGGATGAAGATGAGGATGATCCCGTAGACCTAGTTGCACCACCACCAGTAGTACCACCGCCTGTCAGGGCAGGACCTTCTACCCCGGCCCCCAGATACAGATGCCCATATACATATATCACTACGGAACACCTCTAGGGGCAGACTATTGGTAGTGGCTCATGCAGATGCAAGTTAGATGTTACAGGGCTATGAGACAGCAGATTGCAGGGATACTGGTAAACTCATGCAGATGCAGGTCGCCAATGAAGTTCTTCTCGGGTATTAAGGCTACCCAACTCAGAGACCCAGTCCTACAGATTCTACACAAGCTATTAGAATGTTCGATGACTAATGGTCAAGTTGCCGAGTTTGATGTTGCTTTGATGGCATCCATCCTTAGCAGGAGGAACATTCAGGTTGCCCACTTGGTTGCTCAGAGAATTCTTGAGGAGCAAAGTTATGAGTCGAAAAGGTCATTCATGGGCCCTGTGGTTACAAGGTTGATTAGAAAGCTGGGACTGCTCAGAACAGTAGAAGTGGAGAAATTCAAGAGTCTACCCAATTAGAGTGCCCAACCAATAGACTACGAATTTCTGAGATTGATGGGGATCATCAAGATATTGAGAGATGGCACATTCTATATTAGAGCACGACCAGCAGATCCCGATAGTGTTGACACCCTTGTGCCAGATTTAGTTCTACCTAGAGGGACGAGAAAGAGAAAGCGGTCAAGAGAGCCCAGAGATTTGGAGTCAGATGAGGATGAAGATGAGGATGATCCCGTAGACCTAGTTGCACCACCACCAGTAGTACCACCGCCTGTCAGGGCAGGACCTTCTACCCCGGCCCCCAGATACAGATGCCCATATACATATATCACTACGGAACACCTCTAGGGGCAGACTATTGGTAGTGGCTCATGCAGATGCAAGTTAGATGTTACAGGGCTATGAGACAGCAGATTGCAGGGATACTGGTAAACTCATGCAGATGCAGGTCGCCAATGAAGTTCTTCTCGGGTATTAAGGCTACCCAACTCAGAGACCCAGTCCTACAGATTCTACACAAGCTATTAGAATGTTCGATGACTAATGGTCAAGTTGCCGAGTTTGATGTTGCTTTGATGGCATCCATCCTTAGCAGGAGGAACATTCAGGTTGCCCACTTGGTTGCTCAGAGAATTCTTGAGGAGCAAAGTTATGAGTCGAAAAGGTCATTCATGGGCCCTGTGGTTACAAGGTTGATTAGAAAGCTGGGACTGCTCAGAACAGTAGAAGTGGAGAAATTCAAGAGTCTACCCAATTAGAGTGCCCAACCAATAGACTACGAATTTCTGAGATTGATGGGGATCATCAAGATATTGAGAGATGGCACATTCTATATTAGAGCACGACCAGAAAATCCCGATAGTGTTGACACCCTGGTGCCAGATTTAGTTCTACCTAGAGGGACGAGAAAGAGAAAGCGGTCAAGAGAGCCCAGAGATTTGGAGTCAGATGAGGATGAAGATGAGGATGATCCCGTAGACCTAGTTGCACCACCACCAGTAGTACCACCGCCTGTCAGGGCAGGACCTTCCACCCCGGCCCCCAGATACAGATGCCCATATACATCTATCACTACGGAACACCTCCAGGGGCAGACTATTGGTACTGGCTCATGCAGATGCAGGTTAGATGTTATAGGGCTATGAGACAGTAGATTGCAGGGATACTGGTAAACTCATGCAGATGCAGGTCGCCAATGAAGTTCTTCTCGGGTATTAAGGCTACCCAACTCAGAGACCCAGTCCTACAGATTCTACACAAGCTATTAGAATGTTCGATGACTAATGGTCAAGTTGCCGAGTTTGATGTTGCTTTGATGGCATCCATCCTTAGCAGGAGGAACATTCAGGTTGCCCACTTGGTTGCTCAGAGAATTCTTAAGGAGCAAAGTTATGAGTCGAAAAGGTCATTCATGGACCCTGTGGTTACAAGGTTGATTAGAAAACTGGGACTGCTCAGAACAGTAGAAGTGGAGAAATTCAAGAGTCTACCCAATTAGAGTGCCCAACCAATAGACTACGAATTTCTGAGATTGATGGGGATCATCAAGATATTGAGAGATGGCACATTCTATATTAGAGCACGACCAGCAGATCCCGATAGTGTTGACACCCTTGTGCCAGATTTAGTTCTACCTAGAGGGACGAGAAAGAGAAAGCGGTCAAGAGAGCCCAGAGATTTGGAGTCAGATGAGGATGAAGATGAGGATGATCCCGTAGACCTAGTTGCACCACCACCAGTAGTACCACCGCCTGTCAGGGCAGGACCTTCTACCCCGGCCCCCAGATACAGATGCCCATATACGTCTATCACTACGGAACACCTCCAGGGGCAGACTATTGGTACTGGCTCATGCAGATGCAGGTTAGATGTTACAGGGCTATGAGACAGTAGATTGCAGGGATACTGGTAAACTCATGCAGATGCAGGTCGCCAATGAAGTTCTTCTCGGGTATTAAGGCTACCCAACTCAGAGACCCAGTCCTACAGATTCTACACAAGCTATTAGAATGTTCGATGACTAATGGTCAAGTTGCCGAGTTTGATGTTACTTTGATGGCATCCATCCTTAGCAGGAGGAACATTCAGGTTGCCCACTTGGTTGCTCAAAGAATTCTTAAGGAGCAAAGTTATGAGTCGAAAAGGTCATTCATGGGCCCTGTGGTTACAAGGTTGATTAGAAAGCTGGGACTGCTCAGAACAGCAGAAGTGGAGAAATTCAAGAGTCTACCCAATTAGAGTGCCCAACCAATAGACTACGAATTTATGAGATTGAAGGGGATCATCAAGATATTGAGAGATGGCACATTCTATATTAGAGCACGACCAGAAAATCCCGATAGTGTTGACACCCTGGTGCCAGATTTAGTTCTACCTAGAGGGACGAGAAAGAGAAAGCGGTCAAGAGAGCCCAGAGATTTGGAGTCAGATGAGGATGATCCCGTAGACCTAGTTGCACCACCACCAGTAGTACCACCGCCTGTCAGGGCAGGACCTTCAACCCCGGCCCCCAGATACAGATGCCCATATACATCTATCACTACGGAACACCTCCAGGGGCAGACTATTGGTACTGGCTCATGCAGATGCAGGTTAGATGTTACAGGGCTATGAGACAGTAGATTGCAGGGATACTGGTAAACTCATGCAGATGCAGGTCGCCAATGAAGTTCTTCTCGGGTATTAAGGCTACCCAACTCAGAGACCCAGTCCTACAGATTCTACACAAGCTATTAGAATGTTCGATGACTAATGGTCAAGTTGCCGAGTTTGATGTTGCTTTGATGGCATCCATCCTTAGCAGGAGGAACATTCAGGTTGCCCACTTGGTTGCTCAGAGAATTCTTAAGGAGCAACGTTATGAGTCGAAAAGGTCATTCATGGACCCTGTGGTTACAAGGTTGATTAGAAAACTGGGACTGCTCAGAACAGTAGAAGTGGAGAAATTCAAGAGTCTACCCAATTAGAGTGCCCAACCAATAGACTACGAATTTCTGAGATTGATGGGGATCATCAAGATATTGAGAGATGGCACATTCTATATTAGAGCACGACCAGCAGATCCCGATAGTGTTGACACCCTTGTGCCAGATTTAGTTCTACCTAGAGGGACGAGAAAGAGAAAGCGGTCAAGAGAGCCCAGAGATTTGGAGTCAGATGAGGATGATCCCGTAGACCTAGTTGCACCACCACCAGTAGTACCACCGCCTGTCAGGGCAGGACCTTCAACCCCGGCCCCCAGATACAGATGCCCATATACATCTATCACTACGGAACACCTCCAGGGGCAGACTATTGGTACTGGCTCATGCAGATGCAGGTTAGATGTTACAGGGCTATGAGACAGTAGATTGCAGGGATACTGGTAAACTCATGCAGATGCAGGTCGCCAATGAAGTTCTTCTCGGGTATTAAGGCTACCCAACTCAGAGACCCAGTCCTACAGATTCTACACAAGCTATTAGAATGTTCGATGACTAATGGTCAAGTTGCCGAGTTTGATGTTGCTTTGATGGCATCCATCCTTAGCATGAGGAACATTCAGGTTGCCCACTTGGTTGCTCAGAGAATTCTTAAGGAGCAACGTTATGAGTCGAAAAGGTCATTCATGGACCCTGTGGTTACAAGGTTGATTAGAAAACTGGGACTGCTCAGAACAGTAGAAGTGGAGAAATTCAAGAGTCTACCCAATTAGAGTGCCCAACCAATAGACTACGAATTTCTGAGATTGATGGGGATCATCAAGATATTGAGAGATGGCACATTCTATATTAGAGCACGACCAGCAGATCCCGATAGTGTTGACACCCTTGTGCCAGATTTAGTTCTACCTAGAGGGACGAGAAAGAGAAAGCGGTCAAGAGAGCCCAGAGATTTGGAGTCAGATGAGGATGAAGATGAGGATGATCCCGTAGACCTAGTTGCACCACCACCAGTAGTACCACCGCCTGTCAGGGCAGGACCTTCTACCCCGGCCCCCAGATACAGATGCCCATATACATCTATCACTACGGAACACCTCCAGGGGCAGACTATTGGTACTGGCTCATGCAGATGCAGGTTAGATGTTACAGGGCTATGAGACAGTAGATTGCAGGGATACTGGTAAACTCATGCAGATGCAGGTCGCCAATGAAGTTCTTCTCGGGTATTAAGGCTACCCAACTCAGAGACCCAGTCCTACAGATTCTACACAAGCTATTAGAATGTTCGATGACTAATGGTCAAGTTGCCGAGTTTGATGTTGCTTTGATGGCATCCATCCTTAGCAGGAGGAACATTCAGGTTGCCCACTTGGTTGCTCAGAGAATTCTTAAGGAGCAACGTTATGAGTCGAAAAGGTCATTCATGGACCCTGTGGTTACAAGGTTGATTAGAAAACTGGGACTGCTCAGAACAGTAGAAGTGGAGAAATTCAAGAGTCTACCCAATTAGAGTGCCCAACCAATAGACTACGAATTTCTGAGATTGATGGGGATCATCAAGATATTGAGAGATGGCACATTCTATATTAGAGCACGACCAGCAGATCCCGATAGTGTTGACACCCTTGTGCCAGATTTAGTTCTACCTAGAGGGACGAGAAAGAGAAAGCGGTCAAGAGAGCCCAGAGATTTGGAGTCAGATGAGGATGAAGATGAGGATGATCCCGTAGACCTAGTTGCACCACCACCAGTAGTACCACCGCCTGTCAGGGCAGGACCTTCTACCCCGGCCCCCAGATACAGATGCCCATATACATCTATCACTACGGAACACCTCCAGGGGCAGACTATTGGTACTGGCTCATGCAGATGCAGGTTAGATGTTACAGGGCTATGAGACAGTAGATTGCAGGGATACTGGTAAACTCATGCAGATGCAGGTCGCCAATGAAGTTCTTCTCGGGTATTAAGGCTACCCAACTCAGAGACCCAGTCCTACAGATTCTACACAAGCTATTAGAATGTTCGATGACTAATGGTCAAGTTGCCGAGTTTGATGTTGCTTTGATGGCATCCATCCTTAGCAGGAGGAACATTCAGGTTGCCCACTTGGTTGCTCAAAGAATTCTTAAGGAGCAAAGTTATGAGTCGAAAAGGTCATTCATGGGCCCTGTGGTTACAAGGTTGATTAGAAAGCTGGGACTGCTCAGAACAGCAGAAGTGGAGAAATTCAAGAGTCTACCCAATTAGAGTGCCCAACCAATAGACTACGAATTTATGAGATTGAAGGGGATCATCAAGATATTGAGAGATGGCACATTCTATATTAGAGCACGACCAGAAAATCCCGATAGTGTTGACACCCTGGTGCCAGATTTAGTTCTACCTAGAGGGACGAGAAAGAGAAAGCGGTCAAGAGAGCCCAGAGATTTGGAGTCAGATGAGGATGATCCCGTAGACCTAGTTGCACCACCACCAGTAGTACCACCGCCTGTCAGGGCAGGACCTTCAACCCCGGCCCCCAGATACAGATGCCCATATACATCTATCACTACGGAACACCTCCAGGGGCAGACTATTGGTACTGGCTCATGCAGATGCAGGTTAGATGTTACAGGGCTATGAGACAGTAGATTGCAGGGATACTGGTAAACTCATGCAGATGCAGGTCGCCAATGAAGTTCTTCTCGGGTATTAAGGCTACCCAACTCAGAGACCCAGTCCTACAGATTCTACACAAGCTATTAGAATGTTCGATGACTAATGGTCAAGTTGCCGAGTTTGATGTTGCTTTGATGGCATCCATCCTTAGCAGGAGGAACATTCAGGTTGCCCACTTGGTTGCTCAAAGAATTCTTAAGGAGCAAAGTTATGAGTCGAAAAGGTCATTCATGGGCCCTGTGGTTACAAGGTTGATTAGAAAGCTGGGACTGCTCAGAACAGCAGAAGTGGAGAAATTCAAGAGTCTACCCAATTAGAGTGCCCAACCAATAGACTACGAATTTATGAGATTGAAGGGGATCATCAAGATATTGAGAGATGGCACATTCTATATTAGAGCACGACCAGAAAATCCCGATAGTGTTGACACCCTGGTGCCAGATTTAGTTCTACCTAGAGGGACGAGAAAGAGAAAGCGGTCAAGAGAGCCCAGAGATTTGGAGTCAGATGAGGATGATCCCGTAGACCTAGTTGCACCACCACCAGTAGTACCACCGCCTGTCAGGGCAGGACCTTCAACCCCGGCCCCCAGATACAGATGCCCATATACATCTATCACTACGGAACACCTCCAGGGGCAGACTATTGGTACTGGCTCATGCAGATGCAGGTTAGATGTTACAGGGCTATGAGACAGTAGATTGCAGGGATACTGGTAAACTCATGCAGATGCAGGTCGCCAATGAAGTTCTTCTCGGGTATTAAGGCTACCCAACTCAGAGACCCAGTCCTACAGATTCTACACAAGCTATTAGAATGTTCGATGACTAATGGTCAAGTTGCCGAGTTTGATGTTGCTTTGATGGCATCCATCCTTAGCATGAGGAACATTCAGGTTGCCCACTTGGTTGCTCAGAGAATTCTTAAGGAGCAACGTTATGAGTCGAAAAGGTCATTCATGGACCCTGTGGTTACAAGGTTGATTAGAAAACTGGGACTGCTCAGAACAGTAGAAGTGGAGAAATTCAAGAGTCTACCCAATTAGAGTGCCCAACCAATAGACTACGAATTTCTGAGATTGATGGGGATCATCAAGATATTGAGAGATGGCACATTCTATATTAGAGCACGACCAGCAGATCCCGATAGTGTTGACACCCTTGTGCCAGATTTAGTTCTACCTAGAGGGACGAGAAAGAGAAAGCGGTCAAGAGAGCCCAGAGATTTGGAGTCAGATGAGGATGAAGATGAGGATGATCCCGTAGACCTAGTTGCACCACCACCAGTAGTACCACCGCCTGTCAGGGCAGGACCTTCTACCCCGGCCCCCAGATACAGATGCCCATATACATCTATCACTACGGAACACCTCCAGGGGCAGACTATTGGTACTGGCTCATGCAGATGCAGGTTAGATGTTACAGGGCTATGAGACAGTAGATTGCAGGGATACTGGTAAACTCATGCAGATGCAGGTCGCCAATGAAGTTCTTCTCGGGTATTAAGGCTACCCAACTCAGAGACCCAGTCCTACAGATTCTACACAAGCTATTAGAATGTTCGATGACTAATGGTCAAGTTGCCGAGTTTGATGTTGCTTTGATGGCATCCATCCTTAGCAGGAGGAACATTCAGGTTGCCCACTTGGTTGCTCAGAGAATTCTTAAGGAGCAACGTTATGAGTCGAAAAGGTCATTCATGGACCCTGTGGTTACAAGGTTGATTAGAAAACTGGGACTGCTCAGAACAGTAGAAGTGGAGAAATTCAAGAGTCTACCCAATTAGAGTGCCCAACCAATAGACTACGAATTTCTGAGATTGATGGGGATCATCAAGATATTGAGAGATGGCACATTCTATATTAGAGCACGACCAGCAGATCCCGATAGTGTTGACACCCTTGTGCCAGATTTAGTTCTACCTAGAGGGACGAGAAAGAGAAAGCGGTCAAGAGAGCCCAGAGATTTGGAGTCAGATGAGGATGAAGATGAGGATGATCCCGTAGACCTAGTTGCACCACCACCAGTAGTACCACCGCCTGTCAGGGCAGGACCTTCTACCCCGGCCCCCAGATACAGATGCCCATATACATCTATCACTACGGAACACCTCCAGGGGCAGACTATTGGTACTGGCTCATGCAGATGCAGGTTAGATGTTACAGGGCTATGAGACAGTAGATTGCAGGGATACTGGTAAACTCATGCAGATGCAGGTCGCCAATGAAGTTCTTCTCGGGTATTAAGGCTACCCAACTCAGAGACCCAGTCCTACAGATTCTACACAAGCTATTAGAATGTTCGATGACTAATGGTCAAGTTGCCGAGTTTGATGTTGCTTTGATGGCATCCATCCTTAGCAGGAGGAACATTCAGGTTGCCCACTTGGTTGCTCAAAGAATTCTTAAGGAGCAAAGTTATGAGTCGAAAAGGTCATTCATGGGCCCTGTGGTTACAAGGTTGATTAGAAAGCTGGGACTGCTCAGAACAGCAGAAGTGGAGAAATTCAAGAGTCTACCCAATTAGAGTGCCCAACCAATAGACTACGAATTTATGAGATTGAAGGGGATCATCAAGATATTGAGAGATGGCACATTCTATATTAGAGCACGACCAGAAAATCCCGATAGTGTTGACACCCTGGTGCCAGATTTAGTTCTACCTAGAGGGACGAGAAAGAGAAAGCGGTCAAGAGAGCCCAGAGATTTGGAGTCAGATGAGGATGATCCCGTAGACCTAGTTGCACCACCACCAGTAGTACCACCGCCTGTCAGGGCAGGACCTTCAACCCCGGCCCCCAGATACAGATGCCCATATACATCTATCACTACGGAACACCTCCAGGGGCAGACTATTGGTACTGGCTCATGCAGATGCAGGTTAGATGTTACAGGGCTATGAGACAGTAGATTGCAGGGATACTGGTAAACTCATGCAGATGCAGGTCGCCAATGAAGTTCTTCTCGGGTATTAAGGCTACCCAACTCAGAGACCCAGTCCTACAGATTCTACACAAGCTATTAGAATGTTCGATGACTAATGGTCAAGTTGCCGAGTTTGATGTTGCTTTGATGGCATCCATCCTTAGCAGGAGGAACATTCAGGTTGCCCACTTGGTTGCTCAGAGAATTCTTAAGGAGCAACGTTATGAGTCGAAAAGGTCATTCATGGACCCTGTGGTTACAAGGTTGATTAGAAAACTGGGACTGCTCAGAACAGTAGAAGTGGAGAAATTCAAGAGTCTACCCAATTAGAGTGCCCAACCAATAGACTACGAATTTCTGAGATTGATGGGGATCATCAAGATATTGAGAGATGGCACATTCTATATTAGAGCACGACCAGCAGATCCCGATAGTGTTGACACCCTTGTGCCAGATTTAGTTCTACCTAGAGGGACGAGAAAGAGAAAGCGGTCAAGAGAGCCCAGAGATTTGGAGTCAGATGAGGATGAAGATGAGGATGATCCCGTAGACCTAGTTGCACCACCACCAGTAGTACCACCGCCTATCAGGGCAGGACCTTCTACCCCGGCCCACAGATACAGATGCCCATATACATCTATCACTACGGAACACCTCCAGGGGCAGACTATTGGTACTGGCTCATGCAGATGCAGGTTAGATGTTACAGGGCTATGAGACAGTAGATTGCAGGGATACTGGTAAACTCATGCAGATGCAGGTCGCCAATGAAGTTCTTCTCGGGTATTAAGGCTACCCAACTCAGAGACCCAGTCCTACAGATTCTACACAAGCTATTAGAATGTTCGATGACTAATGGTCAAGTTGCCGAGTTTGATGTTGCTTTGATGGCATCCATCCTTAGCAGGAGGAACATTCAGGTTGCCCACTTGGTTGCTCAGAGAATTCTTAAGGAGCAACGTTATGAGTCGAAAAGGTCATTCATGGACCCTGTGGTTACAAGGTTGATTAGAAAACTGGGACTGCTCAGAATAGTAGAAGTGGAGAAATTCAAGAGTCTACCCAATTAGAGTGCCCAACCAATAGACTACGAATTTCTGAGATTGATGGGGATCATCAAGATATTGAGAGATGGCACATTCTATATTAGAGCACGACCAGCAGATCCCGATAGTGTTGACACCCTTGTGCCAGATTTAGTTCTACCTAGAGGGACGAGAAAGAGAAAGCGGTCAAGAGAGCCCAGAGATTTGGAGTCAGATGAGGATGAAGATGAGGATGATCCCGTAGACCTAGTTGCACCACCACCAGTAGTACCACCGCCTGTCAGGGCAGGACCTTCTACCCCGGCCCCCAGATACAGATGCCCATATACATCTATCACTACGGAACACCTCCAGGGGCAGACTATTGGTACTGGCTCATGCAGATGCAGGTTAGATGTTACAGGGCTATGAGACAGTAGATTGCAGGGATACTGGTAAACTCATGCAGATGCAGGTCGCCAATGAAGTTCTTCTCGGGTATTAAGGCTACCCAACTCAGAGACCCAGTCCTACAGATTCTACACAAGCTATTAGAATGTTCGATGACTAATGGTCAAGTTGCCGAGTTTGATGTTGCTTTGATGGCATCCATCCTTAGCAGGAGGAACATTCAGGTTGCCCACTTGGTTGCTCAAAGAATTCTTAAGGAGCAAAGTTATGAGTCGAAAAGGTCATTCATGGGCCCTGTGGTTACAAGGTTGATTAGAAAGCTGGGACTGCTCAGAACAGCAGAAGTGGAGAAATTCAAGAGTCTACCCAATTAGAGTGCCCAACCAATAGACTACGAATTTATGAGATTGAAGGGGATCATCAAGATATTGAGAGATGGCACATTCTATATTAGAGCACGACCAGAAAATCCCGATAGTATTGACACCCTGGTGCCAGATTTAGTTCTACCTAGAGGGACGAGAAAGAGAAAGCGGTCAAGAGAGCCCAGAGATTTGGAGTCAGATGAGGATGATCCCGTAGACCTAGTTGCACCACCACCAGTAGTACCACCGCCTGTCAGGGCAGGACCTTCTACCCCGGCCCCCAGATACAGATGCCCATATACATCTATCACTACGGAACACCTCCAGGGGCAGACTATTGGTACTGGCTCATGCAGATGCAGGTTAGATGTTACAGGGCTATGAGACAGCAGATTGCAGGGATACTGGTAAACTCATGCAGATGCAGGTCGCCAATGAAGTTCTTCTCGGGTATTAAGGCTACCCAACTCAGAGACCCAGTCCTACAGATTCTACACAAGCTATTAGAATGTTCGATGACTAATGGTCAAGTTGCCGAGTTTGATGTTGCTTTGATGGCATCCATCCTTAGCAGGAGGAACATTCAGGTTGCCCACTTGGTTGCTCAGAGAATTCTTAAGGAGCAAAGTTATGAGTCGAAAAGGTCATTCATGGGCCCTGTGGTTACAAGGTTGATTAGAAAACTGGGACTGCTCAGAACAGCAGAAGTGGAGAAATTCAAGAGTCTACCCAATTAGAGTGCCCAACCAATAGACTACGAATTTCTGAGATTGATGGGGATCATCAAGATATTGAGAGATGGCACATTCTATATTAGAGCACGACCAGCAGATCCCGATAGTGTTGAGACCCTGGTGCCAGATTTAGTTCTACCTAGAGGGACGAGAAAGAGAAAGCGGTCAAGAGAGCCCAGAGATTTGGAGTCAGATGAGGATGAAGATGAGGATGATCCCGTAGACCTAGTTGCACCACCACCAGTAGTACCACCGCCTGTCAGGGCAGGACCTTCTACCCCGGCCCCCAGATACAGATGCCCATATACATCTATCACTACGGAACACCTCCAGGGGCAGACTATTGGTACTGGCTCATGCAGATGCAGGTTAGATGTTACAGGGCTATGAGACAGTAGATTGCAGGGATACTGGTAAACTCATGCAGATGCAGGTCACCAATGAAGTTCTTCTCGGGTATTAAGGCTACCCAACTCAGAGACCCAGTCCTACAGATTCTACACAAGCTATTAGAATGTTCGATGACTAATGGTCAAGTTGCCGAGTTTGATGTTGCTTTGATGGCATCCATCCTTAGCAGGAGGAACATTCAGGTTGCCCACTTGGTTGCTCAGAGAATTCTTGAGGAGCAAAGTTATGAGTCGAAAAGGTCATTCATGGACCCTGTGGTTACAAGGTTGATTAGAAAACTGGGACTGCTCAGAACAGTAGAAGTGGAGAAATTCAAGAGTCTACCCAATTAGAGTGCCCAACCAATAGACTACGAATTTCTGAGATTGATGGGGATCATCAAGATATTGAGAGATGGCACATTCTATATTAGAGCACGACCAGAAAATCCCGATAGTGTTGACACCCTGGTGCCAGATTTAGTTCTACCTAGAGGGACGAGAAAGAGAAAGCGGTCAAGAGAGCCCAGAGATTTGGAGTCAGATGAGGATGAAGATGAGGATGATCCCGTAGACCTAGTTGCACCACCACCAGTAGTACCACCGCCTGTCAGGGCAGGACCTTCTACCCCGGCCCCCAGATACAGATGCCCATATACATCTATCACTACGGAACACCTCCAGGGGCAGACTATTGGTACTGGCTCATGCAGATGCAGGTTAGATGTTACAGGGCTATGAGACAGTAGATTGCAGGGATACTGGTAAACTCATGCAGATGCAGGTCGCCAATGAAGTTCTTCTCGGGTATTAAGGCTACCCAACTCAGAGACCCAGTCCTACAGATTCTACACAAGCTATTAGAATGTTCGATGACTAATGGTCAAGTTGCCGAGTTTGATGTTGCTTTGATGGCATCCATCCTTAGCAGGAGGAACATTCAGGTTGCCCACTTGGTTGCTCAAAGAATTCTTAAGGAGCAAAGTTATGAGTCGAAAAGGTCATTCAAGGGCCCTGTGGTTACAAGGTTGATTAGAAAACTGGGACTGCTCAGAACAGCAGAAGTGGAGAAATTCAAGAGTCTACCCAATTGGAGTGCCCAACCAATATACTATGAGTTTCTGAGATTGATGGGGATCATCAAGATATTGAGAGATGGCACATTCTATATTAGAGCACGACCAGCAGATCCCGATAGTGTTGAGACCCTGGTGCCAGATTTAGTTCTACCTAGAGGGACGAGAAAGAGAAAGCGGTCAAGAGAGCCCAGAGATTTGGAGTCAGATGAGGATGAAGATGAGGATGATCCCGTAGACCTAGTTGCACCACCACCAGTAGTACCACCGCCTGTCAGGGCAGGACCTTCTACCCCGGCCCCCAGATACAGATGCCCATATACATCTATCACTACGGAACACCTCCAGGGGCAGACTATTGGTACTGGCTCATGCAGATGCAGGTTAGATGTTACAGGGCTATGAGACAGTAGATTGCAGGGATACTGGTAAACTCATGCAGATGCAGGTCGCCAATGAAGTTCTTCTCGGGTATTAAGGCTACCCAACTCAGAGACCCAGTCCTACAGATTCTACACAAGCTATTAGAATGTTCGATGACTAATGGTCAAGTTGCCGAGTTTGATGTTGCTTTGATGGCATCCATCCTTAGCAGGAGGAACATTCAGGTTGCCCACTTGGTTGCTCAAAGAATTCTTAAGGAGCAAAGTTATGAGTCGAAAAGGTCATTCAAGGGCCCTGTGGTTACAAGGTTGATTAGAAAACTGGGACTGCTCAGAACAGCAGAAGTGGAGAAATTCAAGAGTCTACCCAATTGGAGTGCCCAACCAATATACTATGAGTTTCTGAGATTGATGGGGATCATCAAGATATTGAGAGATGGCACATTCTATATTAGAGCACGACCAGCAGATCCCGATAGTGTTGAGACCCTGGTGCCAGATTTAGTTCTACCTAGAGGGACGAGAAAGAGAAAGCGGTCAAGAGAGCCCAGAGATTTGGAGTCAGATGAGGATGAAGATGAGGATGATCCCGTAGACCTAGTTGCACCACCACCAGTAGTACCACCGCCTGTCAGGGCAGGACCTTCTACCCCGGCCCCCAGATACAGATGCCCATATACATCTATCACTACGGAACACCTCCAGGGGCAGACTATTGGTACTGGCTCATGCAGATGCAGGTTAGATGTTACAGGGCTATGAGACAGTAGATTGCAGGGATACTGGTAAACTCATGCAGATGCAGGTCACCAATGAAGTTCTTCTCGGGTATTAAGGCTACCCAACTCAGAGACCCAGTCCTACAGATTCTACACAAGCTATTAGAATGTTCGATGACTAATGATCAAGTTGCCGAGTTTGATGTTGCTTTGATGGCATCCATCCTTAGCAGGAGGAACATTCAGGTTGCCCACTTGGTTGCTCAGAGAATTCTTGAGGAGCAAAGTTATGAGTCGAAAAGGTCATTCATGGACCCTGTGGTTACAAGGTTGATTAGAAAACTGGGACTGCTCAGAACAGTAGAAGTGGAGAAA
Organism: Pseudognaphalium luteoalbum; assembly: GCA_963422505.1. Taxonomy (NCBI): domain Eukaryota; kingdom Viridiplantae; phylum Streptophyta; class Magnoliopsida; order Asterales; family Asteraceae; genus Pseudognaphalium; species Pseudognaphalium luteoalbum. Next base: position 117,129,074 of record OY730192.1, on the reverse strand, counting down.
TTCAAGAGTCTACCCAATTAGAGTGCCCAACCAATAGACTACGAATTTCTGAGATTGATGGGGATCATCAAGATATTGAGAGATGGCACATTCTATATTAGAGCACGACCAGAAAATCCCGATAGTGTTGACACCCTGGTGCCAGATTTAGTTCTACCTAGAGGGACGAGAAAGAGAAAGCGGTCAAGAGAGCCCAGAGATTTGGAGTCAGATGAGGATGAAGATGAGGATGATCCCGTAGACCTAGTTGCACCACCACCAGTAGTACCACCGCCTGTCAGGGCAGGACCTTCTACCCCGGCCCCCAGATACAGATGCCCATATACATCTATCACTACGGAACACCTCCAGGGGCAGACTATTGGTACTGGCTCATGCAGATGCAGGTTAGATGTTACAGGGCTATGAGACAGTAGATTGCAGGGATACTGGTAAACTCATGCAGATGCAGGTCGCCAATGAAGTTCTTCTCGGGTATTAAGGCTACCCAACTCAGAGACCCAGTCCTACAGATTCTACACAAGCTATTAGAATGTTCGATGACTAATGGTCAAGTTGCCGAGTTTGATGTTGCTTTGATGGCATCCATCCTTAGCAGGAGGAACATTCAGGTTGCCCACTTGGTTGCTCAAAGAATTCTTAAGGAGCAAAGTTATGAGTCGAAAAGGTCATTCATGGGCCCTGTGGTTACAAGGTTGATTAGAAAGCTGGGACTGCTCAGAACAGCAGAAGTGGAGAAATTCAAGAGTCTACCCAATTAGAGTGCCCAACCAATAGACTACGAATTTATGAGATTGAAGGGGATCATCAAGATATTGAGAGATGACACATTCTATATTAGAGCACGACCAGAACATCCCGATAGTGTTGACACCCTGGTGCCAGATTTAGTTCTACCTAGAGGGACGAGAAAGAGAAAGCGGTCAAGAGAGCCCAGAGATTTGGAGTCAGATGAGGATGATCCCGTAGACCTAGTTGCACCACCACCAGTAGTACCACCGCCTGTCAGGGCAGGACCTTCTACCCCGGCCCCCAGATACAGATGCCCATATACATCTATCACTACGGAACACCTCCAGGGGCAGACTATTGGTACTGGCTCATGCAGATGCAGGTTAGATGTTACAGGGCTATGAGACAGCAGATTGCAGGGATACTGGTAAACTCATGCAGATGCAGGTCGCGAATGAAGTTCTTCTCGGGTATTAAGGCTACCCAACTCAGAGACCCAGTCCTACAGATTCTACACAAGCTATTAGAATGTTCGATGACTAATGGTCAAGTTGCCGAGTTTGATGTTGCTTTGATGGCATCCATCCTTAGCAGGAGGAACATTCAGGTTGCCCACTTGGTTGCTCAGAGAATTCTTAAGGAGCAAAGTTATGAGTCGAAAAGGTCATTCATGGGCCCTGTGGTTACAAGGTTGATTAGAAAACTGGGTCTGCTCAGAACAGCAGAAGTGGAGAAATTCAAGAGTCTACCCAATTGGAGTGCCCAACCAATATACTATGAGTTTCTGAGATTGATGGGGATCATCAAGATATTGAGAGATGGCACATTCTATATTAGAGCACGACCAGCAGATCCCGATAGTGTTGAGACCCTGGTGCCAGATTTAGTTCTACCTAGAGGGACGAGAAAGAGAAAGCGGTCAAGAGAGCCCAGAGATTTGGAGTCAGATGAGGATGAAGATGAGGATGATCCCGTAGACCTAGTTGCACCACCACCAGTAGTACCACCGCCTGTCAGGGCAGGACCTTCTACCCCGGCCCCCAGATACAGATGCCCATATACATCTATCACTACGGAACACCTCCAGGGGCAGACTATTGGTACTGGCTCATGCAGATGCAGGTTAGATGTTACAGGGCTATGAGACAGTAGATTGCAGGGATACTGGTAAACTCATGCAGATGCAGGTCACCAATGAAGTTCTTCTCGGGTATTAAGGCTACCCAACTCAGAGACCCAGTCCTACAGATTCTACACAAGCTATTAGAATGTTCGATGACTAATGGTCAAGTTGCCGAGTTTGATGTTGCTTTGATGGCATCCATCCTTAGCAGGAGGAACATTCAGGTTGCCCACTTGGTTGCTCAGAGAATTCTTAAGGAGCAAAGTTATGAGTCGAAAAGGTCATTCATGGGCCCTGTGGTTACAAGGTTGATTAGAAAACTGGGACTGCTCAGAACAGCAGAAGTGGAGAAATTCAAGAGTCTACCCAATTAGAGTGCCCAACCAATAGACTACGAATTTCTGAGATTGATGGGGATCATCAAGATATTGAGAGATGGCACATTCTATATTAGAGCACGACCAGCAGATCCCGATAGTGTTGAGACCCTGGTGCCAGATTTAGTTCTACCTAGAGGGACGAGAAAGAGAAAGCGGTCAAGAGAGCCCAGAGATTTGGAGTCAGATGAGGATGAAGATGAGGATGATCCCGTAGACCTAGTTGCACCACCACCAGTAGTACCACCGCCTGTCAGGGCAGGACCTTCTACCCCGGCCCCCAGATACAGATGCCCATATACATCTATCACTACGGAACACCTCCAGGGGCAGACTATTGGTACTGGCTCATGCAGATGCAGGTTAGATGTTACAGGGCTATGAGACAGTAGATTGCAGGGATACTGGTAAACTCATGCAGATGCAGGTCACCAATGAAGTTCTTCTCGGGTATTAAGGCTACCCAACTCAGAGACCCAGTCCTACAGATTCTACACAAGCTATTAGAATGTTCGATGACTAATGGTCAAGTTGCCGAGTTTGATGTTGCTTTGATGGCATCCATCCTTAGCAGGAGGAACATTCAGGTTGCCCACTTGGTTGCTCAGAGAATTCTTGAGGAGCAAAGTTATGAGTCGAAAAGGTCATTCATGGACCCTGTGGTTACAAGGTTGATTAGAAAACTGGGACTGCTCAGAACAGTAGAAGTGGAGAAATTCAAGAGTCTACCCAATTAGAGTGCCCAACCAATAGACTACGAATTTCTGAGATTGATGGGGATCATCAAGATATTGAGAGATGGCACATTCTATATTAGAGCACGACCAGAAAATCCCGATAGTGTTGACACCCTGGTGCCAGATTTAGTTCTACCTAGAGGGACGAGAAAGAGAAAGCGGTCAAGAGAGCCCAGAGATTTGGAGTCAGATGAGGATGAAGATGAGGATGATCCCGTAGACCTAGTTGCACCACCACCAGTAGTACCACCGCCTGTCAGGGCAGGACCTTCTACCCCGGCCCCCAGATACAGATGCCCATATACATCTATCACTACGGAACACCTCCAGGGGCAGACTATTGGTACTGGCTCATGCAGATGCAGGTTAGATGTTACAGGGCTATGAGACAGTAGATTGCAGGGATACTGGTAAACTCATGCAGATGCAGGTCGCCAATGAAGTTCTTCTCGGGTATTAAGGCTACCCAACTCAGAGACCCAGTCCTACAGATTCTACACAAGCTATTAGAATGTTCGATGACTAATGGTCAAGTTGCCGAGTTTGATGTTGCTTTGATGGCATCCATCCTTAGCAGGAGGAACATTCAGGTTGCCCACTTGGTTGCTCAAAGAATTCTTAAGGAGCAAAGTTATGAGTCGAAAAGGTCATTCAAGGGCCCTGTGGTTACAAGGTTGATTAGAAAACTGGGACTGCTCAGAACAGCAGAAGTGGAGAAATTCAAGAGTCTACCCAATTGGAGTGCCCAACCAATATACTATGAGTTTCTGAGATTGATGGGGATCATCAAGATATTGAGAGATGGCACATTCTATATTAGAGCACGACCAGCAGATCCCGATAGTGTTGAGACCCTGGTGCCAGATTTAGTTCTACCTAGAGGGACGAGAAAGAGAAAGCGGTCAAGAGAGCCCAGAGATTTGGAGTCAGATGAGGATGAAGATGAGGATGATCCCGTAGACCTAGTTGCACCACCACCAGTAGTACCACCGCCTGTCAGGGCAGGACCTTCTACCCCGGCCCCCAGATACAGATGCCCATATACATCTATCACTACGGAACACCTCCAGGGGCAGACTATTGGTACTGGCTCATGCAGATGCAGGTTAGATGTTACAGGGCTATGAGACAGTAGATTGCAGGGATACTGGTAAACTCATGCAGATGCAGGTCGCCAATGAAGTTCTTCTCGGGTATTAAGGCTACCCAACTCAGAGACCCAGTCCTACAGATTCTACACAAGCTATTAGAATGTTCGATGACTAATGGTCAAGTTGCCGAGTTTGATGTTGCTTTGATGGCATCCATCCTTAGCAGGAGGAACATTCAGGTTGCCCACTTGGTTGCTCAAAGAATTCTTAAGGAGCAAAGTTATGAGTCGAAAAGGTCATTCAAGGGCCCTGTGGTTACAAGGTTGATTAGAAAACTGGGACTGCTCAGAACAGCAGAAGTGGAGAAATTCAAGAGTCTACCCAATTGGAGTGCCCAACCAATATACTATGAGTTTCTGAGATTGATGGGGATCATCAAGATATTGAGAGATGGCACATTCTATATTAGAGCACGACCAGCAGATCCCGATAGTGTTGAGACCCTGGTGCCAGATTTAGTTCTACCTAGAGGGACGAGAAAGAGAAAGCGGTCAAGAGAGCCCAGAGATTTGGAGTCAGATGAGGATGAAGATGAGGATGATCCCGTAGACCTAGTTGCACCACCACCAGTAGTACCACCGCCTGTCAGGGCAGGACCTTCTACCCCGGCCCCCAGATACAGATGCCCATATACATCTATCACTACGGAACACCTCCAGGGGCAGACTATTGGTACTGGCTCATGCAGATGCAGGTTAGATGTTACAGGGCTATGAGACAGTAGATTGCAGGGATACTGGTAAACTCATGCAGATGCAGGTCACCAATGAAGTTCTTCTCGGGTATTAAGGCTACCCAACTCAGAGACCCAGTCCTACAGATTCTACACAAGCTATTAGAATGTTCGATGACTAATGATCAAGTTGCCGAGTTTGATGTTGCTTTGATGGCATCCATCCTTAGCAGGAGGAACATTCAGGTTGCCCACTTGGTTGCTCAGAGAATTCTTGAGGAGCAAAGTTATGAGTCGAAAAGGTCATTCATGGACCCTGTGGTTACAAGGTTGATTAGAAAACTGGGACTGCTCAGAACAGTAGAAGTGGAGAAATTCAAGAGTCTACCCAATTAGAGTGCCCAACCAATAGACTACGAATTTCTGAGATTGATGGGGATCATCAAGATATTGAGAGATGGCACATTCTATATTAGAGCACGACCAGAAAATCCCGATAGTGTTGACACCCTGGTGCCAGATTTAGTTCTACCTAGAGGGACGAGAAAGAGAAAGCGGTCAAGAGAGCCCAGAGATTTGGAGTCAGATGAGGATGAAGATGAGGATGATCCCGTAGACCTAGTTGCACCACCACCAGTAGTACCACCGCCTGTCAGGGCAGGACCTTCTACCCCGGCCCCCAGATACAGATGCCCATATACATCTATCACTACGGAACACCTCCAGGGGCAGACTATTGGTACTGGCTCATGCAGATGCAGGTTAGATGTTACAGGGCTATGAGACAGTAGATTGCAGGGATACTGGTAAACTCATGCAGATGCAGGTCGCCAATGAAGTTCTTCTCGGGTATTAAGGCTACCCAACTCAGAGACCCAGTCCTACAGATTCTACACAAGCTATTAGAATGTTCGATGACTAATGGTCAAGTTGCCGAGTTTGATGTTGCTTTGATGGCATCCATCCTTAGCAGGAGGAACATTCAGGTTGCCCACTTGGTTGCTCAAAGAATTCTTAAGGAGCAAAGTTATGAGTCGAAAAGGTCATTCATGGGCCCTGTGGTTACAAGGTTGATTAGAAAGCTGGGACTGCTCAGAACAGCAGAAGTGGAGAAATTCAAGAGTCTACCCAATTAGAGTGCCCAACCAATAGACTACGAATTTATGAGATTGAAGGGGATCATCAAGATATTGAGAGATGACACATTCTATATTAGAGCACGACCAGAACATCCCGATAGTGTTGACACCCTGGTGCCAGATTTAGTTCTACCTAGAGGGACGAGAAAGAGAAAGCGGTCAAGAGAGCCCAGAGATTTGGAGTCAGATGAGGATGATCCCGTAGACCTAGTTGCACCACCACCAGTAGTACCACCGCCTGTCAGGGCAGGACCTTCTACCCCGGCCCCCAGATACAGATGCCCATATACATCTATCACTACGGAACACCTCCAGGGGCAGACTATTGGTACTGGCTCATGCAGATGCAGGTTAGATGTTACAGGGCTATGAGACAGCAGATTGCAGGGATACTGGTAAACTCATGCAGATGCAGGTCGCGAATGAAGTTCTTCTCGGGTATTAAGGCTACCCAACTCAGAGACCCAGTCCTACAGATTCTACACAAGCTATTAGAATGTTCGATGACTAATGGTCAAGTTGCCGAGTTTGATGTTGCTTTGATGGCATCCATCCTTAGCAGGAGGAACATTCAGGTTGCCCACTTGGTTGCTCAGAGAATTCTTAAGGAGCAAAGTTATGAGTCGAAAAGGTCATTCATGGGCCCTGTGGTTACAAGGTTGATTAGAAAACTGGGTCTGCTCAGAACAGCAGAAGTGGAGAAATTCAAGAGTCTACCCAATTGGAGTGCCCAACCAATATACTATGAGTTTCTGAGATTGATGGGGATCATCAAGATATTGAGAGATGGCACATTCTATATTAGAGCACGACCAGCAGATCCCGATAGTGTTGAGACCCTGGTGCCAGATTTAGTTCTACCTAGAGGGACGAGAAAGAGAAAGCGGTCAAGAGAGCCCAGAGATTTGGAGTCAGATGAGGATGAAGATGAGGATGATCCCGTAGACCTAGTTGCACCACCACCAGTAGTACCACCGCCTGTCAGGGCAGGACCTTCTACCCCGGCCCCCAGATACAGATGCCCATATACATCTATCACTACGGAACACCTCCAGGGGCAGACTATTGGTACTGGCTCATGCAGATGCAGGTTAGATGTTACAGGGCTATGAGACAGTAGATTGCAGGGATACTGGTAAACTCATGCAGATGCAGGTCACCAATGAAGTTCTTCTCGGGTATTAAGGCTACCCAACTCAGAGACCCAGTCCTACAGATTCTACACAAGCTATTAGAATGTTCGATGACTAATGGTCAAGTTGCCGAGTTTGATGTTGCTTTGATGGCATCCATCCTTAGCAGGAGGAACATTCAGGTTGCCCACTTGGTTGCTCAGAGAATTCTTGAGGAGCAAAGTTATGAGTCGAAAAGGTCATTCATGGGCCCTTTGGTTACAAGGTTGATTAGAAAACTGGGACTGCTCAGAACAGTAGAAGTGGAGAAATTCAAGAGTCTACCCAATTAGAGTGCCCAACCAATAGACTACGAATTTCTGAGATTGATGGGGATCATCAAGATATTGAGAGATGGCACATTCTATATTAGAGCACGACCAGAAAATCCCGATAGTGTTGACACCCTGGTGCCAGATTTAGTTCTACCTAGAGGGACGAGAAAGAGAAAGCGGTCAAGAGAGCCCAGAGATTTGGAGTCAGATGAGGATGAAGATGAGGATGATCCCGTAGACCTAGTTGCACCACCACCAGTAGTACCACCGCCTGTCAGGGCAGGACCTTCTACCCCGGCCCCCAGATACAGATGCCCATATACATCTATCACTACGGAACACCTCCAGGGGCAGACTATTGGTACTGGCTCATGCAGATGCAGGTTAGATGTTACAGGGCTATGAGACAGTAGATTGCAGGGATACTGGTAAACTCATGCAGATGCAGGTCGCCAATGAAGTTCTTCTCGGGTATTAAGGCTACCCAACTCAGAGACCCAGTCCTACAGATTCTACACAAGCTATTAGAATGTTCGATGACTAATGGTCAAGTTGCCGAGTTTGATGTTGCTTTGATGGCATCCATCCTTAGCAGGAGGAACATTCAGGTTGCCCACTTGGTTGCTCAAAGAATTCTTAAGGAGCAAAGTTATGAGTCGAAAAGGTCATTCATGGGCCCTGTGGTTACAAGGTTGATTAGAAAGCTGGGACTGCTCAGAACAGCAGAAGTGGAGAAATTCAAGAGTCTACCCAATTAGAGTGCCCAACCAATAGACTACGAATTTATGAGATTGAAGGGGATCATCAAGATATTGAGAGATGACACATTCTATATTAGAGCACGACCAGAACATCCCGATAGTGTTGACACCCTGGTGCCAGATTTAGTTCTACCTAGAGGGACGAGAAAGAGAAAGCGGTCAAGAGAGCCCAGAGATTTGGAGTCAGATGAGGATGATCCCGTAGACCTAGTTGCACCACCACCAGTAGTACCACCGCCTGTCAGGGCAGGACCTTCTACCCCGGCCCCCAGATACAGATGCCCATATACATCTATCACTACGGAACACCTCCAGGGGCAGACTATTGGTACTGGCTCATGCAGATGCAGGTTAGATGTTACAGGGCTATGAGACAGCAGATTGCAGGGATACTGGTAAACTCATGCAGATGCAGGTCGCCAATGAAGTTCTTCTCGAGTATTAAGGCTACCCAACTCAGAGACCCAGTCCTACAGATTCTACACAAGCTATTAGAATGTTCGATGACTAATGGTCAAGTTGCCGAGTTTGATGTTGCTTTGATGGCATCCATCCTTAGCAGGAGGAACATTCAGGTTGCCCACTTGGTTGCTCAGAGAATTCTTAAGGAGCAAAGTTATGAGTCGAAAAGGTCATTCATGGGCCCTGTGGTTACAAGGTTGATTAGAAAACTGGGTCTGCTCAGAACAGCAGAAGTGGAGAAATTCAAGAGTCTACCCAATTAGAGTGCCCAACCAATAGACTACGAATTTCTGAGATTGATGGGGATCATCAAGATATTGAGAGATGGCACATTCTATATTAGAGCACGACCAGCAGATCCCGATAGTGTTGAGACCCTGGTGCCAGATTTAGTTCTACCTAGAGGGACGAGAAAGAGAAAGCGGTCAAGAGAGCCCAGAGATTTGGAGTCAGATGAGGATGAAGATGAGGATGATCCCGTAGACCTAGTTGCACCACCACCAGTAGTACCACCGCCTGTCAGGGCAGGACCTTCTACCCCGGCCCCCAGATACAGATGCCCATATACATCTATCACTACGGAACACCTCCAGGGGCAGACTATTGGTACTGGCTCATGCAGATGCAGGTTAGATGTTACAGGGCTATGAGACAGTAGATTGCATTGATACTGGTAAACTCATGCAGATGCAGGTCGCCAATGAAGTTCTTCTCGGGTATTAAGGCTACCCAACTCAGAGACCCAGTCCTACAGATTCTACACAAGCTATTAGAATGTTCGATGACTAATGGTCAAGTTGCCGAGTTTGATGTTGCTTTGATGGCATCCATCCTTAGCAGGAGGAACATTCTGGTTGCCCACTTGGTTGCTCAGAGAATTCTTGAGGAGCAAAGTTATGAGTCGAAAAGGTCATTCATGGGCCCTTTGGTTACAAGGTTGATTAGAAAGCTGGGACTGCTCAGAACAGTAGAAGTGGAGAAATTCAAGAGTCTACCCAATTAGAGTGCCCAACCAATAGACTACGAATTTTTGAGATTGAAGGGGATCATCAAGATATTGAGAGATGGCACATTCTATATTAGAGCACGACCAGAAAATCCCGATAGTGTTGACACCCTGGTGCCAGATTTAGTTCTACCTAGAGGGACGAGAAAGAGAAAGCGGTCAAGAGAGCCCAGAGATTTGGAGTCAGATGAGGATGAAGATGAGGATGATCCCGTAGACCTAGTTGCACCACCACCAGTAGTACCACCGCCTGTCAGGGTAGGACCTTCTACCCCGGCCCCCAGATACAGATGCCCATATACATCTATCACTACGGAACACCTCCAGGGGCAGACTATTGGTACTGGCTCATGCAGATGCAGGTTAGATGTTATAGGGCTATGAGACAGTAGATTGCAGGGATACTGGTAAACTCATGCAGATGCAGGTCGCCAATGAAGTTCTTCTCGGGTATTAAGGCTACCCAACTCAGAGACCCAGTCCTACAGATTCTACACAAGCTATTAGAATGTTCGATGACTAATGGTCAAGTTTCCGAGTTTGATGTTGCTTTGATGGCATCCATCCTTAGCAGGAGGAACATTCAATTTGCCCACTTGGTTGCTCAGAGAATTCTTAAGGAGCAAAGTTATGAGTCGAAAAGGTCATTCATGGGCCCTGTGGTTACAAGGTTGATTAGAAAACTGGGACTGCTCAGAACAGTAGAAGTGGAGAAATTCAAGAGTCTACCCAATTAGAGTGCCCAACCAATAGACTACGAATTTCTGAGATTGATGGGGATCATCAAGATATTGAGAAATGGCACATTCTATATTAGAGCACGACCAACAGATCCCGATAGTGTTGACACCCTGGTGCCAGATTTAGTTCTACCTAGAGGGACGAGAAAGAGAAAGCGGTCAAGAGAGCCCAGAGATTTGGAGTCAGATGAGGATGAAGATGAGGATGATCCCGTAGAACTAGTTGCACCACCACCAGTAGTACCACCTGTCAGGGCAGGACCTTCTACCCCGGCCCCCAGATACAGATGCCCATATACATATATCACTACGGAACACCTCTAGGGGCAGACTATTGGTACTGGCTCATGCAGATGCAAGTTAGATGTTACAGGGCTATGAGACAGCAGATTGCAGGGATACTGGTAAACTCATGCAGATGCAGGTCGCCAATGAAGTTCTTCTCGGGTATTAAGGCTACCCAACTCAGAGACCCAGTCCTACAGATTCTACACAAGCTATTAGAATGTTCGATGACTAATGGTCAAGTTGCCGAGTTTGATGTTGCTTTGATGGCATCCATCCTTAGCAGGAGGAACATTCAGGTTGCCCACTTGGTTGCTCAGAGAATTCTTGAGGAGCAAAGTTATGAGTCGAAAAGGTCATTCATGGGCCCTGTGGTTACAAGGTTGATTAGAAAGCTGGGACTGCTCAGAACAGTAGAAGTGGAGAAATTCAAGAGTCTACCCAATTAGAGTGCCCAACCAATAGACTACGAATTTCTAAGATTGATGGGGATCATCAAGATATTGAGAGATGGCACATTCTATATTAGAGCACGACCAGAAAATCCCGATAGCGTTGACACCCTGGTGCCAGATTTAGTTCTACCTAGAGGGACGAGAAAGAGAAAGCGGTCAAGAGAGCCCAGAGATTTGGAGTCAGATGAGGATGAAGATGAGGATGATCCCGTAGACCTAGTTGCACCACCACCAGTAGTACCACCGCCTGTCAGGGCAGGACCTTCTACCCCGGCCCCCAGATACAGATGCCCATATACATCTATCACTACGGAACACCTCCAGGGGCAGACTATTGGTACTGGCTCATGCAGATGCAGGTTAGATGTTACAGGGCTATGAGACAGCAGATTGCAGGGATACTGGTAAACTCATGCAGATGCAGGTCGCCAATGAAGTTCTTCTCGAGTATTAAGGCTACCCAACTCAGAGACCCAGTCCTACAGATTCTACACAAGCTATTAGAATGTTCGATGACTAATGGTCAAGTTGCCGAGTTTGATGTTGCTTTGATGGCATCCATCCTTAGCAGGAGGAACATTCAGGTTGCCCACTTGGTTGCTCAGAGAATTCTTAAGGAGCAAAGTTATGAGTCGAAAAGGTCATTCATGGGCCCTGTGGTTACAAGGTTGATTAGAAAACTGGGACTGCTCAGAACAGCAGAAGTGGAGAAATTCAAGAGTCTACCCAATTAGAGTGCCCAACCAATAGACTACGAATTTCTGAGATTGATGGGGATCATCAAGATATTGAGAGATGGCACATTCTATATTAGAGCACGACCAGCAGATCCCGATAGTGTTGAGACCCTGGTGCCAGATTTAGTTCTACCTAGAGGGACGAGAAAGAGAAAGCGGTCAAGAGAGCCCAGAGATTTGGAGTCAGATGAGGATGAAGATGAGGATGATCCCGTAGACCTAGTTGCACCACCACCAGTAGTACCACCGCCTGTCAGGGCAGGACCTTCTACCCCGGCCCCCAGATACAGATGCCCATATACATCTATCACTACGGAACACCTCCAGGGGCAGACTATTGGTACTGGCTCATGCAGATGCAGGTTAGATGTTACAGGGCTATGAGACAGTAGATTGCAGGGATACTGGTAAACTCATGCAGATGCAGGTCGCGAATGAAGTTCTTCTCGGGTATTAAGGCTACCCAACTCAGAGACCCAGTCCTACAGATTCTACACAAGCTATTAGAATGTTCGATGACTAATGGTCAAGTTGCCGAGTTTGATGTTGCTTTGATGGCATCCATCCTTAGCAGGAGGAACATTCAGGTTGCCCACTTGGTTGCTCAGAGAATTCTTGAGGAGCAAAGTTATGAGTCGAAAAGGTCATTCATGGGCCCTTTGGTTACAAGGTTGATTAGAAAGTTGGGACTGCTCAGAACAGTAGAAGTGGAGAAATTCAAGAGTCTACCCAATTAGAGTGCCCAACCAATAGACTACGAATTTTTGAGATTGAAGGGGATCATCAAGATATTGAGAGATGGCACATTCTATATTAGAGCACGACCAGAAAATCCCGATAGTGTTGACACCCTGGTGCCAGATTTAGTTCTACCTAGAGGGACGAGAAAGAGAAAGCGGTCAAGAGAGCCCAGAGATTTGGAGTCAGATGAGGATGAAGATGAGGATGATCCCGTAGACCTAGTTGCACCACCACCAGTAGTACCACCGCCTGTCAGGGTAGGACCTTCTACCCCGGCCCCCAGATACAGATGCCCATATACATCTATCACTACGGAACACCTCCAGGGGCAGACTATTGGTACTGGCTCATGCAGATGCAGGTTAGATGTTATAGGGCTATGAGACAGTAGATTGCAGGGATACTGGTAAACTCATGCAGATGCAGGTCGCCAATGAAGTTCTTCTCGGGTATTAAGGCTACCCAACTCAGAGACCCAGTCCTACAGATTCTACACAAGCTATTAGAATGTTCGATGACTAATGGTCAAGTTGCCGAGTTTGATGTTGCTTTGATGGCATCCATCCTTAGCAGGAGGAACATTCAATTTGCCCACTTGGTTGCTCAGAGAATTCTTAAGGAGCAAAGTTATGAGTCGAAAAGGTCATTCATGGGCCCTGTGGTTACAAGGTTGATTAGAAAACTGGGACTGCTCAGAACAGTAGAAGTGGAGAAATTCAAGAGTCTACCCAATTAGAGTGCCCAACCAATAGACTACGAATTTCTGAGATTGATGGGGATCATCAAGATATTGAGAAATGGCACATTCTATATTAGAGCACGACCAACAGATCCCGATAGTGTTGACACCCTGGTGCCAGATTTAGTTCTACCTAGAGGGACGAGAAAGAGAAAGCGGTCAAGAGAGCCCAGAGATTTGGAGTCAGATGAGGATGAAGATGAGGATGATCCCGTAGAACTAGTTGCACCACCACCAGTAGTACCACCTGTCAGGGCAGGACCTTCTACCCCGGCCCCAGATACAGATGCCCATATACATATATCACTACGGAACACCTCTAGGGGCAGACTATTGGTACTGGCTCATGCAGATGCAAGTTAGATGTTACAGGGCTATGAGACAGCAGATTGCAGGGATACTGGTAAACTCATGCAGATGCAGGTCGCCAATGAAGTTCTTCTCGGGTATTAAGGCTACCCAACTCAGAGACCCAGTCCTACAGATTCTACACAAGCTATTAGAATGTTCGATGACTAATGGTCAAGTTGCCGAGTTTGATGTTGCTTTGATGGCATCCATCCTTAGCAGGAGGAACATTCAGGTTGCCCACTTGGTTGCTCAGAGAATTCTTGAGGAGCAAAGTTATGAGTCGAAAAGGTCATTCATGGGCCCTGTGGTTACAAGGTTGATTAGAAAGCTGGGACTGCTCAGAACAGTAGAAGTGGAGAAATTCAAGAGTCTACCCAATTAGAGTTCCCAACCAATAGACTACGAATTTCTAAGATTGATGGGGATCATCAAGATATTGAGAGATGGCACATTCTATATTAGAGCACGACCAGAAAATCCCGATAGCGTTGACACCCTGGTGCCAGATTTAGTTCTACCTAGAGGGACGAGAAAGAGAAAGCGGTCAAGAGAGCCCAGAGATTTGGAGTCAGATGAGGATGAAGATGAGGATGATCCCGTAGACCTAGTTGCACCACCACCAGTAGTACCACCGCCTGTCAGGGCAGGACCTTCCACCCCGGCCCCCAGATACAGATGCCCATATACATCTATCACTACGGAACACCTCCAGGGGCAGACTATTGGTACTGGCTCATGCAGATGCAGGTTAGATGTTATAGGGCTATGAGACAGTAGATTGCAGGGATACTGGTAAACTCATGCAGATGCAGGTCGCCAATGAAGTTCTTCTCGGGTATTAAGGCTACCCAACTCAGAGACCCAGTCCTACAGATTCTACACAAGCTATTAGAATGTTCGATGACTAATGGTCAAGTTGCCGAGTTTGATGTTGCTTTGATGGCATCCATCCTTAGCAGGAGGAACATTCAGGTTGCCCACTTGGTTGCTCAGAGAATTCTTAAGGAGCAAAGTTATGAGTCGAAAAGGTCATTCATGGACCCTGTGGTTACAAGGTTGATTAGAAAACTGGGACTGCTCAGAACAGTAGAAGTGGAGAAATTCAAGAGTCTACCCAATTAGAGTGCCCAACCAATAGACTACAAATTTCTGAGATTGATGGGGATCATCAAGATATTGAGAGATGGCACATTCTATATTAGAGCACGACCAGCAGATCCCGATAGTGTTGACACCCTTGTGCCAGATTTAGTTCTACCTAGAGGGACGAGAAAGAGAAAGCGGTCAAGAGAGCCCAGAGATTTGGAGTCAGATGAGGATGAAGATGAGGATGATCCCGTAGACCTAGTTGCACCACCACCAGTAGTACCACCGCCTGTCAGGGCAGGACCTTCTACCCCGGCCCCCAGATACAGATGCCCATATACATCTATCACTACGGAACACCTCCAGGGGCAGACTATTGGTACTGGCTCATGCAGATGCAGGTTATATGTTACAGGGCTATGAGATAGTAGATTGCAGGGATACTGGTAAACTCATGCAGATGCAGGTCGCCAATGAAGTTCTTCTCGGGTATTAAGGCTACCCAACTCAGAGACCCAGTCCTACAGATTCTACACAAGCTATTAGAATGTTCGATGACTAATGGTCAAGTTGCCGAGTTTGATGTTGCTTTGATGGCATCCATCCTTAGCAGGAGGAACATTCAGGTTGCCCACTTGGTTGCTCAAAGAATTCTTAAGGAGCAAAGTTATGAGTCGAAAAGGTCATTCATGGGCCCTGTGGTTACAAGGTTGATTAGAAAGCTGGGACTGCTCAGAACAGCAGAAGTGGAGAAATTCAAGAGTCTACCCAATTAGAGTGCATAACCAATAGACTACGAATTTATGAGATTGAAGGGGATCATCAAGATATTGAGAGATGGCACATTCTATATTAGAGCACGACCAGAAAATCCCGATAGTGTTGACACCCTGGTGCCAGATTTAGTTCTACCTAGAGGGACGAGAAAGAGAAAGCGGTCAAGAGAGCCCAGAGATTTGGAGTCAGATGAGGATGATCCCGTAGACCTAGTTGCACCACCACTAGTAGTACCACCGCCTGTCAGGGCAGGACCTTCTACCCAGGCCCCCAGATACAGATGCCCATATACATCTATCACTACGGAACACCTCCAGGGGCAGACTATTGGTACTGGCTCATGCAGATGCAGGTTAGATGTTACAGGGCTATGAGACAGCAGATTGCAGGGATACTGGTAAACTCATGCAGATGCAGGTCGCCAATGAAGTTCTTCTCGGGTATTAAGGCTACCCAACTCAGAGACCCAGTCCTACAGATTATACACAAGCTATTAGAATGTTCGATGACTAATGGTCAAGTTGCCGAGTTTGATGTTGCTATGATGGCATCCATCCTTAGCAGGAGGAACATTCAGGTTGCCCACTTGGTTGCTCAGAGAATTCTTAAGGAGCAAAGTTATGAGTCGAAAAGGTCATTCATGGACCCTGTGGTTACAAGGTTGATTAGAAAACTGGGACTGCTCAGAACAGTAGAAGTGGAGAAATTCAAGAGTCTACCCAATTAGAGTGCCCAACCAATAGACTACGAATTTCTGAGATTGATGGGGATCATCAAGATATTGAGAGATGGCACATTCTATATTAGAGCACGACCAGCAGATCCCGATAGTGTTGACACCCTTGTGCCAGATTTAGTTCTACCTAGAGGGACGAGAAAGAGAAAGCGGTCAAGAGAGCCCAGAGATTTGGAGTCAGATGAGGATGAAGATGAGGATGATCCCGTAGACCTAGTTGCACCACCACCAGTAGTACCACCGCCTGTCAGGGCAGGACCTTCTACCCCGGCCCCCAGATACAGATGCCCATATACATCTATCACTACGGAACACCTCCAGGGGCAGACTATTGGTACTGGCTCATGCAGATGCAGGTTATATGTTACAGGGCTATGAGACAGTAGATTGCAGGGATACTGGTAAACTCATGCAGATGCAGGTCGCCAATGAAGTTCTTCTCGGGTATTAAGGCTACCCAACTCAGAGACCCAGTCCTACAGATTCTACACAAGCTATTAGAATGTTCGATGACTAATGGTCAAGTTGCCGAGTTTGATGTTGCTTTGATGGCATCCATCCTTAGCAGGAGGAACATTCAGGTTGCCCACTTGGTTGCTCAAAGAATTCTTAAGGAGCAAAGTTATGAGTCGAAAAGGTCATTCATGGGCCCTGTGGTTACAAGGTTGATTAGAAAGCTGGGACTGCTCAGAACAGCAGAAGTGGAGAAATTCAAGAGTCTACCCAATTAGAGTGCCCAACCAATAGACTACGAATTTATGAGATTGAAGGGGATCATCAAGATATTGAGAGATGGCACATTCTATATTAGAGCACGACCAGAAAATCCCGATAGTGTTGACACCCTGGTGCCAGATTTAGTTCTACCTAGAGGGACGAGAAAGAGAAAGCGGTCAAGAGAGCCCAGAGATTTGGAGTCAGATGAGGATGATCCTGTAGACCTAGTTGCACCACCACCAGTAGTACCACCGCCTGTCAGGGCAGGACCTTCTACCCAGGCCCCCAGATACAGATGCCCATATACATCTATCACTACGGAACACCTCCAGGGGCAGACTATTGGTACTGGCTCATGCAGATGCAGGTTAGATGTTACAGGGCTATGAGACAGCAGATTGCAGGGATACTGGTAAACTCATGCAGATGCAGGTCGCCAATGAAGTTCTTCTCGGGTATTAAGGCTACCCAACTCAGAGACCCAGTCCTACAGATTATACACAAGCTATTAGAATGTTCGATGACTAATGGTCAAGTTGCCGAGTTTGATGTTGCTATGATGGCATCCATCCTTAGCAGGAGGAACATTCAGGTTGCCCACTTGGTTGCTCAGAGAATTCTTAAGGAGCAAAGTTATGAGTCGAAAAGGTCATTCATGGGCCCTGTGGTTACAAGGTTGATTAGAAAACTGGGACTGCTCAGAACAGCAGAAGTGGAGAAATTCAAGAGTCTACCCAATTAGAGTGCCCAACCAATAGACTACGAATTTCTGAGATTGATGGGGATCATCAAGATATTGAGAGATGGCACATTCTATATTAGAGCACGACCAGCAGATCCCGATAGTGTTGAGACCCTGGTGCTAGATTTAGTTCTACCTAGAGGGACGAGAAAGAGAAAGCGGTCAAGAGAGCCCAGAGATTTGGTGTCAGATGAGGATGAAGATGAGGATGATCCCGTAGACCTAGTTGCACCACCACCAGTAGTACCACCGCCTGTCAGGGCAGGACCTTCTACCCCGGCCCCCAGATACAGATGCCCATATACATCTATCACTACGGAACACCTCCAGGGGCAGACTATTGGTACTAGCTCATGCAGATGGAGGTTAGATGTTACAGGGCTATGAGACAGCAGATTGCAGGGATACTGGTAAACTCATGCAGATGCAGGTCGCCAATGAAGTTCTTCTCGGGTATTAAGGCTACCCAACTCAGAGACCCAGTCCTACAGATTCTACACAAGCTATTAGAATGTTCGATGACTAATGGTCAAGTTGCCGAGTTTGATGTTGCTTTGATGGCATCCATCCTTAGCAGGAGGAACATTCAGGTTGCCCACTTGGTTGCTCAGAGAATTCTTAAGGAGCAAAGTTATGAGTCAAAAAGGTCATTCATGGGCCCTGTGGTTACAAGGTTGATTAGAAAACTGGGACTGCTCAGAACAGCAGAAGTGGAGAAATTCAAGAGTCTACCCAATTAGAGTGCCCAACCAAAAGACTACGAATTTCTGAGATTGATGGGGATCATCAAGATATTGAGAGATGACACATTCTATATTAGAGCACGACCAGCAGATCCCGATAGTGTTGACACCCTGGTGCCAGATTTAGTTCTACCTAGAGGGACGAGAAAGAGAAAGCGGTCAAGAGAGCCCAAAGATTTGGAGTCAGATGAGGATGAAGATGAGGATGATCCCGTAGACCTAGTTGCACCACCACCAGTAGTACCACCGCCTGTCAGGGCAGGACCTTCTACCCAGGCCCCCAGATACAGATGCCCATATACATCTATCACTACGGAACACCTCCAGGGGCAGACTATTGGTACTGGCTCATGCAGATGCAGGTTAGATGTTACAGGGCTATGAGACAGCAGATTGCAGGGATACTGGTAAACTCATGCAGATGCAGGTCGCCAATGAAGTTCTTCTCGGGTATTAAGGCTACCCAACTCAGAGACCCAGTCCTACAGATTATACACAAGCTATTAGAATGTTCGATGACTAATGGTCAAGTTGCCGAGTTTGATGTTGCTATGATGGCATCCATCCTTAGCAGGAGGAACATTCAGGTTGCCCACTTGGTTGCTCAGAGAATTCTTAAGGAGCAAAGTTATGAGTCGAAAAGGTCATTCATGGGCCCTGTGGTTACAAGGTTGATTAGAAAACTGGGACTGCTCAGAACAGCAGAAGTGGAGAAATTCAAGAGTCTACCCAATTAGAGTGCCCAACCAATAGACTACGAATTTCTGAGATTGATGGGGATCATCAAGATATTGAGAGATGGCACATTCTATATTAGAGCACGACCAGCAGATCCCGATAGTGTTGAGACCCTGGTGCTAGATTTAGTTCTACCTAGAGGGACGAGAAAGAGAAAGCGGTCAAGAGAGCCCAGAGATTTGGTGTCAGATGAGGATGAAGATGAGGATGATCCCGTAGACCTAGTTGCACCACCACCAGTAGTACCACCGCCTGTCAGGGCAGGACCTTCTACCCCGGCCCCCAGATACAGATGCCCATATACATCTATCACTACGGAACACCTCCAGGGGCAGACTATTGGTACTAGCTCATGCAGATGGAGGTTAGATGTTACAGGGCTATGAGACAGCAGATTGCAGGGATACTGGTAAACTCATGCAGATGCAGGTCGCCAATGAAGTTCTTCTCGGGTATTAAGGCTACCCAACTCAGAGACCCAGTCCTACAGATTCTACACAAGCTATTAGAATGTTCGATGACTAATGGTCAAGTTGCCGAGTTTGATGTTGCTTTGATGGCATCCATCCTTAGCAGGAGGAACATTCAGGTTGCCCACTTGGTTGCTCAGAGAATTCTTAAGGAGCAAAGTTATGAGTCAAAAAGGTCATTCATGGGCCCTGTGGTTACAAGGTTGATTAGAAAACTGGGACTGCTCAGAACAGCAGAAGTGGAGAAATTCAAGAGTCTACCCAATTAGAGTGCCCAACCAAAAGACTACGAATTTCTGAGATTGATGGGGATCATCAAGATATTGAGAGATGACACATTCTATATTAGAGCACGACCAGCAGATCCCGATAGTGTTGACACCCTGGTGCCAGATTTAGTTCTACCTAGAGGGACGAGAAAGAGAAAGCGGTCAAGAGAGCCCAAAGATTTGGAGTCAGATGAGGATGAAGATGAGGATGATCCCGTAGACCTAGTTGCACCACCACCAGTAGTACCACCGCCTGTCAGGGCAGGACCTTCTACCCCGGGCCCCAGATACAGATGCCCATATACATCTATCACTACGGAACACCTCCAGGGGCAGACTATTGGTACTAGCTCATGCAGATGGAGGTTAGATGTTACAGGGCTATGAGACAGCAGATTGCAGGGATACTGGTAAACTCATGCAGATGCAGGTCGCCAATGAAGTTCTTCTCGGGTATTAAGGCTACCCAACTCAGAGACCCAGTCCTACAGATTCTACACAAGCTATTAGAATGTTCGATGACTAATGGTCAAGTTGCCGAGTTTGATGTTGCTTTGATGGCATCCATCCTTAGCAGGAGGAACATTCAGGTTGCCCACTTGGTAGCTAAGAGAATTCTTGAGGAGCAAAGTTATGAGTCGAAAAGGTCATTCATGGGCCCTGTGGTTACAAGGTTGATTAGAAAACTGGGACTGCTCAGAACAGTAGAAGTGGAGAAATTCAAGAGTCTACCCAATTAGAGTGCCCAACCAATAGACTACGAATTTCTGAGATTGATGAGGATCATCAAGATATTGAGAGATGGCACATTCTATATTAGAGCACGACCAGCAGATCCTGATAGTGTTGATACCCTGGTGCCAGATTTAGTTCTACCTAGAGGGACGAGAAAGAGAAAGCGGTCAAGAGAGCCCAGAGATTTGGAGTCAGATGAGGATGAAGATGAGGATGATCCCGTAGACCTAGTTGCACCACCACCAGTAGTACCATCGCCTGTCAGGGCATGACCTTCTACCCCGGCCCCCAGATACAGATGCCCATATACATCTATCACTACGGAACACCTCCAGGGGCAGACTATTGGTACTGGCTCATGCAGATGCAGGTTAGATGTTACAGGGCTATGAGACAGTAGATTGCAGGGATACTGGTAAACTCATGCAGATGCAGGTCGCCAATGAAGTTCTTCTCGGGTATTAAGGCTACCCAACTCAGAGACCCAGTCCTACAGATTCTACACAAGCTATTAGAATGTTCGATGACTAATGGTCAAGTTGCCGAGTTTGATGTTGCTTTGATGGCATCCATCCTTAGCAGGAGGAACATTCAGGTTGCCCACTTGGTTGCTTAGAGAATTCTTAAGGAGCAAAGTTATGAGTCGAAAAGGTCATTCATGGGCCCTGTGGTTACAAGGTTGATTAGAAAACTGGGACTGCTCAGAACAGCAGAAGTGGAGAAATTCAAGAGTCTACCCAATTGGAGTGCCCAACCAATATACTATGAGTTTCTGAGATTGATGGGGATAATCAAGATATTGAGAGATGGCACATTCTATATTAGAGCACGACCAGCAGATCCCGATAGTGTTGACACCCTGGTGCCAGATTTAGTTCTACCTAGAGGGACGAGAAAGAGAAAGCGGTCAAGAGAGCCCAGAGATTTGGATTCAGATGAGGATGAAGATGAGGATGATCCCGTAGAACTAGTTGCACCACCACAAGTAGTACCACCTGTCAGGGCAGGACCTTCTACCCCGGCCCCCAGATACAGATGCCCATATACATCTATCACTACGGAATACCTCCAGGGGCAGACTATTGGTACTGGCTCATGCAGATGCAGGTTAGATGTTACAGGGCTATGAGACAGCAGATTGCAGGGATACTGGTAAAGTCATGCAGATGCAGGTTGCCAATGAAGTTCTTCTCGGGTATTAAGGCTACCCAACTCAGAGACCCAGTCCTACAGATTCTACACAAGCTATTAGAATGTTCGATGACTAATGGTCAAGTTGCCGAGTTTGATGTTGCTTTGATGGCATCCATCCTTAGCAGGAGGAACATTCAGGTTGCCCACTTGGTTGCTCAGAGAATTCTTGAGGAGCAAAGTTATGAGTCGAAAAGGTCATTCATGGGCCCTGTGGTAACAAGGTTGATTAGAAAGCTGGGACTGCTCAGAACAGTAGAAGTGGAGAAATTCAAGAGTCTACCCAATTAGAGTGCCCAACCAATAGACTATGAATTTCTGAGATTGATGGGGATCATCAAGATATTGAGAGATGGCACATTCTATATTAGAGCACGACCAGCAGATCCCGATAGTGTTGACACCCTGGTGCCAGATTTAGTTCTACCTAGAGGGACGAGAAAGAGAAAGCGGTCAAGAGAGCCCAGAGATTTGGAGTCAGATGAGGATGAAGATGAGGATGATCCCGTGGACCTAGTTGCACCACCACCAGTAGTACCACCGCCTGTCAGGGCAGGACCTTCTACCCCGGCCCCCAGATACAGATGCCTATATACATCTATCACTACGGAACACCTCCAGGGGCAGACTATTGGTACTGGCTCATGCAGATGCAGGTTAGATGTTACAGGGCTATGAGACAGCAGATTGCAGGGATACTGGTAAAGTCATGCAGATGCAGGTCGCCAATGAAGTTCTTCTTGGGTATTAAGGCTACCCAACTCAGAGACCCAGTCCTACAGATTCTACACAAGCTATTAGAATGTTCGATGACTAATGGTCAAGTTGCCGAGTTTGATGTTGCTTTGATGGCATCCATCCTTAGCAGGAGGAACATTCAGGCTGCCCACTTGGTTGCTCAGAGAATTCTTAAGGAGCAAAGTTATGAGTCGAAAAGGTCATTCATGGGCCCTGTGGTTACAAGGTTGATTAGAAAACTGGGACTGCTCAGAACAGTAGAAGTGGAGAAATTCAAGAGTCTACCCAATTAGAGTGCCCAACCAATAGACTACGAATTTCTGAGATTGATGGGGATCATCAAGATATTGAGAGATGGCACATTCTATATTAGAGCACGACCAGCAGATCCTGATAGTGTTGACACCCTGGTGCCAGATTTAGTTCTACCTAGAGGGACGAGAAAGAGAAAGCGGTCAAGAGAGCCCAGAGATTTGGAGTCAGATGAGGATGAAGATGAGGATGATCCCGTAGACCTAGTTGCACCACCACCAGTAGTACCACCGCCTGTCACGGCAGAACCTTCTACCCCGGCCCCCAGATACAAATGCCCATATACATCTATCACTACGGAACACCTCCAGGGGCAGACTATTGGTACTGGCTCATGCAGATGCAGGTTAGATGTTACAAGGCTATGAGACAGCAGATTGCAGGGATACTGGTAAACTCATGCAGATGCAGGTCGCCAATGAAGTTCTTCTCGGGTATTAAGGCTACCCAACTCAGAGACCCAGTCCTACAGATTCTACACAAGCTATTAGAATGTTCGATGACTAATGGTCAAGTTGCCGAGTTTGATGTTGCTTTGATGGCATCCATCCTTAGCAGGAGGAACATTCAGGTTGCCCACTTGGTTGCTCAGAGAATTCTTAAGGAGCAAAGTTATGAGTCGAAAAGGTCATTCATGGGCCCTGTGGTTACAAGGTTGATTAGAAAACTGGGACTGCTCAGAACAGCAGAAGTGGAGAAATTCAAGAGTCTACCCAATTGGAGTGCCCAACCAATATACTATGAGTTTCTGAGATTGATGGAGATAATCAAGATATTGAGAGATTGCACATTCTATATTAGAGCACGACCAGCAGATCCTGATAGTGTTGACACCCTGGTGCCAGATTTAGTTCTACCTAGAGGGACGAGAAAGAGAAAGCGGTCAAGAGGGCCCAGAGATTTGGATTCAGATGAGGATGAAGATGAGGATGATCCCGTAGAACTAGTTGCACCACCACAAGTAGTACCACCTGTCAGGGCAGGACCTTCTACCCCGGCCCCCAGATACAGATGCCCATATACATCTATCACTACGGAACACCTCCAGGGGCAGACTATTGGTACTGGCTCATGCAGATGCAGGTTAGATGTTACAGGGCTATGAGACAGCAGATTGCAGGGATACTGGTAAACTCATGCAGATGCAGGTCACCAATGAAGTTCTTCTCGGGTATTAAGGCTACCCAACTCAGAGACCCAGTCCTACAGATTCTACACAAGCTATTAGAATGTTCGATGACTAATGGTCAAGTTGCCGAGTTTGATGTTGCTTTGATGGCAACCATCCTTAGCAGGAGGAACATTCAGGTTGCCCACTTGGTTGCTCAGAGAATTCTTGAAGAGCAAAATTATGAGTCGAAAAGGTCATTCATGGGCCCTGTGCTTACAAGGTTGATTAGAAAGCTGGGACTGCTCGGAATAGTAGAAGTGGAGAAATTCAAGAGTCTACCCAATTAGAGTGCCCAACCAATAGACTATGAATTTCTGAGATTGATGGGGATCATCAAGATATTGAGAGATGGCACATTCTATATTAGAGCACGACCAGCAGATCCCGATAGTGTTGACACCCTGGTGCTAGATTTAGTTCTACCTAGAGGGACGAGAAAGAGAAAGCGGTCAAGAGAGCCCAGAGATTTGGAGTCAGATGAGGATGATCCCGTAGACCTAGTTGCACCACCACTAGTAGTACCACCTGTCAGGGAAGGACCTTCTACCCCGGCCCCCAGATACAGATGCCCATATACATCTATCACTACGGAACACCTCCAGGGGCAGACTATTGGTACTGGCTCATGCAGATGCAGGTTAGATGTTACAGGGCTATGAGACAGCAGATTGCAGGGATACTGGTAAACTCATGCAGATGCAGGTCGCCAATGAAGTTCTTCTCGGGTATTAAGGCTACCCAACTCAGAGACCCAGTCCTACAGATTCTACACAAGCTATTAGAATGTTCAATGACTAATGGTCAAGTTGCCGAGTTTGATGTTGCTTTGATGGCATCTATCCTCAGCAGGAGGAACATTCAGGTTGCCCACTTGGTTGCTCAGAGAATTCTTGAGGAGCAAAGTTATGAGTCGAAAAGGTCATTCATGGGCCCTGTGGTTACAAGGTTGATTAGAAAACTGGGACTGCTCAGAACAGTAGAAGTGGAGAAATTCAAGAGTCTACCCAATTAGAGTGCCCAACCAATAGACTACGAATTTCTGAGATTGATGGGGATCATCAAGATATTGAGAGATGGCACATTCTATATTAGAGCACGACCAGCAGATCTCGATAGTGTTGACACCCTGGTGCCAGATTTAGTTCTACCTAGAGGGACGAGAAAGAGAAAGCGGTCAAGAGAGCCCAGAGATTTGGAGTCAGATGAGGATAAAGATGAGGATGATCCCGTAGACCTAGTTGCACCACCACCAGTAGTACCACCGCCTGTCAGGGCAGGACCTTCTACCCCGGCCCCCAGATACAAATGCCCATATACATCTATCACTACGGAACACCTCCAGGGGCAGACTATTGGTACTAGCTCATGCAGATGCAGGTTAGATGTTACAGGGCTATGAGACAGCAGATTGCAGGGATACTGGTAAACTCATGCAGATGCAGGTCGCCAATGAAGTTCTTCTCGGGTATTAAGGCTACCCAACTCAGAGACCCAGTCCTACAGATTCTACACAAGCTATTAGAATGTTCGATGACTAATGGTCAAGTTGCCGAGTTTGATGTTGCTTTGATGGCATCCATCCTTAGCAGGAGGAACATTCAGGTTGCCCACTTGGTTGCTCAGAGAATTCTTAAGGAGCAAAGTTATGAGTCGAAAAGGTCATTCATGGGCCCGGTGGTTACAAGGTTGATTAAAAAACTGGGACTGCTCAGAACAGCAGAAGTGGAGAAATTCAAGAGTCTACCCAATTGGAGTGCCCAACCAATATACAATGAGTTTCTGAGATTGGTGGGGATAATCAAGATATTGAGAGATGGCACATTCTATATTAGAGCACGACCTGCAGATCCTGATAGTGTTGACACCCTGGTGCCAGATTTAGTTCTACCTAGAGGGACGAGAAAGAGAAAGCGGTCAAGAGAGCCCAGAGATTTGGAGTCAGATGAGGATGAAGATGAGGATGATCCCGTAGAACTAGTTGCACCACCACAAGTAGTACCACCTGTCAGGGCAGGACCTTCTACCCCGGCCCCCAGATACAGATGCCCATATACATATATCACTACGGAACACCTCCAGGGGCAGACTATTGGTACTGGCTCATGCAGATGCAGGTTAGATGTTACAGGGCTATGAGACAGCAGATTGCAGGGATACTGGTAAACTCATGCAGATGCAGGTCGCCAATGAAGTTCTTCTCGGGTATTAAGGCTACCCAACTCAGAGACCCAGTCCTACAGATTCTACACAAGCTATTAGAATGTTCGATGACAAATGGTCAAGTTGCCGAGTTTGATGTTGCTTTGATGGCATCCATCCTTAGCAGGAGGAACATTCAGGTTGCCCACTTGGTTGCTCAGAGAATTCTTAAGGAGCAAAGTTATGAGTCGAAAAGGTCATTCATGGGCCCTGTGGTTACAAGGTTGATTAGAAAACTGGGACTGCTCAGAACAGCAGAAGTGGAGAAATTCAAGAGTCTACCCAATTGGAATGCCCAACCAATATACTATGAGTTTCTGAGATTGATGGGGATAATCAAGATATTGAGAGATGGCACATTCTATATTAGAGCACGACCAGCAGATCCCGATAGTGTTGACACCCTGGTGCCAGATTTAGTTCTACCTAGAGGGACGAGAAAGAGAAAGCGGTCAAGAGAGCCCAGAGATTTGGAGTCAGATGAGGATGAAGATGAGGATGATCCCGTAGACCTAGTTGCACCACCACCAGTAGTACCACCTGTCAGGGCAGGACCTTCTACCCCGGCCCCCATATACAGATGCCCATATACATCTATCACTACGGAACACCTCCAGGGGCAGACTATTGGTACTGGCTCATGCAGATGCAGGTTAGATGTTACAGGGCTATGAGACAGCAGATTGCAGGGATACTGGTAAACTCACTTCCAGACATACCATGCCGGTTAGGCCTTGCACCACCACACATATATCCCCCTATAGTTCCTGCTCAGACACCTCACCTATATCCAGACCGTGGTCATGGCTTACCTCCTCTGACAGTTCCACCGAGACCACAGCCACCTCGAGCATGGGTTCCTATTTTGAGAGAGCTTATCCCCTCAGTAGTTGGTTCAGTCAGGGGACAAACTTCGAGAGATAACGGTAGAGCCAGAGTTTCTAGGTGAGTTGCCACTGTACAGAGCCGCAGGAGTCTCAGACAGTCTGATCCCACCATCGTAGTACAGGCCCCAGTGTCTTCCCACAGACAGACATACTTATTCAGGGGACACACTCAACAAGGATCACATGTTATTCCATTTGACAGTTTTGGTATGCCTGCAGGGCAATTTGTTGACCAGTTGATACACGATGGGTTTTTTTACAGACACAAGAGCTATTCAGGATGCATCATATGAAAATACCCAACATCAGCATAATCTAGAAGATGACTCCTCATCAGATGAGAGCTCTTATGCACCTATCGGATCTTCATCAGCAGTATCACGAGCACCACTAGCCGAGCAATATATTGCTCCGCTTTCTAACTTCTTACTTTTTCTACGAAACTTTATTATTACTATGGATGCATAAACATCACCTCTATCCAGTTATTACTTTATTATGCTATCACATTACTTTTCTTATTAGCAGCTATTACTTGATTATTGAGTGGCATGTTTGTTTCAATCCAAACACTATTTATCGAAGACCATAACGGAGGAAGCTGTCGAGACAATGTTCCTCTAAGTGTGCGATATACGGCCTGCAATTGAAAGTTTAACCTCTTGTCCGTAACATAAACAATATTTTCATTAATAGGCTAAAAATAGAGAAATATTCAATGTTTTTGGATTCAAAAGAAACATTCTCTAAGAAACTCTATTTTTCAAAAATATAAACTAAAGCAAGAAACAAGTCTTTAAAGAAACAAACCGGTTTTCTTAGAATAAGATACGGATGAAAAGGGAAACACATGGCTAGGTACACATTGACCCAAACATTTGATTCGTGAGGTTTGATCCCTGATTAGCATTCATCTTTAAAATGCTTCACTTTTCATTTCATATGTGTGCCGATGTATGCATTTGAATTAGAACTTGCTTTTGTAATGCATTTCGAGATCACATCAATGAGTGTCATACATGGCATGGGTACAACCTATCTCGATACTTTCTAAGGAATCCCAACACCTACTTACCACCAAACATCCACTAACTCTTCACACCCAAACAAAAACTTCCCTTTATATCTTCCTCCCGAACCTAGGGAAGCCACGTCTTCCAAAATTTTCAGAGACACTCTCAATTTCCCAAATTTTCGACAAGAAAAGCCCATACAACCTCACAACCCAATACCATACGGAACCTTTCGGACAAAATATCCATCGGTAGGGACGGCATGATAAAAAGAAAGAAAATAAAAATGAGAAAAAAGAAAGAAAACAAGAAACGTACTTGCCGGCACTACCCAAAAAGTCCAGAAAAGGAAAATTCAAATCCGAAAAAGGGTTGCACTATTAAGTCTTTTCAAGTTTGAGAAATTCCAAAAGATACTTTCTCGGAAAAACACCCGAGCTTCTAGAAAGATACGAGGAAAGAAAAACCCATATCTTCCTTTTCACACACCTTCTTCAAAACTAAAAGCCCAATTCATTTCTAAGAAATCTTGAAAGATTAGTACCGTTCTCATCCAAAGTGATGGAGATTTGATTCTTGATCAAGCCTATGACGAGAATGCTGCATGACTGGCTATCTGAGTGATTGACACTAGCAAGTAGGAACCCTAAACACCTGAGTGATTTGAGTGACCCACTGCGAGGATTTCCTAGTCATGATTACCATTTAAGTTGCTTGAAGAAAGTATCAACTTCTATAAACCTTTAGTTTCTCATAAGAACTTTTCATGACTGGAGCTTTATGTTCTTTGGAAATGGTACTTCTAAAAGATACGTGTAACTAGAATCTTCCTAAAAGCCTTTTATGAATGAGTTTGCTTGAGGGCAAGCAAAGTTCTAAGTGTAGGATACTTGATATCGCTTAAAAAGTCACGTTTTTACTACCGATATCTCTCTCATTCTGGAATAATATTTTGCAAATAGACTCAGATAATGTTCAAATCAATGAAACTTTGCCAAGAATGTCAAAATAGAGTTGCACGAGAAAAATCAAGCAAAACGGATGAAAAATAAAGATTCCACACAAGTTTGAAGATTCAAGGCCTCAAAGACAAGAATTAGAGACAAAGTACCCATCACTGAGATTTCTCTTATAAAAGATATTCGTTTTCAATATATTAATCTAACAGAAGAAGAATCAACAAAAACGGATGAAGAATGAAGATTCTACGTAAGCCGGAAGATTCAAATGATTCGTACGAGACATCCAAAGATCAGAGGCATATTTTTGGGATTTCTTTTCATCAAAGTCTTCGCTTTTGAAAAACGAATCCAATGCAAAAAGATCGACAAAAACGGACCCATAACTAAGAAGATACGCACAAATCGAGAAATGAAACGAAAGAAGGCGAACCAGGGCGGCAGGCTGCCAGCCGCCGCAGGCCACCAGCCAGCCGCAGCCGGCTGCCATGGTGGCGCCGCCGGATGCCTGCCCCCGTCCCCCGTCCGCTTTTTCTTCCTTGCTCATACTCGTCGGGTACACGTGCTAGGCGTTTTCCGCAACTTTATGGTACACGTGCTAGACCTTTACGCGCTTTAGGGTACATGTGCTTGCAACTTTTCCACCTTTTTCTAACGTGTGCCCCAAGTTGCTAAAATACACTGGATTTCACCTATAAAAAGGAGGCTCCATGGTTTATTTCAACATACACTCCTACACACTCAAAAATACATATCACACCCTTTTCCACTTTCTCAATTTCTCTTCTATTTTATAGTTTTTCTCATTCTAGGATTATTAATCTACGGATTAATATAGAGGCTAGAACGAACGCCAGGGATTCGGTGATAAATCTTTGTACGTGTGAAAGAGTTGTCAATCATAATAATATGCTACTATGCATTTATTTGTGGGTGATATCTAAACCATTATCATACTTGTTTTATTTCGTATTCTAAATATGCATTATTACTTGGTATGTGATTTACTTGTTGCCATGAATTGCGAGTAGTTTATTATTGTGATTTTTGATGATGTAGATAATTATAAGTAGGGATGACATTATATAATTAGTGCACGATAATCGTAAAGTGATATGATGGCCCCTATTTGACTGTTTATTCGATATAGTACTGGAAATGCTTTCGAGCAAAGTATAAATGTAAGGAAGTCATAAACGACCGAAGGTAGTCATATCACTGGAATCAGCTCTGGTTTAACCGTTGGAATTCCGAAAGGATAATACAACTTTCACAACTAACTGGTATATCCTACGAAAGTCAATGCACTATAAAGTAGTACCACCGCCTGTCAGGGCAGGACCTACTACCCCAGCCCCCAGATACAGATGCCCATATACATCTATCACTACGGAACACCTCCAGGGGCAGACTATTGGTACTGGCTGATGCAGATGCAGGTTAGATGTTACAGGGCTATGAGACAGCAGATTGCAGGGATACTGGTAAACTCATGCAGATGCAGGTCGCCAATGAAGTTCTTCTCGGGTATTAAGGCTACCCAACTCAGAGACCCAGTCCTACAGATTCTACACAAGCTATTAGAATGTTCGATGACTAATGGTCAAGTTGCCGAGTTTGATGTTGCTTTGATGGCATCCATCCTTAGATGGAGGAACATTCAGGTTGCCCACTTGGTTGCTCAGAGAATTCTTAACGAGCAAAGTTATGAGTCGAAAAGGTCATTCATGGGCCCTGTGGTTACAAGGTTGATTAGAAAACTGGGACTGCTCAGAACAGCAGAAGTGGAGAAATTCAAGAGTCTACCCAATTAGAGTGCCCAACTAATATACTAGGAGTTTCTGAGATTGATGGGGATAATCAAGATATTGAGAGATGGCACATTCTATATTAGAGCACGACCAGCAGATCCCGATAGTGTTGACACCCTGGTGCCAGATTTAGTTCTACCTAGAGGGACGAGAAAGAGAAAGCGGTCAAGAGAGCCCAGAGATTTGGAGTCATATGAGGATGAAGATGAGGATGATCCCGTAGACCTAGTTGCACCACCACCAGTAGTACCACCGCCTGTCAGGGCAGGACCTTCTACCCCGGCCCCCATATACAGATGCCCATATACATCTATCACTACGGAACACCTCCAGGGGCAGACTATTGGTACTGGCTCATGCAGATGCAGGTTAGATGTTACAGGGCTATGAGACAGCAGATTGCAGGGATACTGGTAAAATCATGCAGATGCAGGTCGCCAATGAAGTTCTTCTCGGGTATTAAGGCTACCCAACTCAGAGACCCAGACCTACAGATTCTACACAAGCTATTAGAATGTTCGATGACTAATGGTCAAGTTGCCGAGTTTGATGTTGCTTTGATGGCATCCATCCTTAGCAGGAGGAACATTTAGGTTGCCCACTTGGTTGCTCAGAGAATTCTTAACGAGCAAAGTTATGAGTCGAAAAGGTCATTCATGGGCCCTGTGTTACAAGGTTAATTAGAAAACTGGGACTGCTCAGAACAGCAGAAGTGGAGAAATTCAAGAGTCTACCCAATTGGAGTGCCCAACCAATATACTATGAGTTTCTGAGATTGATGGGGATAATCAAGATATTGAGAGATGGCACATTCTATATTAGAGCACGACCAGCAGATCCCGATAGTGTTGACACCCTGGTGCCAAATTTAGTTCTACCTAGAGGGACGAGAAAGAGAAAGCGGTCAAGAGAGCCCAGAGATTTGGAGTCAGATGAGGATGATCGCATAGACCTAGTTGCACCACCACTAGTAGTACCACCTGTCAGGGAAGGACCTTCTACCCCGGCCCCCAGATACAGATGCCCATATACATCTATCACTACGGAAGACCTCCAGGGGCAGACTATTGGTACTGGCTCATGCAGATGCAGGTTAGATGTTACAGGGCTATGAGACAGCAGATTGCAGGGATACTGGTAAACACATGCAGATGCAGGTCGCCAATGAAGTTCTTCTCGGGTATTAAGGCTACCCAACTCAGAGACCCAGTCCTACAGATTCTACACAAGCTATTAGAATGTTCGATGACTAATGGTCAAGTTGCCGAGTTTGATATTGCTTTGATGGCATCCATCCTTAGCAGGAGGAACATTCAGGTTGCCCACTTGGTTGCTCAGAGAATTCTTAACGAGCAAAGTTATGAGTCGAAAAGGTCATTCATGGGCCCTGTGGTTACAAGGTTGATTAGAAAACTGGGACTGCTCAGAACAGCAGAAGTGGAGAAATTCAAGAGTCTACCCAATTGGAGTGCCCAACCAATATACTATGAGTTTCTGAGATTGATGGGGATAATCAAGATATTGAGAGATGGCACATTCTATATTAGAGCACGACCAGCAGATCCCGATAGTGTTGACACCCTGGTGCCAGATTTAGTTCTACCTAGAGGGACGAGAAAGAGAAAGCGGTCAAGAGAGCCCAGAGATTTGGAGTCAGATGAGGATGATCGCGTAGACCTAGTTGCACCACCACTAGTAGTACCACCTGTCAGGGAAGGACCTTCTACCCCGGCCCCCAGATACAGATGCCCATATACATCTATCACTACGGAACACCTCCAGGGGCAGACTATTGGTACTGGCTCATGCAGATGCAGGTTAGATGTTACAGGGCTATGAGACAGCAGATTGCAGGGATACTGGTAAACACATGCAGATGCAGGTCGCCAATGAAGTTCTTCTCGGGTATTAAGGCTACCCAACTCAGAGACCCAGTCCTACAGATTCTACACAAGCTATTAGAATGTTCGATGACTAATGGTCAAGTTGCCGAGTTTGATGTTGCTTTGATGGCATCCATCCTTAGCAGGAGGAACATTCAGGTTGCCCACTTGGTTGCTCAGAGAATTCTTAAGGAGCAAAGTTATGAGTCGAAAAGGTCATTCATGGGCCCTGTGGTTACAAGGTTGATTAGATAACTGGGACTGCTCAGAACAGCAGAAGTGGAGAAATTCAAGAGTCTACCCAATTGGAGTGCCCAACCAATATACTATGAGTTTCTGAGATTGATGGGGATAATCAAGATATTGAGAGATGGCACATTCTATATTAGAGCACGACCAGCAGTTCCCGATAGTGTTGACACCCTGGTGCCAGATTTAGTTCTACCTAGAGGGACGAGAAAGAGAAAGCGGTCAAGAGAGCCCAGAGATTTGGAGTCAGATGAGGATGATCGCGTAGACCTAGTTGCACCACCACTAGTAGTACCACCTGTCAGGGAAGGACCTTCTACCCCTGCCCCCAGATACAGATGCCCATATACATCTATCACTACGGAACACCTCCAGGGGCAGACTATTGGTACTGGCTCATGCAGATGCAGGTTAGATGTTATAGGGCTATGAGACAGCAGATTGCAGGGATACTGGTAAACACATGCAGATGCAGGTCGCCAATGAAGTTCTTCTCGGGTATTAAGGCTACCCAACTCAGAGACCCAGTCCTACAGATTCTACACAAGCTATTAGAATGTTCGATGACTAATGGTCAAGTTGCCGAGTTTGATGTTGCTTTGATGGCATCCATCCTTAGCAGGAGGAACATTCAGGTTGCCCACTTGGTTGCTCAGAGAATTCTTAAGGAGCAAAGTTATGAGTCGAAAAGGTCATTCATGGGCCCTGTGGTTACAAGGTTGATTAGAAAACTGGGACTGCTCAGAACAGCAGAAGTGGAGAAATTCAAGAGTCTACCCAATTGGAGTGCCCAACCAATATACTATGAGTTTCTGAGATTGATGGGGATAATCAAGATATTGAGAGATGGCACATTCTATATTAGAGCACGACCAGCAGATCCCGATAGTGTTGACACCCTGGTGCCAGATTTAGTTCTACCTAGAGGGACGAGAAAGAGAAAGCGGTCAAGAGAGCCCAGAGATTTGGAGTCAGATGAGGATGAAGATGAGGATGATCCCGTAGACCTAGTTGCACCACCACCAGTAGTACCACCTGTCAGGGCAGGACCTTCTACCCCGGCCCCCAGATACAGATGCCCATATACATCTATCACTACGGAACACCTCCAGGGGCAGACTATTGGTACTGGCTCATGCAGATGCAGGTTAGATGTTACAGGGCTATGAGACAGCAGATTACAGGGATACTGGTAAACTCATGCAGATGCAGGTCGCCAATGAAGTTCTTCTCGGGTATTAAGGCTACCCAACTCAGAGACCCAGTCCTACAGATTTTACACAAGCTATTAGAATGTTCGATGACTAATGGTCAAGTTGCCGAGTTTGATGTTGCTTTGATGGCATCCATCCTTAGCAGGAGGAACATTCAGGTTGCCCACTTGGTTGCTCAGAGAATTCTTAAGGAGCAAAGTTATGAGTCGAAAAGGTCATTCATGGGCCCTGTGGTTACAAGGTTGATTAGAAAACTGGGACTGCTCAGAACAGTAGAAGTGGAGAAATTCAAGAGTCTACCCAATTAGAGTGCCCAACCAATAGACTATGAATTTCTGAGATTGATGGGGATCATCAAGATATTGAGAGATGGCACATTCTATATTAGAGCACGACCAGCAGATCCCGATAGTGTTGACACCCTGGTGCCAGATTTAGTTCTACCTAGAGGGACGAGAAAGAGTAAGTGGTCAAGAGAGCCCAGAGATTTGGAGTATGATGAGGATGAAGATGAGGATGATCCCGTAGACCTAGTTGCACAACCACCAGTAGTACCACCGCCTGTCAGGGCAGGACCTTCTACCCCGGCCCCCATATACAGATGCCCATATACATCTATCACAACGGAACACCTCCAGGGGCAGACTATTGGTACTGGCTCATGCAGATGCAGGTTAGATGTTACAGGGCTATGAGACAGCAGATTGCAGGGATATTGGTAAACTCATGCAGATGCAGTTCGCCAATGAAGTTCTTCTCGGGTATTAAGGCTACCCAACTCAGAGACCCAGTCCTACAGATTCTACACAAGCTATTAGAATGTTTGATGACTAATGGTCAAGTTGCCAAGTTTGATGTTGCTATGATGGCATCCATCCTTAGCAGGAGGAACATTCAGGTTGCCCACTTGGTTGCTCAGAGAATTCTTGAGGAGCAAAGTTATGAGTCGAAAAGGTCATTCATGGGCCCTGTGGTTACAAGGTTGATTAGAAAACTGGGACTGCTCAGAACAGCAGAAGTGGAGAAATTCAAGAGTCTACCTAATTGGAGTGCCTAACAAATAGACTATGAGTTTCTGAGATTGATGGGTAATCAAGATATTGAGAGATGGCATATTCTATATTAGAGCACGACCAGCAGATCCCGATAGTGTTGACACCCTGGTGCCAGATTTAGTTCTACCTAGAGGGACAAGAAAGAGAAAGCGGTCAAGAGAGCCCAGAGATTTGGAGTCAGATGAGGATGATGATGAGGATGATCCCGTAGACCTAGTTGCACCACCACCAGTAGTACCACCGCCTGTCAGGTCAGGACCTTCTACTCCGGCCCCCAGATACAGATGCCCATATACATCTATCACTACTGAACACTTCCAGGTGTAGACTATTGGTACTGGCTCATGCAGATGCAGGTTAGATGTTACAGGGCTATGAGACAGCAGATTGCAGGGATACTGGTAAACTCATGCAGATGCAGGTCGCGAATGAAGTTCTTCTCGGGTATTAAGGCTACCCAACTCAGAGACCCAGTCCTACAGATTCTACACAAGCTATTAGAATGTTCGATGACTAATGGTCAAGTTGCCGAGTTTGATGTTGCTTTGATGGCATCCATCCTTAGCAGGAGGAACATTCAGGTTGCCCACTTGGTTGCTCATAGAATTCTTAAGGAGCAAAGTTATGAGTCGAAAAGGTCATTCATGGGCCCTGTGGTTACAAGGTTGATTAGAAAACTGGGACTGCTCAGAACAGCAGAAGTGGAGAAATTCAATAGTCTACCCAATTGGAGTGCCCAACCAATATACTATGAGTTTCTGAGATTGATGGGGATAATCAAGATATTGAGAGATGGCACATTCTATATTAGAGCACGACCAGCAGATCCCGATAGTGTTGACACCCTGGTGCCAGATTTAGTTCTACCTAGAGGGACGAGAAAGAGAAAGCGGTCAAGAGAGCCCAGAGATTTGGAGTCAGATGAGGATGAAGATGAGGATGATCCCGTAGACCTAGTTGCACCACCACCAGTAGTACCACCTGTTAGGGCAGGACCTTCTACCCCGGCCCCCAGATACAGATGCCCATATACATCTATCACTACGGAACACCTCCAGGGGCAGACTATTGGTACTGGCTCATGCAGATGCAGGTTAGATGTTACAGGGCTATGAGACAGCAGATTGCAGGGATACTGGTAAACTCATGCAGATGCAGGTCGCGAATGAAGTTCTTCTCGGGTATTAAGGCTACCCAACTCAGAGACCCAGTCCTACAGATTCTACACAAGCTATTAGAATGTTCGATGACTAATGGTCAAGTTGCCGAGTTTGATGTTGCTTTGATGGCATCCATCCTTAGCAGGAGGAACATTCAGGTTGCCCACTTGGTTGCTCAGAGAATTCTTAAGGAGCAAAGTTATGAGTCGAAAAGGTCATTCATGGGCCCTGTGGTTACAAGGTTGATTAGAAAACTGGGACTGCTCAGAACAGCAGAAGTGGAGAAATTCAAGAGTCTACCCAATTGGAGTGCCCAACCAATATACTATGAGTTTCTGAGATTGATGGGGATAATCAAGATATTGAGAGATGGCACATTCTATATTAGAGCACGACCAGCAGATCCCGATAGTGTTGACACCCTGGTGCCAGATTTAGTTCTACCTAGAGGGACGAGAAAGAGAAAGCGGTCAAGAGAGCCCAGAGATTTGGAGTCAGATGAGGATGAAGATGAGGATGATCCCGTAGACCTAGTTGCACCACCACCAGTAGTACCACCTGTCAGGGCAGGACCTTCTACCCCGGCCCCCAGATACAGATGCCCATATACATCTATCACTACGGAACAACTCCAGGGGCAGACTATTGGTACTGGCTCATGCAGATGCAGGTTAGATGTTACAGGGCTATGAGACAGCAGATTGCAAGGATACTGGTAAACTCATGCAGATGCAGGTCGCCAATGAAGTTCTTCTCGGGTATTAAGGCTACCCAACTCAGAGACCCAGTCCTACAGATTCTACACAAGCTATTAGAATGTTCGATGACTAATGGTCAAGTTGCCGAGTTTGATGTTGCTTTGATGGCATCCATCCTTAGCAGGAGGAACATTCAGGTTGCCCACTTGGTTGCTCAGAGAATTCTTAAGGAGCAAAGTTATGAGTCGAAAAGGTCATTCATGGGCCCTGTGGTTACAAGGTTGATTAGAAAACTGGGACTGCTCAGAACAGCAGAAGTGGAGAAATTCAAGAGTCTACCCAATTGGAGTGCCCAACCAATATACTATGAGTTTCTGAGATTGATGGGGATAATCAAGATATTGAGAGATGGCACATTCTATATTAGAGCACGACCAGCAGATCCCGATAGTGTTGACACCCTGGTGCCAGATTTAGTTCTACCTAGAGGGACGAGAAAGAGAAAGCGGTCAAGAGAGCCCAGAGATTTGGAGTCAGATGAGGATGAAGATGAGGATGATCCCGTAGACCTAGTTGCATCACCACCAGTAGTACCACCTGTCAGGGCAGGACCTTCTACCCCGGCCCCCAGATACAGATGCCCATATACATCTATCATTACGGAACACCTCCAGGGGCAGACTATTGGTACTGGCTCATGCAGATGCAGGTTAGATGTTACAGGGCTATGAGACAGCAGATTGCAGGGATACTGGTAAACTCATGCAGATGCAGGTCGCCAATGAAGTTCTTCTCGGGTATTAAGGCTACCCAACTCAGAGACCCAGTCCTACAGATTTTACACAAGCTATTAGAATGTTCGATGACTAATGGTCAAGTTGCCGAGTTTGATGTTGCTTTGATGGCATTCATCCTTAGCAGGAGGAACATTCAGGGTGCCACTTGGTTGCTCAGAGAATTCTTGAGGAGCAAAGTTATGAGTCGAAAAGGTCATTCATAGGCCCTGTGGTTACAAGGTTGATTAGAAAACTGGGACTGCTCAGAACAGTAGAAGTGGAGAAATTCAAGAGTTTACGCAATTAGAGTGCCCAACCAATAGACTATGAATTTCTGAGATTGATGGGGATCATCAAGATATTGAGAGATGGCACATTCTATATTAGAGCACGACTAGCACATCCTGATAGTGTTGACACCCTGGTGCCAGATTTAGTTCTACCTAGAGGGACGAGAAAGAGAAAGCGGTCAAGAGAGCCCAGAGATTTGGAGTCAGATGAGGATGAAGATGAGGATGATCCCGTAGACCTAGTTGCACCACCACCAGTAGTACCACCGCCTGTCAGGGCAGGACCTTCTACCCCGGCCCCCATATACAGATGCCCATATACATCTATCACTACGGAACACCTCCAGGGGCAGACTTTTGGTACTGGCTCATGCAGATGCAGGTTAGATGTTACAGGGCTATGAGACAGCAGATTGCAGGGATACTGGTAAACTCATGCAGATGCAGTTTGCCAATGAAGTTCTTCTCGGGTATTAAGGCTACCCAACTCAGAGACCCAGTCCTACAGATTCTACACAAGCTATTAGAATGTTCGATGACTAATGGTCAAGTTGCCGAGTTTGATGTTGCTTTGATGGCATCCATCCTTAGCAGGAGGAACATTCAGGTTGCCCACTTGGTTGCTCAGAGAATTCTTGAGGAGCAAAGTTATGAGTCGAAAAGGTCATTCATGGGCCCTGTGGTTACAAGGTTGATTAGAAAACTGGGACTGCTCAGAACAGCAGAAGTGGAGAAATTCAAGAGTCTACCTAATTGGAGTGCCCAACCAATAGACTATGAGTTTC
The DNA here is from genome assembly GCA_963422505.1 of Pseudognaphalium luteoalbum. Taxonomy (NCBI): domain Eukaryota; kingdom Viridiplantae; phylum Streptophyta; class Magnoliopsida; order Asterales; family Asteraceae; genus Pseudognaphalium; species Pseudognaphalium luteoalbum. Next base: position 117,090,014 of record OY730192.1, on the reverse strand, counting down.
TGAGATTGATGGGGATAATCAAGATATTGAGAGATGGCATATTTTATATTAGAGCACGACCAGCAGATCCCGATAGTGTTGACACCCTGGTGCCAGATTTAGTTCTACCTAGAGGGACGAGAAAGAGAAAGCGGTCAAGAGAGCCCAGAGATTTGGAGTCAGATGAGGATGAAGATGAGGATGATCCCGTAGACCTAGTTGCACCACCACCAGTAGTACCACCGCCTGTCAGGTTAGGACCTTCTACTCCGGCCCCCAGATACAGATGCCCATATACATCTATCACTACTGAACACTTCCAGGGGTAGACTATTGGTACTGGCTCATGCAGATGCAGGTTAGATGTTACAGGGCTATGAGACAGCAGATTGCAGGGATACTGGGAAACTCATGCAGATGCAGGTCGCCAATGAAGTTCTTCTCGGGTATTAAGGCTACCCAACTCAGAGACCCAGTCCTACAGATTCTACACAAGCTATTAGAATGTTCAATGACTAATGGTCAAGTTGCCGAGTTTGATGTTGCTTTGATGGCATCTATCCTCAGCAGGAGGAACATTCAGGTTGCCCACTTGGTTGCTCAGAGAATTCTTAAGGAGCAAAGTTATGAGTCGAAAAGGTCTTTCAAAGGCCCTGTGGTTACAAGGTTGATTAGAAAACTGGGACTGCTCAGAACAGCAGAAGTGGAGAAATTCAAGAGTCTACCCAATTAGAGTGCCCAACCAATCGACTATGAATTTCTGAGATTGATGGGGATCATCAAGATATTGAGAGATGGCACATTCTATATTAGAGCACGACCAGCAGATCCCGATAGTGTTGACACCATGGTGCCAGATTTAGTTCTACCTAAAGGGACGAGAAAGAGAAAGCGGTCAAGAGAGCCCAGAGATTTGGAGTCAGATGAGGATGAAGATGAGGATGATCCCGTAGACCTAGTTGCACCACCACCAGTAGTACCATCACCTATCAGGGCAGGACCTTCTACCCCGGCCCCCGGATACAGATGCCCATATACATCTATCACTACGGAACACCTCTAGGGGCAAACTATTGGTACTGGCTCATGCAGATGCAGGTTAGATGTTACAGGGCTATAAGACAGCAGATTGTAGGGATACTAGTAAACTCACTTCCAGACATACCATGCCGGTTAGGCCTTGCACCACCACACATATATCCCCCTATAGTTCCTGCTCAGACACCTCACCTATATCCAGACCGTGGTCATGGCTTACCTCCTCTGACAGTTCCACCGAGACCACAACCACCTCCAGCATGGGTTCCTATTTTGAGAGAGCTTATCCCCTCAGTAGTTGGTTTAGTCAGGGGACAAACTTCGAGAGATAACGGTAGATCCAGAGTTTCTAGGTGAGTTGCCACTGTACAGAGCCGCAGGAGTCTCAGACAGTCTGATCCCACCATCGTAGTACAGGCCCCAGTGTCTTCCCACAGACAGACATATTTATTCAGGGGACACACTCAACAGGGATCACATGTTATTCCATTTGACAGTTTTGGTATGCCTGCAGGGCAATTTGTTGACCAGTTGATACACGATGGGTTTTTTACAGACACAAGAGCTATTCAGGATGCATCCTATGAAAATACCCAACATCAGCATAATCTAGAAGATGACTCCTCATCAGATGAGAGCTCTTATGCACCTATCGGATCTTCATCAGCAGTATCACGAGCACCACTAACCGAGCAATATATTGCTCCGCTTTCTGACTTCTTACTTTTTTCTACCAAACTTTATTATTACTATTTGTATTCGATGTACTATGGATGCATAAACATCTCCTCTATCCAGTTATTACTTTATTATGCTATCACATTACTTTTCTTATTAGCAGCTATTACTTGATTATTGAGTGGCATGTTTGTTTCAATCCAAACACTATTTATCGAAGACCATAACGAAGGAAGCTGTCGAGACAATGTTCCTCTAAGTGTGCGATATACGGCCTGCAATCGAAAGTTTAACCTCTTGTCCGTAACATAAACAATATTTTCATTAATAGGCTAAAAATAGAGAAATATTCAATGTTTTTGGATTCAAAAGAAACGTTCTCTAAGAACCTCTATTTTTCAAAAATATAAATTAAAGCAAGAAACAAGTCTTTAAAGAAACAAACCGATTTTCTTAGAATAAGATACGGATGAAAAGGGAAACACATGGCTAGGCACACATTGACCCAAACATTCGATTCGTGAGGTTTGAGCCCTGATTAGCATTCATCTTTAAAATGCTTCACTTTTCATTTCATATGTGTGCCGATGTATGCATTTGAATTAGAACTTGCTTTTGTAATGCATTTCGAGATCACATCAATGAGTGTCATACATGGCATGGGTACAACCTATCTCGATACTTTCTAAGGAATCCCAACACCTACTTACCACCAAACATCCACTAACTCTTCACACCCAAACAAAAACTTCCCTTTATATCTTCCTCCCGAACCTAGGGAAGCCACGTCTTCCAAAATTTTCAGAGACACTCTCAATTTCCCAAATTTTCGACAAGAAAAGCCCATACAACCTCACAACCCAATACCATACGGAACCTTTCGGACAAAATATCCATCGGTAGGGACGGCATGATAAAAAGAAAGAAAATAAAAATGAGAAAAAAGAAAGAAAACAAGAAACGTACTTGCCGGCACTACCCAAAAAGTCCAGAAAAGGAAAATTCAAATCCGAAAAAGGGTTGCACTATTAAGTCTTTTCAAGTTTGAGAAATTCCAAAAGATACTTTCTCGGAAAAACACCCGAGCTTCTAGAAAGATACGAGGAAAGAAAAACCCATATCTTCCTTTTCACACACCTTCTTCAAAACTAAAAGCCCAATTCATTTCTAAGAAATCTTGAAAGATTAGTACCGTTCTCATCCAAAGTGATGGAGATTTGATTCTTGATCAAGCCTATGACGAGAATGCTGCATGACTGGCTATCTGAGTGATTGACACTAGCAAGTAGGAACCCTAAACACCTGAGTGATTTGAGTGACCCACTGCGAGGATTTCCTAGTCATGATTACCATTTAAGTTGCTTGAAGAAAGTATCAACTTCTATAAACCTTTAGTTTCTCATAAGAACTTTTCATGACTGGAGCTTTATGTTCTTTGGAAATGGTACTTCTAAAAGATACGTGTAACTAGAATCTTCCTAAAAGCCTTTTATGAATGAGTTTTCTTGAGGGCAAGCAAAGTTCTAAGTGTAGGATACTTGATATCGCTTAAAAAAGTCACGTTTTTACTACCGATATCTCTCTCATTCTGGAACAATATTTTGCAAATAGACTCAGATAATGTTCAAATCAATGAAACTTTGCCAAGAAGGTCAAAATAGAGTTGCACGAGAAAAATCAAGCAAAACGGATGAAAAATAAAGATTCCACACACGTTTGAAGATTCAAGGCCTCTAAGACAAGAATTAGAGACAAAGTACCCATCACTGAGATTTCTCTTATAAAAGATATTCGTTTTCAATATATTAATCTAACAGAAGAAGAATCAACAAAAACGGATGAAGAATGAAGATTCTACGTAAGCCGGAAGATTCAAATGATTCGTATGAGACATCCAAAGATCAGAGGCATATTTTTGGGATTTCTTTTCATCAAAGTCTTCGCTTTTGAAAAACGAATCTAATGCAAAAAGAATCGACAAAAACGGACCCATAACTAAGAAGATACGCACAAATCGAGAAATGAAGCGAAAGAAGGCGAACCAGGGTGGCAGGCTGCCAGCCGCCGCAGGCCACCAGCCAGCCGCAGCTGGCTGCCATGGTGGCACCGCCGGATGCCTGCCCCCGTCCCCCGTCCGCTTTTTCTTCCTTGCTCATACTCGTCGGGTACACGTGCTTGGTGTTTTCCGCAACTTTATGGTACACGTGCTAGACCTTTACGCGCTTTAGGGTACATGTGCTTGCAACTTTTCCACCTTTTTCTAACGTGTGCCCCAAGTTGCTAAAATACACTGGATTTCACCTATAAAAAGGAGGCTCCATGGTTTATTTCAACATACACTCCTACACACTCAAAAATACATATCACACCCTTTTCCACTTTCTCAATTTCTCTTCTATTTTATAGTTTTTCTCATTCTAGGATTATTAATCTACAGATTAATATAGAGGCTAGAACGAACGCCAGGGATTCGGGGATAAATCTTTGTACGTGTGAAAGAGTTGTCAATCATAATAATATGCTACTACGCATTTATTTTTGGGTGATATCTAAACCATTATCATACTTGTTTTATTTCGTATTCTAAATATGCATTATTACTTGGTATGTGATTTACTTGTTTCCATGAACTGCGAGTAGTTTATTATTGTGATTTTTGATGATGTAGATAATTATAAGTAGGGATGACATTATATAATTAGTGCACGATAATCGAAAAGTGATATGATGGCCCCTATTTGACTGTTTATTCGATATAGTACTGGAAATGCTTTCGAGCAAAGTATAAATGTAAGGAAGTCATAAACGACCGAAGGTAGTCATATCACTGGAATCAGCTCTGGTTTAACCGTTGGAATTCCGAAAGGATAATACAACTTCACAACTAACTGGTATATCCTACGAAAGTCAATGCACTATAAAGTAATGTTCGTAAAATACGTTCAGAAAAAATAGGAATTAGTAACCCTTGTACTGTTAAGACTTTATGAAGTTAAGTTTAATCTATGGAGTACCCTTTCTGGTTATCCACGTGACTGCAACCTAGTTATTAGGACCTAATCAACATAATTATGGTAAGTAGTTATCTATGCCCATGACATGCAATAAGTAAGACACAGTGAAACCACTCGTTGTATATATTAGGTTTCCATTTCTGCACTGCTTTACATTTAATTAGTTTAGAGTGTCGTTCTCACTGTCAATTACTCTTTACCGCGTGTTGGACGTAAGAAGCCGTGGAACTACCATATAAAGTACATGGTCTAATCACTGAAGCCGTGGAAACACATTTTTAATAAACTGCGAATAATCCAGGGATGTATAACTGTTTGAAAAGGAGAGATTTAAGTCATAAGTTGAAGGAACCGGAATCTAATTAATCCTAAATAAGACTTAGGAATGAATGTAAAAGTTCAAGTGACTTAGGATACTTGAACCTCTAGGTCTTTTAAAATCGGCGGTCTAAACACCCAAAAGTTATTAATCTGCATGCTAATAAAATAGTAAATTATCTTAGGGGTTAAGAACAGTCGGACCCATGAGACGATACGCTGCTGATTCATGCTCCTCGGTATAAAACCAAAATAGGTTGCTTATCTCTTAACCAGATAGGTATTGGAAGTGGCGTATTGCTCCGATCAGAATCATGATAACCTAGTTCCTAGTGACATGCCAATGGGAAAATCTAGTTGGTAGGGTTCTAGACTTTACACCTAATACTTTATCTATTCAATTAAATATTGTCCCTATTTAGTCTGTCATCCTGAAACATTAATTATCAAGATTAGTTACCATCAATGACACCGACGCTTCGGGCCCCATCATAAGCTATGAAAGTCGTGGGCACAATCCGTTGTTGATTAATGTTAATATATAGTGTGTTGATTCACCTTTTATCTATGATTTTAAACCTCAAATAAACTTAATACCTTTCGACCAGCAAACGTGATTACGGCCTTAATGATAGGACGTCACGAACCCTATCCAAAGGTACTTAGTTATCTGTGTCTAAAACATGGTCTGATTTATAAATAGTGTAAACATTGTTTTCTACACCGAATGCAAAGTACATCGTCATTATGGAAATAACACTTTCACTATTGAACGCAAAGTACATTATGGTTATGGAACAATGATTTCTAAACTGAACACAAAGTACATCGGAATTGTGGAAATATTGCTTTCCCATCAGAATGCAATGTACACAATGACTGTGGAAATAATGTTTTCTCATTGAACACAAATATTACTCTGTTAATAAATTAGGGATTTATTGGGATTTTAAAGTAAGGGCTGATTTATATCATAGATGGATAATTACTGTGCTTAAATACAAACTTGGTTAAATAAGTCTAAGGGTTAAAGCAAAGTAGGTACCATAATTTGGCTAAGAACTTGGTATGCCCACGGGAAGAGCCATAGTTACCTGCAATGTAAACCATCATACCTAGACTTTATAAACCCATCAATAGAAAGTGATCAACACATACAAAACCCAATCTTGAACTTAAATGTTTTGTTTAGACTAAAGTATTCTTGTGGGGTTAAGAAAGGTCAAACATCGAGATTAGTTTGTCGCCTTATTCATGCACCCATGATTCATTTCCATATAAGGGTCACTATACCTTCACCGGTTAGTGTTGTATGGCTGGATAAACTACTCTGATCAGAATCATGATAGCCTAGTTACTCAGTGACATACTGATCGATAAATCTATCAGTAGGGAACTAGTGCTTACTCCACTAATACTTGGAATGAATGAAATACGAATCTTTTAAGATCATTTTATAAATCATACATCATCCTAGTTAAAAAGGCTACCGAAGTCATAGCAAACACCTCCTCAAGACTATCTGCTAACTACCTATATTTAATTCGCTTTATATAAATTAAGCCTAAGTATAAAAAACAAAAAAACAAAACCTCCAAAAATCTGTCAAAACCATTACTAGTTAGATAAATTGTCTCCAACGTCAACGTTTCACAATACAACTGGTTTATAGAACGACCCTAGGTCATACTTACTACTGTACTCTCATAGTTTTAAGTATACTTAGGCCCCGCACTTACAGATTATAAAACCTCATTGATGTGCAGCCCAATACTGTTGGGTTAGTCCTTCAACGACGAGGACGGTCCTCTCCCTTCACAAGGAGAGGACTTTAAAAACCTGACGCTTCGGGCGGCATCAGCTTGCTAAGAAGGACGGTGGTAGGGGAGCTACACGAACCTCAAAGTTTCAAAATCATTCTCATAAATCTATGAGAGGTTCTGTATCTCCACCACCCACTCCTAAGATTAACAAGATTGAGCCAACCAAATGTACTAATGATACGCTTAAAGTTGTTTACAAGCAACAATCCAAACCTCAAAAGGTCTGGAAGATTAAAGAGTTATGTTCAGACTCTTCATCTGACAATGATACATCATGCAACATTTCCGATTTGCTGAAAAATAAAATCCCGACTGATGTACTCATTGTGGATGATGCTACTGGGTTACCCAAGCCTATAAAGGTTTGGGTATCCCTTACTAATTAATTCTCGTGTTTGTGATGTTGCAGCAATCTGAAGCAGTTAATAGCAGTAGATGGTATATCGAAAGTGGTTGCTCGCGACATATGACATGCGACTTATCTATGCTATCTGAAGTTAAAGATTACAATAGGGGATATGTTGCTTTTGCCGGTGATAAGGGAGGTGTGATTACCGGATAGGGTACACTCACTAATGGGCAAGTGAGATTCGAGAAAGTCAACTTTGTGGAACAGCTCACCCACAATCTGCTCAGTGTTTCTCAAGTGTGCTACAAAGAGTACACTACGGCATTTACCAAAACTGAGTATTGTATTTTAAAACCAGGATACGTTATTCCTGATGAATGGGTGCTACTGAGGGCACCAAGGCAAAAAGACACGTATATTATGAATATGAAGACTGTTGAAACAACTCAACATACGTGTCTACTCTCAAGAGCTCCTGAAAAATAATCACTGCTTTGGCACAGACGTATGGGACATCTGCACGAAAATGAATTACTTGGTGAAAAACGATCTTGTGCGTGGAGTTCCGAAACAATCCTTTGGAATTAACAATCATTGTATTTCCTGCCAAAAGGGAAACAACACAAGAAATCCCATAGGTCAAAAGTGGTGAACTCAGTTTCCAGTCCGTTAGTGTCGCACCCCCAAATTCGGGTTACGGAAGCGAATCGGGTCGGGGCGCGACTAATCAATAATCACAGCACAAAGATATAATGAACGACTCTATATGCACCGTTTTACAACTTGTATTAATAAAATCAAAGTTTACATCAAAATATAGTTTACATTAGCTTAGTTCCTGGATTAAGAGATTTACATACATAATTAATCTATACAAAATATAATAATGCAGCTAAATCTCTGAATGTTTTGCATGATGACTCGAGCTAATGATATTCTGAGTGGCAGTCCAACCTACTGCTGAGTACCTGTGATACATGCTAAAATGGGTCAGCGAAACGCTGGTGAGCTCACAGGTTTGTATGTCAACACATATAACGTATGAACCGCAAGATTTAATTGAATTTAAAATGCAATTAAGCAAAATAAAAGTTTTACAGCCATGAGCACATAGTCTGAGCTTAACTCGAGGTGTCAGGTCCACATTTAAGGAATCCTGATTGAGGTGCCTCCCACGAGTGCCTAATCTACACTCGTCTGAACAAATATTAGTACATCCGTTTACCCAGTTAGTGCATGCTAACCCAGACGAGGAGGGTCAATCCTATATGGTACATATACTAATATTCACGCTACAACGTATTACCAAACTATGCTGAGGAGGGCTTTAAAAGATTAGTGAGATAACTCATGTAGTAATCGTTTGTTTTCGTACTTGCGTTCATATAGTTAAAATAAAACGAGCAGTATATCACACCCCTGAGTAAAACAATAAAATAGGGGCTATGAGACTCACCTGAGTCTGGAGAGTTTAACTAATTAAACTTGAGTTGATTAGCCGAGAATCGATGTCCGGAGACTTGTAACCTGAGGGTGCCCAAGACACGCGATGGTTATAACATGAGTAGGCATCTCGAGAGACTGCCCTTGTAGTTGTTCATCCAACTTAGAATGTCTAAATTACTATGATTTGGTTGATTGAATTGTCCAAGTTACTACGACTTGGTTGATTTGGTTGTGTTTTGAAAATGTGTACGGCCTGTCGGTGAATTGGTTGTATAAATAATCTCATTATTGCTTTTATGATTTTGAAGTGTTATACTTAAAAGTAAGTTCCAATGTGGTTTAGAAGTCATGTCGCATTTGTGTTTGATGTTATACAAGTTTAACACTTTGTGTGAAAGTTTAGATGTAACACTGTTACTCGTGACCCTAGGGTAAGGGCGAAGCCCGTTAATGATGGGGGTCCGGGGGCAGCGCCCCTGGTTAGCGGGGTCCAAGGGGTGGCAACCCCTGGCGGGGTTCAAGGGGCAGAGCCCCTGGCTGGGGTTGAGCTGGACTTAGTAAAATCTTTATTTCTACTATATTGCTTTGGTAAAATCGCATCTGGACTTGAATTTGGGTGAAATCAAGTGATAAAATTGTAGGTCTCGACACTTAGTAAAATCTGTGTTTTCTTGGTTCTGTTTCATGCGACACAGTGTGCGACATACAACTTTGTGTCGCTAAGTGCGACATAGGCTGTTATGTCGCAGATCATGACTGCGACATAAGGGTTTGTGTTGCTAAGTGCGACGTCCGCAATTTAATGCGACATAAGGTGTTGTGTCGCTATGTGAGACGGGAATAAGTTTTGTGACATAGTGTTTTGTGTCGCTATATGCGACGTCCGTAATATATGCGACATAAAGGCTTATGTCGCAGGTGGCCTGGAGCCTCTGCGACATAACGCGCTGTTGGCCGGAAAATGAGCCGAAAAGGTGTTTTCCGGTCTCCGTTTGACTTGAAACTTTTACCCAACCCATATTTGGACATTATGAGCTTAAATAACCCATAAACAAGTAAAAATAATGAAAATCGAAGTGTTTCGAGTTTTGTCGGAAACTTACAAACTTTACGCAGGAGGAATCCAGAAAGATGGAAATGTAGATCTCGACGAGAGGAACGTTTTCTTCTAAATGAGTGTGACGGTCCGAGGTCGTCTGGTGTTAGTTTTTAAGAAATTTAGGAGGTGGTAGTGGTTTATGTTTTGAGAGAAAATGAGATGAAGAAAATGGAGAGAGAGAAAAGAAAGTGAAAAGAATGAGGAGGGGGAAAGGGGTTTTGGGGCAGATTTTGGGGAGTAGGGGGAGGAAATCTCCCAGTTTTTAATCCCCCGCGTTTACACTCCGTGTGGTGTTCGTCTCCTAATCGTTTAAAAGTTTAAATATACGTTTTAAAATACGGATAATTACATAATAATTTTTTTGAATTATTTCATTAAATCCTTTTACTTGAGTTATAAAATATAACTTATTTTTGTTTCGGTTGTGCGCGCGTTTATTATTTTAATTGCTTAATTGTAGTTTGTATGATACGAAATTGAGTTGAAATATTGTCTAAATAATATTTTGGACAAAATAGAGTTATTAAATAATGTTAAATTATTCAATAAATTTGTTCACCAACGTCCGTGTTAATTGATTCGAATTGCATTCGATTTGAAACCAGTACGATTTAATCAAATCGCATACTTGTATATATTCAACAATATATATATATATATATATATATATATATATATTGATACATTAATTATCCTAACACAGAACTAATTACATGTATTAACAATTGATTAGGCACTAATTACTAGTCCTAATTTGCCGGGTGTCACAGTTAGAGCTACTACACATGGATCTCTTTGGACCTGTAAGTAAGAAGAGTATGGGAGGTTCTAAGTATTTCCTGGAAGTAACTGATGACTATTCATGCTTCTCGTGGGTATATTTCTTATCTACCAAGGATAAAGTTCCCGAGATTCTCACCTATCTATTTGATTAGCTAGAGAACATGTGCAATTTTTCGATCAAGAAACTGCGATCTGATAACGGGACTGAGTTTAAGAATTCAACTATTTAGTTGTACTGCCTTAGGAAAGGCATTGATCATCAATTCAGTGCTGCTCGAACTCCTCAACAGAATGGAGTTGTTGAGCGTAAAAACATGACACTCATTGAAGCCGCGAGAACAATGTTGGCGGATTCTAAGTTGCCTATTACCTTCTGGGCTGAGGCGGTCAATACCGCTTGTTATATTCTTAATAGGGTCTCTATCGTTAAGAAGCACAATAAAACATCGTATGAGTTGCTTAATAATCGAAAACCTTCGTTACAATTTCTTGAACCGTTTGGGTCAATTATGTATACAAAAGAAAGAGTTGCTAAATTTGGAGCAAAATCTAGTAAAGGTCTGTTTTTGGGCTTTTTAAATAACTCTCCAAACAAACATGTGTATAATTTGGCAACTAAGCGCATGGAAGAACATTTTGAAGTCACGTGCTTTCGTTATACTGAAAATCCGCAAGGAAAGGGACCCACACATTTGTATAACTATGAAGCGATCTTTGACTCCTTCAATCTTCCTAAAGAAGAAGATAAGGTTGATCAGGTGGTTACACTGCTACACAGACTTGATTTGTCTTCAGATACTTCTACGCCATCCGCTTCAAAACCACCAACTGCTTCTACTACTCCACCTCCTTCTCAAACCAACACAGAAGTTCCTGAATCATCGACGAGAAATCAAGAAACGTATACTGATGTTCCTGAGTTGTCCGATGATGAAGATGAACCACCTTTGAATACCAATGAATTTGATTTGGGACAAGAAGCTGATTCTACAAACTTGGATTCTGTCATTGTGCCTGACTAAATTCCAAGCTCTCGTATCAATAAGGATCATCCGGTGGAGAACATTATCGGTCCTTTGGATAAGGGGGATTCAGACACGAAGTCAAGTTGCTACTGCTGAGAATTCTGAATCTCCATCTGAACTCGCTGAGCCTGTCTCTCTTGCATGTCTCACCACAGAGGTAAAATCGTGTTTTCTATCTCAAGTGGTGCCTAAACGGACAGAGGAGGCTTTGAAAGACCCACACTAGGTTGAAGCTATGCAAGATAAGCGCAAATGGGGAACTTACGTTCTTTCTAGGTGTACAGGTTGAGCAGTCTGTCAAAGGAATCTACATTCATCAGTCCAATTATGTTACTGATATGTTAACTAGGTATGACTTGCTTAACTGTAAGACCTATGGCACCCCTATTGAAATTAATCACAATCTCAGACCGGCCACTAATGAAGAGGAATGTAAAGAAAAGGACTATTGATCAATGATAGGTTCTCTCATGTATCTGACTGCTTTAAGGCCGGACATCGTATTTACTGTGTCCATCTGCTCCAGATATCAAGCTAGGCCCAAGGTTACTCATATGAAGGCAGTTAAGCGCATATATGGATACTCAAATATAGACCAACTCTCGGTCTATGGTATTCAGACGAGAAAACGTTTTCTCTCACTGCGTACTTGGATTCTGATCATGGCGGTTGTAGCATAGATAAGAAGTCTACAACTGGTGGATGCCAGTTTCTTGGATCGCGTTTGGTTTCGTGGCAGTGCAAAAGGCAGACTACAGTTTCTACTTCAACTACGGAGGCTGAGTATGTTGCTGTTCCCAGGTTATGTGGATTCAGCATCAATTGCGCAATTAAGGGTTACTTCTTACTATGTGTGACAACCGGCAAAAATCTATGATTCAACTCCGCTCAGGTAATAAACTTAGAGGAAAATTTTTTTTTAGTTAAACTATAATTTTAGTGAATTAACGCCTATAATTAAATAACATTGAATTTAGGCGCCTTATCGTTACAACCCGACACTAAACAAGCGTTTATCCGTGGATGCATATAAATGTGACAAAGTACTTACGTTTATGTTTATTAATTCATTTAGTAAACCCTAATATATATATATATATATATATATATATATATAAGTATGTGTGAAACAATAATATAATGATAAGTACACTTACTTGCATGAAAGTAACAAACCACCACCTTTGCATGAAATACAACATAATAACTAAATAAATACTTATACTTAAATCAATTAAAAACTTAATTAACTAATAAAATAAAAATCAGATTTTTACATATAAATTAATTAAATTAAACTAATTTAATTAATAATAACATTTAAATACCAACTAACCATTTAATCACCATCACTTCTCCACCAATCACCACCAAAACTCTTCACTTTCCCCCCCCCCCCTTGGCCGGCCACCCCCTTCACCTCCCCCCCCCCCCCCTCTCTTTTCTTCTATTTAAGCAACCTACACCCATCCCTTTCTCATTTTTCACACACACACATCCAATTCTCTCTTCCTCACACCACTTTTCTTCCATTTCTCTCTAAAAAATCTGCCATACTTCACCATCAAAAACCACCACAAATCACCACTCAAACAACCCTAAATCCACTCAAAAACAACCTACTTTAGTCTTAGATTCGTTGGTAAGAAGATACACAATTTTCTCTTCTTTACTTCCTTCAATTTCTATACAATAATCATCACCCATGGATGAATAATACAAGACTTATAATAATATATCTATATCTATGTATATACATCTTTTATCTTACTATATACATATGTAAGATTTTATGTAAGGCTATGCCTACAAATCTACATATGTATATATGCACTTTATATTTCATTTTTGTTAATATCTTATGTATGGCTATGCCTACGATCATATATGTATACATGCATCTTTATATTTTGTGTTGTTGTGATTCTTATGTATGGCTATGCCTACAAAATAGATGTAAACATGCATTATATTACTCATCTTCATCTCCATTTTCTTTTTATTTGAAGTATTGAAAAGCATGGCTAAGCCTACAAAAATGAATTGATGTTTGTAGATTATCATTTGCACATAATCATGTGTTAAAGATAAGTGATAATCCATGATCAAACCTATATCAAGTTGAAAGACGTAAATTTTACTTATTACATATCTACAAAATCTTTCAAGCATATCATACTTGTAATATACTCAAAATCTGTAGAAAAATGATGGAAATTGCATGTGGGAAAAAGGGCTAAACAATGATTAGTGCCTATGTGTTAGGGTGGTGGTCTATGACTTGAAATCCTAACCCACACATACCCATGCAATCTGTCCAGATTTCTATATCTCACTTTGTGAGGTCATAAATCTGTGTATACTTAACAAAATACCACCATTTTACTACTGAAATTACTATTATGTATTAGCTTTCAAACCCAAGTGGTCTCACTCAAAAACATGGAGTATTCGACCTCCAAACAGCCCATACGAAACTATTGCGCATGTTATGGCAGATTCGTATACCTCACTTTGCAAGGTCATAACTCCATGAATACTTAACCTAAGACTACCATTTTATTACTGATTTTAATGTTATTAAGTTTATCTAACAATATTATGTTCAAATATAAGTTTAAAATACGTTTCTATAAATTTATACACAAAGGAACACAATCTGTCCAGAAAAACACAGGTTACTAAAATGGTCATAACTTGAGTTCTAGGAAGAGTTAGAAGATGCATTTTTTTTTTGAAATTTGAGTATTGAAAAGACCTACAACTTTCATGTTTTACACTTTTCCCAGAAATGCACGCATTTTTCTCAGTAAGCCAATTTACAGGTCTGGTCTGGAAACTTTCTGGAATTTTGTTGGATTCTAACTAAAGATCACTTGAAAAGGTGTAAATGTACCCAAAAATGGTTAAATAAAACGTGACACTTAAACTAAAAACTATGGGTGATGAAACTTTACAAAAATTAGAATTAATACATATATACGATATGACTAAACTTAAACATTTTATGTGATCTAGGAAGCATAAACCCCACCAAGACCCAAACAAGTACTTGCAACTTTCCGCTCTCTCACTAAGGTGAGTCTCATGGCCCCTACTTCTTTTTAAATGCTTTGACATGTTTTTGGGGTGAGAATACATGTTCTTTTCTTTGTGGACACAAACTAAACTGTTACGTATTGCATGAGTTGACACTATCCATTATGTAGGCCTTTATCATGAATTGTTAGTTAAGGACTTAAACGTGAATGTCATGAATAGATCTATTTGGGTTGACGCCCCCATCCGGGTTGGTAGCGCCAACATGACTATAAGTCAAACGGGTGCATTGTCATTTGAGAACTACTTGTGTTTGGATAGGACACTTGCGAGGCACTAAATGTTAAGGTTTCAATTCATGAGCTTATGGCAATAGTAATACAATTTTTTTATATTGTTGAATGGCAATATAACTTGAAATCTCGTGATCCACGGTAATGTTTTACAACTATTAAAACCTATGAGCTCACCAACTTTATGTTGACCCATTTTTACATGTTATTCTCTGGTAATTAAGATGCTTGCTATTTGTGAAGATGGCATACCCCTTTTGAAGTTAGGAACTACATTTGCATGGACGAACATTGCTTTTGATCTTAAATTCTTAAACTCCTAACTATTTTGTAACTTATGGGAATTGTTTGTAAACTTTTTAAAGACAAATGGTCTAAGTCTGTAAGACAATTTAAACTTTTATGAAGTATGTTTAAAGTGACTCATGTAGAGGTCGTTCATTGTAATTCTTGTGTTGTGATCTCATGATAGTCGCATCTCGCAACCTTCCGCCGAGGCGGGGTGCGACAGATTGGTATCAGAGCCCAAGGTTATAGTGAACTAGGTTGCATTAGTGGGCCTAGACTATAGCCATGACTAGAATAAGGACTTTTAGGTGTACTTGCTAATTATTAAATCCATACATCCTTGCCTACTTACCGAATGTGGTTCCATGCATGCTTATTACATGTTAATTGTTAAGTTAGTACATACATGTTAAATAATTACTTATTTTATATACTCCCTATTTATATACTATTATCTTATATGACAGAGTATGTCGAACCCTAATAGCCCTGTCCAACTCGTGTCCGACGATGACTCCGAGACGGCTGCATGCCTCCTCACCTCGCTTAAGTCACCCTCATTCATGCCTGTGTCCGCTACCCGAGTTGAAAAGACGGATTCCTCCAATGAGACTGAGCCATTTGAGGATGAGACCGAGCCAATGGAGGAAGAGTCCGAGCCTACTGAGGACAAGTCCGATCCCGAAAAATCCCATCCCTCCCCTGTCATACCCACTAAGACTGCCCCTGCTCCCTCTACCCAACCAAAGCCAGCCTCTTCACTCCGATCATTCCGCCCCGGGGGACCACGATTGATGCGTACCCCTCGGATAACCGTGTTCCCACCTTTGACTAAGACATTCTCCATCCCCCCTACTGAGACCCCCTCCATTCCCCCTACCGGGACTTCCAACACTACTACTAGGCGAGTGCGATCCCGCAAGTGGACTTGGATGCAGGAGCAGATTCAGTCTTGGAGAAAAGAAGAAGGGATACCCGAGACACTGGAAGTTGGGGAGCCCTCCACCACTACACCCATACCCTCTCTCACTTTGGAGCCTGTACATCACACTATCCCCGTTGTGATAGCACGTTTGGTTGATCAGGAGAGGAGAAACCGGAAGAGAGACGACTCGAGGATGTCCCTATCGTACGGGATTTTCCCGAAGTTTTCCCTGAAGACTTGCCTGGACTACCACCAGCCCGGCAAGTGGAATTTCATATCGACTTGGTGCCTGGTGCGGCACCCGTTGCCCGAGCACCATATCGATTAGCCCCTTCTGAAATGCAAGAGTTGTCAAGTCAACTACAAGAGCTTTTAGATAAAGGGTTTATCCGGCCAAGTTCCTCACCCTGGGGAGCTCCCGTCTTATTTGTGAAAAAGAAGGATGGATCCTTAAGAATGTGCATCGATTACCGGGAATTGAATAAACTAACCGTGAAGAACCGTTACCCACTCCCTAGAATTGATGACTTATTCGATCAGCTACAAGGCTCGAGTTTTTACTCAAAAATTGACCTACGATCGGGGTATCATCAGTTGAGAGTCGGAGAAGAAAGCATCCCAAAGACGGCATTTAGGACTCGGTATGGTCATTACGAGTTCCAAGTAATGCCGTTCGGTCTTACTAACGCACCGACTGTATTCATGGACCTCATGAACCGCGTGTGTAAACCGTACTTAGATAAGTTCGTCATCGTATTCATCGATGACATTTTGATCTATTCGAAGAACAAAGAGGACCATGAAAAGCATTTGAGATCAATCTTGGAGTTGCTTAAAAAGGAGGAGTTATATGCTAAGTTCTCAAAGTGTGAGTTTTGGTTACGAAGAGTGCAATTTCTAGGACATGTTATTGATAGTCAAGGAATACATGTCGACCCTGCCAAGATTGAGGCTATCAAAAATTGGGAGACGCCTAGAACCCCAACAGAAGTACGGCAATTCTTAGGTCTTGCTGGTTACTATAGACGATTCATCGAGAATTTTTCTAAAATAGCCAAACCCTTGACACTGCTAACTCAGAAAATAGCAAAGTATAATTGGAGTGATGAGCAGGAGGAAGCTTTCCAATTGTTGAAGCAAAAACTTTGTAGCGCACCAGTATTATCATTGCCGGAGGGAACCGAAAATTTTGTAGTCTTTTGCGATGCATCACGACAAGGGCTAGGATGTGTGTTAATGCAAAAGGAGAAGGTCATAGCTTATGCTTCTGGTCAACTTAAGGTGCATGAGAAAAACTACACAACCCATGACCTGGAATTGGGAGCAGTGGTGTTTGCACTCAAGATTTGGAGGCATTACCTCTATGGTACAAAGTGTACCGTGTTTACAGATCATAAAAGCCTTCAGCACATTTTCGATCAAAAGGATCTGAACATGAGACAGCGTAGGTGGGTTGAATTGCTCAGTGATTACGATTGTGAAATTCGTTATCACCCAGGCAAGGCAAATGTTGTAGCTAATGCTTTGAGCAGAAAAGAACGGATGAAACCACTACGAGTTAGGGCTTTAGGTATGACCATTCATACGAACCTTACCTCTCAAATTCGTGATGCTCAACTCGAGGCAATCAAGGAGGAGAATGTAAAGGGTGAATCTCTGCGCGGTATGGATAAGCAATTTGAGGTTAAGTCCGATGGAATCCGATATTATATAAATCGCATATGGATACCAAGTTTTGGTAACTTGAGGAAGTTGGTAATGGACGAGGCACATAAATCTAGATATTCCATCCATCCGGGTGCTGACAAGATGTACCATGGGCTTAAGGACTTGTATTGGTGGCCTAACATGAAGGTTGAGGTGGCCACCTATGTTAGTAAATGCTTGACGTGTGCCAAGGTAAAGGTCGAGTATCAGAAACCATCAGGTCTATTGCAACAACCCGAAATACCCCAATGGAAGTGGGAGCAAATAACAATGGACTTTATTACTAAGCTTCCTAAGACAGCAAATGGTTGTGATACAATTTGGGTAATCATTGATCGCCTGACAAAATCCGCCCACTTTCTAGCAATCAAGGAGACCGACACAATGGAAAGATTGACTAGGATTTCCTTGAAGGAGGTGGTGACAAGGCACGGGGTGCCCATCTCGATTATCTCTGATCGAGATAGCCGTTTCACCTCTAGGTTTTTGCAATTACTCCAAAAAGCCCTAGGTACTCGCTTGGATATGAGTACCGCATACCACCCTCAGACAGATGGCCAAAGCGAAAGGACAATTCAAACCCTAGAAGATATGTTACGCGCATGTGTTATCGACTTTGGACGTGGCTGGGAGAACCACCTGTATGTTGGACTGAAGTGGGAGATAGTCAACTCCTTGGTCCAGAGATTATACACGAAACGACCGAGAAGATTGTGCAAATCCAAAATAGACTGAAGGCAGCCCGTGACCGCCAAAAGAGTTATGCAGATACGAGGCGCAAACCATTAGAATTTCAAATTGGGGATAGAGTCATGTTGAAAGTGTCGCCTTGGAAAGGCGTAGTCCGTTTTGGGAAACGAGGAAAGCTAAACCCTAGATATGTCGGGCCATTCGAAATACTGGAGAGGATTGGTCCAGTTGCATACAAACTTAAGTTGCCTCAAGAACTCAGTAATGTACATGACACGTTTCATGTGTCAAATCTGAAAAAGTGTTTATCAGACGAATCCCTTATCATACCAGTCGGAGAAGTACAAATCGATGAGAAATTGCATTTTATCGAAGAACCAATTGAGATCATAGACCGAGAGATAAAGACCTTGAAGCGGAGTCGTATACCCATTGTAAAGGTTAGGTGGAATTCGAAGCGAGGTCCGGAATTCACCTGGGAGCGCGAGGATCAAATCCGTCGCAAGTATCCCCACTTATTCTCAAACCCTGCACCACCCGAGGTCACGAACTAAATTTCAGGACGAAATTCTTTTAACAGGGGGAGAATGTGACAACCGGCAAAAATCTATGATTCAACTCCGCTCAGGTAATAAACTTAGAGGAAAAAATTTTTTTAGTTAAACTATAATTTTAGTGAATTAACGCCTATAATTAAATAACATTGAATTTAGGCGCCTTATCGTTACAACCCGACACTAAACAAGCGTTTATCCGTGGATGCATATAAATGTGACAAAGTACTTACGTTTATGTTTATTAATTCATTTAGTAAACCCTAATATATATATATATATATATATATATATATATATATATATATATATAAGTATGTGTGAAACAATAATATAATGATAAGTACACTTACTTGCATGAAAGTAACAAACCACCACCTTTGCATGAAATACAACATAATAACTAAATAAATACTTATACTTAAATCAATTAAAAACTTAATTAACTAATAAAATAAAAATCAGATTTTTACATATAAATTAATTAAATTAAACTAATTTAATTAATAATAACATTTAAATACCAACTAACCATTTAATCACCATCACTTCTCCACCAATCACCACCAAAACTCTTCACTTCCCCCCCCCCCCCCCCTGGCCGGCCACCCCCTTCACCTCCCCCCCCCCCCCCTCTCTTTTCTTCTATTTAAGCAACCTACACCCATCCCTTTCTCATTTTTCACACACACACATCCAATTCTCTCTTCCTCACACCACTTTTCTTCCATTTCTCTCTCAAAAATCCGCCATACTTCACCATCAAAAACCACCACAAATCACCACTCAAACAACCCTAAATCCACTCAAAAACAACCTACTTTAGTCTTAGATTCGTTGGTAAGAAGATACACAATTTTCTCTTCTTTACTTCCTTCAATTTCTATACAATAATCATCACCCATGGATGAATAATACAAGACTAATAATAATATATCTATATCTATGTATATACATCTTTTATCTTACTATATACATATGTAAGATTTTATGTAAGGCTATGCCTACAAATCTACATATGTATATATGCACTTTATATTTCATTTTTGTTAATATCTTATGTATGGCTATGCCTACGATCATATATGTATACATGCATCTTTATATTTTGTGTTGTTGTGATTCTTATGTATGGCTATGCCTACAAAATAGATGTAAACATGCATTATATTACTCATCTTCATCTCCATTTTCTTTTTATTTGAAGTATTGAAAAGAATGGCTAAGCCTACAAAAATGACTTGATGTTTGTAGATTATCATTTGCACATAATCATGTGTTAAAGATAAGTGATAATCCATGATCAAACATATATCAAGTTGAAAGACGTAAATTTTACTTATTACATATCTACAAAATCTTTCAAGCATATCATACTTGTAATATACTCAAAATCTGTAGAAAAATGATGGAAATTGCATGTTGGAAAAAGGGCTAAACAATGATTAGTGCCTATGTGTTAGGGTGGTGGTCTATGACTTGAAATCCTAACGCACACATACCCATGCAATCTGTCCAGATTTCTATATCTCACTTTGTGAGGTCATAAATCTGTGTATACTTAACAAAATACCACCATTTTACTACTGAAATTACTATTATGTATTAGCTTTCAAACCCAAGTGGTCTCACTCAAAAACATGGAGTATTCGACCTCCAAACAGCCCATACGAAACTATTGCGCATGTTATGGCAGATTCGTATACCTCACTTTGCAAGGTCATAACTCCATGAATACTTAACCTAAGACTACCATTTTATTACTGATTTTAATGTTATTAAGCTTATCTAACAAAATTATGTTCAAATATAAGTTTAAAATACGTTTCTATAAATTTATACACAAAGGAACACAATCTGTCCAGAAAAACACAGGTTACTAAAATGGTCATAACTTGAGTTCTAGGAAGAGTTAGAAGATGCATTTTTTTTTTGAAATTTGAGTATTGAAAAGACCTACAACTTTCATGTTTTACACTTTTTCCATAAATGCACGCATTTTTCTCAGTAAGCCAATTTACGGGTCTGGTCTGGAAACTTTCTGGAATTTTGTTGGATTCTTACTAAAGATCACTTGAAAAGGTGTAAATGTACCCAAAAATGGTTAAATAAAACGTGACACTTAAACTAAAAACTATGGGTGATGAAACTTTACAAAAATTAGAATTAATACATATATACGATATGACTAAACTTAAACATTTTATGTGATCTAGGAAGCATAAACCCCACCAAGAACCAAACAAGTACTTGCAACTTTCCGCTCTCTCACTAAGGTGAGTCTCATGGCCCCTACTTCTTTTTAAATGCTTTGACATGTTTTTGGGGTGAGAATACATGTTCTTTTCTTTGTGGACACAAACTAAACTGTTACGTATTGCATGAGTTGACACTATCCATTATGTAGGCCTTTATCATGAATTGTTAGTTAAGGACTTAAACGTGAATGTCATGAATAGATCTATTTGGGTTGACGCCCCCATCCGGGTTGGTAGCGCCAACATGACTATAAGTCAAACGGGTGCATTGTCATTTGAGAACTACTTGTGTTTGGATAGGACACTTGCGAGGCACTAAATGTTAAGGTTTCAATTCATGAGCTTATGGCAATAGTAATACAATTTTTTTATATTGTTGAATGGCAATATAACTTGAAATCTCGTGATCCACGGTAATGTTTTACAACTATTAAAACCTATGAGCTCACCAACTTTATGTTGACCCATTTTTACATGTTATTCTCAGGTAATTAAGATGCTTGCTATTTGTGAAGATGGCATACCCCTTTTGAAGTTAGGAACTACATTTGCATGGACGAACATTGCTTTTGATCTTAAATTCTTAAACTCCTAACTATTTTGTAACTTATGGGAATTGTTTGTAAACTTTTTAAAGACAAATGGTCTAAGTCTGTAAGACAATTTAAACTTTTATGAAGTATGTTTAAAATGACTCATGTAGAGGTCGTTCATTGTAATTCTTGTGTTGTGATCTCATGATAGTCGCATCTCGCAACCTTCCGCCGAGGCGGGGTGCGACACTATGACTCCTATTCATATATATAATACTGCTGCTATATCTATTACACGCAATCCCGTAAAACACTCTAGGATTAAACACATAGAACTTAGGTTTCACTTTATACGGGATTGCTATGAGAAACACTTAATAGACCTTGTCCATGTAGATACCCTTAAGCAGAATGCCGACCAATTCACCAAAGCTTTTTCTCGCGCCCGATTTGATGAACTAGTCAACATGATTGGTTTACGCTTCTTATAAATGAAAAAGTAACTTTTTGGACTTGGACTATTGTTTAGTATTATAAAAAAAAAATGCAACAGCCACTCTTTATACTCTTTAATATTAAAGTAATGCACGGTTGCAACATTTATAAAAAGACGTTTAGTTGTGTCTGTAAACAACGAGGGAAATGATAGTACATTAGGGTACATGCACAAAATGGAAATTTTAAAGTTTATCCTTGATGTATTAGTAGGTTTATCTAGCATACTTACCACAACTTTTATAAACATTAGCTTCATAATATGATGTACGGGTAGGCATGATACACATCGGTCTTTGAGTTATTAAGAAGTAACATTACTGCGTATCTATTATCTTGTGGTAAACACCCTGTAATGTATGACCGCGTGTCTTAATTCCTTAATATTGCTTGGCATACTTCTATTTTTGGATTTTAATATGAAATCATTTGGGGGTATATACTGATTGTTTCCTCTGTTGTACGTAACTACAGACCTGATCTCAATTAGTATATACTCAAAAGTTAAGCAAACGGAAGTCAATGAACTTGAAAAAGTCTTAAATCACAAGATACCTAACACGGTCGCCAAAATGGTTTGACCAAGTCTGGTTTTGCTTACACCTGAATCAAGCTATATCGCTTTGTTATACGTTTGTACAGACCTGTCACCGCTGGCTTGATTCTTAAAAATGATATTCCTCTATTCTGTCTGATCTTGGAAATTATGTTCATGTCTAAATTATAGGGGTATATCTATGGTGGGGACCACAGAGAAATATTCATACTAACAATAAACGGTTCATTCATAGACACGAATGTAACATGTTTATGTGGACATACAATACCAGTAATCATCTTGAAATAATTTTTATAAACGGTGTCTTAAATATGCTAAGTAAACTTAAGATTGGACAAATATATTGATAATCGAGATAACACTTATTATTTTCTAATAATTTCATGTTATCTTAATATGATCCCTTAGCAGACCAAACAACCACGTCACCAAAAATAAAGTTATGTTATTTATTTATTTTACTTTAGTTTAGTTTATGTTACTTTAAATTCCTTGTATATACTTATTCAAGTCCTTAAGATTACTCTCGAATCGGGTTAGAAAACTTGGAAGAAAATTCAAAAAATCACACTTTTAGGGTCCTGCGACACAACTCATGTCGCAACCTATGACGCAGATTATGTCGCTAGTTATGTCGCATGATAGGGTCAAGGTATAAATACCTGACTCCAGTCACTATCACTGTTACCACACATTGCGACACAAAACCAAATCTAGCGACACAAAACCCTGATTTAGAGACACAACGATCTGCAGTGATTTTTCGATTTGTTCGAGCTTTTGGTGCATTTTCATCACAATCAATGCCTTGATTCTTGTTCATGGTCACTTACTCGACATTTAGGTACTTGTTTTATCTATTTTCATCGAGTATTTATGCTTCGCTAGTCATGTAAAGGTTCGGTTTTTTTAGGTTTTTAGTTTTTGGTTAAATTAGATGATGAAACGACCGAAATAATTGGTAAAAAATGTTTTTTCATGTTCACCAAAGTTAGCCGCACCCTAGGGTTTGTTTTGTTTGCGAAAACCCCAAATTTGGGGTTTAGGGTTTCTGGGTTGGGGTTTGCAGTTCGTTGGTGCGACACAACATGCGACATAAGCTTTTATGTCGCAGGTTGCATGAAATTAATTTATGTCACTGACATCTGCGACATAACTATTTATGTCGCTAGTTTATTCGTCACAACCTCTTATGTTGCTTCATGTAAGCGACACAATTCATGCGCCACAAGAGTTATGTCGCCAACTTTGTCCGTCGCATCTTTGATTAGCGACACAATTCCTTATGTCGCTTATCTTTGGAAATCAATTTCACATCTGTAAGCGACACAATACCTTTATGTCGCAGGTATCCTACGACACAAGTCCCAGTGTCGCATATAACAGATTATGTAATCGATTTATTTATTTCAATTGAAGCTGCTTACGCTAACTGTTTTCGAGTTTTCTGTTAATTCTTATACAGTAATGGCAGACGGTGATGTTATTTGGGAACCAAGCCACAACATCGTGGCATTTTTGGATGATTTTAAGGAGATGTCGGCTCCGTACAGGCCCATGGTGGCATTCTTACGCCGTTCTCGTATTTACACTACTATCACTGCAACCACCAATATTTACAAGGATCAGGTCGGTCCATTTGGGGAGAATGTTGTCATCAATTCAGATCTACCTTTTACCAGGATTATATACGCTCTTGGCGATCGCCAGCTGATTATCTCGGAATAGGCTATTCGGGATATCTTTCAGTTTGGTGATACTCCAGACATGCCTACTTTATATGGCAATCAGTTTATTGCTGGAGCTATGACACAGATTGGTTATTCGGGGGTACCTGCTGATCAATACCGCAAGGCGAATCTGCCAAAGATTTGGAGATATTTACTGCATGTGGTTATTGTGTGTTTATCGCCTCGCAAAGCTGGTTTTGATGGAGTCAGTTACTCAACGGCTTCTGCCATGCTTGCGTTGGTCGACAACAAGCCTTCAACTTCTCTGGTAATATCTTCAGGGCAATGGTAGACAACGTCAACGCCGGGGACAAGTGTTGGAATCTCTATTCATGCTTTATTAAGTTGTTCATCGATTCTCAGCTTCCTGGCATTCCACCCAATGTTCGTGAACGCTTGCAGCCGACTCCAACGAACGTCTGCGTCTGGACTGTTTGTGCTGCCGCAGCAAATGCGGAAGGCAGGTATCCGCTTTTTGGGCACATAGTTGATGAAGCTTATGTTGCTCCGCCCAACGAAGGGTTTATGGATGTTTTGGCTGCACCAGGGTAGCAACCCCAGGAGGAATTACATCTCCATGAGGCAACTGTACAGGTTGATGACCTGCTATAGCAGATTGATGAATACCCTGCTGGGGGACAGGCTATTCAGCCTAATCTAGAAGAACCAACATGGGATGTTGATTCCGATGGTGGCCCCACTCCATCTTCTTCTCCAAGGATTGTACCTTCGGAGACTACGTTGAGGAATATTCAACGATTTGATCCACAATGTTTCAAGGGTATCCAACGACGTATTCGTCTGGGTACGACGATTGTGAGAACTAAAATAGGGAAAAGACCATTGGATGATGACCTCACTGATGACGATTAGGTTCCACCCCAGTCCACACGTCGTATCTCCACGTCTTCTGCAGCTGCTACTTCTTCCAGGTCAAGGCCTAGGGTTGAGATACCTTCTGTTGAGGTTCCAGTTCAACCTCACCCTACGGTGATTGAAGAGCTAATGAAATGACGGGATACTATGCAACAGACTTTGGAATCTCAAGCAAACATTCTTACTGCTCAAGCTGCTCAGATAAAGGAATTGGAGGCTACTGCTGCTTTAGTTCCTGAGTTGAGATCCAGGGTTATAGAGTTAGAATCCCTAGCTGTCGTTTCGAGGGAGTCAGGCCTGCGTGCCATAGAAACAACAACTTGGACTTCCACCGGAACACATACTGATGATGTAAATGATAATGTAAATGTTTTTGATGATAATGAAACTCTTCTTTTGGATTATTTCTCTGTCAATGATATTCCAGGTCAACCAAGACCGCTAGCTGTAGATTACTCTCAAGCAGACTTATCATTTATTTAGCGAATGGTTAATGAGGAAGGTCAGGCATCTGAACCTAAATTTGATCTTGAAGTTGATGATGTTGAGATTGAGGAAGAGGAGATGCATTCTGATGAGTTTTATGATGATGCTCCGACAATCGAAACCGATTCTTCTGAAGATGAAGCAGAGCCAGCTGGAACCTTACAAACTGTTCCAGAGATAACACCGGCTTCTGAACTATGATAAGCTATATTCCTGGTGAACTTATTCCGATTACTTGCAAGTCATATAAGTTTAGTGGGAATTACACGGGAATTATTAAGAATTGGATGACCTACAAGGGCATCTATTTGATAAAGAGGAGTGACGGTATTCAGTATTTCAAATGCTCATTCAAGAAGCTGAGTACGTTGCCAAAGGGAGAGATAAATCATCTAGCTCAATTGGAATTGATTAATCAAACCAGAGATTTGCGAGCTGATTTTGTACAGACGATTTTGCGTCATGATGTGAAGAGTAAATGTTACCACTTTATGAAACCGACGCTTGGAACGAGATACATATTCAAGAAAAAGCTTGATC
This sequence comes from Pseudognaphalium luteoalbum, assembly GCA_963422505.1. NCBI lineage: Eukaryota > Viridiplantae > Streptophyta > Magnoliopsida > Asterales > Asteraceae > Pseudognaphalium > Pseudognaphalium luteoalbum. The sequence goes on along the minus strand of OY730192.1, from coordinate 117,063,489 downwards.
CAGTAACAAGACAGCCAATCTGCAAAGTACACTATCCACCAGCTGATTGTTTGACTGAGATTCCTTTAGAGACTGTTCCCCTTAACTTTTTTATTAAATAATATAACATTATTTAATAACCGAATGTATTCAATATATTATTTATGTAATATTTCAACTCAAATTCGTATCGTGCGAATAAGGATTTCGCGGTTAAAATAACAAACGCGCAAACAACCAAAACAAAGTTAAGTTATATTTTGTAACCAAATTACTAAGTATTTGGTAAAATACTACCTCAAAAATATTAAAGAAATACTCGTATTTTAAAACTCGTGTCTGAACACGTAAAATAATTATTTAAAAGTTTAAACGAACGAGAAAGCGAACGTCGCACGGAGCGCGTACACAGGAGAACGAGAAACTAGTGAAGCCCACACCCGGTGGACCCCACCAGCCGGCCCCCCTCCTCCCCCTTCTTTCCCTCCTCTTTCCTTCTTTCTTCTCATTTCATCATCTACCGCTCTCTCTCTCTTCCTCTCTTTTCTCTCAAAACTCACCACCGCTATCACCATTAAACCCACTAAAAACACCACGAAACGAACCCGAATCGTCAAGCTCGTTTGGAGAAAAGTGACCGTCTCGCAATGATCTACATTTCCATCTTTCCGGATTTCTCATGCGCGAAGTTGTAAGTTTCCGCCATCACCATTTTTAGTGTTTTCAAGTTCTATTTGTTTCTTTATGCTTGAAATGTCCATCTAAGGGTTGGGTAAAAGAATCGGACCAGAAGGAAACTGAAAAACTTGTTTTTGGCTCAAAATCCGTCGAATAGGCATAAGTGTCGCATAGGCCAGTCCAGTATAGCGTCACTTAAGTGCCGCATTAAGTGATGCATAAAACCCTAAATTTACGTCACTTGCCCAAGTGCCGCGTAAAACCCCTTTTTCCCGACACTCCAACCGTCACTTGCCTAGTGACACCTAACACCTTTATCCGACACTTCTAGCGACACTTCCTAAGTGTCGCCTATGATCAGAAACCGACACTTGAACCCGACACTCCCTAAGTGTTGCCCCCCCTTATGCGTCACTTCTCCAAGTGACGCTAATAATTCAGAAACCCTCATTTCATGCGACACTTCCTAAGTGTCGCCCAAATTTTGGAAGTGACGCTTCAAGTGTCGCTAAAAACAGAAAGTTTAAAACTCGTATTTCACTAAGTATTGAGGCTCAAATTTGCCACCCCTGGGACCCTGCTAACCAGGGGCGCTGCCCCCGGACCCCCGTCACTTAAAGTTTACAAATACTTTTAAGTATAACACCTTTCAAAAATCAAAATAATAATGTGAGATTATTATTACAAACAAATCACCAATGGGCCGTACACAATCACATCAATCAAGTCGTAGTAACTTGGACAATTCAATCAACCAAATCGTAGTAATTTGGACACTCTAAGTTGGACGACAACTACAAGGGCAGTCTTTTGAGATGCCTACTCATGTTATAACCACCGCGTGTCTTGGACACCCTCAGGTTACAAGTCTTCGGACATCAATTCACCGCTAATCAATTCAAGTTTATTAAATTAAACACTCAAGGCTTAGGTGAGTCTCATAGCCCCTATTTTAAGGTTTTCATCTGGGGTGTGATTACATTGCTCGTTTTATTTTACAATATGAACGTAAGTACAATACAAATCAAATACTACATGGTTGTTTTCACTAATCATTTCAAAGCCCTCCACAACATAGTTTGGTAATACATCTGTAGCGTGAATGTTAGTATATGATATCATATAGGATTGACAATCCTTGTCCGGGTTAGCACGCACTAACTGGTCAAACGGACGTATTAGCATTTGGGAAGACGAGTGTAGATTAGGCACTCGTAGGAGGCAACTCAGTTAGGTTTCCTTAATTAGACCTAACACTCAAGTTAAGCTCAGACTATGTGCTCATGGCTGCATAACTTTTATTTTGCTTAATTGCATTTAAAATTCAATTAAATCTTGCGGTTCATAAAAATATGTGTTGTCATACAAACCTGTTAGCTCACCAGCGTTTCGCTGACCCCTTTTAGCATGTATCACAGGTACTCAGCAGTAGTTTGGCTTCCCAAACGGGAATCATTAGCTCGAGTCTGCATTCAAACAAATCAGAGATTTAATTGCATTATTATATTTTGTATAGATTAATTATGTAATGTAAATCTCTAAATTTCAAGTAACTGAGCTAATGTAAACAGTATTTTGATGCAAACTTTGGTTTTTATCAATACAATGTAAAACGACGCATTTAGTGGTCGTTCATTATATCTTATGTGCTGTGTATATTGATTAGTCGCGCCCTGACCCGATTTGCTTCCGCAACCCGAATTTGGGGGTGCGACAGATTGGTATCAGAGCCTAAGGTTATAGTGAACTAGGTTGCATTTAGTGGGCCTAGACTATGACCGTTAGGCAGTATTCCTTATTAAGTATGATTAGGTTCAGTACGATATTGGTTTAATTTAACATAGCCTGATCAACTATGTACAATTAAAAGAATATGATGTGAGATCTAAAAGGAGTCATTACTGAACAGGATACACTAGTTGACTCTGACCACGAGAGAAATCGGGACTCAAACATGTCTTTGTTAGACACTCTAGGCTATTATGTGATATGTATATATACATAGATAAGCCTCGCTCTCGCTCAATATCTTAGGCTATATTATATATGTATTATATGAATATAAGCCTCATTCTTTCTAACTCTTTGTCCCAGAATGGCAAACACACCACCCAATTCGTCACGCTCTCATCCGTATGGATCGCGAAACCCAAGGGTGGCTAGGAGGAACATCAGGTTGCCTCGAGCTGACCCATACCCCATTCACTTCGCTTTGTCAGACTTAGCCACTAGGCTACACCAACACGAGCAACGACTTGATACAATGGATATCGAACTACAAGAAACCAACAAAAACTGGAGACTCACATCACTCGAACGTATCAATCAAGTCTCCGAAGATCACGAAAATACCATCAGCCACATGGACACCCTTGACAATCGTCTGGGTGAAACCATCGAAACTATGGAGGTTGTCCACAACCAAGTGATTGGCAACTGAAACGAAATCTCCGTCCTACAATCAAGGTTGAATCAGTGCGAGACACGTCTAAGGAAAACCGAAGACGCCCTCCGAATGGTTAGCAGACTTGCAGAATCTGTGGACCATCTCACCGCACTACTACCGCAACTCAATCTACGTCAGGATTAGCTTAGGCTGAATCCGTATATTATTATGTTTTTCATAGGACCAATGTAATTTGACCAGATGTAACAATTCCCGGCACTTTTGTAAAACTTCTAAGTCTGTAACTTTTGAAACTCCTAACTAGAAATTGTTTGTAATCATTCGACTTCGTGTTATGAGTTGACAATTTTCCCTGTTATTTCTACATTGTGATTTTTACCCTGTGATGTTGTATATTACAACTTTTATATATATACATCTATCGTAATTATCATCCTGGTGAAATTTCTCATGTACCTCTTGTTTCTTTCTTAAAGAATCATGCCGCCAAAGAAGAAAAGTTACAGTGATGCTGAACTTGCTGCTATCGTATCTTGAGCAGTGGCCGATGCTTTGGCTGCTCGAGATTCACCTCGAAACTCTCGAAGTAATGATGAAACCCCAGTCAATACCCCTGTTATCAAGCCTTGTTCCTACAAGGATTTTCTCAGCTGCAAACCACTTTACTTCAAGGGCACGGAAGGTGCTATTGGTCTAATCAGTTGGATTGAACGTATGGAATCCGTCTTCAACCTCTGTAACTGTACGGAGGATAACAAAGTCAAGTTTGTTGCCTACACCTTTCAGGAAGGTGCACTTACTTGGTGGAACACCCATGCAAACTCTGTGGGCATTGAGATAGCAAACCAACTTCCTTGGGCTGAACTGAAGAAAAAGCTTAGGGAAAAATATTGTCCCGAAGAAGAACTGCATCGTCTGGAGGAAGAATTCTGGCACTTGACAGTGCAGGGAACTGACATTGCTGGATATACCACCAAATTCCAGCAATTCGCTTTGTTATGCTCGGGTTTGGTTGATCCGGATGAGAAGTGTATCTAGAGATATATCCGCAGCCTCCCGAAGAATATCCAGGGGGACGTCACCTTATCCAAGCCAACCACCGTGGAATGTGCAATCCGGTTAGTGCATACACTCATGGCCATGGTTGTTAGCCGTGAGACATCCAACACATCCTCCTCTAACAACAACAAACGCAAATCGTCTGAACACCACAACAACCAAAGCAAGAAACCAAACACCATCCAAGTTTACAACACCAATTCTGAGCCCAAACGTAACTACACTGGGGACAGGCCATACCGTTCCAAGTGCAACTACCACCACGATGGTCCATGCAGTACTCCCTGCAACAACTGCAGGAGGTACGGGCACTTGACCCGAGATTGCCGAGCCACCAAATCAAACAACAACACCTCTCGCAACAATTCCAACCAACCCAAATCATGCTTTGGGTGTGGAGAAACGGGACACGTCAGAAACGAATGTCCTAAAAACAAGAACAAGGGTAACAACAACAACAATAACGCAAGGGGAAGAGCGTTCATACTCAACTCCGGGGATGCCCATCAGGACCCGAATGTGGTCACGGGTATGTTCCTTCTCAACAACTTATCTGCTTCTATTCTGTTTGATACTGGTGCCGATAGAAGCTTAATTTCTGATGAGTTTTGCCCTCTACTTGATATCGCACCTATTGCTCTAGATATTAAGTACACCGTAGAACTTACAAATGGTAAACTCATAGAAATTGATAGTGTGATACCTAATTGCACTTTAAACCTAGCCAACGAGACCTTCTCAATCGATCTTATGCCAGTTGAAATTGGAATTTTCGAGGTCATCATTGGTATGGACTGGTTGTCCAAACATCGTGCCGAAATCATTTGTTATGATAAGATCGTTCGTATTCCTCTCGCCATTGGTAGAACCTTGGTCATACAGGGGGAGACCGGTGGGATGAGACTCAACATCATATCTTGCTTAAAAACTCGGAAATTTCCGAGAAAGGGTTATCTAGCAATCCTCGCACACATCATGGAGAAAAACTCAGAGGAGAAGCGACTTAAGGATGTGCCCATCGTTCAGGACTTTCTAGAAGTCTTTCCCGATGAACTGCCTGGTCTACCACCACTAAGACAGGTTTAGTTCTCAATCGACCTCGTGCCAGGCACCGTGCCGGTGGCCCGAGCACCATACCGCTTAGCCCCATCCAAACTTCAGGTTTTGTCCAACCAATTACAGGAACTCCTGGAGAGAGGATTCATTTGGCCGAGTTCTTCACCTTAGGGAGCTCCGGTCTTATTTGTGAAAAAGAAAGACGGTTCATTCAGAATGTGTATCGACTACCGAGAGTTGAACAAATTGACCGTCAAGAATCGATATCCACTTCCTCGTATTGATGACCTGTTTGACCAACTACAAGGGTCGAGTTATTATTCAAAGACCGATCTCCGGTCAGGTTATCACCAGCTATGTGTTCGCGACTCCGATATTCCGAAAACTGCTTTCAGAACCAGTTATGGACATTACGGATTTCAGGTGATGCCATTCGGTCTAACCAATGCAGCGGCCGTGTTCATGGATCTTATGAACCGGGTATGCAAGCCATACCTCGACAAGTTTGTCATTGTCTTCATTGATGACATTCTCATTTACTCGCGCAATGAACAGGAACATGCGCAACACCTCAGAACCATCCTTGAACTACTTAAGCACGAGGAGCTTTACGCCAAATTCTCTAAGTGTGAGTTCTGGATACAAACCGTTCAATTCCTTGGACACGTCATCGACAGTCAAGGAATCCATGTCGATCCATCAAAAATCGAAGCTATCAAAGACTGGCAGTCGCCAACCACTCCGACCGAGGTACGCCAATTCTTGGGATTGTTAGGGTACTATCGGCGTTTCATCGAAGGTTTCTCAAAAATAGCTCAACCACTCACGGCACTGACTCAGAAAGAAAAAAAGTTCGATTGGACTGATAAATAAGAGTCAACATTTCAACTCCTGAAACAAAAACTTTGCAGTGCTCCAATTCTATCCTTACCCGAAGGCACTGATAACTTCGTGGTATACTGCGATGCTTCTCATCAAGGTCTCGGTTGCGTGTTGATGCAACAGGACAAATTAATTGCTTACGCTTCGCGACAACTCAAAATCCATGAAAAGAACTACACAACCCACGATCTCGAGCTAGGAGCTGTCGTCTTTGCCCTCAAAATCTAGAGACATTATCTCTACGGCACTAAGTACACAATCTTTACCGACCACAAAAGTCTATAACATATATTCGATCAGAAGGATCTCAACATAAGACAACGTCGGTGGGTCGAGTTGCTTACCGACTACGATTGCAAGATCAAATACCATCCGGGTAAGGCCAATGTTGTTGCCGATGCCCTCAGTCGAAAGGAACGAACGAAACCACTTCGAGTCCGAGCCCTCAGCATGACTATTCACAATGATCTAAACATTCAGATCCTCACTGCTCAACTCGAAGCTCTGAAACCCAATAACATCAAAAACGAAGCCTTGCGAGGCATGGATAAACAATTCGAAATAAAACCTAACGGAGTTAGGTACCTCTTTAACCGAATCTGGTTACCCAGTTTTGGAAACCTGCGAGACTTGGTGATGGATGAAGCTCATAAGTCCAAATATTCTATCCATCCTGGATCCGACAAAATGTATCACAGCATCAAGGAATTTTATTGGTGGCCGAATATGAAAGCTGAAATCGCTACATACGTCAGCAAGTGTCTTACTTGCTCGAAAGTCAAAGCTGAATATCAAAAACCTTCTGGTTTACTCCAACAACCCAGCATTCCTGAATGGAAATGGGAACAAATTGCCATGGATTTCATAACCAAACTATCAAAGTCATCGAGCGGTTGTGATACCATTTTGGTGATCGTCGATCGTCTCACGAAATATGCTCATTTCCTGGCAATTAAGGAAACCGACAAAATGGAACGTCTCACACGAATCTACATCAAAGAGGTTGTTACTCGACACGGTGTTCCAATATCGATTATCTCATATAGGGATAGTCGTTTCACATCTCACTTTTGGCAATCACTTCAAAAATCATTGGGTACCCGTCTTGATATGAGTACTGCGTACCATCCTAAAACCGATGGCCAAAGTGAACGAACAATTCAAACACTGGAAGACATGCTACGAGCTTGCGTAGTTGACTTCGGTGTAAACTGGGAAAAACAACTACCGTTGTGCGAATTCTCGTACAACAATAGCTATCACACCAGCATCAAGGTTGCACCTTTCGAGGCATTGTACGGTCGTAAGTGCCGATCACCAATTTGTTGGACCGATTTGGGAGACAGCCAACTCACTGGTCCCGATATCATTCACAAAACTACTTAAAAGATCATCGAGATCTGAAACAAACTCAAGGCTGCAGGTGATCATCAGAAAAGTTATGCTGATGTGAGACGCAAACCACTCGAGTTCCAGGTTGGGGATCGAGTGCTACTCAAAGTTTCAACTTGGAAAGGTGTTATCCGATTCGGTAAACGCGGGAAGTTAAATCCCAGATACATAGGACCATTCGAGATCCTCGAGAGGATTAGTTCAGTGGCATACCGATTACAGCTGCCACCCGAGCTCAGCAGCATACATCCCACTTTTCACATTTCTAACTTGAAGAAATACCTGTCTGATGAGACACTCATTATTCCACTCGACGAGATTCGTGTCGATGACAAACTTCACTTCGTTGAAGAACCCGCTGAAATCATGGACCGTGAGGTCAAACAACTCAAACAAAGTCGTATTCCCATTGTCAAAGTCAGGTGGAATTCGTGGCGTGGGCTGGAATTCACCTGGGAACGGGAGGACCAAATGCGGCTCAAGTATCCTCAGCTATTTGCTGATGCTACTTCAAACACGACTTCAAACTAAATTTCGGGACGAAATTCTCCTAACAGGGGGAGAATGTGACACCCGTCAAATTAGGACTAGTAATTAGTGACTAATCAAGTGTAATGCATGTAATTAGTTCTGTGTTAGGCTAATTAATGTATCAATATATATATTGTTGAATATATACAAGTATGCGATTTGATTAAATCATACAAGTTTCAAATCGAATGTAATTCGATTCAATTAATACGGATGTAGGTGCACGATTTTTATTAAATAATATAACATTATTTAATAACCCGAATTTATTCAAAATATTATTTATGTAATATTTCAACTCAAATTCGTATCATGCGAACAAGGATTTCGCGGTTAAAATAACAAACGCGCAAACAACCAAAACAAAGTTAAGTTATATTTTGTAACCAAATTACTAAGTATTTGGTAAAATACTTCCTCAAAAATATTAAAGAAATACTCGTATTTTAAAACTCGTGTCTGAACACGTAAAATAAATATTTAAAAGTTTAAACGAACGAGAAAACGAATGTCGCACGGAGCGCGTACGCAGGAGAATGAAAAACTGGTGAAGCCCACATTCGGTGGACCCCACCAGCCGGCCCCCCTCCTCCCCCCCTTCTTTCCCTCCTCTTTCCTTCTTTCTTCTCATTTCATCATCTACCACTCTCTCTCTCTTCCTCTCTTTTCTCTCAAAACTCACCACCACCATCACCATTAAACCCACTAAAAACACCACGAAACGAACCCGAATCGTCAAGCTCGTTTGGAGAAAAGTGACCATCTCGCAACGATCTACATTTCCATCTTTCCGGATTTCTCACGCACGAAGTTGTAAGTTTCCGACAAAACCCGTAACTCTTCGATTTTTAGTGTTTTCAAGTTCTAGTTGTTTCTTTAAGCTTGAAATGTCCATCTAAGGGTTGGGAAAAAGAATCAGACCAAACGGAAATCGGAAAACTCGTTTTTGGCTCAAAATCCGTCGAATAGGCGTAAGTGTCGCATAGGCCAGTCCAGTATAGCGTCACTTCATGCGTCACTTAAGTGCCGCATTAAGTGACGCATAAAACCCTAAATTTGCGTCACTTTCCCAAGTGCCGCACAAAACCCTTTTTTCCCGACACTCCAACCATCACTTGCCTAGTCACGCCTAACACCTTTATCCGACACTTCTAGCGACACTTCCTAAGTGTCGCCTATGATCAGAAACCGACACTTGAACCTAACACTCCCTAAGTGTCGCCCCCCCTATGCGTCACTTCTCCAAGTGACGCTAATAATTCAGAAACCGTCATTTCATTCGACACTTCCTAAGTGTCGCCCAAATTTTGGAAGTGACGCTTCAAGTGTCGCTAAAAATAGAAAATTTAAAACTCGTATTTCACTAAGTATTGAGGCTCAAATTTGCCACCCTTGGGACCCCGCTAACCAGGGGCGCTGCCCCCGGACCCTCGTCACTTAAAATTTACAAATACTTTTATGTATAACACCTTTCGAAAATCAAAATAATAATGTGAGATTATTATTACAAACAAATCACCAACGGGTCGTACACAAATTTCAAAACACAATCAAATCAATCAAGTCGTAGTAACTTGGAAAATTCAATAACCCAAATCGTAGTAATTTTGACATTCTAAGTTGGACGAACCACTACAAGGGCAGTCTTTCGAGATGCCTACTCATGTTATAACCACCGCGTGTCTTGGACACCCTCAGGTTACAAGTCTTCGGACATCAATTCACCGCTAATCAATTCAAGTTTATTAAGTTAAACACTCAAGGCTCAGGTGAGTCTCATAGCCCCTATTTTAAGGTTTACATCTGGGGTGTGATTACATTGCTCGTTTTATTTTACAATATGAACGCAAGTACAATACAAATCAAATAGTACATGAGTTGTTTTCACTAATCATTTCAAAGCCCTCCACAACATAGTTTGGTAATACATCTGTAGCGTGAATGTTAGTATATGATATCATATAGGACTGACAATCCTCGTCCGGGTTAGCACGCACTAACTGATCAAACGGACATATTAGCATTTGGGAAGACGAGTGTAGATTAGGCACTTGTAGGAGGCAACTCAGTTAGGTTTCCTTAATTGGACCTAACGCTCTAGTTAAGCTCAGACTATGTGTTCATGGCTGTATAACTTTTATTTTGCTTAGTTGCATTTTAAATTCAATTAAATCTTGCGGTTCATACAAATATGTGTTGCCATACGAACCTGTGAGCTCACCAGCGTTTCGCTGACCCCTTTTAGCATGTATCACAGGTACTCAGCAGTAGGTTGGCTGCCCAAACAGGAATCATTAGCTCGAGTCTGCATTCAAACAAATCAGAGATTTAATTGCATTATTATATTTTGTATAGATTAATTATGTAATGTAAATCTCTCAATTTCAAGTAACTGAGCTAATGTAAACAGTATTTTGATGCAAACTTTGGTTTTTATCAATACAATGTAAAATGACGCATTTAGTGGTCATTCATTATATCTTATGTGCTGTGTATATTGATTAGTTGCGCCCCTACCCGATTCGCTTCCACAACCCGAATTTGGGGGTGCGACAAATATTGCTCAAAGTATCACCTTGGAAAGGGGTCATCCGATTCGGAAAATGCGGGAAGTTAAATCCTAGATACATAGGAACTTTTGAAATCCTTGAAAGGATTGGTCCCGTCGCATATTGATTCCAGCTACCACCCGAGCTCTGTAGCGTGCATCCCACTTTCCACATTTCTATTCTTAAGAAATGCCTGTCTGATTAGACACTCATTGTTCCTCTCGATGAAATTCATATCTTCGATAAGCTTCATTTTGTTGAAACACCAGTGGAGATCATGGATCATGAGGCCAAACAGCTTAAGCAAAGTCGTATCCCAATTGTAAGAGTTTGGTGGAATTCGAGGCGTGGTCCAGAATTCACCTGGGAACGGGAAGACCAGATGCAACTCAAATATCCACATCTATTTTCAGACTCCACTCACACGCCGACTCAGAGCTGAATTTCAGGATAAAATTGTCTTAACAAGGGGGAGAATGTGACACCCGTCAAAATTAGGACTAGTTATTAGTTCCTAATCATCTATTAATACATGTAATTAGTGCTATGTATTTGGCTAATTATGTGTATGATTGAGTACCTACCCGATCGCGTATGTAGTGTTACCCGAACGGGTAAAATGACCCAATCCCGTGAAATAGAACAAAATGATTACAGAACTTGCGACTTGATTTTAAAGCAGAAATTCATTGGATACCCGATCGGGTAAGATAACTTACACGAACGGGTAAGGTATGTGATGCGTCACTAGCGGTCGGTAAGGATTTTACCCTTGTCGTTGCACCGGCTACTGGCGACGGGCATCAGTGGGTGTTTTAAATTTGTATATGCGGGGCCTAAGTTTTCCCTAACAATGCTAATCCTAAGGGTGAGCAAGTGGTAGGTATGACCTAGAGTCGTTCTTCAAACCGACTGAATTGAAACTAAGGCGTGGTAGATGAGGGCTTTCAAACTAGTGAAAGGTTTATAAGATAGTAGGGGAGTTTTGGTTTTTGTATTAACTTAGGCAAATAAATAAATAAAAGCGAAATAAAAATAAAAGATAAAGCAGATAAAATAAAGATAGTGTTTGCTGAGATTTCGTTAATTAAGTTATCGGATGATGTTTGAAGAAACTGTGTTGAAAGATATTTGTTAATTATTAATCTTGAATACTCGTGATGTAAACACTAGATTCCCTACTAATTAAAATCCCATTAGCATGTCACATCGAGAGCTAGGTTATGGTAACATCACAAAGTATTTAGAATAATAAGCAAAATCTCCATTATGGTTTAATAATACTTTCATATGAACGGGAACAAAATCTTAAGGTACTAGACATAATCGAATCTTATAACGATTCCTCGTCATCTAACAGATTCATGTATTTAAAACGGTTCATTTAAGACTTTAAACCATCCCTTGCTTAAGACTACCCAATAAATCCGCTGGCTATTCACAGCGTTCCTCACTTTAAGTGATTCCACCGCTTCAAACCTTGACCATGTCTTGTATGATAATCCCCCATGTAGCCTTGCGGTTCCATAGTTTCATACCTTTGACAAATTATATTGACACAGATGACTGACTACCTTTTAATTGGACGTCGTTAAAAAGGTGTTGTAATCACGTTTATTGGTGGAAAGGCGATAGATTAATTTGAAGTTTAAGAGTCTATTTAGAAAGGTTAATTAAACTAGGTTTCTCATTTTATATGTTAGTCGGTAATATAACTACCTTCGGTTGTTACTCGACTTCCATACATTTGTACTTCACCTTGAAGTGTTTCCAGTACTATATCGAATAACAGTCGAATAGGGGCCATCATATTACTTCGTAATATTATACCGTTTCGTAATATGACTACCTTTGGTCGTTCCTCGACTTCCATACATTTGTACTCCACCTTGAAGTGTTTCCAGTACTATATCGAGTAACAGTCGAATAAGGGCCATCATATTACTTTACGATAATTAAGACCGTTTATATTTTACCACTATGATGATCCTAAGGCAACAATCAAACAAGAACATGCAATAAGACGATCAAAGTGATACTACCGATCTTTAATATTTAATTATAAATCATCCCATAATTAATTAACTACATCGCAAGCAAACACAACAAGTATACTATTCTCTAATCATGGCAATAACTAAATCTAGCATAATCAATATAAACGTAATTAATTAAGATAGATAAGGATTAGAAAGCACCAGGATTAAATGCGGGAGAAAGTAGACTTGAATTAATTGACACAATTCCAAGCTTACACTGAAGATTTACAATGCGTTCCGTACTTTCCTTCTATTCTAAACAAGCTCCTAAACTAGCCTAAAACTAACTTTTAGTAAGAAATTAGAAGCAATATCTTAAGAGAAGTATATTGTTCTAAGAATGGTGTGTGTGAAAATGAAGCCTTAGGGGCTGTATTTATAGGGAAAATATGGCTCACATTAGCATCCCTAGGCTCACTTTAGAAAAAGTAGCGAAAGGTGGTGCACCAGGTACGAAAAAGTAGCGAAAGGTGGTGCACCAGGTACGAAAACGTAGCGAAAGGTGGTGCACCAGGTATGAGCAAGGATGAAAAAGCACAAAAAAGACGGGAGGGTGGAGGCCGGCGCCGCCTGGCTGCTGGCCGGCGGCGGCCGGCTGCCACCCGTCCCGGTCCGTCGTCTTCGTCGTTATGCGTCGTCTTCTTCGTCGTTGCATTGATTATTTTTGCGTTGGATTTGTAATTCAAAAATGAAGATGTTGATATAAAGATATCCCAAAAATATATCTCCTATCTCCAGATATTGCGTACGAATCATTTGGATTTTCCAGCGGGCGTAGAATCTTCATTCTTTATCCGTTTTTGTTGATTCTTCTTCTGTTGGATTCGTAATTTGAAAACGAATATGTTGAGTGCGATGGATGTTGATGATGGGCACTTCTATCTTGAAATCTCATTTTGATGCCTTGAATCTTCAAACGTGTGTGGAATCTTCATTTTTCATCCGTTTTGCTTGATTTTTTATCGTGCAACCTTATTTTGACCATCTTGGCATAATATCATTGATTTGTAATGTTTTTGAGTTTAAAATGCCAAGAATTGTTCCAGAATGAGAGAGATATCGGTTAAAAACATGACTTTTTACGCGATATCAAGTATCCCACACTTAGAACTTTGCTTGTCCTCAAGCAAACTCGAATTTCAACATGGTTAAAGATAAGCAGATGATGAAATATTTTGAGGTGGAACTTTTTACCAAAGGGGGTTTTGGAAAAAATGAAATATTTGTTCTTTGAAAACAAGGTTGTAATCTTTGGGAGCATGCTTTTGATCTTTGATCTTGGATACATGACTAGGCCATCCTCTCAAGGTGGTCACTCAAATCACTCAAAGTGTTTAGGGTTTTCTATTCTAGTATTATCAATCACTCTGAACGCCAGTCATGTATCGTTTATCGTCATAGGCTTGATCGAGAATCAAATTGTTACCCTTTTTGGTGAGCGCGAAGTCGATCTAGCCATAATCATTCTAAGGGAAGTGATGTAGGGGTTTTCGAAGTGAAGTGTTGGTGATATGAGAGGGGGTTTCGTTGGGTTTTTCGTGGGTCTCTTTTTGTTGAAGTTGGAATTTTTGGGAGGATTGACGCCCTTTTTCTTTTGGTGTTTGCGGGAGGAGTCTTTTTCTCCAATTGATTTTCTTTTTCTTCTAATTTTTCTTCTTGGGTTTTCTTCTTTGACGTCATATCCTTGTAACTTCTTTTCTTTCATCTTTGGGACTTACTATGAAGTTTGAGGGATGCTTTCGAGAAGGTAGGGATAACGTGTTTATTTTTGGGTGTACGGATGGGTTTAAGAATGATGTGATTTGATCTCCTTTTCATTCACCAATCGGATTCGAAATGCATAACAGGAGCAAGTTCTGATTTTAAACGTATACATCGGCATACTCAAGAATCGAAGAATTGAAGCATTAAAAATGAATGCTTTATATGGCTCAAGGTACCTCACGAATCGAAAGTTAGTTTGTTGTGTGCCTAGTCATGCGATGCTCTTTATGGGATTACTAAACTAATTTTTCAAAGGAATTCGTATTTTATTTATCCTTTTCCCCAAAGTAAATTATTCTGTCTAAATTTTTTCATTTTAAACATATTTTTAACTCAATTTTAAAAAATTTTGTTTGCTTATTGGAGAATATTGATCTAAAGAGCAACGACTTTATAATCAAGCATATACCATTATCCATTTTACAGTAGTGTAACTACTGATATCCCACACTTAAAGGAACATCATCCTCGATGTTATTCTAAGCTCTGATTGGGGTAAAATCCCACACTTAGGATTTAAAACATCAAAGACGTATTCTTTTAGCTGTGTGTTTTGGGTTTGAATCCCACACTTAGTGATAAGCATAGTGGATATGATATATTTATAACGAATGAAAGAAACGTTATAGAAGTACTCCCCATTTATATATATGGCTTGTTGGTGATGATGAGGAGTGCTCCGAAGCACATGATTGTCGACTTTTCCATAGTGTCCCTTCGTTGTTGTTGTGTGCTCCGATTTCTTCAAGTCTTTTGTGATTTATCTCGTAGGTGTGAACACATTGGATATACTTTCTTAATTCCGGTGCCAAAAACTTGATGTGTGATGCGGCGCCAAAAACTTGATGCATCGTTCTTCTTCGTATATCCAAGTGCCTCCCGAGAAGCGCTCTTTTAAAGTCGAGAGCTTGACTTCTTCTCTCCCTGCTAGATGGAGATAGAAGCATCCATGGGATTCACTGTGTTGATGTTGTGGGCCCTAGGTTGCGGAAAAGTGTATCGAGGTGGATAGATTCTCATGAAATGATTGACTATTATCGTAATTAATTCAGATTGACTATCTCTTGATTCTGCCTTGTAGTTCAGAAGATGCTCTGAAGTTATCCTTGCAAGTCCGTGAAGTCCGAATGTGATGTAGTCAATTGCTTTAGTGACAGTCCCATTAGGGTCGGTCATGGTGGTTGTGTCTGTCTTAACAATCTCTCTTGGTGGTGGATTTTGCCAGAGAGAGCATACAAACGCCAAGAATTGCAGTTTTATGTCTTCATAATTCTCGGTCTTGGGGTCTCCGTTGAATCTTCTGATGGACGTGCACAGGTTCTCTATTTGCCGGTGTTGATGGTTGTTGAATGGAAAGTCGGATTCTGAGAAAAATAGAGTAAGCTGACGAAGTATCTCCTTGCATCCTGAGTGGAATATGAACTTCGTTCTGGAGTTACTTTTTCGTTGTTGAATCTCCCGTAGATAGATCGTAACAAAAGTAGCGATATCAAGTGGTGATTCATGTATGCCCCTAAAAGGTCGTTCGCGCCTTGATTCCTCCCAAACATGATCACTAAGTTCTTCAATCATTAACTCAATTTGTTTTTCCATAGTGGAGTTGATAACCATAGATCCGCCTTCCTTGGAACTGAGGTGATCTTCTCTACTTAGCAAGTTAAGCAATGATGTGAGGTCATTCATCATTGAAATGTCAGCACGACTGCTCGGATGTCCAGTAGTTCCTTTCATATGCGCTCTAATGGATCCTAGCATCTCCCATTGCGTTGAGGTGAATGGGATGTTAGATCTTTTAAGGGCATTGTAGATCCTGGTGTAAGTCCGTTTCTGTTGTTGACAGAATTGCAGTTCAGCAGGGGAAAGAGCCAGCATGTTGACTACGCCGCTTATTCCTCCTACTACTTTGTCAAATCTTTGGATGAATTCTTCGAGCACTTTGTGATCTATCATGGTTTGCGGTTGGTATCTTGTGCGTTTTGAATATCCCTCCAGTGTTTCTCTTCTCGTAGGATGGTCGTGGTTACTTCCCGCCATTTCTTCAGTGGTAAACGGATTGATTGGCGGTATGCTTCTTTTGTTTTCTTTTTCCATCTTTCTCATCCAATTTCTTCCATCGTTGAGTTTTTCACTGATGCATTTTTCATCTTTTGTCCTATTCGTCGGAGGTCAATCGGAAAATATGGCATGATTGCCAGTTCATTGCTAGATTTCCTTTCACTTATTGACTTTGCAGTTTCTTCGTCCTCCGCGGTCTTGTTCATGGAGATCATGTATATATCGGCTTGCTCTGCAGGGTTTGGGTTGTCGATATGGAAAGTGATGGTTTCTCCCTGAGACTGCAAGCTGATAGTTTGTGCGAAGATGTTGATGATTGCCTTGGCCGTATTCATGAAAGGTCTTCCTAGTATGATTGGGATGTGTACGTCTTCCTGCATATCCATTACTACAAAATCTGCTGGGTAAAGAAATTTGTCAAACCTAACTAAAACATTTTCAGCTATTCCTTTAGGGTATTTGACCGAGTGGTCAGCAAGCTGTATGGTCATTTCGGTAGGTCAAAGATTTTCTAACTCAAGCCTCTTGAAAAGCGAGTATGGCATAAAATTAACACTAGCCCCTAAATCGGCAAGAGTACAGATGATGCCTGAATTGTAGATAGAACAGGGGAGAGTAAAATGTCCGGTTCTCCGAGTTTTTCTGGAATGGTATTTTTCAAGATAGCTGAACATTCCTCATTTAGTGGGACATTGGGTACTTCGGGTACCTTATCCTTGGTTGTAAGAAGCTTTCTGAAGTACTTTTTGGAATGAACCTCAGATGCGTTATCTAGGAATTTCCTATCAAGCTTAAAAGGCTTAAGCTTGTCGGGTCGTTGTTTAAGACGAGCCGGAAATGGAATGTTTACTTTCCTATTTGGTGTAGACTCTAAATCTATTGTCGATGGGACAATAGGTGGTTCCTTCACCGGAGAAGAAATTGTAGGTGGGCTATGTGCTACCTGAGAGTCTTGAATATGAGAAGCCTCCTTATGGCAACTAGTTGGACTATCCTGAGGTTTAGTGTTAATACGTTGTGCTAATTGTCCTAATTGGGATTCTAAAGCTTTTAACAAAGTCAAATGATCTCTTAAGATGATATCAGTTTGGTCTTGTCTAGCTGAGAGTCCTTGAATGACTTGTATCAGGGTGTCGTCAAAACTATAGATTTGTGAGGAAGAGGGTTCCAAAGGTTGAGGTTGGTAAGTTAGTGGGCTATTCCTAGGTGGGTTAAGAGAAGGGTTAGTATTGGGTGAAGTTAGATGAGACTGAGGAATCTTGGTTGAGTGGTTCGGATTAGCACAATTAAGGCAGGTTTGAACTTGACAGACTTGTTGTTTTTGACTTTTCAATTCCTTAATCTCTTTGGTTAGCTCTTCCACTTGCTGAGTGAGGGTTTTGATAGCTTCATTCCCGATTCTAGTAGGTGAATTCATTAGTGAGGGGTGATTTTCACTGTTCTAATCATGGTTGTGTATTGTCATTTTCTCAACAAGGCTCCAAGCGTCATCGGCCGTACATTTCATAAAACTGCCTTAAGAGGCGGTATCAAGTAAAGGACGGTGATGTGGGAAGAGACCATTGTAGAAAATGCGTAACTGGTTTGAGCGCTCAAAACGATGATTTGGACATTTCTTAAGTAATTTCTTAAAGCATTCCCATGCATCGTAGATTGATTCATCATGAACTTGGCGGAAGTTTATGATGTTGGACCTAAACGTGGCTTGTTTTGATGGGGGAAAATATTTGGCCAAAAATTTGATTGCTAATTCTACCCAAGAGGTTATAGAGTTGATTTCTAGTTCCTCAAACCAGGTTTGTGCATTCAGAGTGAGTGAATAGGGAAATAGGTATAGATAGACTATGTCCTGATTAACCCCAATCGGCTTAAAGGAGTTGGATAAGGAAATGAATTTGTCAAGGTGGGAGTTTGGATCATCATTTGGTAGGCCACGAAATTGACAGAGGTTTTGGACTAACTGAACAATATGGGGCTTTAATTCAAATGAAGTTCTATCGGTTTCCGGATAGACGATTGGTCCTCCTCGACCTTCAATCAAAGGTTTAGAGTCATCAGCCAGAGTGATACGTGCAGCAGTCATAGTCTCGTTGGCAGGTGGTTGACTAGTTGAATGGATAGGGGTGGTCATTTCTAAAAGTGGTAAAAGGAAGGAAAAATAAAGAAAAACGTAGGGGTTTAAGAAATCCTAAAGGTTCACTAGTAAGTAAGTTCGTCTTAACACCTAAGGATCGTACAGTTGGTTCCCCGGCAGCGGCGCCAAAAACTTGATGCGTCACCAGCGGTCGGTAAGGATTTTACCCTTGTCGTTGTACCGGCTACTGGCGACGGGCATCAGTGGGTGTTTTAAATTTGTATATGCGGGGCCTAAGTTTTCCCTAACAATGCTAATCCTAAGGGTGAGCAAGTGGTAGGTATGACCTAGAGTCGTTCTTCAAACCGACTGAATTGAAACTAAGGCGTGGTAGATGAGGGCTTTCAAACTAGTGAAAGGTTTATAAGATAGTAGGGGAGTTTTGGTTTTTGTATTAACTTAGGCAAATAAGTAAATAAAAGCGAAATAAAAATAAAAGATAAAGCAGATAAAATAAAGATAGTGTTTGCTGAGATTTCGTTAATTAAGTTATGGGATGATGTTTGAAGAAACTGTGTTGAAAGATATTTGTTAATTATTAATCTTGAATACTCGTGATGTAAATACTAGATTCCCTACTAATTAAAATCCCATTAGCATGTCACACCGGGAGCTAGGTTATGGTAACATCACAAAGTATTTAGAATAATAAGGAAAATCTCAATTATGGGTTAATAATAGTTTCATATGAACAGGAATAAAATCTTAAGGTACTAGACATAACCGAATCATATAACGATTCCTCATCATTCTAACAGATTCATGTATTTAAAACGGTTCATTATTGACTTTAAACCAGCCCTTGCTTAAGACTACCCAATAAATCCCCTAGCTATTCACAACGTTCCTCACTTTAAGTGATTCCACCGCTTCAAACCTTGACCATGTCTTGTCCTATGATAATCCCCCATGTAGCCTTGCGGTTCCATAGTTTCATACCTTTGACAAATTATATTGACACAGATGACTGACTACCTTTTAATTGGACGTCATTAAAAAGGTGTTGTAATCACGTTTATTGGTGGAAAGGCGATAGATTAATTTGAAGTTTAAGAGTCTATTTAGAAAGGTTAATTAAACTAGGTTTCTCATTTTATATGTTAGTCCGTAATATAACTACCTTCGGTTGTTACTCGACTTCCATACATTTGTACTTCACCTTGAAGTGTTTCCAGTACTATATCGAATAACAGTCGAATAGGGGCCATCATATTACTTCGTAATATTATACCGTTTCGTAATATGACTACCTTCGGTCGTTCCTCGACTTCCATACATTTGTACTCCACCTTGAAGTGTTTCCAGTACTATATCGAGTAACAGTCGAATAGGGGTCATCATATTACTTTACTATAATTAAGACCGTTTATATTTTACCACTATGATGATCCTAAGGCAACAATCAAACAAGAACATGCAATAAGACGATCAAAGTGATACTACCGATCTTTAATATTTAATTATAAATCATCCCATAATTAATTAACTACATCGCAAGCAAACACAACAAGTATACTATTCTCTAATCATGGCAATAACTAAATCTAGCATAATCAATATAAACGTAATTCATTAAGATAGATAAGGATTAGAAAGCACCAGGATTAAATGCGGGAGAAAGTAGACTTGAATTATTTGACACAATTCCAAGCTTACACTGAAGATTTACAATGCGTTCCGTACTTTCCTTCTATTCTAAACAAGCTCCTAAACTAGCCTAAAACTAACTTTTAGTAAGAAATTAGAAGCAATATCTTAAGAGAAGTATATTGTTCTAAGAATGGTGTGTGTGAAAATGAAGCCTTAGGGGCTGTATATATAGGGAAAATATGGCTGCTGCCCGGCGGCGGCCGGCTGCCACCCATCCCGGTCCGTCGTCTTTCGTTGCGTTGCTTAATTCGTGCGTATCTTCGTCGTTATGCGTCCGTTTGCGTTGATTATTTTTGCGTTGGATTCGTAATTCAAAAATGAAGACTTTGATATAAAGATATCCCAAAAATATGTCTCCTATCTCCAGATATTGCGTACGAATCATTTGGATTTTCCGGCGGGCGTAGAATCTTCATTCTTTATCCGTTTTTGTTGATTCTTCTTCTGTTGGATTCGTAATTTGAAAACGAACATGTTGAGTGCGATGGATGTTGATGATTGGAACTTTTATCTTGAAATCTCATTTTGATGCCTTGAATCTTCAAACGTGTGTGGAATCTTCATTTTTCATCCGTTTTGCTTGATTTTTATCGTGCAACCTTATTTTGACCATCTTGGCATAATATCATTGATTTGTAATGTTTTTGAGTTTAAAATACCAAGAATTGTTCCAGAATGAGAGAGATATCGGTAGTAAAAACATGTATGGAAAGTTAGCCGAACGAGTATTGCTTTTTACGCGATATCAGTATGATACCCGAACGTGTATGGAAAGTTAGCCGATCGGGTATTGGTTAAAATCTGAGTTAAAGCAGTTTCAACTTGTGTTCTGACCCAATAAAAGCAATACTCACCCGATCGCGTGTTAACTTCATTCACATTTTTTATTAAAAGTCGAAACTAAGATTTTTCCATCTAATTTTACTCTGAATTCGAATTTCAGCTCGACCTCAGCTAGGGGCTCTGCCCCTTGGACACCACCAGGGGTTGCCACCCCTTGGACCCCGCTACTAGGGGCGCTGCCCCCGGACCCCCGTTCTTTAGAAACTTGAAACTAATTTGTACAACAGGTGTCGAATCTCACGTAACCTCTATATTTATACGATACGATATTTAAACACTTCAAATATACTTTATAAGTATATCATTTCACTAATACTTTGAAATTATTATTCGAACGCACCAACGTGCCATACATGTTTTCCTATCACAATCCATCAAATCTAATCATTGGACATAACTAGTTGAGGGAATAACTAGCATAGATGGTCCGTTGAAACATCTAATCAGTTAAAACCTTGCGCATTTAATACGCCCAGCAGGTTTCAGTCATTGGAGATGACATAGTTCCTCTTGTATACCATCATCATTGCTTGTTACCATTTCACCAGACTCAGGTGAGTCTCATAGCCCCTACTTTACTGTTTTTACTCTACGGGTGAGAATACATGCTTGTTTTGTTTTACATGTGAACGCAAGTATCAAATATCGCTATTTTCTGCATGAGTTTATCATCTAATTATTTAAGTCCTCCAAGCATAGTTTGGTAATACTTTGTAGCCTGAATGTTAGTGTATGGTACCATATGGGATTGACAATCCTCATCCGGGTCAACAAGCACTGACTGGTCAAATGGACGCATTATCATTTATTCCAACGTGTGTTGATTAGGCACACGCATAAAGGCACCCTCGCTCAGGAACTTGATTGTGATCCTTACACCTCAGTTAAGCTCAGACTATGTACTCATGGCAGTTATATACATCATTTATCATTTACTTATTTGCAAATCATCAAAATTAAATCTTGCGGTTCATACATTATACTTTATCATTAAACCTGTAAGCTCACCAGCTTTTAGCTGACCATTTAGTGTGTATTCTCAGGTTCGCAGTAGCAGTAGGTCTCCTCATTCGGGATGCCCATTAGCTCGAGTCTCATGCAAACATCAGGAGATTGTCATGCATTACTATATTTTGTATAATTAGTTATGTCATAGAATTTCTTTCATTAAATTTCGAGCTTTTGTAAACTATTATAATAGTGTAAGACTTTTATAATATCAATGTACTGTAAACGACGCATATAGAGTCGTTCATTATATCTTATATGCTTTGTTTATTGATTAGTAGCACCCCAAAGTATGCTTCCGCTCAACAGTAAATTTGGGGATGTTACAGATGCAAAAGTAGTAACCCAATTCCTCAAAAAGTTGTTCAGTCGATTTGGAACTCCAAAGGCAATTATCAGTGGCCGTGGTACTCATTTATGCAATACTCAATTCATGAGGGTGCTGCAGCAGTATGGTGTTACCTATAAGACTTCGAAAGCTTATCACCCTCAAAAAAATGGGCAAGCCGAAGCTACAAATCGGGCTATGAAAAGGATTCTGGAATAAACTGTCGGAAATCATGGGCACAAGTGGTCCGAAAAATTAGACGACACGTTATGGGCATTCAGAACCGCTTACAAAACACCATTAGGAACCACACCGTATCGGCTAGTTTATGGCAAAACATGTCACCTTCCGATTTAGTTGGAGTATAGGGCGTACTGGGCATTAAAACACTGCAACTTGGGTATTTCAGCAGATGGAGAAAAACGGAGAATGCAGTTGAATGAGTTAGTGTTGGTACATTCAGTGTGTCAGTCAGTTGGTCTATCGAGTTGTAAGTGTCGTGAGTTAAGATTAATAGAAATATAGATTTTGTACTTAGCGACACTTAAGTTTTGGTTTAGGCGACACTTGCCTTAGTGACGCATAGCGACACTTAGGTAAGTGACGCATGAAGGCGGCCACAAGCGACACTAGCCAAGTGATGCATGTCTGCCGTTTTGTGTTAGTATTTAAGCAAACCTACAGGTTTCTGGCTAGGGTTGACGAAACTCTAGCACCATTTGTCGACTAAACTCACTTGTAAACAGTTCCAATACGTTCGTTAAGCTAATAAACTCGTTTTACTTGATTGATTAATTGTTTCGGTTTGAGTTTATTATTGTTTCGTTTGATTGTTTGATTCTGCCTTACAATCATTGTCAACCATCACTTAGATCCGAGGCAAGGGGAACTAACAACTGGTATCAGAGCCTCTCGGTGGTTCGGATGACGTTTTGAAGACGTTTTTGGATTGTTTTCGGTTTGGTTCGTATAAAAAAATTAAGAATAATCAAGGATTTTGGATCAATTAGGTGCTGTTCAGACGATTTTCATCATTATTTACAGGTTTCATTCGATAGGGTTTTAAGAATTTTTGTTAGGTTTACGAAAATTCGATTTTTAGGGTTTTTGGGACTTCACAACCGTTTTTGCATCACTCGTTGCGTCACTTGACAGTGACACTTCGTGCGACAGTTCGTACGTTCCAATTAGGGTTTTGCCGACACTCTGGTGCGTCACTTTGTGCGTCACTAAGAGCGTCACTTGTGATTAATACAAAACTTACCTCTAGTGTCGTCTACTTTAATCTAGCGACACTCACATGCGTCACTTAAGCACGTCACTTGTTTGTTACGCGTCACTTCCACTAGTGACGCATGTTTGATTTACTGCGTCACTAAAGTACGACACTT
Source organism: Pseudognaphalium luteoalbum (assembly GCA_963422505.1). Classification (NCBI taxonomy): domain Eukaryota; kingdom Viridiplantae; phylum Streptophyta; class Magnoliopsida; order Asterales; family Asteraceae; genus Pseudognaphalium; species Pseudognaphalium luteoalbum. Next base: position 117,039,744 of record OY730192.1, on the reverse strand, counting down.
GAGTGCGTCACTTACTTGATGGAGCGACACTTGCTTCTAGTGTCATCAGTCACTTTATACTGCACTTGATAGTGACACTTATTAAGTGTCGCTAGTCATTGCGACACCTCAGTGCGTCACTTACCAAGTGACGCCTTTGGTACTAATAAGTTTTCTAGTTCTTGTTTTTGAGCTATTTTTCAGGATATCCTTTAATGGCTACTGCTGCCGATAAAGAAGATGTTGAGTCACTGGTCGCTGATCTCAACTCATTAGTCGCTGATATAAAGTCACCGATACTCTCTCTGAAAGACTTATTGGAAATGATCGTAGTTGAAGCTGCTGTTGCAAAAGTTTTAGTCTCTGATCCTATCTCTCCAGTTAGAAGATGAAGAACCTATCAAGATAAAAGACTCAACTTTGTGTGTCGCTGATACTCATCTATCAGCGAGAGTCTCCAAGTCTTTTTAAGTTATTCCTTCTGCTGAATAAAAGAAGTCACTCTAGTATTGTAGCTCAAGTTACTCTTCAAGTGCACGTTAGCTCGCAGCGAGTAAGGAGAAGTTCTACTACTTCAGTGACTGCAGCATTAAATGTTGCATTAATAAGGAGTTGACATATTCTACACTATTACGGCGCCACGCGAGCTCCTCGTGACTTGGTCCAACATAGAAACTAACGTGGCAGCATCTGATTGGTTTAAGGTACAAGGTGATATTTCCCAAGACAGAATGTCGGACCATGATGTATCACATCTCAACTACCTCACCAATCAAGCAGCGACACGTGTCTTTCCAGATCCGGAAATTAAGGATTTCAGTGTCTATAAATAGCGTAGTATGTTGTACTCCATTTTGTGTTGATTGTTCGTATTGTTACTTGTTTGTCAGTGACTAGTTTGTCTAAGATACGAACAACACCAGCGAGTGAACTAATAGCGTGTTTGTCCATTATTGGTTCATCTCAGCGAGTGAGCAAGTTAGCGTGTTTGTCCACTACTGCTCATATTCATTTGTAAAAGTTGTATTGTTTGATTTAGATTAGCTTTGGCTAATCTATTCCGCAATCAACAACAGATAAATTTTATCAATAAAAGAATTTATCTTTCAGCTAGTATTGCATCAGCAATTGAACTGCCTATTATACTTATATATATATTTGTGTTCATTTTGCTGTCATTTAAACACGGTTAAAAACTTGCTAAATAAATTAACACATAAAACAGAAAAGTTTATAATTGTATTCAACCCCCCCCCTTCTACAATTAACCGACTGTTAACGATTCATAATCACTAACATAATAGTGATTAGGGACTCACAATTGGTATCAGAGCGGAGTTGGTTTAAATATAATTAAATCAGATCTGCAATGGAATCGGTTAAATACAGTTGTGTTGATTCTGAGTACCAGAAGGGAAATGGCTCCACTACTAAACCACCAGCTTTTGATCCATCTAGAATTGAAACCTGGATGTCCAGGATGATGATGTTCTTAGATCTTGTCGATGATCGCCTTTGCACAATAATTATTAATGGTCCATACACCCCAACTACTATTGTTCCTGCAGTTGCAGCTACTGCAACCACTCCTGCTATACCTGAAATGGTTATGCCTAAAAGGGAGGAACAATGGTCAGATGAGGATGAGCGTATGGTAAGGCTAGACAAACAAGCTAAAATTTACATAAGCATGGCACTTCCTGATGAAGTGTTTGAGTCTATTAGATTGTGCACAACAGCGAAACATATGTGGGATACTCTTAGAAACATCTATATTGGAACTCCTGACATAATTTGCTATAGAGAAGTAAATCTAACTCGTCAATATGAGTTGTTTGCTATGGAACCCAATGAGTCACTGGCATCTACCTACACTAGATATCAAGCTTTAATTAATAAAATGGAAAAGGCTAATATAGGAAAGGACCAAAGATTCATTGTTGAAAAGTTTCTAGAGTTACTACCTAGGAAAACTTGAGGAACCATTGCAACATGCATAAGACAAAGAAATGATTATAATTTTCTCAATCTAACTCAAGCTTATGGAATTTTACTAAATTGGGAACAATCTGAGAAGCTAGCTGATCAAAGTGAGCACATTCGTGCTGCACTAGGAGGACAAAAGATTTCGAATGCCCTTGTAGCTGAGCTTGATGAAGCTGATCAAAAGCAGAAAGCAAAGCTCACCAAGTTGAGCTCAAAGTCACTGATTGCAGAAGAAGAAGGTAGTGTCGCTGAAGACAAGTCAGAAGCAAGCTATGATGAAGGACTAGAGAAGTTGGAAAGAGATATGGACATGATGGTTGCAAACTTAAGAAAGAACAGCAGATTCAACATATTTGCTGGTGCATCATCAAATGATGATTCTAAACCAAAAGGTGAGTGCTACAAATGTGGCAAGCCTGGCCATTTTGCAGCTGAATGTCGGTCCAAAGCTGTCAACTCTTTCGCTGATCAAAAACCCAGCTTCAGAAATGACAAGTACAAAACAAAGTACAAGAAGCTGAAGGAAATGTCCAAGTCAAAGAAAAGGAATAAAGGGTTTATTGCTGAAGAAGGATCTGTCAGCGACTCTGACTTAACTTCGTCATCTGATGAGGAAGAAGCAATGATCTGTTTAGACAAGGATTACTGCCTGATGGCTGACAATGCTGCTTTCCATGAAGACATCAAAGAAGTAGCTCAGAAATGTTCAGCATCTGGGTGAGATCTAGAAACTCTCTACAAGGTACATTGTTTTAAGTCTGCATCAGCGAATGAAAAAGATTTAATCTTTGAGACTTTGATAGTTGACTTATCAAATGCTCATGACATTCAGAAAAGACAAGAATGTATGATCAGTGACTTAACATCTAAACTTCAACTTCAAGAATAAAATTTGTTAAAAATAAAAAATCTTACACTTGATCTTGATGCACAAATACATGCAAATCAAATATGCATTCAAGAAAAAGTAAAGTTTGAAACTAAATTTTCACAACTCAATGAAGTGATGAAGTCATGGTGTACGTCTGCATTAAAAGTAAATCAGTGCATTAGTAATCAAATCCCAAAACAAGTTAAAGCTATTCTGGGAGGAGATTATGAAACTGTTGCTGCTCTCGCTGATGCAACCAAAGTCGATCAAATATTCAATCCTGATGAAACATTCTCAGAATTTGTTTTTGAACCAATGTCAGTTTTCAGTGAGCCTAAACCAAATTACTTTGTAAGAAGTTCTCTTGATACTAATAGTTATGATATTGCTGCAAGTATTGATGAACTAAAGAAACTAGAAATTATTGAATCAACAACTTGCACAACTCTTATCAAAACTATCGCTGATGATCAAGAATCTATCAGCGACTTCACTTCTGACACTCCAGTCACTGATGATCTTATCATCAGTGACTTGAAGTCAAAGAAGCAAAATGAAGTAGTAAATCTGAGAACTTCTAAGTCTTCATCAGGTATGAACAATAAGATAAAGAAATCTAAATCCACAAATAAAAAATCCTACAAATGTGGAAGTAGACAGCATGTGTCATCAGATTGTTCATCATCACAAGTTTCATTCAACCAACCATCATTAGTATGTCAGCATTTGGTATCTGAATGTTCAGCTACATCATCTTCAAAATCACAAATAATCAGTGATCATTCAGATACTATTGATGCAAGCCAGTGGAAGCCTGAATCAAAGCCTGGCCACCATGAACCCATCTCAGGATGGGTTCATCAATTGAACTAATTGTTTGTGTATGATGCAGGGCATTCTCAGAGAGACAATTTGGTATCTGGATAGTGGTTGTTCCAGACATATGACCGGATGTAAGTCCTTGCTCAGTGACTACCAGGATGAAAGAGGTCCTGATGTAGTGTTTGGTGATAACAACATTGGTAAGACCAGAGGGTATGGGGTCTTGACCAATGGTAATGTTATGTTTAAGAAGGTGGCATATGTTGAAGGACTGGAGCATAATTTATTAAGCATTAGTCAGTTCTGCGATGCCAAAAATAAAGTGCTATTTGATCATGAAGCTGGAGTTGTTTACAACAAGAATGGAAGCGCTGTCCTGGCTGCTCAAAGAAAAGGCAATACATATGTAGTCAATATAGACTCAGCACAATCAGGAACATGCTTTTATTCCAAAACCGTTTCAGAAGAAAAATGGTTATGGCATAAGCGACTCTCTCATCTGAACTTCAGGGCTATCAGCAAGCTCAGCAAGTATGGCCTAGTCAATGGTCTGCCAAAGTTATCTTACGAGAAAGACAAGCTATGTTCAGCATGTGAGAAGGGAAAGCATCACAGCTCTTCATTCAAAAGTAAACAAACATCTTCAGTGACTGAATGTTTTCATCTACTTCATATGGATCTATTTGGTCCAGTGAGTTCTCCCACCCTTGGTGGTAAAAGGTATTGCTTGGTAATTGTAGATGAATACTCCAGATACACTTGGGTATTCTTTCTCAAAGCCAAAAGTGATGCAACACAGGAAATCATATCCTTTATCAAAAAGATGGAAAACTTAAATGATTGTTCTGTTAAACATTTAAGAAGTGATAATGGCACTGAATTTAGAAATATTGACCTTGAAAGTTTTTGTGATTCAAAAGGTATTTCTCAAAACTTATCTGCACCGAGAACACCTCAACAAAATGGTGTTGCAGAAAGGAGAAATAGAACCTTGATTGAATCAGCAAGGTCAATGCTCATAGATGCTGGTCTTAAGATCCATTTCTGGGCTGAAGCAGTCAACACTGCCTGCTATGCTCAGAATAGGTCTCTGATTGTCAAAAGACATGATAAGACGGCCTATGAGGTGCTAAGGGGGAGAAAACCTGACATAAGTTTTCTCCATGTTTTTGGCAGTACCTGTTATGTCTTAAACAAAAGAGATCACTTAGGGAAGTTTGATCCCAAAACTGATGAAGGTATATTCGTTGGTTATTCAATCATTTCAAAAGCTTTCAAAGTTTATAATAAAAGAAGGGAATGTATTGAAGAATCAATGGATGTCACCTTTGATGAATCTTATGATAAATCACTCACTGATCCAAAAGACTATGAAAATCTTATTTTTAATACAATCAGTGATGACAAGCATGAGATTCATACATCAGATTCTGAAAGGGAAGAAGATGTCCCTGAAGGCATTTCTGGCTCTACTTTAGCTAAGAATGATTCAGGAACGTCATCTTTGCCTGTTGATATCCCATCATCATCATCTCACCATCTGCATCAAAATGATAACACTCACTATTTAAATCAAAGCTTAAACATTAATCATGCTTCAAATGCTGATGTGTCTGATGGATCATCTCTGGGTAATCAAGTCACTGCTGAACCTCAGCGAATGACTAAATGGACTAAACATATAAATAATCAATTGATTATTGGTGATCCACAATCCAAGGTCTAGACCAGATCAGCAACTGCTAACTTTTGTTTGTTTGTAAGCTTTGTGTCACTAATTGAGCCCAAGAAGGTTGATGAGGCACTCACTGATCATCACTGGATAGCTGCCATGCAAGATGAGCTATCTCAGTTTGAAAGAAATAAAGTTTGGAAGTTAGTACCTCAAGTAGCTGGGAAATCTGTGATTGGAACTAGATGGGTGTTCAGGAACAAGATGGACGCTGATGGTGTTGTGATAAGGAATAAGGCCAGATTGGTTGCACAAGATTACTGTCAACAAGAAGGAATTGACTACGATGAAACCTTTGCACCAGTTGCTAGACTTGAAGCAATCAGGTTGTTCTTAGCATATGCAGCTCACAAGAAATTCAAGGTATACCAAATGGATGTAAAAAGTGCCTTCTTGAATGGAAAGCTACAGGAAGAAGTGTATGTTAAGCAAGCACCCGGATTCACTGATCCCAAGCATCCAGGTTATGTCTATAAGCTGGAAAAAGCTTTATATGGACTAAAACAAGCTCCTAGAGCTTGGTATGACACTCTCTCTACTTTCTTAACTAAATGTGGGTATGTCAGAGGGAAAATTGATAACACCCTATTTATCAAAAAGGATAAGAGAGATGTCATATTGGTCCAAATTTATGTTGATAATATTATATTTGGGTCTACTAACAATGACTTGTGCAAGGAATTATCTGACCTCATGACTAAAAGTTATGAAATGAGCATGATGGGTGAACTAACATGTTTCCTTGGTCTGCAAATAAAGCAAACCAAGACTGGTATTTTTATAAATCAAGGAAAGTATGTTAAAGATTTATTAAAGAAATTTGAATTCTCTAATTGCTCATCCCTTGCTACACCAATGTCATCTGCAGTAAAATTACATGCTGACCCTGATGGTAAATCTGTAAACATCACTGCTTACATAGGAATGATCGGGTCACTGCTGTATTTAACTGCTAGTAGACCAGACATTATGTTTGCTACATGTCTATGTGCTAGGTATCAAGCTGATCCAAAGGAATCTCACTTGCTCGATGTCAAAAGAATATTCAGATATCTGAAGGGTACACCAAATCTTGGTCTCTGGTACCCATCTGGTTCAAATTTCTCGCTGAAGGGATATTCAGATTATGATCATGCTGGATACAAAATGGACAGAAAGAGTACCTCTGGTAGCTGTCAGTTTCTTGGAGAAAAGCTTGTAAGCTGGTCAAGCAAGAAACAAAATTCAGTCTCAACTTCTACTGCTGAGGCTGAATATGTCGCTGCTGGAACTTGCACTGCTCAAATTCTGTGGATGAGGAATCAGCTCGCTGACTATGGTTTTGACTTTGGCAATGTTCCAATTTATTATGACAGTCAAAGTGCTATTGCCATAGCAAATAATCCTATGATGCACTCGAGGACAAAGCACATTGATGTCAGATATCACTTCATCAGGGACCACGTCATGAAAGGTGACATTGAACTGCATTTCATTCCAACTGATTACCAACTCGCTGACATCTTTACAAAACCTTTAGATGAGAAAAGATTCACTTTTCTCATCAGCGAGTTGGGGATGTTGAACTTAAATGATTGAACCTGATTGTTTAATAAAAGGTATTTACAGAATATATGGTTTGTAGTCCTAACTCGCTGGCCTATTATTCTCATTGATATGATCAGCAAGAATAATGATTTAGCATAGTTATGATCAATAAATTATATACTCTGTAAATACACAAGAAAATTCTTTATATCACATAAATAGAATATGTTTTGTGCTTCACAATTTGGCTAGCTGATTAGATTAGTATTCTAAGTTGTAATTTGATCAGCGAAATCAAATATGAGACATAATATTTATTTTATTTTAAGATATAATTTTTTTTTCTCTCTGATATCCTAGTTTAATAATTTAATTGGCAATTAAATTATAAAATTAATGTATCAGCGAAGATTCTCCTTATTTAATATGGCATTTATTTCAACATATATTCCATTGCATTTAATACATTTTGTATTTAATAGTTAACGATTTATATTCCTTAGAAATGCTTTATTAAATATCTCATGGTACTCCGAAAAGGTGCACTTTTTCTGACACATCGTATACCTTTTCAGCGTACCACTCCCATCACCATTTAATGCTACCACTCACCACCATCATCACCCTACTCACCTACCATCAACCACCACTTTTTGACCACGTACATACGCTTTTTGACCACATGTTTTGAACCTCAGCAACCCTATATAAGCAGTGAGTCATTTTCAATTTCATTTTTACGCTTTCTTGTTTTTCAAACTTCATCTTCTTCATTTTCTTTCTGCAAAAACCCTAAATCTTTTTCCTTCATTTCTTTTTAATGGCACGTTCAAAAATTTTCAACAACAGTTACACACCGACCCCAGAGATTCAAGCTCTTCGAGCCTCGGCGGTCAGTGAGACACTGGTCGTTACAGTTCCCAAATCAACTTATTTGGGAAATGTAACTTGTGCTAAACCAGAGTATGCGGAGGCGATAAACTTTTTACAAAATCACTTTATCCTCCCTGCTCTTAACTTGTCTCCTGGGGAAATGAACCCAGAATGGCTTAGTGAGTTTTTGTTTACCTGCACTCACCAAGTTGTCGATGGTGTTTCCCAACTCCAGGGTTTTATCGACAATGGTACCCAACCCATTATCATCACTGCCAGCACCATCCGGTCCATTTTACATCTGCCAATCGCAGAGTCGTACGAGTCGCTGCCATAGAGCGACGAAGCCAAGCAAGGCTTAGTTGATCTTACTGAGATTGAGTGTAAATACTCAGTCGATGACAGTGGCAATCGTAAGTACTCTACGGTCCACAAAACTAAAATGGATGGTGTTCGGAATGCAATTTTTACAAATTTTATTCAATCCTTGGGTACAAAATCAGGGAGCTATGATCAATTCAGCTCCCTGGAAGCCCAGATTAGCTGGTCACTGATCAACTCTCTACGAGTTGATTATGCAAGTGTGATCTTTAATGAGATGATCACCAATGTCGCTGAGCCTACCAGGGCAAAATACGTACCCTATCCAAGGTTCATCTCACTGATCTTAAGAGATCAGTTTGCTGCCTACGATAGGATACCGTTTCAGGGATTTGAGCCCACTCTGGTAGGATCTCAAATTTTTGCAAACCCAGCGACTGTGGTTTTACCAACTTTTATGAAACATCCGAGGATACTTGCACCCCAGCCTGTAACTTCTGTACATATGTCCGTTGCTGCCCCCCCATTGACCACGTCACTGACCACACCCCCAGTGACTACTGTTGGTCAACCATCAATCAAGAAACCACCAACTGCTCCCAAGAAAAAAATTCAAATTAGGGTCTCTGACATTAAAGGTTCAGGGACATAGTCAAAAGAAGGGTGAAGTAGTGACTGAACGTTCAGCTCCTGCGGGCACCCTTAATAAACCCAAACCTTCCACTGCTTCACTGGACTCCTGAAAGTCCAGTGATTCTACAAAGGGTAACCAACAGACAGCTGCAGTGGCTCAAACCACTGTTAGCAGTGATTCGGGTGCACCCCACACCCTTCTATCGAGTCAACCCATCAGCCACTTGTCATCCTCCCGAAAGGATGACATTTTAGACAAAGGGCTAGTGACATCAGTGTGTGATAACACACTCATTGCTGATGTCACACCACTGGCTACAGACCCGGGCCACCTCTTATCTATCACTGCACCGGCTGTCAATGTCTCACCACCGACCCATGGTGAGATACAGGTCGCTACTTCTATTTCCAATGAACCATCAGCTAAATCACAAGCTAATGATGAGGAAATCATGCCAATGGACACCTCAGATGATTCCGAACCGATTCCTCCACCCACCTCTAACTCTCCCATCAGAGAACTCTCACCCACCTCCTTCTCAAGTGACAACATCCAAGTCACTGCTGCTGGTTAGACCACACCCACTGACCATGTAGCCCATTCTACACCTACACTATACTTCCCACAACTACTCCAACAAACACCTCTACCTACTCCACATCAGATCAGCTACGGATGGAGTACATTGCCTCATCACAAACCCAGATTAAGATGCTCACTGCTGACCGTGAGGCATTTATAGGCAATGTCTCTGTTCTTCAAAAAGTCATTACTGCTCTTACTGATGTATATAACTCCATTGAACCATGGATCTCATCTTTCAGTGAGAGGGTACAAACGGTAGCTGATGTTAGCACTGCAATAAACCATGCAGTCGCTAAGCTAACCTCCACCTCCACCACCAACTTCACAAATCATGCCGCAGCCATTGCCCAGCTAACCTCCAACCAAAATGACCTAGCTATATCTGTATCCAATTATTTATTCAACACTGATTCTATTGTTAAGGTGCTTCCACAGATTACTAAAGAAATGGGAGTAATAAGAGCTGAGGTCGCTGCCCTCAGAACAGAAACTGCAGATAGGTTTGATAGGGCAGTGGGCCAGTTTGCGCAGACCAGTTAGGGGGAGAATGATGAAGAAGAAGATGACATCTCAGTCTCTGATCCTGAGATGCCTCCTGCTATGACTGATCCGCTTGCAAACAAAGCTCATAGGGAGATAGTGCTCACCACTTATGCACTTCGACCAATTGTGACCAATTGCTGAACAACCAGAGTTGGAAGCCCTTGTAGTTGCTGAACTGCATTGGGTAGATATGGATGTAGCTATGGATATAGTGGATGTCGCTGAATGCTTTCCTGAGTTCAGTGCTGAAGAGCTCAGGAACTATAATGGGCTAGTAAGGCAATGGGCTGAGGATGAGAATGCTAGGGTTGAGGGTACATCAGTGAGCTACGAATTGGCTCGCTGGGAGTGGATGATTAGAGAGGTTGTAGATGATGTATCTGATGATGAGGAAGATGATACCATCATGCATGATGCTGATGATGATGATGACAATAATGATGATAATGGTCAGGGAGGTGGTCATGGAAATGGTCAGGGTAGAAGTTCAGAAAGTGAAGATGACGATGATGTCAATATGGAGGATCAGCAACCCATATCATCTGTCATTAAAAGGAAAAGGACCAGTGACTCCTCTCCTGCATCTATGCCTCCATCTAAGAAACAACAGGTCAGTGACCCTCAATCAAATACTATCATATCTGAGGTAACTGTACCTTCATCCAAACCACCTACCCAAATCTTTCCCTCACCAACAGTAACTAAACCTATCCTCACCCAAAAAATTAACCACAACTACACCGACCCCAGCAACGATTATACCAATCTCCACAGAAACTCTCTCCAACACTACTACATCAGACACTTCCCCCACAGCATGCCTTTCCTCTAACTCAACCTCAGGTATCCCTTGTCCTGATGAGCTGGAATCGATTTTGAGAATAAATTTTGAGGCTGAGTTAAGAGAAAAACAAGAAAGAAAAAGATTGCTGAAAGAACAATCTGATGCTGATCGAGCTTACCTGCTGCAATTAAGCACTAAAGATGCAAATGAAAGGGCCAGACTGCTTAAACTTAAGCAAGATCAAGAAGAGTCTGATGCTGCAATTGCTAGGGTACTCGCTGAAATTGAAGAGAGTGAGCTAGAGCAACAGAAATTGAAAATATCAGCTAGCAAGAACTCTAAAAAGAAAGGGGGAGCTGTCAAAACATCAGTGGATAGAAAATGGGATGAGATAGATAGAAAAAGGTTTGTTGCCCGTATGACAGGGAGATCAAACCCTGCACCTATCACCATGGTAAAGCTAAAGAAGTCTAAGAAGCAATCTCAATCTCAGATACTCATTCAAAGAGGTTCAGAGACTCAAGCCATGCTACTTGATCAAGTATGCAAGCTGCACAGAGAGGAATGGAATGAGATTAGACTTGCTATCAGCCACTCTACAAGTGCAGCTAAGGCTGATGTCCTAAAAGAGATTGATAGGCTATTTCAGAAAATGGTGTCACTGGAACTTCTCAGACCAGAAGATATTGTCACATATGGTGAAGAAATTGATCAGACACCAAGCCCAAGGTATAGGTCAGGCACCATCAGCATCTATCAAATCCCCAATACTTCAAAGCTAAATCTGTCTATCCCTGTTGGTGTGCCAACGCTTGAAGGACATGAGGTCACTGAGGGGGAGAAAGGTCTGGTATACAGGGACTTAAATGGTGTGCTAAGGTTTCAAAGAGAAGCTGAGCTTGAGAAGGTTGATCAGAATCAACTCGTTCACCTAATTAGGTCAGCAAGCATACTTCCAAAGAGCTCAAAGATCAGAAAAGCTATTCTCGATGAAGCCTTGGCAAGAAAAGTCAGATACCTGCCCTCTCAAGAAAAATATGAGCTTGAAGATGAACTTAGAACTGTAAAAGAGGAGGAAAAGGGAGAGATAAGTAGTATAGACTACCTGTAATAGATAGCATTTGTAAATCTTTATATATATAATGCTCTCTTTTAATATCTCCTTGTTGGAAAAGATTACAAGTGTAAGTCTCTGAACGACCAAACAACTATCAGACAACTGAAACCTCTCTGCAACAAAAATTACTCAAGAATTTTCACAGAGCTTCAATCACAATCATTTAGGGGGAGATTGTTGAGTCACTGGTCGCTGGTCTCAACTCATTAGTCGCTGATATAAAGTCACTGATACTCTCTCTGAAAGACTTATTGGAAATGATCGTAGTTGACGCTGCTGTTGCAAAAGTTTTAGTCTTTGATCCTATCTCTCCAGTTAGAAGATGAAGAACCTATCAAGATAAAAGACTCAACTTTGTGTGTTGCTGATACTCATCTATCAGTGAGAGTCTCCAAGTCTTTTTAAGTTATTCCTTCTGCTGAATAAAAGAAGTCACTCTAGTACTGTAGCTCAAGTTACTCTTCAAGAGCACGTTAGCTCGCAGCGAGTAAGGAGAAGTTCTACTACTTTAGTGACTGCAGCATTAAATGTTGCATTAATAAGGAGTTGACATATTCTACACTATTACGGTGCCACGCGTGCTCCTCGTTACTTGGTCCAACATAGAAACTAACATGGCAGCATCTGATTAGTTTAAGGTACAAGGTGATATTTCCCAAGATAGAATGTCGGACCATGATGTATCACATCTCAACTACCTCACCAATCAAGCAGCGACACGTGTCTTTCCAGATCCAGAAATTAAGGATTTCAGTGTCTATAAATAGCGTAGTATGTTGTACTCCATTTTGTGTCGATTGTTCGTATTGTTACTTGTTTGTCAGTGACTAGTTTGTCTAAGATACGAACAACACCAACGAGTGAACTAATAGCGTGTTTGTCCACTATTGGTTCATCTCAGCAAGTGAGCAAGTTAGCGTGTTTGTCCACTACTGCTCATATTCATTTGTAAAAGCTGTATTGTTTGATTTAGATTAGCTTTGGCTAATCTATTCCGCAATCAACAATAGATAAATTTTATCAATAAAAGAATTTATCTTTCAGCTAGTATTGCATCAACAATTGAACTGCCTATTATACTTATATATATATTTGTGTTCATTTTGCTGTCATTTAAACACGGTTAAAAACTTGCTAAATAAATTAACACATTAAAACAGAAAAGTTTTTAATTGTATTCAACCCCCCCCCCCTTCTACAATTAACCGGCTGTTAACGATTCATAATCACTAACATAATAGTGATTAGGGACTCACAGAAGATATTAGGGGAATCAGAGATATGATCAAACAAAATCATGATGTTGGTTCTAACAATAAACCTCCTTTGTATACTGCTGATATGGATTACGCATATTGGCGTGACCGATTTGAACAATACGTAGATTTCCATTGTCCAGAGCTCTGGGGTCTACTCAGAGAAAGATATGAAGGTCCAGTAGCCGAGGGAGATTATCGTGGTATCCCTCCATCCAAGACATATAAAGCTATGTCTCCTGAAGAGAAAAAAGGAGTATGACATTGAGAGAAAGACCCATTCAGATATCTGTATGTGCCTCACTAAAGATGTCTTACGACTTTTCAAAACTCATGACATCACATACGATCTTTGGAAGGCTATTGAAACAAGATGTGGAGGAAATCAGAAGTATAAGGAGGCTAAACTAGAACTAATCAACAAACAGTATGATCTGTTTGATATTCTTCCTAATGAAACGGCATCTGGATTATTCACAAGATACTCACAGTTAGTTAGTGAGTTAACCGAGGGAGGTTACAATTTCCCTTAGATTGAGGTGAATAAGAAGCTGTTGGATGTTTTGCCTAGTACTTGGGACGTAAAAGTACAATTTCTAAAGGAGAGCCAAGAGTTGGCAAGAATGAATCTGGATGAGTTAATTGGCGTTCTTCAAGCTCATGCAATGGAGTTGAAGAAAAAGGAGTGTAAATCGGGTGGTTTTGTTCAAGACCCGACATTATATGGAGGAAAGGTAAACACCGGGAAGACTTATGATGGAATGGCCTTCATTTCTGATACGAGTTCTTCATTGCAGTCTACTGGTGTTCATCATCTAGTTTATGCTTCTGGACCTTCACAAGGTTCACAACAGCAAGTTGCAATTTCCCCTGCTATTGAAGAACATGCTGCTATCTACACAACTTTTCTTAGCTCCTACAAGGATCTGGTTTCACAACCAAATTCTACACTAGAACTTGCTAAAGAAGATTATGCTCAATTGGATGACGATGATCTTGAGCAAATGGATTTAAACTGGAATATTGCCATGATCTCAAGAAGAGTTCAAAAATTCTTGCAACGGACTGGACGCAAGAGTTTGGAAGGAAACGACAAAACCAGTTTTGGTTTTGACAAGAGAAAGGTCCGCTACTATAATTGTCAGAATTTGGGACATTTTGCTAGAGAATGTGAGAAACCCAAAGTTCCTCCATCGGGTTTTACGAAGCCTGATGCTCCTAAAGCTCCAGAGAAGGAAGAAGTAAAGCAAGCGACAGCTGATGCATTAGTTGTCTTTGAGCTCACATTACTAATGAGGTACGCAATGAACCAGAAGAGCCTTTGAACTGTATTTCATGCATTAAGTTAACTGAATCTTTAAAGTGCTTTCAAGAAGAAAATGTAGAATTAAGGAAAAAGGTTGAAAAACTTAATGAGTCCAATAAGTACTTAAAAGCTAATGAACAACTGTATGATTAGAAAATTGAGGCTTATAAATTAGACACTCAAAAGTACAAATCCAAGGTCTTTAGTCAACAGGATGCTATTAACAGCTATCTTGCTGAAATAGAACTGTTAAGAAAGGAACTCTCTGATTTAAAAATTGAGTATGATAACTATAAAAACAAGATTCTAGGTTCTTCTTCCTCTACGGTTGCCTTCAATGAAATCCTTAATAAGCAGAGGACAGATAACAAAACTAAGACAGGACTAGGCTATTCTGAAGTCCCGCCTCCCACTGAATATTGTCCTATGCCTATTAAGGAAGGCACTGAAGAGATTCATGTTGACTATGCATTGTTATATGGTATCAAGTCAAAGGTGAATAAGCAAAACAAACAGCCAAAGGAGAAAACCAAGCGGCCAGAGTATCCTTCGCCTAAGTTTGTTAACTCTGAGACTGTATCTCCAGTTAGTGTTGAGGAGATAGTTGAGATTGAGGATATTATAGATGAGGAGTATCCTAAGGTTGAAAAGGTTGAGGTCAAAACAGAAAAAGTGTTTTTGACGACTGAAAATGTCCTTAAAGTACAAAATGATAAGGGCAAGAAAAAGGTTTTAAATGAGAAAACTCAAACTTTACAGACACCTGTAAAGATTTTGAAAAATAACTTAAACTTGAACAATGAAAGAGTTTCATGTAAAAAACCTTCACCTTCAACCAATCAACCGAAACAAACACCTTCTCAAACTTGCACACACTGTGCTTGTTCTAAAACTGCCTCACCTTCCACTCAGGTAAATCCTCAACCTCAACCAATTGTTGAGAATCGTTCCTGTTTCTACTGTAAGAAACAGGGACATTTAATTCGTGATTGTCCCAAGCTTTCTCATCAGCGCTATGGGAGAGATATGCCTAGAACTTCTTTTTATATAAATTCATTTTCACCACCTAGGCGTTATTCCAACTCTCCCAAGCCTGTATAAAAGCAAAGTAATGTTGGGCAAAAACCTTTGCCAAAACAAAAGCCCGACATTGCTCCCAAACCAACTTTCGAACAATCTAAAGTTTGGAAACGAAAGGAGTCTGCTAGTGACTCTTCCGTCATCAACAAAAACACATTAGATGAAAATTCTGATTTGTTGAAAAATAAAGTTCTGTCCGATGTGATTATTGTTGATGACCTTGGTAGACCTAAGTCTGTAAAGGCTTGGGTCACCATTTCTAACTAATCTCCTTACTTTTATGTGTTACAGCAGTCAAAACATGTTAAAGATAGTGAATGGTTCATGGATAGTGGCTGCTCGCGACACATGACTGGCGATGTGTCTCTTTTGACGGATGTTAAACCACACGCCGGAGGACATGTTGCCTTTGCTGGAGATACTGGAGGAACGATTACTGGAAAGGGAAGGCTAACTAATGGGAAAGTTAGCTTTGAGAATGTGAACTATGTGGCTCAACTCACTCACAACTTGCTGAGTGTTTCACAAGTCTGTGATAAGGATTATACCACAACATTCACAAAAATAGAATGTGTGATCTTGAAGCCGGGTTTCGTTATCCCTGAAGAATGGGTGCTTATGCGGGCGCCACGGAGAAGTGATACCTACGTTGTAACACCCCCAAAATCACAGTTTAGCGGAAGCAAGCTTTGGGGTGCTACTAATCAAATATCACAACACAAAAGTTAAGCAAACGACATCTATATGCAAAGTTTGTAAAATAGTTACATTTCCATACATAAAATGTTTGAAACATAACGTTTCCTGTTACAAAATGAAGTTCCCTAGAGTCCGCGTAAAAAGGCGGGAGATTCTATTACATAATCATAATAAATACAAAAGATAATGCTAAGAATCTCCGTTAAATGCAAGGTCGAAGTCATGCGACTCTAGCTAGGTCCTGAGGGAATCCTACTCCGTATGTGTACCTGAGATACAAAGCTAAAAAGGTCAACACGAATATTGGTGAATCTCACAGGTTTGTAAATAAAGTAAGATTTTGAACACAAGATTTCATTAATAAGGCCCGCAGGCGTAAACCAGTTATTTGCAATTATCGCAATATAAAGTAAGTAAGTTATACCATTGCCATGAGGCTCATAATCGAAGCTTAACCCGTAAATAATAAATTTGCTCCTGTGACATGCTCGGAAATTGAGCAAGCATCAGTAATGAATAATAGTCGCCCGTTTATACAGATCGGTTCGTGGTATCGCTACTACCCCGGGCGGGGAGGGTCATTTCCCTAATGGATCCATTAACTAGTGTTCGCGCTTAAGTACATAACTAACGATATATGATGAGGAGGCTTCCCCAAATAAATGGTGAGAAAACTCATGCAATTCCGTTTGGTAAACATGTAAATCAGTACTCGTGTTCGTAAAAATAAGCTATGTATCTCACCCCGTAAGTAAAACAGTAAAACAGTAAAAGTGGGGCTATGAGACTCACCTGAGTCCAGTAAGTACGTATGCGTAATCAACCAGGTAAAAGCGGTTGTAAGTCTGTGTATCGATTTTCAGAACCCTGCAACCTTCTGGCGTCCGTAACGCACAAGGTTGTAAGTAAACTAGTAAACGAGTTGGTGTCTTAAAAGATCACCCATGCTAGTTGTCCACTCAACTAGGACATGTCCAAGTGTTTGTTTAGTAAAACGTTTGTATTTTGAAAACAAGTATGGCCCGTTGGTGACGGTTTGTAAAAATAATCCGAGAGTGGTATTATAATGTATTTCGTTTGATCAAAAATCGTATCTAGGATTTAAATTCGGAAAATTAGTCAAGTCGTGTTATGGACTGAAATAGTGGTGCGAATTGGGTTTGCGGTGCGAGCCGAGTTCGGCTCGCAAGGCAGTAGGCTGCGAACTGAACTCAGTTCGCAACACAAGGTTCGGTTCGCAAGTCGACTCGCAGGTCAACTTGCAGGTCAGCTCGCAAGTCCACTCGCAGGTCGACTCGCAAGTCAACTCGCAGGTCGACTCGCAAGTCAACTCGCAGGTCGGCTAGCAGGTCAACTCGCAGGTCGACTCGTAAGTCAACTCGCAGGTCGGTTCGGTTCGCCGTTGGGTTCGCAAGTTCAATCTTCGGTTCGCAATTGGGTTCACCTCGCAGGACGAACAGATCTCGGTTCGCAGAACGAGCTGTTCGAACACTTTTTCATAAAAACGCATTTTCAAGTCGATTTTTGGGTAAATCTTTGTTGAGTAAACGTTCTAGCATGTAAATAAAAGTTTAAGTAATTTAAAAGAGTTTTGAAGTACCTTACCTACGAAATCGAAAATGGAGAAGATGAAGATGGAGAGCTCGAGATGGTGATCGTTTCTCCTTGAATCAACTCCGCAAGATGATGAGTTTTGGGTGACGTTTTGAGGTGGTTTGGGGCTGTAAATTGAGAGTGAGAAGGAGAGAAAGAGTGTGTGTATGTGTGTTTAGTGTGAAATGAAGAAAGAAGGGAACAAAAGGGTTTTTAAAAAGGATGGGTCCTGGGTCGGTTTGGTTTGGGTCCGCGGGTCTGAGCCGACCCACTTGGGTCTCGGCTCGCGGGTTTGTGTTTCCGAGTTTTTATATCGTGGGTCGTTGTCGGTTAAATCCCGTAATTGTTTAAATGTTGTTTCGCGCTATTTGTTAAAGTGTATCCGAAGTATTTTATCATAATACTTAATAATGAGTTATAAAAATATAACTTGAATTACTTCCCATTGTTAGGCGCGTTTCGTGTGATCTCGTCGCGTTCGGAATGTTTTTAAACGATACTAGATACGTGTAGTATATTTACACAATATATTAAAGCAAGTAAGGTTTGTTTGGTTAATTCAAAATTATTTAAAAGTTTTTGTCACCAACGTCCAATCTAGATTTTTATAGGATCTCGTACGTTTGGTAAGTGTATGATTTAAACGAATTACGTACGCGTGTAGGTAATTTCACAAAAGTCTCGTATATTTAGATTAACACAAAACTAAATACATGAAATTACAAGTAGTTTAGGCACTAATCCAAAGTCCTAAATTGGCGGTTGTTACATTCTCCCCTCGTTAGGAGAATTTCGTCCCGAAATTAAGCTCAAGTCGTATGAGCAGGGTCTGTGAACAAGTGTGGATATTTCAGTCGCATTTGGTCTTCCCGTTCCCAAGTGAATTCAGGACCGCGCCTCGAATTCCACCTGACCTTGACAATGGGAATACGACTCTGTTTTAAACGCTTGATCTCATGGTCCATTATTTCCGCGGGTTCCTCGACAAAGTGAAGTCTATCATCGATTTGTATTTCGTCGAGTGGTACAATCAGTGTCTCGTCAGACAGACATTTCTTTAAGTTAGAAATGTGAACGGTAGGATGTACGCTACTAAGTTCGGTAGGTAACTGTAGTCGATACGCCACTGAACCAATCCTCTCGCGAATTTCAAATGGTCCAATGTACCTAGGGTTCAGTTTTCCTCGTTTTCGAATCGAATAACACCTTTCCATGGTGCCACCTTAAGGAGTACCTTGTCCCCAACCTGGAACTCAAGATGTTTGCGTCTCACGTCGGCGTAACTTTTCTGACGATCGCGGGTGGCTTTCAGTCGGTTTTGGATACTAACGATATTCTCGGTGGTTTCGTGAATGATTTCTGGACCAGTGAGTTGGGTATCCCCCACCTCAGTCCAGCCAAATAGGTGATCGGCACTTACGTCCGTAGAGTGCCTCGAAAGGTGCGGTCTTGATGCTAGCATGGTAACTGTTGTTGTAAGAGAATTCGCACAAAGGCAAGTGATCTTCCCAGTTTTTACCGAAGTCAACCACGCAGGCGCGTAGCATGTCCTCCAGTGTTTGAATAGTTCGCTCGCTTTGGCCGTCAGTTTGAGGATGATATGCTGTACTCATATCCAAATGAGTACCGAGAGATTTTTGTAGTGACTGCCAAAAGTTAGAAGTAAAACGACTGTCCCTATCCGAGATGATCGAGATAGGTACGCCGTGTCGTGAAACAATTTGTTTGATGTAGATGCGAGCCAATCGCTCCATCTTGTCAGTTTCCTTGATGGACAGGAAATTGGCAGATTTCGTGAGACGATCTACAATTACCCAAATTGTATCGCAACCGTTTGAAGTTTTCGGTAGTTTGGTAATAAAGTCCATGGAAAGTTGCTCCCATTTCCATTGAGGAATTTCAGGTTGTTGGAGCAATCCCGAAGGTCTTTGGTGTTCGGCCTTGACCTTTGAACAAGTTAGGCATTTACTGACGTACACGGCGATGTCAGCTTTCATGTTAGGCCACGAATACAATCCTTTGATGTCATGATACATCTTTTCAGAACCAGGATGTATAGAATATCGAGATTTGTGAGCTTCAGTCATTACCAAATCTCGTAAGTTTCCAAATTTGGGTACCCATACCCGGTTAGAGAAGTACCGAGTTCCATCAGGTCTGGTTTCAAATTGTTTATTCATGCCTCGCAGGGCTTCATCGGTGACGTTTTCAGGTTTGAGTGCTTCGAGTTGAGCGGCAAGAACCTGGGTGACGAGATCGCTGTGGATGGTAATACTGAGGGCTCGGACCCGAAGGGGTCTCACGCGTTCTTTTCGGCTCAAGGCATCGGCGACTACGTTCGCCTTGCCTGGATGGTATTTGATTTCGTAGTCGTAGTCACTAAGTAACTCGACCCAACGACGTTGCATCATGTTTAGATCCTTTTGATCGAATATGTGTTGGAGGCTTTTGTGATCGGTAAAGATGGTACTTTTCGTACCGTAAAGGTAATGTCTCCAGATTTTTAGCGCGAAAACCACGGCACCTAATTCCAGGTCGTGTGTCGTATAGTTTTTCTCATGAACCTTCAGTTGTCGTGAGGCATAGGCAATGACTTTCTCTCGTTGCATTAACACGCACCCAAGTCCTTGGTGTGAGGCGTCGCAGTAAACCACGAAGTCATCGGTGCCTTCAGGTAGGGACAAGATTGGCGCGCTGCAAAGTTTGTGTTTCAGTAATTGGAAGGCTGACTCTTGTTTGTCGGTCCAATCGAATTTCTTGTCTTTCTGAGTCAGTGAGGTTAAGGGTAAGGCTATTTTGGAGAAATTCTCAATGAATCGTCGATAGTATCCGGCGAGACCTAAGAATTGTCGTACCTCGGTTGGTGTGGTTGGTGCTTCCCAGCACTTAATGGCCTCGATCTTAGCTGGATCAACACGTATCCCTTGACTGTCAACGACATGCCCTAGGAATTGTACTGTTCGTATCCAGAACTCACACTTGGAGAACTTGGCGTATAACTCCTCGTGTCTGAGTAATTCCAAGATGGTTTTCAGGTGTTGGCCATGTTCGGTTTCATTGCGCGAGTAGATCAAAATGTCGTCAATGAACACGATGACAAACTTATCTAGATAGGGTTTACACACCTGGTTCATAAGGTCCATGAATACAGTTGGCGCGTTGGTTAAGCCAAAAGGCATCACTTGAAATTCGTAATGTCCATAGCGGGTTCTGAAAGCTGTTTTTGGGATGTCGGAGTCTCGAACTCGAAGTTGGTGGTAACCCGACCGGAGGTCGATCTTAGAATAGAAACTCGACCCCTGAAGCTGGTCAAACAGGTCATCAATGCGAGGGAGTGGGTAACGGTTCTTGACAGTTAACTTGTTAAGTTCACGATAGTCGATGCACATGCGGAAAGAACCGTCTTTCTTTTTCACGAATAAGACCGGAGCTCCCCAAGGTGAGGAACTTGGTCGAATGAATCCCTTATCCAGGAGTTCCTGTAACTGAGGAGACAACTCCTGAAGCTCGGATGGGGCTAGTCGGTAAGGTGCTCGTGCCACCGGTGTTGCACCGGGCACAAGGTCAATAGAAAATTCGACTTGTCTCGGTGGTGGAAGGCCAGGCAAGTCTTCAGGAAAGACTTCTGGGAAATCCTGAACAATAGGCACATCCTCCAGTCGCTTCTCCTCCAACTTTTTCTCCATAACATGTGCGAGAATCGTTTGGTACCCTTTTCTCAAGTATTTTCGGGTTTTCATGCAAGAAATGATGTTTAGGCCCGTCCCGTCGGTCTCCCCTTGTATGACTAGAGTCCCACCGGTGACGAGAGGGATTCGGACGATTTTCTCAAAACAAACTATTTCGGCTCGGTGCTTGGATAACCAATCCATGCCGACGATGATGTCAAAGCTACCGATCTCGATGGGTATCAAATCAATGGAGAAGAGCTCATTAGCTAGATTTAAAGTGCAATTAGGTATCACACTGTTGGCCTCAATAAGTTTTCCGTTTCCCAACTCTACTATGTACTTAGAATCTAAGGCTATAGGTGTAGTGTCAAGTAGTGGGTAGAATTTATCAGACATAAAGCTCTTATCAGCACGAGTATCAAATAGGACAGTAGCAGTTAAATTGTTGAGAAGGAACGTACCCGTGACCACATTGGGGTCTTGACGGGCTTCCCCTGATTTCAGCACAAAAGCTCTTCCTCGAGCGTTGTTGTTGTTCTTGTTGTTGTTGTTTTTCTGCTTGGGGCAGTCGCTCTTGAAATGTCCTGGATTTCCACACCCAAAGCAAGTCTTCGGCGTGTTAGGGTTGGGGGTAGGGGTGTTGGTTTGGCAATCCTTGGACAAGTGCCCGAACTTTTTGCAATTAGTACAAGGGCAGGGACCGTCATGATGGCGGGTGCATTTGGAACAGTAAGGTTTGTTCCCGACGTACCCTTTCCTCTCAGTAGATCCCGAGGAATAAGCCTTAACAGACTCAGGCTTTTTGTTGAAGGTTTGGTTGGAGGAATTGAGGCTTCCTTCCCATTTACGCTTGTTGTTTGTTGTTGGGGTCGAAGTTGTGCCACGGCGGACAGAGTTGGCCGTTAGTTCGTGAGCCATACGAATGGCGCTTTGTACAGTACCAGGTTTGGATGAAGTCACCAGGTCTTGAAGTTTGTCGGGGAGTCCATCTATGTACTTCTCGATCCTCTTGTACTCGGGATCGACCATGGATGGGCACAGAAGTGCCAGTTGGTGAAAACGGTTGGTGTAACCCATGATGTCATCACCCTGCATTTTGTGGTTCCAGAACTCTACTTCCAGCTGCTTCAATTCATCTCGGGGGCAGTACTCTCCCCTCAACAGCTGCTTTAACTCATCCCATGAGAGTTTGTAAGCATTTGCAATACCCACAGTCTGGGCATAGGTGTTCCACCAGGTAAGGGCGGTGTCAGAAAATGTACTGGCGGAGAACTTGACCTTGTCTCCTTCTGTGCAGTTGCAAATAAGGAACACCGATTCGATTTTCTCGATCCAGCGTACTAGACCGATTGCTCCTTCGGTACCTGCAAAGCTCAGGGGTTTGCAGTTCTGAAAGTCTTTGTAAGAGCAGAGTTTGGGTTGGGGCCCATTGGTAGCTGTATCTTCGCTACTAGGAATAGGTGTCCGGGTAGCCAAGGCTTGGGCCACACTGCGGGAAATTAGATCCGCTATTTCCGTTTCGCTTAGGGTGACCTGGCGTCGGGGAGGCATGATGCTGAACAAGGAGAACAAGAAAGGGAAAATAAGAGATTTGTACGAATTTATGATACATCTCACGTATATATGATGGAATATACGAGAACAGAGTGACGTGATAACCATATTCCCATATTTCATTAGATAATTAGATTATATACAAGTCATGAGTTCTAGAGGGTTACACAATATAGTAAATACAAAAGATGCCGGGAATTGTTTCATCCGGTCAAATTACATAGGTCCTACGAAAGCATAATAGAATACAGATGCAGCCTAAGCTAATTCCGACGTAGATTGAGCTGTGGCAGCAGTGCGTTGAGGCGGTCCACAGATTCGGCGAGTCTGTTGGCCGTTCGGAGGGCGTCCTCGGTTTCCCTTAGACGTGTCTCGCACTGATGGAGTCTTGATTGAAGGACAGAGATCTCGTTTCGGTTTCCAATCACTTGGTTTTGGACAACCTCCATGGTTTCGACTGTGTTTCATGGTGGTAATAGTGTGATTGTGATCTTCGGAGACCTGTTCGATTCGCTCCATTGCTGTGAGTCTCCAGTTCTCGCGAGTTTCTTGGAGTTCGATATCCATTTCATGGAGTCGTTGGTCGTGATGGTACACCCTAGCGGCTAAGTCCGGTAGAGTGAGGTGAGTAGGATATGGGCTGGTTCGAGGCGAATGGGCGTCCCTCCTAGTCATCCTTGGGTTTTGTGTTCCATGCGGATAAGAGCGTGACGAACTTGGTGGTGTGTTTGCCATTCTGAGACAAAGTGTTAGAAAGAATGAGGCCTACTTATACATATATAGCATATAACATAGCCTAGTGTGTCTAGCACAACCAAGTATCGGTTCTATTTCTCTCGTGGTCAGAGTCAACTAGTGTATTCCTGTTCGATATAACCCCTTTCAGGTTTCACATCATCTTTCCTTAATTGTACATAGTTGATCAGGCTATGTTAAATTAACGTCGTATGATGCAATTCCCGAACCAGTCATACCTAATGAGGAAATACTGCCTAACGGTCATAGTCTAGGCCCACTAAATGCAACCTAGTTCGCTATAACCTTAGGCTCTGATACCAATCTGTAACACCCCCAAAATCACAGTTTAGCGGAAGCAAGCTTTGGGGTGCTACTAATCAAATATCACAACACAAAAGTTAAGCAAATGACATCTATATGCAACGTTTGTAAAATAGTTACATTTCCATACATAAAATGTTTGAAACATAACGTTTCCGGTTACAAAATGAAGTTCCCTAGAGTCCGCGTAAAAAGGCGGGAGATTCTATTACATAATCATAATAAATACAAAAGATAATGCTAAGAATCTCCGTTAAATGCAAGGTCGAAGTCATGCGACTCTAGCTAGGTCCTGAGGGAATCCTACTCCGTATGTGTACCTGAGATACAAAGCTAAAAAGGTCAACACGAATGTTGGTGAATCTCACAGGTTTGTAAATAAAGTAAGAGTTTGAACACAAGATTTCATTAATAAGGCCCGCAGGCGTAAACCAGTTATTTGCAATTATCGCAATATAAAGTAAGTAAGTTATACCATTGCCATGAGGCTCATAATCGAAGCTTAACCCGTAAATAATAAATTTGCTCCTGTGACAT
The DNA here is from genome assembly GCA_963422505.1 of Pseudognaphalium luteoalbum. Classification (NCBI taxonomy): domain Eukaryota; kingdom Viridiplantae; phylum Streptophyta; class Magnoliopsida; order Asterales; family Asteraceae; genus Pseudognaphalium; species Pseudognaphalium luteoalbum. The sequence continues at coordinate 117,015,215 of OY730192.1, read as the reverse complement.
GCTCGGAAATTGAGCAAGCATCAGTAATGAATAATAGTCGCTCGTTTATACAGATCGGTTCGTGGTATCGCTACTACCCCGGGCGGGGAGGGTCATTTCCCTAATGGATCCATTAACTAGTGTTCACGCTTAAGTACATAACTAACGATATATAATGAGGAGGCTTCCCCAAATAAATGGTGAGAAAACTCATGCAATTCCGTTTGGTAAACATGTAAATCAGTACTCGTGTTCGTAAAAATAAGCTATGTATCTCACCCCGTAAGTAAAACAGTAAAACAGTAAAAGTGGGGCTATGAGACTCACCTGAGTCCAGTAAGTACGTATGCGTAATCAACCAGGTAAAAGCGGTTGTAAGTCTGTGTATCGATTTTCAGAACCCTGCAACCTTCTGGCGTCCGTAACGCACAAGGTTGTAAGTAAACTAGTAAATGAGTTGGTGTCTTAAAAGATCACCCATGCTAGTTGTCCACTCAACTAGGACATGTCCAAGTGTTTGTTTAGTAAAATGTTTATATTTTGAAAACAAGTATGGCCCGTTGGTGACGGTTTGTAAAAATAATCCGAGAGTGGTATTATTATGTATTTCGTTTGATCAAAAATCATATCTAGGATTTAAATTCGGAAAATTAGTCAAGTCGTGTTATGGACTGAAATAGTGGTGCGAATTGGGTTTGCGGTGCGAGCCGAGTTCGGCTCGCAAGGCAGTAGGCTGCGAACTGAACTCAGTTCGCAAGACAAGGTTCGATTCGCAAGTCGACTCGCAGGTCAACTCGTAGGTCAGCTCACAAGTCCACTCGCAGGTCGACTCGCAAGTCAACTCGCAGGTCGGCTCGCAGGTCAACTCGCAGGTCGACTCGCAAGTCAACTCGCAGGTCGGTTCGGTTCGCCGTTGGGTTCGCGAGTTCAATCTTCGGTTCGCAATTGGGTTCGCCTCGCAGGACGAACAGATCTCGGTTCGCAGAACGAGCTGTTCGAACACTTTTTCATAAAAACGCATTTTCAAGTCGATTTTTGGGCAAATCTTTGTTTAGTAAACGTTCTAGCATGTAAATAAAAGTTTCCTAAGTAATTTAAAAGAGTTTTGAAGTACCTTACCTACGAAATCGAAAATGGAGAAGATGAAGATGGAGAGCTCGAGATGGTGATCGTTTCTCCTTGAATCAACTCCGCAAGATGATGAGTTTTGGGTGACGTTTTGAGGTGGTTTGGGGCTGTAAATTGAGAGTGAGAAGGAGAGAAAGAGTGTGTGTATGTGTGTTTAGTGTGAAATGAAGAAAGAAGGGAACAAAATGGTTTTTAAAAAGGATGGGTCCTGGGTCGGTTTGGTTTGGGTCCGCGGGTCTGAGCCGACCCACTTGGGTCTCGGCTCGCGGGTTTGTGTTTCCGAGTTTTTATATCGCGGGTCATTGTCGGTTAAATCCCGTAATTGTTTAAATGTTGTTTCGCGCTATTTGTTAAAGTGTATCCGAAGTATTTTATCATAATACTTAATAATGAGTTATAAAAATATAACTTGAATTACTTCCCATTGTTAGGCGCGTTTCGTGTGATCTCGTCGCGTTCGGAATGTTTTTAAACGATACTAGATACGTGTAGTATATTTACACAATATATTAAAGCAAGTAAGGTTTGTTTGGTTAATTCCAAATTATTTAAAAGTTTTTGTCACCAACGTCCAATCTAGATTTTTATAGGATCTCGTACGTTTGGTAAGTGTATGATTTAAACGAATTACGTACGCGTGTAGGTAATTTCACAAAAGTCTCGTATATTTAGATTAACATAAAACTAAATACATGAAATTACAAGTATTTTAGGCACTAATCCAAAGTCCTAAATTGGCGGTTGTTACATACGTGATGAACATGCGAACTATGGAGACTACAGATGAATACACTTGTCTCCTGTCAAAGGCTTCGGAAAAGGAATCACTACTTTGGCATCGACGGATGGGACATATTCATTTTCGCAAAATGAATTTCCTCATAAATAATGATTTGGTAAACGGAGTTTCAAAACAGTCCTTTGCTCTAAAAGATGACTGTATTGCATGCCACAAAGGGAAACTCCACAAAAAGTCCCATAAGTCTAAGGTAGTGAATTCTATTGTTGCACCACTGGAGCTCTTACATATGGATCTTTTTGGTCCTATTTCCACTAAGAGCATTGGTGGCCGATCTTACTGCTTAGTAGTCACCGATGACTACTCCAGATTTTCATGGGTATACTTTCTTGCTGCGAAGAGTGAAACAGCACATATTTTGGTGTACCTATTAGATAAGTTGGCAAATTTGTGCAACTTAAAGGTGAAGAGACTGCGAAGTGACAATGGAACTGAATTCAAGAATTCAACTCTCGAGTTATAATGTGCCACGAAAGGCATTGATCATCAGTTCAGTGCTCCAAGAACTCCTCAACATAATGGAGTTGCAGAATGTAAGAATAGGACTATTATCGAGACAGCTCGAACTATGCTGGCTGATTCTAAGCTACCTATCATATTTTGGGCTGAGGCAGTCAGTACTGCTTGTTACGTTCTGAATCAAATGCTCACGGTTAAGAAATAGAACAAGACCTGTTATGAACTTTTCAATAACCGTAAGCCAACTCTGCAGTTTCTAGAGCCGTTTGGGTGTCCGTGTCTGATTATGATCCCAAAAGAAAAAGTCTCAAAGTTTGGAGCTAAAGCTGTTGAAGGGATTTTTCTTGGTTATTCAGTTAAGTCTTCAAACAAAAGAGTCTACATTAAATCAACACACCAGGTGGAGGAGCATTTTGAGGTAAAATGCTTACGTTACACGGATCCTTCTCAAGGAACGGGTCCGGATTGGTTGTTTAATTATAAGGATGTGTTTAACTCTTTTGACATCCCCGAAGAAGATGATGAAGAGGAGGAGTTGGTTACCCTACTTCATGGCATCAGTCTATGTCAAGACACGTCTACCTCAAAACCTACATCAACACCTACTCCAACACCCACACCATCACCTACAACACCCACACCATCGCTTACTACACCTTCTCCTATTACCCTACCTTCGAATGCTCCTTCGACTTCAGGAACGATTAATGCAAAAGATCTTCCTGATGATCCCAATATGCCTCCTTTAGAGGAAGCCGAAGAAGAAGAAACTATCTTCACGAACTTTAACGCTCATGATGAAGAAGATGCGGAACCACAACAACCAGTGCAACCTGAAAGTTCTACTGCTCCTGAGACTATAACTGTTCCTGCCACTGAAGGGGATATGAACAATTTGGAGTTAGTACTTGCGCCGAATGTAATCCCAGTGACACGTGTACACAGGGATCACCCCCATCGATAATATTATTGGTGATCCTAATGTTGCGGTTCAAACAAGAAAACAAGTGAAACAAAATCCAAATCAAGAAATGTTGAATCTGGTTGCTCGGATAAATTCTTGTCATTTATCCCAAATTGAACCCAAGAAGGTTGATGAGGCCTTAAAAGATCCATCCTGGGTCGAGGCCATGCAAGAAGAATTACAGTAGTTCAACAAGCTACACGTTTGGGATATAGTTCCGTTACCCAAAGGTGCTCACTTAAATAGCACTCGATGGGTATTTCGAAATAAGATGGACGATCGGGGTATAGTGATTCGTAATAAAGCTCTATTGGTTGTTCAAGGTTTTAGTCAAATCGAGGGTTTGGACTATGATGAAGTCTTTGCTCCTATGGCAAGACTTGAGTCTATTCGTATCTTCCTTTCATTCGGTTCTTTCAAGGAGTTTCGTGTTAACCAACTCAATGTTAAAAGTGTCTTCCTGTATGGACAAGTGGATACGGATGTGTACGTTAAACAGCCTTGAGGTTTTGAAGACCCTGAGCATCCAGAAAACGTTTGCAAATTGAACAAGGCGTTATATGGTCTTCATCAAGCTCTGAGGCTTTGGTATGAAAGGCTCACTACTCACCTAATCAAGCATGGTTTTGTTCGAGGGAATATTGACAGTACTCTGTTCATCCGTAAAGAACAGACTGGGGATCGAGAAGATATGTTACTTGTGCAGGTTTGTGTGGATGATATTATCTTTGGCTCTACAAATGAGTCAATTTGCAAGCACTTTGAGGAGATCATGAAGTCTGAGTTTGAGATGAGTGCGTTGGGGGAGCTCAAATTCTTTTTAGGTGTACAAGTTGAGCAGTCTGCAAAAGGTATTTATATTTATTAGTCAAAATATGTCAAAGAAATGTTGACTACATATGACCTGCTCAATTGTAAAACCTATGGGACTCCTATCGAACTTAATCACAACCTTAGACTTGCTGAGGATGAGGAAGATTGCAAGGAAAAGGACTATCGCTCAATGATAGGTTCTTTGATGTATTTGACTACCTCTCGACCGGATATTGTGTTCGCGGTATCCATCTGCTCATGCTTTCAAGCCAAACCCAAGGTGTCTCACATGAAGGCGGTAAAGCGAATTTTTGGTTATCAGCGAATTTTTGTTTATCTCAAACATAGACCCAATCTTGGTCTATGGTATTCAAACGAGAAATCATTCGCTCTTACTGCCTATTCGGATTCTGATCATGGCGGCTGCAGCATAGACAAGAAGTCTACCACTGGTGGATGCCAATTCCTCGGATCTCATTTGGTCTTGTGGAAATGCAAGAAACAGACTACAGTTTCTCTTTCAACTGCAGAAGCTGACTACGTTGCTGCTGCCAGTTGCTGCTCTCAGGTTCTATGGATTCAGCATCAACTGCATGATTACGGGTTACTTCTTTCCATGACTCCTATTCACATAGATAACACTGCTGCTATATCTATCACACGCAATCCCGTACATCACTCTAAGACTAAACAAATTGAACTTAGGTTCCACTTTATACGGGATTGCTATGAAAAACACCTGATAGACCTTGTCCACATAGACACCCTAAAGCAGAATGCCGACCTTTTCACAAAAGCTTTTTCGCATACTCGATTTGATGAACTAATCAACATGATTGGTATAAGGTTCTTTGTGGCCAAAAAGTATTTTGTAACTTGGAACGTAACTTACCTTCTTTTATGTGTGTTAAAAAAAAGGGCAATAGCCACTCTTTATACTTTTTAGTATTAAAGAAATGCATCGTTGCTACATTTTAAAATAGACGTTGAAGTTGTGTCTGTAGAAAACTTGGGATATGATAGTACATCAGGTGACATGCACAAAATAGAATTTTAAGATTTATCTTGGATGTGTCAGTAGATTTATCTGACATGTTGAAAATAGTTTTTTTAAACATTGTCTTCATCATACGATATATTAGTAGGCATGTTACGTAAAAATCTTTGAGACCTCTTAAGAAGCCTAATATATAATTGTTTATTTCAAGTGGTATAACATCATTAGATGTATGACAAAAGTCTTAATATCTTACTTATGCTAGACATGTTTTCGTAAAAGAAGTTTATTTGATATCATTTGGGGGTATATATTGACAGTTTCCTTTGTTATACGTAAGTATAGACCTGGTCTCTATTAATATATACTTAAAAATTAAGCAAACACAAGTCAAAGTACTTGCAAAATCTTTAAAATTAATATACCTAACAAGGTCGCCAATATGGTTTGACCAAGTATGGTTTTGCTTAAACCTGAATCAAGCCATGTCGCTCTGTTGTACGTAAGTACAGACCTGTCACCGCTGACTTGATTCTTAAAATTGATTTTCTTATATTCTTTCTGTAAATGGAAGCATGGTCTATGTCTTAAGTTAAGATGTATATCTATGGTGGGGACCACAGCGAAATGTACATACGAATAATAATAAAAGTAGCTCCTAGATGTAAGTGTAATATGTTTAAGAGGACAAATATACTGATAATCATTTTGAGATAATTTTTATAAAAAGTGTTTTTAGCATGCCAAGTAAATTTAAAGTGGACAAATATACTGATGATCGAAATAACACTTACTATTCCGAATAAATGCATGTTATTCCGATATGATCCCGAACCAGATTAAATCAACTCTGTCACCAAAAAGATTGTGTTAATTTTGTATTTGCACATTTACATTAGTTTTGTGTTAATCTATTTTATCTTAGTTAGTTTTATTTTGTGTTAAAGCTAAGTTACAGTTACCTTTAAAATTTGAGTACTAAAATCACAACACAAAGATCGATAAAATCTCAAACTTTTCACTAAAAGTAACCTGATGCGTCACTTCATGAGTGACGCTACCAGTGACGCACACGACACTGCGTCACTTTCATTAGTGACGCTTTAAGTGTCGGGCTTAGCTACGCTACAAGTGTCGGGTTGAGTGACGCATATTAGGGTTTTGGTATCAATACCCTTTCAAACGACACTCAACCCCACCACTTTCAACATTCAATTAGTGTCACTACCTCTGACATACCATCACTTCCCTTGTCTCTGCGTCACTTCGACTGTGCGAGTTTTTCGATTTGTTCATGGATTTTCAAGCTTTAGTTGTGCATTCGGCCTTGATATTCTTGTTCCCCTCACTCATACGCATCTATTGGTACTACTTTTAACCCTTATCTTTACGTATTCATGCTTTATTCTTAATTTAGGGTTACGGGTTTTAGGGTTTTATGAAATCACACGAATTAAGACTCTATTTGTTAATATTTGGTGTTAAAACTTGGTGTGTTTTGCTCGTTTAGTATACACGCACCTTTTGGTCAACACTTTTTTCAAAAACCCCAATTTCGATGTGATTTCTGGGGATGAACAGTGACACGATGATCTTCATTGTTGCGTCACTTCATGCATCACTTCCTTTAAGTGACGCTATTTGGCTGTTTAGAACCAATACCGTCACTTCTTCAGTGACGCCCCTTACTGCGTCACTTCTTGAGTGACTCCCTAAGTGACGCACATGCCTGTATCATTGCTTAGCCCGTCACTCGTCTGAGTGACGCCCATCTATGCGTCACTTCCTTAAGTGACTCCCTTAGTGACGCCCTCATTTATACCGACACTTATACCGTCAATTCCTAAGTGACTCACCTAGGTTACCGTCACTATGCTCAATGACGCATAACTTTGTCCCGACACTTCTTAAGTGTCGTATTTAATGACGCATGATTTGGCCACGTCACTTACACCAGTGACGCCTGATAGCGTCACTTACCCTAAGTGAAGCTATACTTGATTTCTGATTTTGAACACTGTTTCCTGCGACACTTCCTAAGCGTCGGTAGTGTTCATGCGTCACTTCCCAAGTGACGCCCAACACAGAATTTTGTTTAAAATTTTCTGCGTATTTGTGCTAATTCTATAACAATGTTTTTGGTTATCTTTGTTTCGTATTTTAGCTTACAGATGGCTGCTTTACAAAACTATTATCGTCGCACCAACACCCATTACAACATTATTGCATTCCTGGAGTCAACGCTTGTGAACTCAGTTCCGTTCAGACCGATGATTGAATTCTTACGACGGTCGAGGATTTACTATGCTATCACTGCATCTACTCCGGTCTACATGAATCAGATCGAAGAGTTCTATGATCATGCATTTATTCGAACTCGGGGTGATGTGCCGAGAATTGTCTCCACAATGTTTGCTGAGGAGATTGAGATCACTGAGAATTCTATTCGTCGGGTTCTTCAATTTAACGATACCCATACGATGCCGACTATGTTTGAGACAACTTTTATCTACGGTGGTCTTCAGCGAATGGGTTATCCGGCAAATCAGCTTTCTGATTTCAGAAAACAATATCTATGCCAGGTTTAGAGATATCTATGCCACATCATGATTGTCTGCTTATCTCTAAGGAAAGGAGGATATGATGCGGCAAGTCATTTGACTCTATCTTTGATGTTGGCTCTTGTCTACAACAAGCCGTACAACTTTAGCGGATATATCTTTGGAAATATGGTTGAGAACATCCGCGCTGGGAAAGATAAGTGGCTGCAGTATCCGAGGTTTGTGCAGCTACTATTGAACGATTTGAATCTAGACATCGCTCCCGATCAGCGCTCGCTATTGGTTGCAACGCCAATGCTCTTACGAGTCTTCAATGACTGTAAGTTAGCGCCCAAAGGAGAACAGGTTTTGGCGGATCATGAGCTGTTTGGGCACATAGTAAATGAAAACTATTTTGCGCCACTGAATGATGGGTTTGAGGATGTCGTGATCCCTCCGATGAATGAGGATGATTTGGTTGATACGGAGGTCGCTCAGGATTTGGATGACATCGATCAGGTAGAGAATGTTGATGCAGAGGATGATGATGATGGTGGGCCCACACCACCCGACTCTGAGGGTGATGTGCCCCCACCAACTGCTTTAGATGGTATTCAGATCGCAGATCCTAGACGCTTTAAGCGTATCTTGCAACGGATTTCTGCGGGAAGGGTTCGTAGCCTGTATCGGACCAGATGGGTCTAACCGTCCTATTCCGACTTACCTCGAGGAGGAAGCCAGCGTTATGTTTTCTGTTATTCAGAATCTGGTCAGCGAACCCCTCTACAACAACAACGATCTCCACAACAACAACCACCACAGCCATAGCTCCCGTTATTCAACAGCTTTTGAGGCAAATGGAGCAATTGACCAAACGTTTTGATGATCAGACCGCAATTATTGCAGCTCAGGCTACTCAGATCAAGGATTTGGAGCTTAAGGCTGCACAGGTTGATGATTTGAAGCTACAGGTGTCTGATCTTGGGTCTAGATTGCTAGAGTTAGAGTCTGTTACACATGTTTCGGGGGAGGAAGGTCGTACCTTGGAAACAAATGTAACACCTCCCCTAGAATCGGAAAATGTAAATCTTGATTCGACAATCAATGAAAATGTTTGTTTGGATTATTTCTCTGTTGATGACATTCCGGGACAGCCGAGACCTATAGTTGTTGACTATTCATTTGTTGATCTATCATATATTCAGAGGATGGTCAATGACACTGGTTCGGAGACTGAACAAGGGTATGTATTCGATATGGATGATGATGTGTCGGTTGACGATGAACATTTGGGTTCAGATGAGTATTACGATGATGCACCTGTTATTGAGACAGATTCGAGTGATGATGAGGGGCATGCTAAAACTTCTCATGGAGAATCTAGTTCTACTCATGCAGCGCCTGCTCAGGAATCTGCGTTAGTACCGCCAACTCAAGAGGCATCTGAAAGTGAAACTGCTGAAGAAAGAGCAGAATAACATAAGCAATGGTGGCCTCAAGGTAGATCTAGAAAACCAGTACCAGTGACTTGCAAAACTTACAAGGTTCGTGGAGATTACAAAGGTTTGATCAAGAGTTGGAAGGTTCATCAAAGATGTTTATGATTAAGAGAATGGATGGTATTCAGTATTACAAACTGAGATTCAGTCAATTGAGTACGCTGCCAAAGGGGGAGATCAACAGGTTAGCTCAGTTAAACTTGATTAACCTTGTCAATGATGATTATGCTGATTACATTCAGAGGACATTGCGTCAAGAGGTTAGAACTAAAAGATACAATAAGTTGAAGCCGACGTTGGGAACAAAGTATACTTACAAGAAGAAGCTGGATCCTACGACAGGTCGTCCTATGGTTAAAGTTCATTCTCCACCGGCTGACTGTCTGACCGAAATACCTCTGGAGCAGGTTCCTTATGATTTTCTACAAAGATTTGTTTACTGGGAACTTGATCCACATACTGGTGAAGCGGTGATAGTATTTGTTCCTGATTCAGAGCCACAACTAGAATTTGGGGGTATTTGGAAGTTGAAAAAAGTTGCATTTTGAGTTTTTGATCCTATGAGTTTGATAAATCTTCATGAAAAAGATTTGAGAAAACTCTTCGATAATAGGATTCGGGTTAATGAAAATAACGAATTCAACAAGAAGCTTGCAAGTAAATTTCAGAAGGTTGTTGAAGTTTGTGTTACCTATGGAATACACGCATATGGAAAGTTTCCTGCGGGTTGGGTTTGATCAAAGATTTTTTGAAGATTTTCGAAGACCAAGCTGGTGACAAGGGGGAGTTTGTTGGTACATTCAGTGTGTCAGTCAGTTGATCTATCGATTTGTAAGTGTCGTGAGTTAAGTTTAATAGATATATAGATTTTGTACTTAGCGACACTTAAGTTTTGGTTTAGGCGACACTTGCCTTAGTGACGCATAGCGACACTTAGGTAAGTGACGCATGAAAGCGACCACATGCGACACTAGCCAAGTGACGCATGTCTGCCGTTTTGTGTTAGTATTTAAGCAAACCTACAGGTTTCTGGCTTGGGTTGACGAAACCCTAGCACCATTTGTCGACTAAGCTCACTTGTAAACAGTTCCAATACGTTTGTTAAGCTAATAAACTCATTTTACTTGATTGATCAATTGTTTCGGTTTGATTTTATTATTGTTTCGTGTGATTGTTTGATTCCGCCTTACAATCATTGTCAACCATCACTTAGATCTGAGGCAAGGGGAACTCACAGTTAGCCGAATTACGGGATCAAGCATACAACAGCTCGTTGAGCTTCAAAGAAATAACCAAAAGGATCCATGAGGCTAAACTGAAACCTTCAAGGTTTAAACCAGGAGACAAGGTGCTACTCTTCAATTCGCGATTGAATAAATTCTCCGGTAAATTCAAAAGTAGGTGTAGCGGACCGTTCACGATCTCAAAGGTATTTCCGTATGGTGCAGTTGAGCTCGAAGCACCAGAAGGTAATTTTAAGGTTAACGGTAACCGCTTAAAGCATTACATTGAAGACTTCCCCATCAGGGAGGATGTCTACATCTTCGAACCTCCATGAGTCTTCGGTAGAGTTACAAAGAGTCAAGCTACAAACTTGTAAAACAAGTGCTCTTGGGAGGCACCACAAGCTTATTATGTCATTTTCTTACTTCTTAGTTTATTTTTAATTTAGTATGTTTATGTCTAACAAAATCTTACAGGTTTGCCACTTATCAGACTACAAACTACATTTTCATATTACTGGAAATAAGTTTCGATTATGCAAATGCCAGAACTCTGATGACACAAAATCTTTACAACCATATCATATAGTATCATCCGTACTCTGCGCATTTGTACTCATCATTATTTTGCATTACTTGATTATTTTGTTTGTTTCAGGATGGACAATTCCAGTGACACTCGGGAGCACATTCTTGAGACACTACCCAGGCACGCAGACATCGCAAACGTAGAGGTCAGATTCAGGGAGACCACATTCCTCGCCGATAGAGATGAACGCCAAAATGTACTAGATTATAGTACTAATTACCCCTTTGTTAGATAGGTTTCTAATGCATTTTGTATAAATAAGATACTTATTTTTTTCATATTTGCATTTAGGAGTTTAATTGGAGCTTGGATCGAAAAGAAACAGAAAACGAGCTTATTGCGAAGAAAAGTTGTTAGGAGAATAAAAAAAATGGACAAGAGAAGATTGGATCGGAGTAAAAGATGATCGTTCGAGCGAAGCTGGAATATTAAATGATGAAGAAATGGAAAATAGTCCTGAAATTCAATCCATACGCCGTATGGATTAAAAAGGTGGAGGCCCAATGTAACGTGGAGCTGGGCCGGGCTTGTTTTCAATCCATACGCCGTATGGATTATCCATACGTCGTATGGATCAATTTTCCAGATTAGGTTAAAATCTCATTTAATCTCATTTTAACCCTAACTTCTCAATACCAAAACCTACGAATAACAGCCGACCAGAGGGGGTTTGTCCCTCATTTTGGGAGCAAATCGATGGCGAGGCGGAAAAGGCTAGGATTATCCTATTGATTCTACTTCATTCGGTTCAAGATTCGATTTGCGTATCATCTTCCCATTTCAATTCTAAACATGTCTTTGTGTTTTGTTTTGGGATATGAATCTGATTTTGTATAATTGAATCATGGATTAGACTTATTGTTAATTGCTTAGTTTAATAATCTTTGATTATGAATGTTTGAAAGTTATAATTGTGTTTTGAATCAATTGGCTGATTGAAGATTGTTACGTTGTCTGTAGAACCTTGTTTATTAGTGATAATTAATTGCTACTTAACGTGGTCAATAGGATTATTGAGATTGAGTTCCTCTGATACTATTTATTATTGATGATTATGAATTTAGGTTTATGATCATTGTTAAATATATTGAGTTTGATAGGTTAAGAGCATAGTAATTAATTAATCTAAAATGAATGAGCTAATAAGAGATTATTAGTAGATATTGTTGAGTCATACCGCGAAGATTAATCGTAACAAGTCGTGAATACTTAATGCATAATCTAGGGAAAAGCACGCAATAGAGCAACATTCTTGCGATGTAGAATCGATGTTTAATGTGGGACCCTAGGTTGTAGATATTAGTTGGACTCGGAACGTTAGCTAATATATATTTAACTTGGATTCTTTGAATACTAACTAAGTTAATATAAAAGATATCACAATCAGACAATCAAAACACATGAACCGGATAATATGAATCTGAGCGAAAGAATCTAAGCAATTACATGTCTATCTCCGATTGTTTATCTGTTCCTCTTATCTTGTTTTATGTTGTTGGTTTGGTTAATTAGTTCATATTGAACGTTCGAACGGAACTAAAATGTACCCCTTATCTTACTGCTTTATTAGTTTAGTTAATAATTCCAATTTAATTGAATAACATCGTTCCTGTGTTCAACCTGGACTTACCATAACTATACTATTCCGATCGGGTATTCTTGTCTGGTTCTGTGATAGTAGTGATTGGTATATCCTGTACTTTATAAATAATAAAACTAAACGCTTTCACATGCATCAAGTTTTTGGCGTCTCTGTCGGGGAACACTTAACCGGTTGGACTTTTGTTCTACAGGGGAACGGTTCCTTATTCGATTAAGTTGAAAAAAAAAATTAAAAATAAATAAATAAATACAAGTTAAAAATAAATAAATAAAAAAATATTATTTAATAATAAAAAAGAATAATAATAATAATAATAAAGTAAAATGAATTAATAATAAAGTAAAATAAATTAATAATAATAAATAATAATAAAATAATAATTTAATTAAATTATTTTGCTGTATATAATTGTTTATTTTTTTAGTTATATGTATATGCATGTTATATAGTTTAATTTTTTTTATGTAGCAAAATTCTTGAATTTTGTTTGCATAGACATTCAACCGGCGGTTGTGCGCACCAGCCGGCGGTTTGAAAGTCGTTTTTGCGAAATAAAATTTTTATTTCTGCTCTGTTTGTATATAGTATGGTTTGTTAATATATAGTTTTAACATTTAGTTATTTTATATTTTGTTTTGTTGTTCTACTTTTTGTTTTCTTATTTTTGTTTGCAGTTTTGAACTTTGTGGGTGTGTTCCCTGGAAAACTCTCACGAGACTATAACTCGTCCACTTGGGATACCGAGGGGTTTAAAGGCTTGTTGCATACGCTAAATGCAACCGTGATGCCTACGGAAGTGTGATGTTGTATATTTTCAGAATCAGATCATGAAAGCATTTTTCTTCAAGATCAAGGGAGTTTTTTGTTCACTTCTTTTCTATTCCCTATTTTACGATTCCTTGTTTTTCAATGAGGACATTGCTTTATTTTAAGTGGGGGATGGGGGAAAAGAAGTTTGATTGTCCTGAGTTATAAATCGATAAATATTGGTAGACTAAAGGTGTAAGGCATTCTATGTTAGTCATTTTTCAAACCAAATTTTTCTTTTAAAAATGTATTCTCTTTATATTTAGCAAATCTTGTAACAAATCTGGGAAATTCAAAGGATAATTTGAACTTAAATTTTAAGACATTAGATAGTTCATCATGTGATGTATCGATAGAAAATCTATGTATAAGTTGTTGAGCTATTAAATAAAATTTATGCAATAAGTTGGCGATATTTCGAGAGGAACTTTAGCAATGTATGACTTTAGTCTTAATTCTTTTATATGATAGCGTGCGATATGCCATAATTTTGGTATTTAATTAATATCATTTGGGATATACTGGGTATTGTTTCCTCTGTTGTACGTAAGTACATACCTGATCTCTGCCGGTATATTTAATGAAAAAGAGCAAAAATAGTTTAAACGAACTCAAGATTTTAAAATGTAGTCAAATTATGTTGCTTTGTTGTACTGAGGTACAGACCTGCCACCAATGGTTTGACTAAAAATTTATTATGCTAAACCAAAGTCAAGTTATGGGTGACATCGGTCAAAAATCTCAGGTCATTACCGCACTCGAATCTTAAATTTACTGCATTCCTTGAATCCTAGTGAAACTTGAGGTTATGACTCCGTAGGCTTGCTAAAGCCATAGAACAACTTAGAGATTGCTTAGTAAACCATAAGTTCTTTTAGACATGTTAAATTAGGTTACTAAGTGCCAAATTAAACAAATAAAAACTTATCTCTTGATGCTTTAACAAAATATTTAACGATTCACAAAATCGAAATTCCCGTGAACCGACAACGTAAGCTTAATCGGATAAATAATTTGTAAACATCAAACTTAGAAAATTAAATGTCTATCAATTTAATTCAAGAACTTATAAATATAAAATCTAAATCCATACTTGTCACAAATATATCTTTAAAATTTCGTAATTCATTGGTTAAATCAATTAAGCATTTAACTAGTAACATTTGATCAAATATAATGTATAATTAATCTTTAACATGATTTAATCATAATTAGAAGTATCATTTTTAATTTTAGAGTTCAATTCTTATTTATCAAATAATAATCACAAACACCACCAAATAAACCTTATATCATACAAATTACTTACACACCTTTAATACAAACTTAATTTAACCTTTAAACTTGATATTTATCACAAAAATAAAAAGAATAATGACTTTTAAAAGCCCAAAAACCGGACACCCCCCCCCCCTTTTCCCATTCAAAATCCTTTTACTTTCCCCATACACTTCATTTCCCTAAACATACACTACCACTTTCTCTCTCTAAAAACACACACAAGAATTCTCTAAACTTTCTGTAAAATTCTAGCAAATATACAAGGTTAATCCAAGAATTTGAAAGTTTTAATCCACCAAAGTAAACCCATCGAGGTAATCTATGTCATACACACTTGTTATATTTCATTTTTCTTGTATTTTTCTTCATAAAATTAAGATTTTATGCCTTTTCCATGGCTAAAATACTCATGCAAACCTTGATGTTTGTAGGTTATGTCTTTTCACATCCATATGTGTTAAAAGAAAGAGTAACCCATGATCAAACCGAAAATCAAGTAAAAAATCGTGTTATTGCTTGTAATCTTGTTAGATCTTGTTCATCTTTGTGTATATCTTTCTTCTCATGCTAGAAATCATTTCTAACACATCTTGGATGTAATCCAACACCATGCATGTGTTAAAAGAATGGATTTAAATGTCAAAAGATCATAAGTTCATTTATTTCCATGGTGGTGTTCTTGTTTAAGCTCAAAACTGTAAGTCCGTATGTATTAGGATCGATAACGAGGTTATCTTTAGGTATTAAGGTGCGGAATCCCTTAATACTATGTTTACGGATTGTAAACGGTTTGTTTCACAAGTATTAGTGAAATCAATAATCTAATATGTCTCGTATTGATTATAACAGTTGTTAATTGATCAATACCTAACCTTTGGACTATGTTGAAAGTTCTGGAAACACAAGTTCATTCGTAATTAGCAAATGGCAAAAGTTTATTAGGTTTCAAACCTAATTTGTTTAAATACTCGTCTTGGTTCGCAGGCTCTTGGCTCTGCGGACCGACTCAGTTCGCAGCCCAGCTTGGCCCAGCGAAACCAGTTGGCTCGCCTCGTAGTCCTGCCCTGCGAACTCAACTCAGTTCGCATTGCAGGTCTTTGGTCAAACGTGGTCAATATTTTTCAGCATTTAACATTTAACTCTAAAATGTTTACCAACCAATATATTCATTACAATTCAAAACCAATTTACAAACTTGATTACAATAATCTCTAGTACTATTACAAGCTAGATCTGTTGTCACAATAACATGTCCCAAGAGACTCCCCCTTGATAATAGCTCTAGCATCTATGTCTTCAAGTTGTCTTTGATCTTCACTTGTAAATTTTACTTCCAGCATACATCTTCAGTTTAATGCAAGTTTTAACCATTAGCTGATAATCCCTTCCTAAGTCTCCCCATCCTTCAGTAGCAGTGATCATGTTCTTGTATAACATCAACAAATCACTCTTGGAAAGATTCACTAAGTGTCGATGATCATATACTCTTAAAAGTTCCCTCTCACCATCTTCCACTTCGTCATCAGCTTCAAAAACCACAGTTTCACCAGTTCCAACTTCTACATGCCATCTCTTCATATTTCCCAGAATATCCTGAGGCATAAGCTTTAACGGTATCTGCTGTACGCATTTAACTGCTGGATATATCTTTTTACGTAGTCGTCTTCCTGTTCTTTGACTTCTTTCATTTAACTTCTTTCATTTCATTGACCAACCCTCAGTCTTGATTATCCTTTCGACATATCTTCCATACGGATCATTACTGGGGTTCTTCATTTCCATTCTAGCCAAGTCTCGAATTTCAAATCTCAGTAAAGAACTAAAGACTGCAAGCTTTCTTTCAAAATATTGAACTCTGTCGTATCTTTTAATTGCAAAAAGCTTCAAATCTGCGTCGTAATACCAACCAGTTATACCTTTCTTAGGTACGAGTTTTCCACTAATATCAATTTCTGATATCTCAGTCTTTACCTTTTTCTTCTTCTCCAAAGGCTTAAACATTGGATTATCCTTATGACAATCAGGAAGATCTTCTTCAGAATCAGAATCAGTTGAATCATTCAGATATTCATCCAAATCTATTACTCTTTCTCCTTCTTCATTCTGAATAATCACATTAGTCCTTCAATTAACCCAACATCAACAATAGAAGTCCAATCTTCAGGAGGTACAAATTCACCTTCCTCTAGATCATAATCAGCTTCTACTTCGACCTCATCGATAATCTCAATATCAGAATCACTTTCAACATTCTTTTCTGTAATCATTTTAAATAACACGAATTAGATAATATAATATAAATCCTTTCATTGATTTCCCTGAATCAATCTAAGAATTTCCTTTATTTATCTCAATCGTATAATCACATCTAATCATTAATCTTATATAATTTTAATTTGTTATAAAAACATCTCAAATTCAAATCTTATATAATTAATCTTATATAATTTTCACTTGTTATATAATTTTATATAATTAATTTGTTATATAATTTTATATAATTTTAATTTGTTATAAAAATATCTCAAATTCAAATCTTATATAATTAATCTTATATAATTTTCACTTGTTATTTATAAAATCACAAGTCTAAATCTTATATCAACTTAACTTATATACTTACAAAACATTAGTCTTTCAAAGATTGTAAATAATATTACAATCAATCTAAGATTACAAAAGTATATCAGTTTCAAATACAAAATATAACTACTTCTCACCAGCTCCACTTCCACTAGCACTAGCACCAGCACCAACACCAGCAGACACAGACTCCCCCTGAAACGTAGCTTGCTCACTAGTCTTTGAAGGACTAGTCGGCTCACTATCTTTATATGCACTGGGATCGTCATCTCTGTCATGTCTCCTCTTCAGCTTCAACTCATCTTCTTTGCATGCTGCCCTATAAACCCTAATCTCCCCCTGAGCTGACTGTTCCTGATGTAGACTCAAAACGAGTTCTTCTAAGTTGTCAAGCTTCAGTCGCTGGGCAGTGCAGTCATCAAGCAGTGTGTTATGAATCTTCATCAATGTTTGATAAGATTCACTAATAGTAACCAACTGCTGTGCTAAAGAAAGATGTTCAGCTAACAACCGTGGAACCGATCCCGTCAGTTTCTCTAACTCCTTCACTCTAGACTCTAAGGATGTAATCCTTTCAGCACCAGTCATAGGAGTCACTAAAATCGTCGATGGTCCAGGCAGTGTCAACGAAGCAATATGAGATTCACGAGACAGTGGAGGAATGGCTTGAGTCAAGGCAGTCGTGAGAAGGCCAGCTGCAAAGCGTGTTGGTGCATCTTGGTGTGTCTGTCAGCTGGTCTAAGTCTGTAATGCGTTTTGATATGTAATTACGTTAGTTATAACGTTTGTTTTAATTACATTTTGTGTTTTGGCGACACAAGGTCTTTGTGTCGCAATAGTCAACCTGGCGACACATCTTCTGTCGCATGAGTCGGCTTGGCGACTCAGCTTGTGTCGCAAAGGTCAGATTAGGTTTAGTATAAATAGACATGTACGGCTCATTGGTTAAGGTTGACGAATTTGTGAGATCAGAGAGCTTATTGTAATCGTTTTATTCAATACAAGCTGATCGACTTTTGGTATACAATTCATATACTTTGTGTTTGATTCGTTGTTTATTCGTTTAACGTTTTGTTATCAATCGTGGGATTCCGCACTACGTTTGATTATTAGGGATTCAGTTAGGTCCGGTACAGGGGTCCAACAAGTGGTATCAGAGCCTAAATCTCAGGATTTGGCGTTATTGAATCCATTTTGATACGTTTCTCGGATAAAAACAACAAGTTTGAGTTAAAATCTTCATTGAAAGGTTCTTAGAAATTGGTATTTGGCATTTATGGAAGATTTTGGGATTAGTATTCGTCCTCCATTCATGAATTTTCGTTAGGTTATCGAGAATTTTCGATTTTAGGGTTTTTTGGTTGCTGGTCAGCCGTTTCTGTGACACTATTCTGTGACATAACTTTTGTGTCGCGTCTAGGGTTATTGCGACATACGCCTTTCATTAGGCGACATAAGCTTGCGACTCAAGCTTATCCTGACTTGCAACATACGCCTTTAATTTGGCGAAATAAGCTTGCGACTCAAGCTTAATCTGGTTTGCGACATAAGCCTTCATTTAGGCGACACAAGCTTGCGACACAAGCTTGCGATATAAGACTTAGTTTTCTTCCGTCGCTATCTTTTGCGACATAATCTCTGTGTCGCTTGAACCTTCTGCGACACATACTTGTGTTGCATAACTGTTTGTTATTTGTGTCTTTGATTGTTTTGCAGGTAATTAAAAATGACATCATCTTCAGCACATTCTATTCAGTCTGTTGGAGCAATGTTGAAACAAAACAATGAGGTTGGATCTGGAAACAAACCTCCAATGTATATGCCAGGAATGAGTTATTCTGATTGGCGTCAACGCTTCGAGTCTTATGTTGGATTAAATGACCCTGAAATGATGATATATTTAGAGGAAAGATATGAACGTCCTCTAAGAACAGGAGTCTTCAATGGTCCAGTTCCTGAGAAGTCAACTGAATCAATGACTCCTGAGGAACGTAAAGCTTTTGATATGGAAAGAAAAACCCATGCTGCAATCACTATGGCATTGCCTCAACCTATCATGAGACAATTGAGGCAACATAAGATTGCATATGATCTCTGGAAAGCGTTTGAGAAGAAATGTGGTGGTAGTGATCAATACAAGAAGAAAAAGATTGATTCTAATCAAGAAGCAGTACGAAGTTTTAGATATGCTTCAGGATGAGTCTTTGGAAGATCTGTGCAGCAGATATTCCCAATTGGTCACTGAGTTAATGGAAGGAGGTGTAGTTCTTGAGCGTAATGATGTAAACAAGAAACTTCTAGATTCACTTCCTAAGAAGTGGCATACTCGGGTGCTCTTGATGGAAAGAGATGAAGATATCATGGATATGGAGCTCGAAGATCTTATAGGTCACATTGAGGCTGAGTTCCTTGAGATGCAAAGAAAAGAGACCAAGGCCACTTCACATCTCCAGAATCCAAAATTATATGGAGTTGATGTTCCGGTATCTTCAAGCAAGCCTACAGTTACTGCATTCATCGCTAGCAATGCTAGTGGAAATGCATCTACTAGTACTCCATCAGGTGGTACTTATTTTCAGAGTTCTGGATTCTCTTCTGGTGAAGATTATTCTTCCACATTTTCAGCATTCTTAGCCTGCGCTGGTGACTTTTCTGATGAAGATTTTGGTCAAATTGATCAAGAGGAATTGGAGAGGTTGGATTTAAAATGGAACATGGTTATGCTGACAAGGAGAGTGAAGAACTTTTTGCAGAAAATCGGTAGAACTTCTGTGAATAATCCGGGTGAAAAAGGCATTGGTTTCAATAAAGGGAAGGTGAGATGTTATAAGTGTCAGAACTATGGACACTTTGCTCGTGAATGTGAAAAGAATAAGACACCATCTTTAGGTCTTACCAAGCCTTCCCCAACTAAGGCAGAAGAGAAAGCTATGGTGTCAGCTGCTTTAATGCTGACAGAAACTCCATGGGACAACAGCTGGTCAGATGCAGCTGATGATGAAGAAGAAAACACTGCGCTAATGGCTGAGGTTCATGAGGTAGATGATGAACCTTTATCTTGTGTTTTATGCATCAAACTTACTAACCAGTTTAATAGGTGTAGAGAGGATAACGAACGCCTTAATGCTACTATTTCACAATTAACAGAAAATAATGAAATGTTGAAAGAAAGTTATAAGGCATCCGAAAGAAATTAACGTCTATTTTTGAAGAAAAGAAAGAACTAAAAGCCAAAAATTTTGAACAGCAAGATGAAATAGGAAGTTATGTAGATATGTTAACTTTTGTTAAAAAGGAACTTGTTGATTCACAGGCTGAAGTTCTTACTTTAAATCGGAAATTATCTAATTTTTCGACATCCTCTCTCTTTTTGATGAAATTCTTCAAAAGCAAAGGACAGATACTAAAAGTAAGGCAGGACTTGGTTATCACCATGTCCCACCTCCAAAAGACTATCTGCCTATGCCTTAGCAAGAAATCATCAAAGATTTTGTACCTACTGTTCCTCAAGTAGATACAAAACCTATCAAACCTGGTAAAGTAAGGCCTCAAGTTGGGAAGGAGGGACTAGGTTTTCATCAAGTCCCACCACCAACAGAGTATCATCAAGAAGATACGGCCGAAAATGTTAAACATGAGTCAAAAATACCTGTAACTAGTGTGCCTGAGCCAGTTAAGGCATCGACTAGTGAGCTTGAAAATTTGAAGGCTCCTAAGGTTGACTCAAGTAAGAAGCTTGATGTCAGGGCTGAGCCATTTAAGCCCATTGAGAAACAGGAAACTAAGGCTGAGCCTATTAAGCCTGTTGTAGTTTCCAAATCTATCAAATCTGTTACTAAGTTGATTCCTCCAATAAGTTTGAAGGAGGAAATTGAGATTGAGGATATAACCGATGAAGAATACGGTTATTTGAAAAAGAAGAATGTAACCAACGACCATCATATCTTCACCAGTGAAGGTTATGATGAGATTTATAAAATGAAAGGTAAAGCTAAGGCTGAACCTACAAAGGAGATTTCTAAACTAGAAAATTTCAAATCTAATAAAAAATCTTCTAAAAATAAATCTCAAGGTTCAACTTCTGCTTGTACACATCAGTGTACTTGTTCATCACATCCATTTTTTGGCCAACCTCAAAGGTATAAACCTCAATCTCATGATAATGTTGAGCAACGATCTTGTTTCTATTGCAAGAAACAAGGTCATTTGATTAATATGTGCCCATTGCATGCTAAGAAGTATGGTCGAAGGGGAGATGCAAGAACCTCTAACTCTCAAAGTTTTTCAAAAAAATCTATGAGAGGTTCCGCAGTTCCACCAACTACTTCTGAGAATAACAATATTGAGCCAAACAAAGTTAAACAAGATAATCTTAATAATGTTAACAAGCAACCATCCAAACCTTAAAAGGTTTGGAAGATCAAGGAGTCATGTTGTGACTCTTCATCTGACAATGATTCATCAGGCAATGATTTCGATTTGCTAAAAAATAAAATTTTGACTGATGTAATCATTGTGGATGATGCTACTGGGTTACCCAAGTCTGTTAAGGCTTGGGTCTCCCTTACTCATTGATCTCTTTATTTTTGATGTCGCAGCAATCTGAAGCAGTTCAAAATAGTAGATGGTATATCGACAGTGGTTACTCGCGACAAATGACAGGCGACTTATCTCTGCTATCTGAAGTCAAGGATTATAATGGGGGATATGTTGCTTTTGCCGGTGATAAAGGAGGAGTTATTACCGGACAGGGTACACTCACTAATGGGCAAGTGAGTTTTGAAAAGGTTAACTTTGTGGAGCAGCTTACTCATAATCTGCTCAGCGTATCACAAGTGTGCGACAAAGAGTACACTACAGCATTTACCAAAACTGAATGCTGCATTTTGAAACCAGGATTTGTAATTCCTGAGGAATGCGTGCTACTGAGGGCACCTAGGCAAAAAGACACATATATTATAGATATGAAGACTGTTGAAACAACCCAACATACGTGTCTACTTTCAAAAGCTCCTGAAAAAGATTCACTTTTATGGCACAGACGTATGGGTCATCTGCACTTCAGAAAGATGAATTATTTGGTGAAGCACGATCTTGTGCGTGGAGTTCCAAAGAAATCCTTTGGAATCAATGATCTTTGTGTTTCCTGTCAAAAAGGGAAACAGCATAAGAAGTCCCATAAGTCAAAACTAGTGAATTCTGTTTCAAGTCCTTTGGAGCTACTGCATATGGATCTTTTTGGACCCGTAAGTAAGAAGAGTATGGGAGGTTCTAAATACTGCTTGGTAGTACCTGATGATTACTCTCGATTTTCATGGGTGTATTTCTTAACTACTAAGGATGAAGTTCCTGAAATTCTTACTTATTTGTTTGATAAACTCGAGAACCTATGCAATTTGTCAATTAAGAAACTGCGATCGGATAATGGTACTGAGTTTAAGAATTCGACAATTGAGTTGTACTGTTTAAGAAAAGGCATTGATCATCAATTCAGCGCCGCACGAACTCCTCAACATAATGGAGTTGCTGAACGCAAAAACATGACACTCATTGAAGCCGCATGAACAATGTTGGCAGATTCTAAGCTGCCTATCTCTTTTTGGGTTGAAGCGGTAAATACTGCTTGTTATATTCTTAATCGGGTTTCCGTGGTCAAAAAGCACAATAAAACGTCTTATGAACTGCTTACTAACCAGAAACCTTCGTTACAGTTTCTTGAACCATTTGGCTGTCCCTGCACCATTATGTACACGAAAGAGAGAGTTGCTAAATTTGGAGGAAAGTCTAGTGAAGGGTTATTTTTGGGCTTTTCAAATAATTCTCCAAACAAACGTGTGTACAACTTGGCAACTAAGCGTATGGAAGAACACTATGAAGTCACGTGTTTTCGTTACTCTGACAATCCGGAAGGAAAGGGACTAGCACATTTGTTTAACTATGAGGCAATCTTTGATTCATTTAATCTGCCTAAGAAAGATGATGAAGTTGATCAGGTGGTCACATTACTTCATGGCCTTGATTTATCTTCAAATACTTCACAGCCATCAAAATCAAAGACTCCAACTGCCTCTGCTACTCCTCCTCCTTCTCAACCAAATGTTGATGTTCCTGAATCATCCACAAGAAACCAAGAAACATATACTGATGTTCATGCGTTGTCTGATGATGAAGATGAACAGTTTGAGAATACGAGGGAGTTTGAATCGGCACAGGAAACCGATTTCACAAACTTGGACTCTGTCATTGTGCCTGACGAGATTCCTAGTTCTCGCATTAATAAGGACCATCCAGTAGAGAATATTATAGGTCCTTTGGATAAGGGGATTCAGACAAGAAGTCAAGTTGTTGCTGATACACATCCTGCATCCCCTTCTGACTCTTCTGAGTCAGCTTCTCTTTCATGTCTTTCTGCTGAGGTTAAAACGTGTTTTCTATCTCAGGTGGAGCCTAAACATACAGAAGATGCTTTAAAAGATCCACACTGGGTTGAAGCAATACAGGAGGAGTTGCAGCAATTCCAAAAGCTACACGTTTGGGAATTAGTACCGTTACCTAAGGGTGCACATCCATCCGGCACTCGATGGGTTTATCGAATCAAGAAAGATGATCGAGGGGTAGTCATTAGAAACAAAGAAAGGCTTGTAGTTCAAGGTTTTCATCAAGTAGAGGGTTTGGACTATGATGAGGTCTTCACTCCTGTTGCAAGACTGGAGTCAATTCTTATCTTCTTGGCCTTCACGTCCTTCAAAGAGTTCACTGTTTATCAGCTTGATGTAAAGAGCGCTTTTCTGTATGGACAGGTTGATACCGACATTTATGTGAAGCAGCCTCCTGGTTTTGAAGATCCATTGCATCCAGAATATGTCTGTAAACTTAATAAGGCATTATATGGTTTGCATCAGGCGCCACGACTGTGGTATGAGAGGCTTGCAACTCATCTTGTTAAGAATGGATTCGAAAGAGGTAGCATTGACAGTATGTTATTCACAAAAAGGGATGGAGAAGACTTATTGCTGGTACAAGTATATGTCGACGACATCATTTTTGGTTCTACCAAAGACTCCATGTGTAAAGACTTCGAACATCTCATGAAGTCTGAATTTGAGATGAGTGCAATGGGGGAACTCACGTTCTTTTTGGGTGTTCAAGTTGAGCAGCCTGCCAAAGGAATATACATTCATCAGTCCAAATATGTCACTGATATGTTAACCAGGTATGACTTGCTTAATTGTAAAACCTATGGAACCCCTATTGAAATCAATCATAATCTCGGACCGGCCATTGATGACGAGGATTGTAAAGAAAAGGACTATCGCTCAATGATTAGTTCTCTTATGTATCTGACCGCATCCAGGCCGGACATTGTATTTGCTGTGTCCATCTGCTCAAGATATCAGGCTAGGCCAAAGGTTTCTCATATGAAAGCAGTAAAGCGAATTTTTGGGTACCTCAAACATAGGCCAACTCTTGGTCTATGGTACTCCAATGAAAAATCATTTGAACTGACTGCTTATTCGGATTCTGATCATGGCGGCTGTAGCATAGATAAGAAGTCAACAACTGGTGGATGCTAGTTTCTTGGATCACGTTTGGTATCGTGGCAATGCAAGAAGCAGACAACGGTGGCTACTTCCACTGCTGAGGCTGAATATGTTATTGCGGCTAGTTGATGTTCCCAGGTTCTGTGGATTCAGCATCAATTGTGCGATTACGGGTTACTTCTTACTATGACTCCTTTACATATTGATAATACTGCTGCTATTTCAATTACACGCAATCTCGTACAGCACTCTAGAACTAAACACATAGAACTTAGGTTTCACTTTATACGGGATTGCTATGAGAAACACTTAATAGACCTTGTCCATATAGATACCCTTAAACAGAATGCTGACCTATTCACTAAGGCTTTTTCTCGTGCCCGATTTGATGAACTGGTCAACATGATTGGTTTGCGCTTCTTTCAGCTTAAGAAGTAACTTTTTGGACTTGGACTATTTTGGATTAAAAAAAAATATATAGCGCAAAAGCCACTCTTTATACTCTTTAGTATTAAAGAACTACACAGTTGCAACATGTGTAAAAAGACGTTTAGTTGTGTCTGTAAACAACTAGGGAAATGATAGTACATTAGGGTGCATGCACAAAATGAAAATTTTAAGGTTTATCCTTGATGTATCAGTAGGTTTATCTAGCATACTTACCACACCTTTTATAAACATTAGATTCATCATATGATGTTGTCACACCCCCAAAATCGGTAATCGTGTTTATTAAAGGTTTAGCGGAAGCTTTAGTTAATTAGCGGAAGCATTTTAAGTTACAGTTTAACAGCGGGGGTGCTGACGTTACAATAGTGCATTCATTGTATCAGAGCATATGATCATACAGAACATATTAATTTAAGATGCCATAAGTTTAAACGTTATTACAAAAGGGTACGACTTATAAAGTCGTACAAGTAGTGGTGTTGTAGAACAACATAAGTTTACAAAACATGAGTTTATAAAAGAGGGATTTCGTAAGTATAACCAATGGAATTGGTAATACAAAGGAAATCCTAGTGTCCCAAAAGTGGCATCATAAATAGTCTAGGTTGTCTACGTCCTTTATGCATGCAGAAGTACCTGAGTCCTAATTCCCTGAAAAACATAGAAAACCGTCAATATTGAATGTTGAGTGAATTCACAGGTTTAGTGTAAATGTAGTTAAACCAAGTTTTGTATAAATCATTCATGTACACAAACAAAATGTTTATATGTATAGCAGGAAACACAAGTGTTCTTATTAAAGAAAACATTTCCTATTTTACTGTAAGAATGTCATTCTTACTACAATTCAGTCGAGGTGTTAGGAAACACAAGTTTAATCATAAACATTTCCTAATAATGGTTGCAGGAAATACAGTTCAACAATCAAGTAAACATTTCCATATATACAGTTGTAGGAAACACAGGTTTAACAGTCAAGCAAACATTTCCATATAAATAGTTGTAGGAAACACAGGTTTAACAATCAAGTAAACATTTCCATATAAAAGTTGTTTTGTTGGGAAACCAAGTTTATCCAATCAAGGTAAACGTTTCCTATAAAGAAATCATGCGTAGGAATACATGTCCTATTAGTTGTCACAGGGAATACCCTTCCCAAATCAAGTTGTAATTTAGTTGTTTAGTTATGTGGGAAATGTAGACTATGATCCCTCTAAGGTGAGCGACACCTTTAAAGTTAAAGTAACGACTCCTAGTACTATAACCAAACCACGACTAGTTGATGTTGTTGCCTCAGTAACACGGTAAGTATACACTCCTCGTTACGACTGCCATCGTGTGGTTGGAATGACCAACGAGTTATATCAGTGGGAGGGTTGTCAAATCGATAGTACTATCTGTATACTCAGTGGATAGAGTCACCTAGCTAATGGTAATAGGTTGCAAGCATAGGGTCTCATGTGCACTACAACTACCTCGCGTAAACCTAGGATCGTACCAAGATTCGTTGTCTTATTCCCAAAAAGTTGTGAAAACGTTTCATATAGTTAATAGTTGATTTATAAAGCAATGAGCATTTATACAAATCAATTCGATATAAAAGCATGTCGAGCAATTATATAAAACAAGTAGCATGTATTAGCACATAGTTCTATGTTTTCCACCCCTGGTTTTAAAAGCATTTAAACAAGTAAATGGTAGGGGCTGTGAACTCACGTGTAGCAAGTCTTCAGCTAGCACAACTAGTAATATAGTAGTCCGGACGTGCCTCTCAAATACCTAGACACAATTAAATATACTTGACATAAGTATATGGACTAATCGTTAAGTTGAAATGTTTATAACATTTTAGTTGTTGGTGATATTTGTGTTGACACGATCGTTGCGTACAAGTATATATTTACATATACCTATTAGTTGAATATATATATTCTAATATATATATATATATATATATGTTATTTGTTGTCATTGATTATACATATATACGTATATTATAAAAGTCGCGTATATATATACGTAGTTATTATCGTTGTTGATTATGTTTTCAAAAAACATAATTATAGTAGTTATAATAATAACTTTGTTTAATGCGATTTTCTTAATCCATTTGTGTAACCATATATAACTTATAATCGTTCACTATATGTAATCCATTTGTCCCATTTAACTCGTCACGTATATAATCCGGTTTAAGTTTGCATTTGAAATCTCGTAGCCCGTTGGGCTCGGCCCAATTGGGTTGGCCCAATATCGAAGTCTAGTAGTTTGGCCCAAATATGTGTGGCCCAAATAGTTAGCCCGAATACATTTAATGAATCATTTTTGGCCCAATTTAGATTCGGCCCGTTTGGCCCAAAAAGTTATATTATTAATTGTTCGTGTCAAAATAATGTCCCGCGGTCGTGTACAATTTTATCCCAAACTTTGTATCATTAGATTTTATAACTTTTATAACTTTTTAGTATTTGTATTTCGTACGCGTTAATATATTTGTACTACGAAATATATGTATCAACCGTGTATTATTTAAACGCATCGAAAAAGTCAGTACACAGACCGCCTAGCCGATCGGGTAAAGTTTCACAAACCGTTCGGCTCAAACATCCCTTAGCCGATCGGCTAAAGGGGATGAGCCGATCGGCTCATTAGTTCAGCCAATCGGCTGGTTAAAACCAACCGATCGGTTTGGTTCCAAGCCCGTGTTCGTCCCATGTTCTTGGTCTGTAAATGCATATATGTATATATTCGGGTGTTGATCTCAGTTTTTTTTTTTGTGTACACTACTACATCATCATAATATATCATACAATCCAAACTATAACATGTTTACATAACTACTAACATTATACATACAAAATTTATATGATCAAAGTATGAATATATATATATATATGTTTTTGAACCTTACAAAGATTATAGATGAAGATGACTATGATGATGATGAATCTAATGTTGATGATGACGATGACCGAGATGATCAATACACCATTTTTGGTCTGTGATATAAATATTTGAATGTTTAAGGTTTGAATGGTTGATGATTTAAGATGGTAGAATTGTTCCTGCTTCAATTCCCTCTTTGCTTCTGCTGTTTGTCGCCCAAACCAGAGGAAGAAGAAGGATAGGTGAATCTCAATTATTTGTGGTTAGTGTGTGTGTGTGATCAATTGAGTTATGAAACTTGTATCTTCTCAAACTTTCAAAAGGGAGGTAAGGTGGTGATCCAAATTGTCGTCCGGATATTTTGGGTGTGGAAATGTTTGAGTTTTTGACCCGTTAATTCCGTGTACGGGTCCAATTATTTGTACCCCGTGTCCCACTCAATTATTCGTTTGTTTAAATTTTATTTTAAACTTTATAATTGATATGTAAAATAAATGAAATAATGCTATTTAAAACTTTTAATAAAATTATTCACCGTAGTGGGACTGTACAGTTTATTTGTGTGCCAGATTTCGGTTGAATTTGGAATTTATATTTTAAGGTAATATTCCAAATACTAAAACAGGAACGGGAAAATAAATACTTTTATTACTCTCGACCTTTAGGTACGTTTTATAATTGTTTCTGTTCGTGTATGACGCGCTCGTCACGTTTAATATAAGACGTATGATATCGTATATTATTTCAACAATATAGGTTAATAATATTTGTAACTAATAATTTTCGAATTATTAATTATTTTGTATCACCAACTTTATTGTATTTAATTTGTCGAGTTTATTACGTTTATTTCATATGTAATTATATATACATATAACTACGAATTTAATATATCACGTATCACATAGTAAGTTTCACAAACTTAACATATAGAAATTGTTTTGAATTCACTAATCAGGGAATCACTCTAGGTAATGCATGAAATTAGTAAGCATTAATACCCTAAATGGAGGATTGTCACATTCTCCCGCCGTTAGCGAAATCTCGTCCCGAGATTTAAGTTGAGTTGTTCGTGACTGGCGTTCGTTCAAACAGGTGAGGGTATTTCTTTCGCATCTCGTCCTCACGTTCTTAAGTAAACTTCGGGCCATGTTTTGAGTTCCAACGAATCTTGACAAGTTTGATTCGTTTGTGTCGGAGTTTCTGTATTTTTGTATCGGTTACTTCGATAGGTTCCTCCACAAAGTTAAGTTTTGAGTTGATAAAGACTTCGTCAGAAGGGATGATAAGTGTTTCATCGAAAAGATACTTCTTCAAGTTACACACATGAAAAGTGTCGTGAATGCTGCTAAGCTCTTGTGGCAACTTTAGTTTGTAAGCGACAGGACCAATCCTCGCAAGGATTTCAAAAGGTCCAACATATCGCGGGTTAAGTTTTCCTCGTTTGCCAAATCGTGCTACCCCTTTCCAGGGTGATACTTTGAGTAGGACCTTGTCTCCTACTTGAAACTCAAGAGGTTTACGACAGTTATCGGCGTAACTCTTTTGTCTGTCTCTTGCCATTTTCAATCGGTTTAGTACTTGAGATATCTTGTCCGTGGTTTCCTGGACAAGCTCCGGTCCGAATAGTTGTCTGTCACCCAACTCTGCCCAACAGAGTGGTGATCGGCATTTGCGTCCATACAGTGCTTCGAATGGAGCCATCTGTATGCTGGTGTGATAACTGTTGTTATAGGAGAATTCGGCCAATGGGAGGTAAGTATCCCAGTTTCCCCCAAAGTCAATCACACACGCTCTCAATAAGTCCTCGAGCATTTGAATCGTTCGTTCACTCTGGCCATCAGTTTGTGGATGATAGGCCGTACTCATGTCGAGTCGAGTACCTAACGCCTGTTGTAGCGATTGCCAGAAACGAGATGTGTATCTGCTATCTCTATCAGATATAATGGACAATGGTACACCGTGTCGAGAAACGACCTCTTTGATATAGATCTTTGCCAGTTTCTCTAGTTTGTCAGACTCTTTGATAGCAATGAAGTGAGCTAATTTCGTCAATCGATCGACAATCACCCATATTGAATCAACTCCAGTTGATGTCTTTGGTAGTTTTGTGATGAAGTCCATCGTTATGTGCTCCCATTTCCACTTTGGCATTTCTAGTTGTTGCAAAAGTCCTAAAGGTTTTTGATACTCAACCTTGACCTTTGAACAAGTTAGACACTTGCTGACATAAGTAGCGATGTCTCTTTTCATGTTTGACCACCAATAAAAACCTTTCACATCTTGGTACATCTTATCTGCACCAGGATGAATCGAGTAGTTGGACTTGTGAGCTTCGTCCAAAATCAGTTTGCGTAGTTCATCATCGCATGGTACCCAAATTCGATTCATGAAGTATAAAACTCCATTTACTTTGGTTTCGAGTTGTTTCTCCATTCCCCTCAGGGATTCGTCTTTCATGTGTTCGGTGGTGATAGCTATTCGTTGCGCATCACGAATTTGAGTAATAAGATTCGAGTGGATTGTTAATACCAAAGCTCGAACTCTGCGAGGTTTAACATTCTCTTTACGACTCAGAGCATCCGCTACTACATTAGCCTTGCCCGGGTGGTACTTAATCTCACAGTCGTAATCGTTTAGCAATTCGACCCAACGTCTCTGTCTCATGTTGAGTTCTTTCTGGTCGAATATGTGTTGTAGACTCTTGTGGTCGGTGAAAATCGTACACTTTGTACCATACAGGTAGTGTCTCCAGATCTTTAATGCAAAAACAACTGCTCCCAATTCTAAGTCATGAGTTGTATAATTCTTCTCGTGAATCTTCAATTGACGAGATGCATAAGCAATAACTTTATCGTTTTGCATGAGAACACACCCTAATCCTTGGTGTGAGGCATCACAGTAAACGATGAAGTTTTCTGTTCCCTCAGGTAAAAATAAGATTGGTGCAGTGCTCAACTTTTGTTTCAACAGTTGGAAGGCGTTTTCTTGTTTTTCGCCCCATTCGAATTTCTTATCCTTTTGAGTTAAGGTGGTGAGTGACTGGGCTATTTTGGAAAAGTTTTCGATAAATCGACGGTAATAGCCAGCCAGACCAAGAAATTGTCGAATCTCGGTTGGGGTCCTTGGAGCTTCCCAGTTTTTGATCGCCTCAATTTTGGATGGGTCCACATGAATTCCTTTATCATTTATCACGTGACCAAGGAAATGAACCTCTCTAATCCAAAATTCACATTTGGAGAACTTAGCATACAGCTTCTCGTTCTCGAGTAGTTGGAGGATAAGTTTCAAGTGTTGTTCGTGATCCTCTTTTGTTTTCGAGTAAATCAAGATGTCATCAATGAACACAATGACAAACTTATCAGGATAAGGTTTGCACACTCGGTTCAAGAGATCCATGAATACTCCAAGCGCGTTAGTCAATCCAAACGGCATGACTAGGAACTCATAATGACCATAACGAGTCCTGAACGCGGTCTTCGGTACATCCTCTTCTCGAACCTTCAGTTGATGGTAACCAGAATGAAGATCGATCTTCGAGTAGTAACTAGATCCTTGTAACTGATCAAACAGATCGTCTATGCGAGGTAACGGGTATTGGTTCTTGATAGTTACCTTGTTCAACTCTCGGTAGTCAATACACATCCGCATAAATCCATCCTTCTTCTTGACACCAAAACCGGAGCTCCCCAAGGTGAAAATCTCGGTCGGGTGAATCCTAAGTCTAAGAGCTCCTGCAAATGTGTAGACAGTTCTTGCATTTCTGATGGAGCTAGACGATAAGGTGAGCGAGCGATTGGTGCGGCTTCAGGCCCCAGATCGATGCGAAACTTGACTTGTCGCGGAGGTGGTAATCCTGGAAGATCATCTGGAAACACTCCCGGATAGTCTCGCACTACAGGTATATTACTTAAACTTTGCTCCTCGGGTCTCTTTTCTACAACATGTGCTAAAAACGCTTGGTATCCCTTTCGGAGATACTTTGTGGCTTTTAAGCAATTGATCATTTTAACGGCACTCGTCCTCTTATCTCCTTGTATTACCAAGGTTTCTCCAGTTAACAATGGTAAACGTACCATTTTATCAAAACAAACAATCTCTGCACGATTCTTCGACAACCAGTCCATACCGACTACGATGTCAAAGCTTCCCAACTCAACCGGTAGTAAGTCTATTTTGAAAGGATGACTCTCCAATGTTAGAGTACATCCTGGTACTATTTCTCCTGATTCAATCAACCTATCATCGGCTAGTTCTAAAGTGTACTTGTTGTCTAGTTTACGGGATTTAATGTCTAATAGTGATCAAATTCCGTAGACACAAAACTCAAATCGGCGCCTGAATCAAATAACACAGAGGCATAATGGTTGTTAACTAGAAATGTACCAGTGACAGTGTTGGGGTCCTGGCGTGCCTCCTGTGCTCCAATGACAAACGCACGACCTCGAGCTGGTTGGTTGTTTGTGTTACCACGGTTGTTGTTGTTCGGGTTTGCATTGCGGTTCTGATTGTTTTGGTTTCCGCGGCTAAGTTTAGGGCACTTGTTTCAGAAATGACCTTGCTCGCCACATTCGAAACATCCATTAGCTGGTCGATCCCTATTTGTTTGAGTAGTAGGGTTTGATCTACAGTATTAGGCCAGATGCCCCCAGCGTTTGCAATTCCCACAGAAAGACAATCACCATCATGGTGACGTTCACACTTCCCACACTTGGGCTTGTTCCCCAAGTAAGTCTTTTGTTCAGCATTCGTGGCAAGGTAAGATTTCGTGGTTCCAGTCGGCTTCTTGTTCTGTTGACCCTGACGGTCATTCCACTTACGTTTTCCTTTTCCAGCATCAGCACTGCTGGATTCAACCTTTCCCGAAGTAGTTTTCTTAGTAAGGGTTCCCATTCTGATTGCTTCATCTGTCAAGCGCTGTGCTAGTTCCACAGCACTCTTAAAGGTGGCAGGATTAGACGAAGTCGCCAAGCTTCTAATCTGTGGTACCAAACCCCAGATATACCTTTCAGTGCGCTTGTACTCAGGCGTGACAATGTGTGGTACAAGGCGTGTCAGTTCTTGAAATCTGGTGGTATATCCTGTGATATCAGTACCAACCATAGTAATGTCCCAGAGCTCAGTCTCAATCTTCTGCAGCTCACTGCGGGGACAAAATTCTTCCACAACCATGGTTTTCAAAGTTTCCCAAGTCATCGAGTGGGCGGTTGTGCATCCAAGTGCTTGAACTTGGCTATTCCACCATGTCAATGCCTTATCAGAAAATGTGCAGGTAGCATACTTTACCATGCAGTCATGAGCACAGTTGCGAATATCTAGCACAGACTCCATTTTCTCTATCCAATGAATGATTCCAATAGCACCCTCAGTACCACGAAAATGGCTCGGTTTGCAAGCTAGGAATGTTTTGTACGAACATCCTCTTTGGGTACTCTCAGGGTTAACGTCAGATATAACAGGTTCGGTATTTCTGCTACCGCTGACCCTGTCACTACGGTTTCGGTCAGTATCATACTGAGCAAGTGCTTCAGTAATCCTTCGGTTGACCATTTGTTCAGTTGTCTCCTCAACAGCAGGAGGTGGTGAAGGGTTTCTTCGGACGTTCCGGGTATTCCTACGCTTAGGCGGCATGATTCAGTCCTAATCACACACAAGAAACACTCGTAAGATACCCTAATCAAATCATCACTCATAAAGTATGTGATAAATATAGATATAGTGTGATAATAAATCACCAATTGATATCACTCACAGTGTACACAGTGACATAAACTAAACATAAGTTATATATCATATATAAGTCAAAAGGTTTTACATAAGTTTTGTACAATGATGGGATCGACAATAAAGAGAAAATACACCCATCGGATCAAACATGATCTACAAAATGTGATGGATTTAACCTATACATCCATCTAGTCAAAAGTTTTGCCCTACTACATCATAGCTACAATCCTAATACATCATAGATACAGTCCTGACATGGTGAGGCTAATGAAAATATGCTAAAAACATCCCTACAACCATCCTAACAGCTGCCATCAGCATACAAACTCCAACTGCAGAACCTAATATCCCCAGACGTCTCTCAAGCCTAATCAGACATGCCCTAGTCTCATCGGCGGACTCTCTATCCATCTCAATGTGTACCTCAGAAGTGGCAAGGCATCCATAGATAGCAAGCACATCCCCGTCCAGTCGGGAGGCATCACTGTGCAACTCTCCGATAGAATCCTGTGTACCATAATGAAAGTACGGATAACCGCAACTACAGTAGGGATAGTGAGCTCCAGAGGCTCCTCGGTCATATGCAAAGGGGTCGATGAGTGAGATGACTCCCCAGTCTCGAAAGTGGAAGGAATCCTCTCAAGTGTCCTCCAGTGGCGTAGTATACGTGTTAAACCAAGATCTATCTAATCAACTATTAGATAAATGCAGTTTTGAATGATTACTAAGAAGTTTGCGGAATAACACTTAGTAATAAAATGAAGATCAATAACAATATATCAAGACAGACTAATAGAAAGCTTCAATCTTATTAATGATATAAGATGAATACACTGAATTGTATTAGGGTTACAAAACCTTGAAGCTGCGCAAAAACTACTTAACCTAATCTAGGTTTAGGATCTCTATTTATATCTCATAGAGTCCTGCTAAACAATCTCCTATAATCATGGAAACAGTTACATTCCATAATTATTCAAACTTTACTTTTCCGCCTATTCTATACATAAACAGTGTTAACTACCACAACTATACAAACAGTGGTAATTCCTATAACAGTGTTAACACTTGTACAATTTACTAGACTAATATACCAATGGTGGTAACTAGCCTAAGCAGTGTTAACTGTTGTAAACAAGCTAACAGTAATAACACTCTAACAGTTGAAACAATTACTAACAGTTGAAACTCTTGTCTTCACTTCAATCTTCAATAACAGTTGTAATCTTCTGATAACAGTGGTAACCATCACTAACAGTGATAATCTTTGAAGCCTTGAACTAACAGTTGTAACTTGTGAAGACAGTGGTAGTCCTTAACACTAACAGTGTTAATACCAGTAGTAACATTAACACTAACAGTGTTAATGCCTTGTGCATTCTGTAATCAACAGTAGTAACAGTAGAAATCTTATTTCCCAACAATCTCCCCCTAAACTTAATCTGTCCCCAACAGAATTAAGTTTCTCTTGATTTTTCAAGTTGACCTCTTTCCAATACTCTTTCAGAATAACTATCTTTGATCTCTGTGTCTTCTCTCATACTCTTCTTTCTTATGAATCTGATTCAAGATCATATATACCAAATCCTCTGCCAAATCATTGTTGAATGAGACAGATAATTTAGCATGCCTTAAGCTTCTTAACAAACTCAAACTCATATCATATTCTCTGTCAGTGAGCATCCAAATAATAGTAGCATCATCAAAAAAAACCTGATGAACACTTGGATTGCTGAGATAGATCCAATGCTTTACATTTCTGAAAGTATTGAACTCAAACCGAAATCTTTCTGGTTCATACATCATTGAAATCCCAGACCAAACACCCAATTCATAAACACTATCAAACTTCTTAGTGCTCAGTCCTTTCTCAGATCCAATCTCATACATTCTGTTCAAGTCTTCTCTAACAAGCACCCTGATCAACTCTTTAAATGATCTCCAAAATGAGACAGAAGAATCTGCTCTTTCAAGTCTAATTTTCTCACATTTAATTGGAAATGAAAATTTTTCAACAGACCAAATCGATGATTCCAGGAGAGTTATCAGGTGGAAGATGTACCTGTAGAGGTTGCACCACAATCAAATCATCCAAATTCAACTTATTCTTAGGCAAATCTGGAATTGATGCAAGTTCTTGTCTCCTCTTTTGTTTAAGCTCAGTACTCATCCTTTCCCATTCCTTTTCATCTTCAATCTGTTTATCAAATTTTTCTTTCTTTTTCTTTTCCCTTTCTGCTTTATCCTTAGCTTTCATAGCTTCTTCTGCTCTCTTAGCAGCCTCAGGATTTAGAAATGTATCCCTATCCCAGATTCTTTGTAGACTCTCAAGAGACATGGCATTTAGTCTTGCAGTTGAAATGTTGCCACCTCTTAACTTCAAAATCAGATTTCTTTTCTGTTGAGCCTTTGTCAATGGTTTATTCCTTTTAGCAGCAGCTTTGGCAGCTCTAGTCTTTTTCATTTCTGCTGCCTTCTTTTTCTTAATCTGTTCAATCAGATATTCAATATCATCATGTTTTTGCTCTCTCAGCTGTGCTTCATCCCACTCCTCAACCTGAGCCTTAGTCATTTTCACATATTTATCAGGTTCCACCTCAACATCAATCAATTCATCTGCTAGCACTTCTGCATTAATCTCAGCAAATAACCTATGTGCGTATTCATCATCATTCATTGTAGCTTCTGGAGGCATGGTTTTCTGCTTTTTCACTTTGGGCTCTTCCTCCAAGACACCCTTACCCTTATCCTTAGGATCAATCTTGGGCATATTCTATGCAGTAGCAGGTGCAGATGGTTCTCTAATCTGAACAGGTGGTAGGGTTGTTGATTTGAGTTTCTTTGCTTTAAGAGACACCACTGGAATGGATTTATGCCTTTTAGCCTTTGGAGTTGTCTCTTTCTCTTGCTCTTTATCATCAGCTTTTTCTTTAACAATCTCAGGATCATTAGTAGTTGGTGGTTCCATCTCTATTTCCTGCTCAACTTTTTCAGAACTTGATCCATCAACACCATTCTTATCATCATGACAATCATCTCCTTTATTGGTCCAAAACTTCTCCCCCTTTTTGAAAGCAGTCTCTGCAGACTCACCTTCAGCTATAACATATTGCTTCCCTTCTTTCAAAACCTTAACAACAATGTACTCAAGTTGAGCAACCCTCTGCTGTAGATTTGCTATTTGTTCATCCTTCTTTTTGTTGTTTCTCCTTTCCAACCTAAATTTCTCCCACACATAGTCTATCATTCTTGTCAATTCCAGGTTAGTTCTAGCCTCATCACCATCAGAATATGACTTCCTAGGTGAATCATTGACATGTGTATCAAAACCTGCATCATACCTAGTGTGATCAACAGATTCCCCTTGGTTATTGGTACTGGGACCACCAAAATCATCTACTGGAATAGAATCATGTTTTGGTGTTGCCTCTGCTTAGGTCTTATTCATGTTACTTCTGTCCTGCTCTGCCAGTGGGCTAGAAGCAGTAGAAGTAGCCCTTACAGAATGGTCACCCCTCTCCTTATGGACCACATGCTGTTCATGACCCCTGTCATTGGACTGAGATGACTGAGCAGCATGATCCTCAGTCAACTGGTGTGTAGCCCTTTTGGCTTTTCTGGTGTAGGTTGTAGTGAATCTGTTCCCTTGTTGTTCATTATTACCCCCAGATGTTGTGGGATAAGAAGGAATGGGTTGTTCCATTCTTTCAACAACTGGTTCAGCTTCTGTTGGTGGTACAGATGCTGTGGTGGAGGGTGCAGGAAGCATTGTTGGAAACAATGCTGTTACCCTCCCAGAAAACACAATGCCTTTGATAGAGGTATCTCTCTTCATATTTGAAAATACTTTTGGTTTAAAAGAGGAGATACCTATTATCTTATCCAAGGCTGGCAAATCAGATATTTGTTCATTTAAAAAGCATTGCACAAACCTTGGATACATTAAAAATTTAATTTTAGGTTGGTTTATGTTTCTTAGCATACCAGCAAAAATAAATTTTGAAAAATTAAAGTTTTGGCAAGTTGCTAAACATACCAATGCATATGCTACATTACTGCTAAATTGTTCAAAGGATGAACGTTTTGATGATAAACAGTGCAGTAATGTATGGATTAGAAATCGCCATTGGTATGAAAACATAGTTTTCTGAAAAACATACCCACCCAAGTTCCCTTCATATCCCATTCGTTGTAAATTAAAGTATAAATCTTCATCAGAAATTGAAGTTATACCTTCTTCATCCTGAAGATGAAGAGAAGAACGAATGGTTGCCTCAGAAATCATAACTTGGTGTCCTGCCACTGTGGAAGTAATCTTTGGAACACCTGCTTCTTCCTCAATTTGAGCATTAACCCAGAATTCATTGATATGATCATGGGAAATTCTGGGTGCTATTGTAAGAGCATGATGTATGGAAGAGTTACGCAGAAAATCAATGATTTCCACGTAATCATTGGCAATGGAGGGTTTTACCAGATAAGCGATCATGTTATGATCCTTACCTAGTGCAAGTTGAGGTGTGGTTGATGAAGAAGAAGCCATGAAGAATTAGTGTATGATTTACGATAGCAGTGGTTATATGGTTTATGAAAGCAGTGTTTATGAGAGCGTAGGAGAATACGTACAAGTGTTGGGAGTATTTATACTGTTAGTTTCAATGACCTAATTTTGAAATAAAAATCCCAATTTGAACACTAACAGTGGAAACCATTTTAAAACAGTGGAAACTGTCTTAAAACAGTGGAAACAAAAAGAACTAACAGTATTATACATGTGTTAATAATACTAACAGTGTTACAACTAGTGAATGGAAATAACCCCTGACCAAAGAAATTATAACTCAACACTAGTGACTGCATAAGTATTACTAGCAGTAATTTTTTTTTTTTTTATACCTGTAAATAGGACAATTAGATAAACACTGATAGTGAAATTTCAACTTGATAGTATAAACAGTGGTAACTGATTATACTAACAGTGTTAAGATTTACACTAACAGTGAACACAGTGGAAACAGTAGAAAATGTTTACACTAACAGTTATAACTGAATAGTGAAAACAGTGGAAACTGTTTACACTAACAGTTATAATTGCTTTTCTGACAGTGATAACCTACAAAGAGTTAGTTCAACACAAACAGTGATAACAGTAGAACTAACAGTGAAAGTAAAACAATAGATATACAGTGGTAATTGAATAATAACAGTGATAATTGATAAAGCAAGGCAGTTGTAAGTAAGACTATTATCACTGTTAGTATCAATTACATTTATCAACATCTAATCCTTAAGCATTATAGAGATGTTTTACAAAAATTTTATGAAGAAACAATTTAAGGAGATTTAATCAGACCAATACTTGTAATCAGAAATGTAAATCTGCCCACATCAAAGGCTTTGGTGAACAGATCTGCAAATTAATTGTCAGTATGGACTTTTATAATCTGAATAAGTCATTTTTCATTACAGTCTCTGATAAAATGATACCTAATCTCTATATGCTTAGTTTTAGAATGTTTAACAGGATTATTGATGATGCTGATAGCAGAAGTATTGTCAATAAAAATAGGAGTGTTTAAGAAAGTTAAACCATAATCAAGCATTTGATTCTGAATCCATAAAACCTGAGCATAGCAATTTGCAGCAGATACATACTCAGCTTCAGCAGTAGATGTTGATACAGTTGTCTGTTTCTTGCATTGCCATGAGATTAACCTTTCACCTAGAAATTGACATCCTCCTGATGTGGACTTCCTGTCCATGCTAGCTCCCCCATAATCACTATCTGAATAAGCTTTTAAGTCAAAAGGGGAATCTTTTGGATACCAAAGACCTAGATCAGATTGTCCTTTTAAGTATCTAAAGATTCTCTTGACAGCATACAGATGTGATTGTTTTGGACAGGTTTGAAATCTGGCACAGATACAAACAGCAAACATGATATCTGGCCTGGAAGAAGTTAAGTACATTAATGATCCAATCATTGATCTGTACAGATGTACATCAACTTCCTCCCCCTCAGGGTCTGCAGATAGTGGCTTGTGTGTCTCCATTGGTGTACTAGCCACTTTTGATTCAGAATATCCAAATTTAGTAAGTATGTCTTTTACATATTTACTCTGATTTATGAAAGTACCATCTGAACTCTGCTTGACTTGAAGTCCCAAAAAGAAAGTGAGTTCCCCCATTGAACTCATCTGAAACTTTTGATGCATTAATTTTTCAAACTCCTTGCACATACCATCATTTGTAGAACCAAAAATGATGTCATCAACATAGACTTGCACCAGCAAAATATCACTTTGATTCCTTTTGGTGAACAGAGTCTTATCAATATTGCCTCTTTTGAACCCATTCTCTAATAGATACACAGATAGAGTCTCATACCAAGCCCTGGGGGCTTGATGCAGACCATATAATGCCTTATCCAATCTGCAAACTCTATCTGGATATCTAGGATCTTCAAATCCAGGTGGTTGACACACATACACCTCATCATCAATCATGCCATATAGAAAAGCACTCTTGACATCCATTTGATAGACTGTGAAACCTTTATATGTAGCATAAGCTAGGAATAATCTAATGGCTTCTATCCTTGCAACAGGAGCAAAGACATCATCATAATCAATCCCTTCTTCCTGTGTATAACCTTGTGCCACCAACCTTGCCTTGTTCTTGATTACAATCCCTCTTTCATCCTTCTTGTTCTTGAAGATCCATTTGGTGCCAATTGCCCTTTTTCCCTTTGGCAGATCAACTAGTGTCCACACATTCTGAATCTTGAACTGTAGTAACTCCTCTTGCATTGCCTCAATCCAACTAGGGTGTTTAAGAGCTTCTACTACCTTTTTAGGTTCTACTTGAGATAGAAAACACACATATAGAGATGTATGTATTTCTTCTTCAGTGACAGTAGTTTGCTGTCTAGTTTGGACACCAGAATTAACATTCCCAATCACCTGTTCTAGAGGATGATCTTTCATGAAAGTTAGATGTTGATGTCTCTGGAATGATTTCCTCCAAATTGGTAAGATTACCATTCTGCTCAGAACTTTCATTGGATGGTGTTTCAATTTGTTCTGAATCCTCCATATTCTGAGATGATGTTTCTGTTGGTTCTTCTGTCTCCATATGCTGTGATGACTGTGGCAGATCAGAAGAAAATACTTCTGGAGGATCAGGAGTCCAGATTGGAAAGATAATGTACTCCAAAGAATCTTTATTCTTTTCTGAGGACATTTCTGATGTATCCTCACAAATTCTATCTGCTTTACTTGATGTGGTACCTGTGCATGTACCTGTACTAGAATTGACAGTTGTATATCTAAAAGCAGTGTTAAGAGCATCAATATCAAACAAAGACTTAGGACCTATTCCATCTGGATTAATGATATTCTCATTAAAAGTGACATTCATTGATTCTTCTATGACTCTGGTCCTTTGATTGAAAACCCTATATGCTTTACTCTGAATAGAATATCCTACAAATACACCCTCATCTGCTTTGCTTTCAAACTTTCCTAGATGATCTTTGGTATTCAAAATAGTACAAGGACATCCAAAAGATTTTAAGAAACTAACCAGTGGTTTGTTCTTAAACAACAGCTCATATGGGGTTTTGAAATAAGGCTTAACTACAGTTACCCTATTCTGAACATAACAAGCTGTGCTAACTGCTTCTGCCCAAAAAGACATAGGTAGTTTTGCATCAGCTAGCATGGTTCTTGCAGCCTCAATTAGTGTCCTATTCCTTCTTTCAGCAACTCCATTCTGTTGAGGAGTTCTAGGAGCACTAAACTCTCTCTTAATGCCTTTTTCATCACAGAATTTTTCCATCTCATAATTTTTAAATTCTGTTCCATTATCACTCCTGATGATTTTAACCTTTTTATCTAATTGATTCTCTATCTTAGATATAAATGATCTAAGTATTTCACATGTCTCATCTTTTGTTCTAAGAAAGAAAACCCATGTAAATCTGGTATAATCATCAATTACAACAAGACAATAAGATCTTTTTCCCATACTACTTATACTTGTTGGTCCAAATAAGTCCATATGCAATAAGTATAAAGGAGTACAGTTTGAATTCACTGTTTTGGACTTAAAAGAAGTTTTGTGTTGCTTCCCCTTTGGACAAGAAACACAATGATCATCACATGAATAGACCTTCTCAGGTAAACCCCTAACAAGCTTGTTTTTGACAAGTTTATTAATGGTTTTGTAATTCATGTGACACATCCTTCTATGCCACAAATTAGACTCATTTAAATTTGCTTTAGAAATCAAGCAGTTTAAATCAGGTTGAGTTGCCATGTTTGCTAAGTCACACTTATAGACATTATCCTGCCTAGGAATTCTCATTAAAATCATACTTTCTGGAATTTTGAATTCCTTTGACAGAATAAGACATTCAGTGTCAGTAAAATGAACAGGATTCTTTTTATCTGTGATTTGACTCACACTTAGCAAATTATACCTTAACTGTTCCACATAATAAACATTTTCAAAACTTAACTTGGTACTTTGAACAGTTCCTTTGCCGATTGCTTCCAAATGCTACATATCCACCATCAAAAGACTTGAAGTTCTGTAGCTTTTCCTTATCTCCAGTCATGTGCCTTGAGCAGCCACTATCAATATGCCATAAACTTCTTGGCTTGCCCTGCACACAAACAAAAACAGAGAAAAATTAATTTCTCTTGGGAACCCAAACCAATTTGGCTTTGGGTTTCCCATATGTATCAAAGTAATCAACTTTCTTGAAGATCATTGATTTTGATACATTGTTGGATTTTGAACCTCTGGATAAATTATTCTGAATAGGTGTCCAAATCCAACTAATTTTAGACCTAGCAGTGAGTTTTGGTCTAACAGTGTTAACTGAATAACCATAGTTATAATGCCTAACAGTGTTAAACCTGTTATAACTGTTATTATGTCTAGTAGTGGTACAATAATTAACACTGTTAGTATTCCTCACAGTGTTATTTACTCTACCAGTGGTAACAGTTGAATTAACTGTTCTAACAGTTTTAAAAGATTTACCACTATTTACATTATACTCTTTTTCCACTGTTTTAGCCTTTTTATTGTTGGCTAAATCTATAACTTTTGTTCCTGCAGTGGAAACCTTTGCAGTAACCTTAGCTTGATTTGCCTTATTGTTCATCTTTCTTGCAGCAGTTTTATAATTAACTTTAGATTTAAAATTTTGTTTGTTAATCATATTAGCTGCTGTCCATGGCTGTATCACCTTCTGTTGAACAGATTTTGGATTATGAAAACAGTCATGTTGAAGATGATTATTTCTGCCACATATAAGACATAACTTTTCTCTTATCACTGTTACATTATTTCCCAGTTTTTGAGTTACCATTTGATTCCAATTTCTTTGATTACCTCTGGGAATATGTTTTTGAAAATTTTGTGAAGTAGAAGAGTTATCCTTACATTTGCAATGATCACATTTATTCAATGCAGATACATGATTCACAGAAACAGATGATTTCACTACATTTCTAATCTTCCTTTGAACATTCCTAGGAGTGTTAGGTGTGGCTCTTACATTTTCTATCTTATGTTTATCCTTTTCAATGAACATTCTTTTACCCTCTTCTAGCTTTTTATCCTTAAGATCTGAAGCTAGACCAGTAACTTGATTGCTACACTCACTAGGTGTTGTAACAGATTTATTCATTACATTACCATCACATTCAGATGTAACACACTCTTCATCATCTTCCTCACTCCACTCATGAATTTCAACTCCATCAATGTTCACATCTTCTTTTAAACTGTTAACTGGGTCAACCTTTTTAACATCATCATTCAATCCTTCTTTAAGTAAATTTAAATCAATTTCAGTTTTTGAAGGAAAGTAGTTGTTGTTATAAGGAGGAGGTACATTACTGTATCCTAACCCAGTCTTAAGTTTATCATGAATCTGTGAATTGATAAGTTTATGGACACTCTTAGATGCATTTTCTAAATTACTTACATTAAGTC
Source organism: Pseudognaphalium luteoalbum (assembly GCA_963422505.1). Classification (NCBI taxonomy): domain Eukaryota; kingdom Viridiplantae; phylum Streptophyta; class Magnoliopsida; order Asterales; family Asteraceae; genus Pseudognaphalium; species Pseudognaphalium luteoalbum. The sequence continues at coordinate 116,971,336 of OY730192.1, read as the reverse complement.
TTATGCTATCTCTTTCACATGTGACCTCAGCAAGTTTCTTAGTTAATACTTCTACCTTATCTTTAAGAGTATCTCTCTCCCACCTAGCATACTCAATGTCATACTTAAACTGTGTTGCATTTTCTTCAAATGCCAGAATCTATTTTTCAAGATTGTCTATTACTGAGATTGTGTGTCTACTTTTGATTTCACATTGTTTTAACTCATCACACACTTTCTGGTTATGATCCCTATAATGTTTCACAGTTTGTTTACACACAGTTGAGCACAGTTTTATTTGTACCTCATAAGGAACCTCAGATTTCTTATCTAATTCAGCTGTTGCCATGAAGCATTGATTCTTCACTGCATGTTCTTCCTGATCACTCCAATCCCATCCACATCCATCAACAGATACCAGTGCATTTGATGAAGTATCTTGGATTGGCACATTCTTCTTTTGGCCCACATTTACTCCACTTCTCTGGCCATTTCCTCTCTCATTCTGATCAACCTTTGGGTTTCTGCATTCCCTAGCAAAATGTCCCAACTTGTGACAGTTGAAACATTCAACTTTGCTCTTGTCAAACCAGCTAGCATCACTCCTCTTCTGAGCAAAATTATTTCTACCAGTTCTTTGCATAAACCTTTTTGCTCTTTGTGTGATTAAGGCAATTTGTAGCTTAATATCCATCTCTTCTAGATCATCTGATTCAAATTGATCTAAGTCTTCATTAGTAAGTGAAGAGTTCACATTACTAGCAAAGAAAGATTCCAAAATTTTATCATTAGAATGATTTGATGATGATCCACATCCACCAGACCCATAAGAAGAACCTTTCTGACTTGATTCTGCATTAGTTCCAACCATTGACATAAATGCAGAATTGTTGTTGTTACTTCTTGATCCAATCTTCTTGTTCTCCACTTCAGATTCAAAGTTCCTCAGATCATTATATATATCTTCTAATTCCTTGACTTCCAGATCTGCACTCTGTCTTAACCCAACAGTATACATGGTCCATTCATCACCCAAGGACCTCAAAAACTTCCTGTTTAAATCATCTCTATCTATCTTCACTTGATGATTTTCCAGATCTCCAACCAGTTTAGAAAACCTATCAAAGGTTTGGGTCAACGTTTCTGACCTTGTAGAATTAAAATTCTCATACTGTTGCTTAAGTAGAGATCTTTTATTCTTTTTGGTGTTATCATTACCATCAAACCTTTTTTTCAATTGCTTCCATTAACACTTTAGCATCTTGACATGCCTCAAACCGCCTCTGATATTCATTTGGTATAGCTAGTAATAGAGTACTTAGAGCTTTGTACTCTATTGATCTGATCTTCCTTTCTGCCTCAGAAGTTGGTGGTGATCTTGCTTGTGGAACACCATCACTGTTAAGTGTCACTGGAGGACCATTAACCACTACTTCCCACATCTGATAATTGTGAGAAGCATATATTGTCTGATTCTGTTTTTCCACAGATCAAACTCATCAGGTCTAAGCATTGGGATCTTAGTGACCTGAATTCCTTCACTACCTTCTGCCATTGCTTTGATTTGTTGATTATTAAAATGATCAATAAAACAGTGAAAATTGATCTTCCTGAATTCAAAACTAAACCAGCTCTGATACCACTTGTTAAACCAAGATCTATCTAATCAACTATTAGATAAATGCAGTTTTGAATGATTACTAAGAAGTTTGCGGAATAACACTTAGTAATAAAATGAAGATCAATAACAATATATCAAGACAGACTAATAGAAAGCTTCAATCTTATTAATGATATAAGACGAATACACTGAATTGTATTAGGGTTACAAAACCTTGAAGCTGCGCAAAAACTACTTAACCTAATCTAGGTTTAGGATCTCTATTTATATCTCATAGAGTCCTGCTAAACAATCTCCTATAATCATGGAAACAGTTACATTCCATAATTATTCAAACTTTACTTTTCCGCCTATTCTATACATAAACAGTGTTAACTACCACAACTATACAAACAGTGGTAATTCCTATAACAGTGTTAACACTTGTACAATTTACTAGACTAATATACCAACGGTGGTAACTAGCCTAAGCAGTGTTAACTGTTGTAAACAAGCTAACAGTAATAACACTCTAACAGTTGAAACAATTACTAACAGTTGAAACTCTTGTCTTCACTTCAATCTTCAATAACAGTTGTAATCTTCTGATAACAGTGGTAACCATCACTAACAGTGATAATCTTTGAAGCCTTGAACTAACAGTTGTAACTTGTGAAGACAGTGGTAGTCCTTAACACTAAAAGTGTTAATACCAGTAGTAACATTAACACTAACAGTGTTAATGCCTTGTGCATTCTGTAATCAACAGTAGTAACAGTAGAAATCTTATTTCCCAACAATACACGACATCCAGTCAAGATGCGGAACTCTAGTCCTCTGCAATGACTGCTGATCACAAGGTATCTCTCTCTCCTCAGTCATCGGATCCTTGTCACGAGGTGCCAAGGGTCCTACAGGTGGGGATCTAACGCTCATCCTAGCAGTCCTACACAATCCAGGACCACGTAAAGACTCTCCAAAATGATGAGTCTCCATGAAAGTAGATCCTAGCATACGAGTAGTGGGATCAGTGGGTGGTGATGGTGGAGTGCCTATAGTGCCATCTGAAGTAGCTCTAGGAAATGTGGGTGGGTAGACCTCCTCAGAAGGGTCATCACTAGCATAGTCAGGCTCCTCCTCTGACTCTGAGATGTAGATCAGAAACTGCCTAGACATAACTGTGACAAAGGCAATTGTGTGCGTCGTGTTAGACGTATGCAAAGTAAGAATGCAGAAATGTGTTAGTCAAGGCTATAGTCTAGGTCTCTAAGGTTTTCAGTCACTTAAAGACTTCTAGTTATCTATAACCAATGGCTCTGATACCAAGTTCTGTCACACCCCCAAAATCGGTAATCGTGTTTATTAAAGGTTTAGCGGAAGCTTTAGTTAATTAGCGGAAGCATTTTAAGTTACAGTTTAACAGCGGGGGTGCTGACGTTACAATAGTGCATTCATTGTATCAGAGCATATGATCATACAGAACTTATTAATTTAAGATGCCATAAGTTTAAACATTATTACAAAAGGGTACGACTTATAAAGTCGTACAAGTAGTGGTGTTGTAGAACAACATAAGTTTACAAAACATGAGTTTATAAAAGAGGAATTTCGTAAGTATAACCAATGGAATTGGTAATACAAAGGAAATCCTAGTGTCCCAAAAGTGGCATCATAAATAGTCTGGGTTGCCTACGTCCTTTATGCATGCAGAAGTACCTGAGTCCTAATTCCCTGAAAAACATAGTAAACCGTCAACATTGAATGTTGAGTGAATTCACAGGTTTAGTGTAAATGTAGTTAAACCAAGTTTTGTATAAATCATTCATGTACACAAATAAAATGTTTCTATGTATAGCAGGAAACACAAGTGTTCTTATTAAAGAAAACATTTCCTATTTTACTGTAAGAATGTCATTCTTACTACAATTCAGTCGAGGTGTTAGGAAACACAAGGTTAATCATAAACATTTCCTAATAATGGTTGTAGGAAATACAGTTCAACAATCAAGTAAACATTTCCATATATACAGTTGTAGGAAACACAGGTTTAACAGTCAAGCAAACATTTCCATATAAATAGTTGTAGGAAACACAGGTTTAACAATCAAGTAAACATTTCCATATAAAAGTTGTTTTGTCGGGAAACCAAGTTTATCCAATCAAGTTTATCCAATCGGGAAACCAAGAAATCATGCGTAGGAACACATGTCCTATTAGTTGACACCTTTAAAATTAAAGTAACGACTCCTAGTACTATAACCAAACCACGACTAGTTGATGTTGTTGCCTCAGTAACACGGTAAGTATACACTCCTCGTTACGACTGTCGTCGTGTGGTTGGAATGACCAACGAGTTATATCAGTGGGAGGGTTGTCAAATCGATAGTACTATCTGTATACTCAGTGGCTAGAGTCACCTAGCTAATGGTTATAGGTTGCAAGCATAGGGTCTCATGTGCACTACAACTACCTCGCGTAAACCTAGGATCGTACCAAGATTCGTTGTCTTATTCCCAAAAAGTTGTGAAAATGTTTCATATAGTTAACAGTTGATTTATAAAGCAATGAGCATTTATACAAATCAATTCGATATAAAAGCATGTCGAGCAATTATATAAAACAAGTAGCATGTATTAGCACATAGTTCTATGTTTTCCACCCCTGGTTTTAAAAGCATTTAAACAAGTATAAGGTAGGGGCTGTGAACTCACGTGTAGCAAGTCTTCAGCTAGCACAGCTAGTAATATAGTAGTCCGGACGTGCCTCTCAAATACCTAGACACAATTAAATATACTTGACATAAGTATATGGACTGATCGTTAAGTTGAAATGTTTATAACATTTTAGTTGTTGGTGATATTTGTGTTGACACAATCGTTGCGTACAAGTATATATTTACATATACCTATTAGTTGAATATATATATATATTCTAATATATATATATATATATATATGTTATTTGTCGTCATTGATTATACATATATAAGTATATTATAAAAGTCGCGTATATATATATATATATATATATATATATATATATATATATATATATATATATATACGTAGTTATTATCGTTGTTGATTATGTTTCCAAAAACTTAATTATAGTAGTTATAATAAAAACTTTGTTTAATGCGATTTTCTTAATCCATTTGTGTAACCATATATAACTTATAATCGTCCACTATATGTAATCCATTTGTCCCATTTAACTCGTCACGTATATAATCCAGTTTAAGTTTGCATTTGAAATCTCGTAGCCCGTTGGGCTCGGCCCAATTGGGTTGGCCCAATATCGAAGTCTAGTAGTTTAGCCCAAATATGTGTGGCCCAGATAGTTTAGCCCGAATACGTTTAATGAATCATTTTTGGCCCAATTTAGATTCGGCCTGTTTGGCCCAAAAAGTTATATTATTAATTGTCCGTGTCAAAATAATGTCCCGCGGTCGTGTACAATTTTGTCCCAAACTTTGTATCATTAGATTTTATAACTTTTATAACTTTTTAGTATTTGTATTTCGTACGCGTTAATATATTTGTACTACGAAATATATGTATCGACCGTGTATTATTTAAACGCATCGAAAAAGTCAGTACACAGACCGCCTAGCCGATCGGGTAAAGTTTAACAAACCGTTCGGCTCAAACATCCCTTAGCCGATCGGCTAAAGGGGATGAGCCGATCGGCTCATTGGTTCCAGCCGATCAGCTGGTTAAAACCAACCGATCGGTTTGGTTCCAAGCCCGTGTTCGTCCCCTGTTCTTGGTCTGTAAATGCATATATGTATATATTCGGGTGTTTGATCTCAGTTTTTTTTTGTGTGTACACTACTACATCATCATAATATATCATACAATCCAAACTATAACATGTTTACATAACTACTAATATTATACATACAAAATTTATATGATCAAAGTATGAATATATATATGTTTTTGAACCTTACAAAGATTATAGATGAAGATGACTATGATGATGATGAATCTAATGTTGATGATGACGATGACCGAGATGATCAATACACCATTTTCGGTCTGTGATATAAGTATTTGAATGTTTAAGGTTTGAATGGTTGATGATTTAAGATTTAAAATTGTTCCTGCTTCAATTCCCTCTTTGCTTCTGCTGTTAGTCGCCCAAACCAGAGGAAGAAGAAGGATAGGTGAATCTCAATTATTTGTGGTTAGTGTGTGTGTGTGATCAATTGAGTTATGAAACTTGTATCTGCTCAAACTTTCAAAAGGGAGGTAAGGTGGTGATCAAAATTGTCGTCCAGATATTTTGGGTGTGGAAATGTTTGAGTTTTTGACCCGTTAATTCCATGTACGGGTCCAATTATTTGTACTCCGTGTCCCACTCAATTATTCGTTTGTTTAAATTTTATTTTAAATATTATAATTGATAAGTAAAATAAATGAAATAATGTTATTTAAAACTTTTAATAAAATTATTCACTATAGTGGGACTGTACAGTTTATTTGTGTGCCAGATTTCGGTTGAATTTGGAATTTATATTTTAAGGTAATGTTCCAAATACTAAAACAGGAACGGGAAAATAAATACTTTTATTATTCTCGACCTTTAGGTACGTTTTATAATTGTTTCTGTTCGTGTATGATGCGCTCGTCATGTTTAATATAAAACGTATGATATCGTATATTATTTCAATAATATAGGTTAATAATATTTGTAATTAATAATTTTCGAATTATTAATTATTTTGTATCACCAACTTTATTGTATTTAATTTGTCGAGTTTAGTATGTTTATTTCATACGTAATTATATATACATATAACTACGAATTTAATATATCACGTATCACATAGTAAGTTTCACAAACTTAACATATAGAAATTGTTTTGAATTCACTAATCAGGGAATTACTCTAGGTAATGCATGAAATTAGTAAAGATTAATACCCTAAATGGAGGATTGTCACAGATGTACTGGTAGGCATGTTACACCGGTCTTTGAGCAATTAAAAAGTAATTCTAATACATGTAAATTATCATGTGGTCAACATCATGTGATGTATGACTATGTGTCTTAATTCCTTAATACAGCTTGGCAAACTTCCATTTTAGTTAACAATATGAAATACTTTGGGGGTATATATTTCTTGTTTCCTCTGTTGTACGTAAGTACAGACCTGGTCTCAAGTTGTATATACTTATAAGTTAAGCAAACGCAAGTCAAAAGAACTTGAAAAAGTCTTAAATTATAAGATACCTAACAAGGTCGCCAAAATGGTTTGACCAAGTCTGGTTTTGCTTACACCTGAATCAAGTTATGTCGCTTTGTTGTACGTCTGTACAGACCTGTCACCGCTGACCTGATTCTTAAAAATGACTTTCCTCTATTTTATCTATCTTGGAAGATATGTTCTTGTCTAAATTAATGGGATATGTCTAATGTGGGGACCACAAATAATTATTCATACTAACAATAAAAGTTTCGCTCATAGCCGTAGATGTAACATGTTTAGGTGGTCAAACAATACCAGTGATCATCTTGAAATAATATTTATCAAAGGTGTTCTAAATATGCTAAGTAAATTTCAAGAGGTCACATATACTGATAATCGAGATAACACTTACCATTTTCTAATAATTGCATGTTATTCTAATATGATCCTTTAGCAGACAAAATAACTACGTCACCAAAAAGAAAATTAATTTAAGTTTTATTTTAGGTTAAGTAATTCCGTTATTTTTTATCTTTTATCTTAAATTTGTATATTTATTTCTCACAAGTCCACTTAGTTACTCTTCCATCGGGTTACAAAACTTGAAATTAAAAATCAAGTTTTCTGGGCACTGCGACATAAGCATTGTCCTGCGACATAACTTATGTCTCCTTCTATGTCGCCACATTATGTCGCTAGGTGGGACAGAGGTATAAATACCTCACTCCAGTCGCTTTCTCCGTTCACACTTTTAGCGACACAAAATCAAAAACCTGCAACACAAAATCTACCCCTGCGACACATAATCTGCGGTGTCTTCTTCTCTTGATTTCGTTCGTCTGGTGTTTATTTTAGCAATCAACCTCGTGTTTCTTGTTCTCTACCTTCCACTCGATCGATAGGTACTAGTTTTACCCTATATTACTGCTTATTTGTGCATCAATCGAAAATTTTAGTTACGGGTTTTTAGGGTTCACGGGTTTGGGTTGACTAGACAAGAAAATCACACTCTTCTTTGTTAATATGAATGTTTTCGTTCTTCTGGTGTGTTGGCGTACCCTAGGGTATGTCTCGTTTTCAAAAACCCCAAATTAGAGGTTAGGGTTTTCTGGGTTGGGACTTGCAGTTCGTCATTGCGACATAACCAGCGACATAAGTTTTTATGTCGTAGATTTTCTGAATTTCAATTTATGTCGCTTCCACTTGCGACACAAAATTTTATGTCGCTGGAACTTGCGACATAACTGTTATGTCGCCAAATGCCATTTTGCGACATAACTTCTATGTCGCCAAATGTCATTGCGACATATCTTATGTCGCTTAAATCAGTTTAGCCTATTCCTCACTTTTGTCCAATTATGGTATAGTCATGGCAGGTGATTTCGTTCAGGACAATGGTGTTATACACTACTGTATTCACTGCTTCTGCCCAAAGACTATCATGTCTTGCACTTCCGCGACTTCGAGGATCACCTTTCGGTCGTGGAAGCTTACGTACACTCAGGTGTCATGATAGCATTCTTGCTTGATCGATTACCTTTCGTTTTTGGTGGTCTGGTGGGATCCCCTCATTATCCTGGATCTTTGCCTGGCCTTGTCCTGAATCTTGGCTTTTTGTCTTGAATCTTGGCTTTTTGTCCTGGATCTTAGCCTGGCCTTGTCTTGAATCTTGGCCTTTTGTGTATTAATAATATTCGAGGATACTATCTAGGTTTAGGGTTTAGGGTTTAGAAATGTGATAATTTGTAATCATAACTATGTATTATTCTTAATTATCAATTAAACCCTTATTTTGTGCTAATTTGATCTCTTTAATTGTTATATATGTGATTTTGCACTCTGGTATGCGACACAACTTTTATGTCGCTTCATATTTGCGACACAAAAATTTTATGTCGCCCAATCTTTGTGACACAACTTTTATGTCGCCTCATCTTGGCGACACAAATGTTTTATGTCGCCTGATTGCTGCGACATAACTCTTTATGTCGCATAAAATCGATTAAATTCAAATTAATTGCAAAATGTGACACAACTCTGTCCGTCGCATTATTCTTTAGCGACACAATTCCTTATGTCGCTAATCAATTTTGTTCTGTTAGCAACACATTCTATTTATGTTGCAGACTTTCTGCGCCATAATTCTCTATGTCGTATACAATAACAAATTGATTTGTGTGTTTTGATTATATCTGCTAATGCTAACCGTTTGCGAGTTTTATTTCCATACTTTGCACAGCAATGGCAGATGGTGATATTCTATGGGAGCCACGTCACAACATTGTGGCATTTTTGGATGATTCGAAGGATACGGCTGCGCCATACAGGCCAATGGTGGCATTTCTACGCAGGTCTCGTATTCATACTGCCATCACCGCAACAACCACTATATACAAGGACCAGGTGTCTCAATTTTGGGAAAATGCAGTGATCAACTCCGACCTGCCATTTACCAGGATTATCTACACTGTGGGTGATCATCAACTCATTATCTCCGAGCAGGTTATTCGGGAATTCTTCCACTTTGGAGATACTATGGAAATGCCTACTCTTTTTGGCAATGAGTTTATTGTTGGGGCTCTGACACGTCTCGGTTATCCAGGCGTGCCTAACGACCAATATCGCAAGGCGAATCTGCCTAAGGTCTGGAGGTATTTGATGCATGTGCTTATTGGTTGCCTTTCTCCTCATAAGGCAGGTTTTGATGGCATTAGCCATTCTACGGCTTCTGCCATGTTGGCTTTGATCTACAACAAGCCCTTCAATTTTTCTGGGTATATCTTTAGGGCAACGGTGGATAATCTTAACGCCAGGGATAAGCATTGGAATTTATATCCACGCTTCATTCAGCTGTTTCTTGATAATCAGCTTCCCGGCCTTCCGCAGAATGCTCGCGAACGCTTGCGTCCTACTCCCATGAACGTCCGAATCTGGACGGTTTGTGCGGCTGGTGCGAACGCGAATAACAACTTTCCGTTGTTTGGGCACATAATCAATGAAGCTTATGTTGCGCCGCCCGATGACGGTTTTATGGACGTTTTGCCTGCACCTGGGTAGGGAATTCAGGAGGAGGAATTACACCTCCATGATGCTCAAATATAGGTCGATGATCTGTTACAAGAAATTGAGGATTTCAAGGCTGGAGAACAGGCTGATCAGCCAAATCTTGAAGATCCGGTTGTTGAAGATTCAGATGGAGGCTCTACTCATGAGACTTCTCCAAGGGATATCCCCTCCGGAGATGCGTTGAGGAATATCCAACGCTTTGATCCTCGTCGGTTCAAACGAATACAACGTCGTATTCGTGCAGGTATGAGTTATGTTCGCCCTGATCTGGGCAAACGACCAAGAAGTGCTGATCTTGATGATGAAGATTGGGTTCCACCTCAGTCTATTCGTCGTACTTCTACGTCGTCTTCGAGGCCACGGGTTGACATTCCCCGTGTTGAGGTTCCCATTCAACCTTTGCCTTCGGTTATCGAGGAATTGTTGAAAAGAATGGATCAGTCTCAGGCATCGGTGTTGGAGGTTCAGGCTGCTCAGATAAAGGTGTTAGAAGAACAAGCAGCTCTAGTTCCTACTTTGAATACTAGGGTTTTAGAACTAGAATCCCTAGCTGTCATTCCGGGGGAGTCAGGCCTGCGTGCCATAGAAACAACATCTAGGGCTTCAGCCGGAACACAGACTGACAATGTAGATGAAAATGTAAATATTTCTGATAATAATGAATCTCTTCGTTTGGATTATTTCTCTGTTGATGACATTCCAGGTCAACCAAGACCGTTAGCTGTAGATTTTTCAAACGCTATTCTATCTTTTATTCAGCAAATGGTTAATAAGGTAAATCAGGCATCTGAACCTGAATTTGAAATAAATGATGATGTCGAGATTGAAGAAGAGGAGATGCGTCCTGATGAATTCTATGATGATGCTCCGACAATCGAGACTGATTCTTCGGAAGATGAAGCAGAGCCAACTGGAACTTCGCAAACTGTTCCAGAAACTACACCGGCTTATGATACTGCTTCTACTTCAACCTCTGAGCGGCCTGTGATTAGTTTTATTCCTGGTGAATCTATTCCTGTTACTTGCAAGACATATAAGGTTAGTGGGAATTATACAGGAATATTAAAAGCTGGAAACATACAAAGGTATTTTCATGATTAAAAGAAGCGATGGCATTCAGTATTTCAAAAGATCATTCAAGAAGCTGAGTACATTGCCAAAGGGAGAAATAAATCGTCTAGCTCAACTGGAACTGATAAATCCAACTAGGGATTCAAGAGCTGATTTTGTACAGACGGTTTTGCGTCGTGAAGTGAAGAGCAAAAGATATAATTTTATCAAACCGACGCTTGGTACGAGATTCATATTCAAGAAGAAAATTGATCCAGTTACAAGGCAGCCAATCTGCAAAGTGCGTTATCCACCAGCTGATTGTTTAACTGAGATTCCATTGGAGACAGTTCCCTTTAACTTTCTAAGAAGATTTCATCATTGGGAACTCGATCCTCATACAGGCGAAGCTGTGTTCATTTTTGTTCCAGAATCTGAGCATCCAGAGAGAACTTCGCTTTATGGTTTGAAGAAAGCTCAATTTAAAGTTTTTGATCCTATGAGCTTGATCAATTTGTCACAGAAAGACTTGAGGAAGTTGTTTGATAATCCAATTCGCTTCAACGTAAGAAATGTTGTGAATTCGATTTTGGCTAGACAATTCCAAAAAGTTGTGACTGTGTGTGTTACGCATGGGATTCATGCTGGAGGCAGGTTTCCTGCAGGCTGGGCTTAATTGAAGAAATTTTGAAGACCAAGCTGAAGACACGGGGGAGTTTGTTGGTGCATCTTGGTGTGTCTGTCAGTTGGTCTAAGTCTGTAATGCGTTTTGATATGTAATTATGTTAGTTATAACATTTGTTTTAATTACATTTTGTGTTTTGGCGACACAAGGTCTTTGTGTCGCAATAGTCAACCTGGCGACACATCTTGTGTCGCATGAGTCGGCTTGGCGACACAGCTTGTGTCGCAAAGGTCAGATTAGGTTTAGTATAAATAGACATGTACGGCTCATTGGTTAAGGTTGACGAATTTGTGAGATCAGAGAGCTTATTGTAATCGTTTTATTCAATACAAGTTGATCGACTTTTGGTATACAATTCATATACTTTGTGTTTGATTCGTTGTTTATTCGTTTAACGTTTTGTTATCAATTGTGGGATTCCGCACTACGTTTGATTATTAGGGATTCAGTTAGGTCCAGTACAGAGGTCCAACAAAGCGGCTTGCCTTAGTCATAGGAAACTGCGTTGAACGCACTAATTCCACAACTCCTTCTTTGATAACCTGAGAAACCGATTCTGGTGTCGGTAACTCTGTCCTTGCCTCAGCCTATAAAGATAGACATAATTACATAAAGAAAAATAATTGTTACAGATACCTCTGTTTCAATTTCCAAGTAATTATATAACACTTGTAGTACTAAACGTTTATCTCATACCTCAGTTGGTACAGATAATGATTCAGTAACCGCCGGTGTCACAGACTCCACCTACGGTGTATCTCGAGAAACTGTTACAGAATTAACTGTCTCAGTTTAACCCCTGATAAACAACAAGCTAAGATTATCTAACTTTAAAGATTAAAAATAAGTACCATCTCGAATGGTCAAGGTCCTTGAACGCTTTCTGCGTTGACTAACCAGAGGGGTCTCAGCCACCTCAGGACCTTCATCAAGAATACTGAAGTCAGGATCGACTTATTTAGCTTTACGCTTTTCTCGCACAGCTGGATCAGGCATCAAGCGTGAGCCATAAAAGATCTGTCCAGCTGGAGGTGAAATGGGTCTGACATCATCAAAATCTGTAGAAGAGTCTGAGTCAATCGCACCATCTTTACCACTAGAAGTACCAACAACAGTATCCTGAATAGCAAATATATTAAAAAATTATGATTAGCATAAATGCTCTATCATACAAATTCGATATATATGTAAGATTAATCTGATATATTACCTTTAGAGGTAAAACCTCAGATCTATCACGCTGTCCCTACTCACCCTCAAGTCATACAACCTCTGGGTCTGCAGTCTCAGCTTCCTGTATTATATTAATATTTTATGATTAGTAAAGTAAAGTAATCAACTAAATATCTATATCATTAACATTATATAATTATATTAAACTTTTATGAATAATAATAGAATCTATCAACTAAGTATCTATATATTTATATAATATACCTCAGTAGGAGCAACATAATGCTCAATAGCCTGTAAAACAGGATCAGTAGCATCATCATGCTGTACAAGCACCTCCTGCACAACTTGTGGAGCAATCTCTGCATCAACCCGTTGTCCCGGATGTTCTAAAACATCATCCAGAAGCTCTTGTGGATCTTCAGGAAGAACCACATCAGCAACAGGCTCAGGTACCGCAGAAGCAGGCTCAACATCTAGCCATCCATCATTGGCCGGAGCCACATAGTTTTCATCCAATAGATATCCAAACAAGTCAACCGCCTCCGGCTTCACAACATCTGGATGTCTCGAAGAATTGAGAAAACATGCATTGTAAGTACGCAAGTTGACTCTATCCACAAATCAATCCGGAGCAACTGTTGGCATATCAGGAATGCAGTGGCGAATGATCATCATACAGAATCTAGGATAGATTAAGAACTTCGATCTAACTGCTCCAGTAATCTAACCAATGAATGAGTTGAAGATATAAGAAGAAAAACTGTATGGTTTGTTATAAACCAGTGACAGTAACCCAGAAAATAACTGAGGGCTAAGCTCATCGTATCCGCCCTTCTTGTAACCGAAGATAGTAACAATGATGTGGAATAAAAATCTCCACTGCCCAAGAATGAACGCCTTGATGAATTGACGTCCACGTCTGGGACCAGAATATCCCATTCTGCCCAAGGCTCCCTCAATAAAATCCGTTGAGTAAGCAGATGGACCAGTTTCCTGTTCGACAGTGCCTAAACGCACAATCTGTCGTATATCATCAGCAGAGAAGACAACGGGATGTTGATTAACCCGCGTTCGGACAACCGGAGGGTTAGCCGCATCATCAAACTCAATATTGTCCCAAAACTGGGCCAATATGCTCTGAGATATAGATGGTGATTCAGTAATGGCATATCGAATCCTTGATCGTGCCAAAAATGTCAATATCTCAGTGAATCGCTCAGCACCACGCTCACTGGTATCTAAACTCACCAGAATATTGTGACCAGGTGCAAAAGCTCTATCTGCCATATCTGTTATTATAAATAACACAAATGGCAATTAGCTTTGACTAACAAACATTAGTTAATTTAAACTTCAACGTATTATGATCGAATGATCATCAAACGTCTAAGTTTACTATTAAGCAACAACTTAATCTACAAAACTTAATTGAACGATTAAACAAAGTTAACTTTTCAATTATATTTGTTAACTTATATGACGTTCATTAGTTATAAGAGAAAATTTGTGTGAATATACCGCCGATTAATAATCGGAACACGCCGCTCGACTACACTATGAGTCGAAAGACTTTCGATATGAATTAACCCAAAAGTTCTAAGTTATTACACATATGTAACTTATTAACTAAAGTTCATAAGCCTAAACGTGTAATAAAAGTCTAACTTGTAAATTATTTGTAACCTCAAGGTTCTCAAATCGAAAACAAGTTACAACAATTATTATGTAAACTAAATATCGAATAAATCAAACATTTAGTTCACAAATCACATATGAAAATCAAAAAGTTAATTTTATTTTCAAAGTTACAAAATTCAACTCACTTCGCAGAAAGCCTTTGCGAAGTGAATTTCATATCGCAATGGTCAATACAAGTCAACCATCTCAACTCGCTTCGCCATTTTTGGTTGCGAAATGAGGTTCATTTCGCAGATTAAACTGCGATCCGAGATCTTGCTTCGCAAGATTGGTCTGCGATTTGAGTTTTCACTTCGCAGGAATTGTCTGCGATCCGAATTCAAATATTGAGTTCGCTTCGCAGATCCATATGCGATCCGAGATTAAGGTTTGAGTTCGCTTCGCAGGAGCGGGCTGCGAAGTGAGTTTGAATCTCACTTCGCAGACGCAACTGATGTTCAGTTTCAAATTCAAAATGACGAGCATGCATGTTTAAATCAAATAAATGATTCAACCATGTCCGTAATACCTTGAATAGCATATCTTAATAGTTTCACGTTTTATAATGCATTAATTAACATGTAATTCATGTAAAACTAAACTGAAACCTTTGAAACCTAAAACAGGTAATTACGAGTTAAATACACGGTTAAAAAACACAAGATATACCTCTTTAGATGCGTAATCAAAAGTTGTATAATAATCACGGAGTGAAAATCCCGTCCTCTTCCTCGAAAATCAAAAATCAAGCAAAAACCACTCTTGGTTCACTTCGCAGATGTTCGTCTCGCAGAGAATTTGGTTTCGCTTCGCAGAAAATGTGGAAAGTGTGGGGTGGACTCGTTTGACTTGGTCCCTTTTATACCCTAAGCTCACTTCGCAGGTTTGACTTGGTCAACTTCGCAGGTTGGGCCAAAAATGCGATTTTAGCTTTAAATATAAATTGGACTTATATTTATTTTTACAAGTCAAAAGTTTAAACTTTCCATTACGTTTTTGTCACATTTATTCAATATGGAACGATAAATTGCATTTCAACTTAATTCCAAAAGATAACACAGTAAATAAATCAATCTAAAACTTTATTAAATGATAATAACATAGATTTTTACAAAATCAAAATGCAAACAGAAATACTAAGCAAAAAATAAATTCTATGCTTAAATGATTAAGAGTTTATCTGCTTAGGGATCATATTAGAAAGAATAAGACCTAAACTTAATTGATTTTTAATAAGTTTAAGACGATTGTTAATATTCATACCTCATGAAATTCATATAAGCACAATAAAATTACAATTTTAACCTGTAATAAACTTATATTTATAAAAATTATATCTTATGTACCTTTATCCACACGATATAACACATTATTGAAAAATAACTTATAATTTCTTTAGAACTTATTCACGAAGGTGAATGTTCATTTGTCATAGACAGATCAAGACGATTACCGATATTATTATCCACATGAACAAATTATACGCAGATTTC
This sequence comes from Pseudognaphalium luteoalbum, assembly GCA_963422505.1. Classification (NCBI taxonomy): domain Eukaryota; kingdom Viridiplantae; phylum Streptophyta; class Magnoliopsida; order Asterales; family Asteraceae; genus Pseudognaphalium; species Pseudognaphalium luteoalbum. Next base: position 116,955,417 of record OY730192.1, on the reverse strand, counting down.
TGAGCAAACCTTTTATTGTTAATGTGAACAATATCAAGTGTGTTCCACTATACAACATACTGAGGAACTCAAGTACAACTCATAACACTGTATCCTTTATTTATAAGGTAGGAGTTACTAAATGATGTCCTTTAGAAGCATATAACTTACACTTGACACTAGATACTTTGTATCTTTCATATGTAAGGTAGAGGTTACTAAATGATGCTCTTTAGAAACATATAACTCACATTTTAGTCTTTTGAGACTTTGTATCTTTTTGTTTTTGTTTTAGATAACAGTGCATGGAAGTACTATCATTCAACAATTAAGACTTGAGTCATACATGGTATAGCATTTTCACAAAAGATAAGACACATGAATTTAGAATTTCTTAACTGCTCAGAAATCTTAGCATAATCAGCCTGTCAATATATCGTATGATGAAGCTGACTACACTAAAGTTATTCTTATCACTTATGAAGTAAGAGACGGGTTATTATCAGTGGATATAGGTGTATAATAAGATAAATATAAGTCAAGTCCTAGTTAAAATAGTTATCTTATGGTGACTTATAGGAATCTACTAACACATCGTACTTAATACTTAAGGTAATTATTCTTAAGCTTATTCTCCTAATGTACTATCATCTCCCAAGTTTTTGCAAATAAAAACTTAAATAATTTCTAAAAGAACTATTATTGTTCTTTTATTGGAGGCGATTCCCCTAAGGAAACAAGCAAATGAATGCCATACGCCCCCCCCCCCCCCCTTTTTAATAGAAAGACTTAAACTAGTACATTTCCTTTGGAAGACTAGTTATTCTGGGTTCCTCATTCCGTTCAGTTGAATCAATGTCTCAAAACAATTCCTGTCAAAAGCTTTTGTGTACAAGTCTGCCAAGTTATCCAATGATGGAACCTTGACTAACTGAATAAGCTTCTTTTCAGCACAGTCTCTTATGAAATGATGACGAATATCAATGTGCTTTGTCTTGCTGTGCTTTACAGGATTATTGGTTATTGATATGGTGGATTCATTGTCAATCATCATCGGAGTGTTGGTTAAATTTAATCCATAATCTCTCATTTCCTATTGAATCCACAGCACTTGAGAGCAACAGCTGCCTGCAGCAACATACTCAGCTTCACATGTTGAAATGGCTACAGAGGTTTGCTTCTTGCACTGCTAAGACACCAATCTTCCTCCTAGAAACTGACATCCACCAGTTGTGGACTTTCTATTCTGATTGCATCCTCCATAATAAGAACTAGTGTAAGCAATAAAATCCAAGTCTCCTCTAGTCGGATACCAAAGTCCCAGCTTCGGTTTCCCTCTTAGGTAACAAAAGATTCTTTTAACTGCTTGCATATGAGACTCTTTAGGTGAAGCTTGATATCTTGCGCAGATACATACCGCAAACATTATATCAGGCCTGGATGCAGTGAGATACATTAGTGACCCAATCATGGACCTATAAAGAGTAAGATCCACATCTTTGTCACTAGATGTATCTAGTCCAAGTCCTTGATTTTCTGGAATAGGAGTATGATATATGCGTGTTTCATTCATCTTAAATCGTTCTAACAGTTCATAGGTGTACATTGTTTGATGAATGAACATACCATCTTCTTTTTGATCAACTTGTAATCCTAAGAAGAAATTCAACTCTCCCATAGCAGACATTTCAAACCTTTTTTGCATGACTTTCTCAAATTCTTGACACATCTTTTCATCAGAAGACCCAATAATGATGTCATCAACATATACTTGAACAAGCAGAAAGTCATTCTTCTTCCATTTAACGAAAAGTGTACTATCAATTGAACCTCTTGTAAATCCATTCTCAAGTAGGTACTTTGATAGTGTCTCATACCATGCCCTGGGTGCTTGATGTAATCCATATAGAGCCTTATTCAAATGATATACTCTATCTGGATAATCTGGATCAACAAACCCTGGTGGTTGAGAGACATACACCAATTCTTGTACTTTGCCATACAAAAAAGCACTCTTAACATCCAACTGATACACTTTAATTTCCTTGTAAGTTGCAAATGATAAGAATACCCTTATTGCTTCAAGCCTAGCAACAGGTGCAAACACTTCGTTATAATCTATTCCTTCTTCTTGATTGAATCCCTGGACCACTAAACGAGCTTTATTGCGAGTAACAATTCCCCGATCGTCTCTTTTGCACTTAAAGACCCATTTAGTTCCAATAGGATACTCACCGGAAGGTAAGTCAACTAGCTCCCAAACATTCAGCTTTTTAAACTGATTCAATTCTTCTTGCATAGCTTCTACCCACGAGTCTTCTTTTAATGCTAGTTGAACATTTTTAGGTTCAACTTGTGAGATAAAGCATGCATAAAGACATTTATTGGTGATCCTAGTTTCTTTAATTGAAACGTATAAGCTAGTATATTCAGAAGTACTAGCTTTAGCTTGACTCCTGGTTAACATTGGAATGTTTTGATCACCAATGATATTTTCCATAGGATGATTCTTACTTGTTCTAGTCACAGTTACTGGTTCAACAAGTATCTCATCATCCAAATTGGTGCCAATCTCTTCCAATGGTGGCATATCCTCATCAGTACTGTACATCTCATCAGAAGTTATTATTTCTCTCAATTCCCTTGTAGGGGTAAAGATATTATCTAATACCCTTTGAGTAACTTCCGATAACTTGTCTTGATCTTGAGGTTTATCCACACATGGCTCTTTTGAAGCACTAGTAGAGGGATTATTTGCAGACGTCCCATATGAAGAAGCATTCGATGTATGTGTAGGGTCAGTGTCCCCGTCAACGTACAATAAATGTTCCAGGATTTCTGAATTAACCACATAGTCACTTATAGGGACTTTAAATGACTTAAACATATCTGAATAATCGAATTGCCAATCTAATCCCTTGTGTTTGTCATGAGTATGACTGGTAACTTCAATGTTGAAGACAGTTTCCACACGTCCAGTGACTTTATTGAAAACCTTTTTGTTTGGTGAATTAGGAATATAACCTAGGAAATATCCTTCGTCAGCCTTTTCCCCAAACTTAGGTTGATTGCTAGTCTTCAAAAGGGTGCAGGAGACACCAAAGGGCTCAAATCCCTTCAAATTAGGTTTCTTTTTGTTCAGAAGTTCATAACAAGTCTTGTTATGCTTCTTAACAGTTAGTACCCTATTCAAAACATGACATGCTGTATTCACTGCTTCTGCCCAAAAGATGATCGGAAGCCCTGAATCAGCAAGCATGGTTCTTGCTGCCTCAATAAGAGTTCTATTCTTCCTTTCAGCAACACCATTTTGTTGTGGTTCATATGATGCACTGAATTGATGTTGAATTCCTTTACTTAAGCAATAAACATTCAACGTAGAATTTTTGAACTCTGTACCATTATCACTACGAATTCTCTTAACTCTTGTGTTATAGACATTCTCTACTAAATCTACGAACTCCATAAGCATTCCTGGAGTTTCATCCTTAGATTTCAAAAAAGAATACCCATGAGAATCTAGAGAAATCATCTGTAACAACCAGACAATACCATTTGCCACCTATGCTTCTCTTGCTTATTGGGCCAAAGAGATCCATATGTAGCAAATCAAATGGCGAGGATATAGTGTTTTTTGTTTTAGACTTATGTGGTTTCTTATGTTGTTTTCCTTTCAAACAAGAAACACACCTGTCTTCAAACTCAAAACGTTTCTGTGGCACACCCATAACTAAACCATTTTTGGTTATGTAATTCATTTTTCGAAAGTTTAAATATGCCATTCTCCTATGCCATAGAATAGAATCAGCTTCTGAAGCCATGGATAATAGACATGTAGACTACATTGAAATATTTGGAGCACCCATGTTAATAGCATAGATGTCCTTCTTCCTTGGTGCCCTCATTAATATCCAATCTTCAGGAATAACAAATCCCGGCTTCAGGACTAAGGCTTCCTTTTCATTAAAATGAACTGGATGACCTTTATCGCAGACCTGAAAAACACTCACCAATTTGTGAGTTAGTTCTTCAACATAATTTACATCTTCAAGAGTCAAAGTTCCATTTGAACTTTTCCTTTTCCCGTAATCACTCCTCCTTTATCCCCAGCGAAATTCCCTCGCTGTTTCAAACCACCTTTGAAGTCTTTCAGTAGACTTCTTTCTCCTGTCATGTGTCTTGAGCATCCACTATCTACATACCACCAGCTGTCTTTGTTCACAGTTTGCTCCTGCACATGACACGTTGTACACATTTAGTTTTCAAGAGGGACCCAAGCCATTACGGTCTTGGGTTGTCCCTTATCATCCACAATTTGAACTTCATTAAAGTAACCATAACTATTCCCATCGGGAGTCTTGGTGACATTTACTGGAGGTTGAGGTTGTTGATGATTTATAGTCTTATGCCTGTGAGGAGAGTGAGTAGAAAACCTCCTAGGCATTTGACTATGTTGTTGTGCACGAGAAGAAGAACCATTCTCATATTGAGTATGGTTTCTACTTGGTGTTCTAAACCTCGAGGGTGTCTTATCTCTAGATTTAATGACAGAATTATTACTTTGAAAATAAGGTCTCTTAGGTTTAGGTGGAGAGACACTACTAGTATTGTCTCTTTTCAACATGTTCACAGATTTGCTTCCCAAACCGGGTTTAGCACTAGACCTGTCTACAGGTTTTGGTTTCTCGTTATTCACTGGCTTATGAATAGCTTCCAACTTCTTATTAGGACAACAAGAAGCCACATGCCCCTTTTGATGGCATTTGAAGCAAGACATCTGCCTTCGTGACTTAACATCTTTTGCCTTAGTTACAATCTGAGTCATAGATACTAAAGGTGAATCATTTTGTTCTTTAATAACCTTATCATCTACTTTGGCATCATTCAGCATTCCACCCGATACAAATTGTACATTGGTGAAACCTGATATCTTACCAATTTTAGATGATTGTTCTTTAAGAACATCCTTCTGTATCTTTGAGACTTCAGATTCTTCGGGTATTTTAACATCAGAATTAGCAATCACATCAATCATCTCTAGGTCAACATTAGAAGTAGTGTAATTAGCATTAAAAGGCGGAGGTACATCACTATAGCCTAAGCCAGTCTTGTCCTTTACACTACGTTGAACATCAATTATATTGTCCATAATTAAAGAATATGTTCTATAACTCTCAAACTTACGATTAAGCTCAACTAACTTGACCTTAGATTCAGCTAATTCTTTGTCCTTGTCAGCTATTCCTTGATTTAAGTCCTTTAGGTTTAAATAAAGACCATCTATTGTCACAGATTGTTCATTTATTGTATTCCTAAGTACAGTCTTATTAGATGTATGGGACTTAATATGTTTCTTAAGGTCTAGCTTGTCCTCATTTAACCTACGTACATCAATTTTGGCCAATTCTAGTTCAGATGTTAAAGCCTTATGTGATTCAGCAAAGACATTAACCTAGGCTTGTAAACTAGTCACTAATTGACATACATCTATAAGTGTAGGAACATCAAGACATACCCATTTCTTTTCAGTTTGGAGTTCATCCATTTGTGCAACAAAGTCTTCCGGACATAGATCTTCAGTTGATCCCAAGTCCAACACATCATCTTTAACTGCCAGCATCTTCAAATCAGGAATCTACATTTGATAATCCTCAGCAGTAGGCATGTAAGATGGTGTCTCTTCAGTCTGAACTGGATCTTCAATTTCAGCCATTAGAACTTCTTCAGTCAAAGCTCTCCAGTCATAAGAACCATCCAGTTGTTGAACGACCAAGGCTTTAGAAGACAAAGTAGCACTTGATTTTTATGGATTTGCAGATTTCTCAGTTTTGGGTCTTTGACATTCCCTAGCAAAATTTCCATAACCTTGACAGTTAAAACATTTTACTTTGGATTTATCAAACCCAACTTTATTTCCCACCATCTTTCTTCCAGTACGCTTTAAGAAATTTTTAACTCTCCTTGACACCATAGCAAGTTGCCACTGGAGATCCATTTCTTCTAAGTCGTCTGGGTCTACCTGATCATAATCCTCATCAAAAGTAGCTGGATCATTGATCTTACCCTGGATGTAGTTTTCATATGAAGCAACAAATGAAGCAAGAACTGAAAGTTGTTGTTCAGCGGATTTCACACTCATGGGCATTTTGTGATGCTCTTGAGTTGACTTCCCAGTTGTCTTGCTTTTTGCTTCACCACCAGATGAGCTTATAAAGCATAAATCTTCAGATATTATTTCACAAGTTACTCAAGTATCACCAACTAGTAAAGCAGTGGTCGAACTGGATGAACTATTAGAGATAGTAGTTTTTCCATGATAAAGCCCAGGATCCTGTACCTGATCAGAATCAATATCTCTTGATTTCTTTGTGAAATCATATCCGCGGAGCTTGTCAATTGCCTGCTCCAATGACATAGCTGCATAACGCTCATCGTTATCCTTGAGCATAACTCAATACATTTCCCATTTCGAAGGAAGACCCTCAATAAAATTGTCAGTCTTCTCCGTATTAGAATAGGTAATGTCGTGGTCATCTAGCTCACTTAACAGATGGTAATATCGGGTGGTATATGCATCAAGATCTTCACCTTTCATAGCTTTGAAGACTATGAATTGTTTCTTTAACAAATTACACCTACCTGCCTTAACTTGAGGACTTCCATCACACCTTTTCTCTAGAGCTTCCCATAGCTCTTTAGAAGTATGAAAAGACTTCAACTGATGGTTGATTTCTTTTGGAAGACTCATTTTAATTGATGAGTAAGCTTTATTTTCAATTTGATAATCTCTTTTCTTCATCACTCATTTGAGTATAGGTAAGTGCCACATTCTTACTACCAACTTTAGCAGAAGGTGCAGTATATCCATTCTTGATGCACATCCAAATAGACAAGTCATGGAACCGACAGTGTGATTCAAACCTGTCTTTCCATCCATAGTAGTCTTCAAGTCGGAGCAATTTAGGTGGAACATTAGATTTCCCAACCTCATGATCCATCTCAATCATCTTACTTATGTCAGACATTGTTGCAAATTCCAGAGATTAACAAATAAGCAGAATGTTCAGTTCGCAGGAACTCAACTCGCAGAACAAGCTCAGTTCGCAGACCAGAACTCAGTTCGCAGAATGAACTCAGTTCGCAGAGGAGAACTCAGTTCGCAGAGAAGAACTCAGTTCCCAGATCAAACTCGGTTCGCTAACTTTGTTCAGTTCGCAAGCTTAGTTCGCTTCGCAACTCAGTTCGCAAAATCGGCTGAAAACCCTAAAAACGAAAATTTTAGGTTTTTGAACGTCTAAACCCTAAGATTTCGAACGTAAACAAAGCCAAAAGCTTCCAGAGACTGATTTTGATCATTTTTACGCAACAAATCACGTACTAACAATCCCAAATCAACCGTTATTATCCGAATAACCTCGAACCTACGCGTATCTAGCCGTAGGCTCTGATACCAATTGTAAGTCCGTATGTATTAGTATCGATAACGAGGTTATCCTTAGGTATTATGGTGCGGAATCCCTTAATACTATCATTACGGATTGTAAACGGTTTGTTTCACAAGTATTAGTGAAATCAATAATCTAATATGTCTCGTATTGATTATAACAGTTGTTAATTGATCAATACCTAACCTTTAGACTATGTTGAAAGTTCTGGAAACACAAGTTCGTTCGTAATTATCAAATGGCAAAAGTTTATTAGGTTTCAAACCTAATTTTTTTAAATACTCGTCTCGGTTCGCAGGCTCTGGGCTCTGCAGACCGACTCGGTTCGCAGCCCAGCTTGGCCCAGCGAAACCAGTTGGCTCACCTCGCAGTCCTGCCCTGCGAACCCAACTCAGTTCGCATCGTAGGTCTTTGGTCAAACGTGGTCAACATTTTTCAGCATTTAACATTTAACTCTAAAATGTTTATCAACCAATATATTCATTACAATTTAAAACCAATTTACAAACTTGATTACAATATACTCTAGTACTATTACAAACTAGACCTATTGTCACAATAACATGTCCCAACAAAAACATTCATCATGGGCTTGCAAGTTTTCTGTCCAAAAAGTTTGTTCAACTTCAACGATTTTTATAAAAATAATTTTTTCATGACAATGGACGTTTTTATAGTCTAAAATAAACTTCTAGAAATAAGCTTTCCAACCATATAAGCCTCGTCTTCTTATGAGTTCATTTGATATTTTTAATGCGTTTTGGGAGTAAAGATATATAAGCAGTTAGATTAAGTCAGAAACTTCTCTCTCAGTGTTTTAATCATAACTGGAGCTTCACACCTCCAAATAGCTTGAAACTAATGCCAAAAGTTTACAAATTTCATTGGCTACAACTTTTGTGAAAACACTTTTACTGATTCCTTATAGATTTTGCTCAGAATTAATAATTGCATGCATGTGTTCAGATCTGACCTTTGAAGATAAAAGAAAATTCTAAAAATACTTGGACTCATCTATAATTCCTGGGAAAATTACATAAAATAAGTAACATATTGAGGAACATCTGTGATTTTCTTTCCTTAGCATATTACGTAGCATAAGTATTTTTAATAAATTCAACAAACAGGTGTAAATTTCTGGAAATAAGAAAACGAACTAATTTTTGGTAAAAGTTGGAAACCGACACTTGCGGACTTACTATTTTTGGAAAGAATGGTAACCAAAAGGGGTTTGGGTGTCTTATGATGTATTAATTGATTTGTGTATTGTTAATCATAAATTGTGTGGAACCAAAGTTCCAACACTCAAAACACTATAAAATTTGGACACAAACAAATGCGAGACATTATATACTTGTGTATTCATCATTGTACACAAACGCGATAATTGGACATTAACAAAGTTCAAAGCAATCAAACCATTTTGGCACTTTGTAATCTAAATATTTAGCTAAGCAATCCTATCAAACCTAATTTACCAAAGAACTAATTAGAAACCTCGTGTTCATAGGACTTGGATAGGAGTCATACCCGACAAGCACAAGCGCTACATCCATCGTTTACTCTTACGCTCAATTGTGAGTTTTCACAGCCCCTTTTTACTTATTTACTATTTTGAGGTGAAAAGCATGATCTTAAACTTTATCTAAATTGATCGTACCCTTTATAGACTTGTTGAACTTTTGCTATACTTTTTATGCGAATTGGTGTATACTATTGTTATGTTTGAGTACTATCGTGCTAAAGTCCCCAGAAATACCTTTTCACACTACTTATTAACTCGTCCGAGAGCCAGACGAGTCGTTGATATTTATGGATAGCGCTATTTAGGAGGAAACCACTCCTCACTTACACTGGTCGTGAGTGCATAGTATTACAGTACTCATGTTACCGATAGAACATGGATCTTGGGGCATGTGTCGGTTGAATCAGTTTAGTAGTGGCCTCAATTGCATTAACACTCTTGTATACTACCTTTCATATTCGCAACTATTACAACCAATCTTTTTTTATTCATGTCATTTATGAACAAATCTTTTAATTTGTTTGTTTGTAACACTAAACCTGTGTACTCACCAACTATAACCATAGTTGACCCTTTTGTTTTATCATGCTTTTCAGGAGAACGACAGTAAGGTGCATTCTAGGAGTATCATAGCATGGATGCATGTTCACACGCGTTTGCTTTGTTTTGAAACTATGAATCTCTTTTGAAAACTTTATGAACTTAATGTAATCTCCTTTGTATCTATGTTTTGAACTTGTAGTAATTTGTAATACTTTTGCTAAATTATGTATGGTGTTACTTCTATATCTTGTGCATTGTTACCCGATACTGTTACTCCTCGTGTTTCTGCTTTAGCGAGGTGTGACAGATTTGGTATCAGAGCCAAAGGTTATAGAGAATGCCGGTTTTTCAAAACAAAAACCCCAACTATAACCAACATTTTTCTTTATAATATTTTCTTAAAACTCCAAAGGTATTACCAATTAAACTAAATCGAGCATACTAGTAGTATAGCTAAACCATGTGTTGCATTATTAGACCTCAATTAGACATAACCTGATCACCTACGTTTAATTTAGGTAAGATTATGCGAGACACGAAATAGGTATACTATGGTTATGTTCGATTTTTCTTTCCTGTTTAAACCTTTGGAAAGCAAACGTTGTGTGTGTGCATTGCATATCATAGGCATTCATGTAGCACTGTTAGTAACTAAGTGTACCTCCATTTTAGTCTTATCATTTCCAGGTTAACATGTTAGTGCATAATCTCAAAGTAGCTTGTTTAAAGTGTTAGTTAAATCTAACGGTCATTGTTTAGAGACACTAAGTACAGGATGGCAAAGCTTGGATATTTGTATCTTGATTTGTAATTGTTCATTCTGTCTGGGTTCAACCAAGATTCTGTGACATTGTAATTGTCACACCCCGCCTCGGCGGAAGGTTGTGAGATGCGACTATCATGAGATCACAACACAAGAATTACAATGAACGACCTCTACATGAGTCGTTTTAAACATACTTCATAAAAGTTTAAATTGTCTTACAGACTTAGAACATTTGTCTTAAAAAGTTTACAAACAATTCCCATAAGTTACAAAATAGTTAGGAGTTTAAGAATTTAAGATCAAAAGCAATGTTCATCCATGCAAATGTAGTTCCTAACTTCAAAAGGGGTATGCCATCTTCACAAATAGCAAGCATCTTAATTACCTGAGAATAACATGTAAAAATGGGTCAACATAAAGTTGGTGAGCTCATAGGTTTTAATGGTTGTAAAACATTACCGTGGATCACGAGATTTCAAGTTATATTGCCATTAAACAATATAGTAAAAATTGTATTACTATTGCCATAAGCTGTGACACTCCTCCAAATTAGGTATATATTTATACTACTAACATGCATTTCTTACGCTAATTCCCTGCGATTGTTTTAATCTAAACCTAGGATGTGATGTAAGTCTAGCAAAGCCCATTACCATAAAACAAAATGTGGAATTATCCAAACAAACATTATTTACTTTAATATATTACGAGAATATATTACGCGTATTTAAAATGTTATAAAACACTCGGTACGCGACAAAAACGCGTGAAACGCGCCCGACACGTGAAATAAACTCAAGTTATATTTTTATAACTCATTATTAAGTATTTTGATAAAATACTTCAAGTTAAAACATCGCGATTACACGCGTACGAAAATAACGTTTTTAAAACGTTACGCAATTCGGATAAATGCACGATTCGCGATCGTGACCAAACGACAACTCAAATATTATTTTAGATACCTAAAATATGTTATTTGAACAAACTTTCACTTAAAATGTCGCATTTTAAATCGTTAACGAAACATACATATTAAAACGTATAACGACTAATTAAAACGTTAAACGACCGGGTAAACGAACACGAGGCGTAACGCAACTTTGGGAACAAGTTTTACACACCCATTGGGGCATGGGACCCACGAAATCTGCAGAAAAATGGGGAGGGGGAAACATGTTTTTCCTTTTCTTCCTTTGATAACTTACACACACAATTACCACCATCACTCTTTACTCCATCTCCCTCACCTCTCCTCTCTCTCTCTATCTCACCTCTCTCTCTCTCTAAAAAGCTGGAAAACCAGCCCCAAACACCCTCAAGAACACCATAAAAACACCATCAAAAGTCCTTGGATCGCTAGGCTCGTTTGGACAAAAACGCTCACCTCATCGTTAGCTACGTTTTCATCTTCTCGTTTTTTTCAAACCGACTATTGTAAGAACTTCACAACTCAAGTATTTTACTTACATAATGTTTATTAACATGTTTAGTTGCTTATTTAACAAAGTAATGTCCCAACCATGTGTTAAAACTCGTTTTTAATACACATACATATATATACAAAATCTGCCACTGAAAACAGTCACTTTCTCGAATTTTTATAAAATCATACACTCGAAACTAGCGTAAACTTTCTAAACATGAAATCTTGGAAATTTCGTGATCTACAACTTTCGTGTTGAGCACTTGGACCAGAAGTACACCGGTTTTCCCAGAAAACGCGATTTGTGAACATATCACTGTTTTGGCCGGAATCTGTATATAACATTTCTTGATTTTTGTTAAAAATGGAAGATGAACACTAAAAGTCTCGGAAAAATAAAGAAATGATCTAGATACATAGGAGAACATTTGGTAATTTTTGTGGGACTTGATTCGGACTAGATGTTAGAGAAAACGAGGGTTTCGTTGGAGCAAAATCTGGAAAACTCAAACCGGGGACTGTTTTGATGTTTTTGTGAAAACGACACTTCGGGTCAACCACTAAACGAACCGAAAATTTTTCTAGGCTATATTAACCATTCTAAGACTTGTGTAAAAGTTTCGGGTCAAACCGAGCACGTTTGACCAAGTCAATATAGACGAGACACGGACGATAAACGTAAACCGACAAATGTTAAACATTAGAATGACGACGAATACAACGATTGGGACAATTTATGAAAATATATTTTGATAACGAAACGGAAGTTGTAATACATTTTAAACGTGTATAAACTTTTATAAAATAGGACGAGACAAACATTTGGGTATAAGGAAAAACGAAAACGAATGTTCACAATTCATTACGGGATTAAGTTACACGTACTAGTTTTTATATGCAATGAACGCGCTTAAACATAAAAATATATATATAAAACCTATATATATATTTTCAAGTAATACGTTATAATAACGTAAATTGCGAACCAAAGTCATTAATAAGGACACGACTAAATTGCGCGACAATTCCTAACATATGAAAACTATAAGTTTTAATACGAAAACCACGTATTCAAACTCAATGTATGTGAGACAAATATATATAAGTATACGACAATTTGTAAAATGTATATTTATACAAACAAAACTGAGACATACGTTTAACAAACGTACACTTTATTATTAATATACAGCGAGTATATTGAACAAATACATATATATATATGACAAGAATATATGTACAAACGATAACACCAAAACAACGTCACCAACAAATTCAACAACAAACTATTAACGTGATTCGAAGCTATCGATCACTGATTGTTAATACAATATTGTGTATAGGTTAACTCGTTGGGCTACTCGACACTACTTGCTAGCTTTCACATCCGCCACTACTACTACGTGAGTTCACAAACCCCTTTTCACTGTTTTATTGCTTTTAAAACCCGGGGTGAGAACATAGAAACGGTTTGCTACTGCATGCAAATACTGAACTGATTTAAATACTGTATGTATTTACTGAACTGTTTATGAAAGGGTATTTCATACAACTACTTGAACTGCTGTTCATGAAACTGTTTTCATACTGTTTTGGGAATTAGACAAACTGATCTTGGTAAGGACCTAGGCTTACGATGTAGTGCATAAAAGTCCTTATGGCTACAGACTATAACCATTAGCTAGGTGACTCTAGCCACTGAGTATACGGATAGTACTATCGCCGTGACGACCCTCCTACGGATTTGGGAGCGTATACTTACTAGTCCTATTGGCAACAACAACAGATTTGGGTCGTGGATTGGTTATAGGGTTAGGTTGCGTTACCTTACTCGACAGGTTTAGCTCACCTTTTGAGGGATCACCGTCTAAATATTCCCACTTACGAAACTACTATTTAGGAAGGGTATTCCTACTGAACTGCTTGGAAATGTTAATCCTTATATAAGTTAACCTGTGTTTCCTGCTTACAAAACTTGAATTGGGAAATGTTATTTATTAACTTGTGTTTCCTACACTATACATAAACTTGTGAATTCACTCAACAATCATGTTGACGTTTTATTCTATGTTTTTCAGGGAATTAGCAGCGTAAGTAAGATCTGCATGCATATCAGGACGGACTACCCTGGACTTGTTTAGGATGCCACTACTTTTGGGACACTTGGATTTCCTCCGTATAACCGCAATTACTGCGGTCATACCTATGAAATCTACTTTTGCTGTTATGTATTTTATGAAATACTGTTTTCAACACTACTATTACTGTTACAACTTTACGAGTTGTAACCTTTTGTAAAACTTGATATGGTTGGCATCTTAATAATTACCGTTCTGCGATAACCCTATGCTCTGATGTATGAATGTATCTGTTGGATCGTGTTACTGTTCGCAGCCCCGCCACGTCACTAAGCTTCCGCAAAACATTAAACTAATCGTAATTACCGTTTGGTGGGGTGTGACAGACTTGGTATCAGAGCCATTGGTTATAGCGAACTAGCAGTCTTTAAGTGACTTGGAACCTTAGAGACCTAGACTATAGCCTTGGCTAGGACATTTGTGCATTCATGCATACATACTTTGCATACAATTAACATACTACTGACACATCGCCCACGACTCCTTGTTTCAGCATGGTTGGACGATTTCCGATTGTGGTTACGAGCTCAGAGGAGGATCCCAGTGAGGACACACACCAGAGTGTTGCCGAGTCAGGGATCGAGAGCCCACCCACTCACTTGAGAGCCATGTCTGATCGCACTAGCGATGCTTACCTAGTGCCACCTCCGACCGCACCTGTGGTCACTCCTACCCCTGCACCACCTGTCGCGAGTATCTCTCGTGTGCCTGTACCTAGGAGGACAGCTAGGATCTGTGTTCGGGATTTTCCCAAGGGACCGCTCGCGCCGCGCGACAAGGCGCCAGTGACTGAGACTGAGGTTCCAGTAGTCGAGCCACCACAGAAGAGGCTTCGACCTTCTCATCTGGACTGGATGCCTCGTGTATTGAGGGAGTGGAGATCCCTAGAGGGTATTCCCCCGACTTTTGAGATTGGAGAGTCCTCTAGTTCACCCCCATCTGCACCTCTCACAGGTGAGCCTCTGGAGCTCACTGTGCCTACACTTGTGGCTGTGATCTACACTGTGATTAGGAGATCCGCTAGCCAGAGCAGAGATGTGATGGAGCTACTGAGCGATGCCTCCCGTACTGACATGGATATGGCTATGCTCCATCAGAGGATGGATTTTGTGGAGACTCACCGTCAGACAGACTGGCAGAGTCTAGCATCCACCCGTGCACGTGTTGCAGCTTTGGAGAGGCGTGCTAGGGTGTCAGAGATTGTAGCTGGTGTTTGTGTGATGACTGCAGCGCTGATGGTTGCGGTTAGGATGTATTTACCATGGTTCCATTAGGTCGGTGTATGGCGGCTTGTGCCTGCACTATATTAGGCTACTACTTTTGATGGACGTGTATGTATGTACTAGATATGTACTAGATGGAAACTGTTGTTAGAATGGGGGTATGTATAGGAAAACCCATTACCCTTTTGTATAACGCTAACCGCCGATGGGCATATTAGTGATCCCATCTTGCCTTGTACGAAACTGTTGTATCGGCGTTGTAACTTTTGATATAATATAACTTATGTTTGGTTTGTATTTCGTATTCAGTACAATTGTCGACGACTATAGTATTATATCTATATCTATATGCGTGTGATTGAATGATAACCAATCAATAACCTCTTGTACTCATTTCTTGTAAACCTTGAAACATACCTCTGAATGTTGATTCTTGTATTAAATTCCCTTGAACCTAATCGTGTTAAATGATGATGAAAAGAAATATGTATTTGGCATTATATAATGACGCCTGGCCAACGTGATTATATTATACTAAGTAGATATGGGCGTTTCAAAGTTATGCAACATGCAATGTGAAATCTTGTTCTTCATCCTTCATACTGTTCCTTTACTAAATTATGTGAAATCTTGTTCTTCACATTCACAATCTGGACATTGACTTCTGTATTTTATCTATCGCAGAACGTCAGCATGCCGCCAAAACCAAGAAAAACCCGAAACAGCCAACGTAACAACTCACCTCCAGTTGTTGAAGAGACTGTTGAGCAAATGATCGCACGACGAATAGCTGAAGGTATTGCCCAGTATGAGGCAAGCCGCAACCGCGATCAGGTAGTCAATAACAGCGGATCTACCCCTGTTAATACTGAGACACCCGTGAATGCTCGCCAAGGGTGTTCATACAAAACATTTCAGGCTTGTAAGCCGATTTCTTTCCGTGGCACCGAGGGTGCCATTGGTATGATTCATTGGATAGAGAAAACTGAATCGGTATTGGACATTAGTGACTGTTCACCTGACTGTATGGTGAAGTATGCTACTTGCACTTTGGCTGACAAAGCGCTCACTTGGTGGAACAGTCAGATCCAATCACTTGGTCGACCAACTGCTTATTCGATGTCATGGGGAACATTTAAAAATTTAATGTTGGAGGAATTCTGCCCTCGCAGTGAGATGCAGAAGATTGAAACAGAGTTGTGGAACATCACCATGACTGGTGCGGATATTACTGGGTACACCACCAAGTTTCAGGAGCTTGCACGTCTAGTGCCACACATGGTGACACCAGAGTATAAACGTATCGAGCGCTACATATACGGTCTGGCACCACAAATTCGCAGTCTGGTGACGTCATCTAAACCGGATACTTTCAGGAGTGCTGTTACTCTAGCACAAAGTTTGACCGACGAGGCGGTCAGGATGGGAAATCTGACTAAGAAAGCTGTGTCGGGAAAAAGTGAACCGAACAGTATAGATACTGGTAGTTCGGGCAAGGGGAAAAGGAAATGGAATGACCGACAGGGTCAATCAGACAAAAAGAATTCTGGAGACTCTAAGGCATACGTTGCCACTGTCACTGAGACTAAACCTTATTTGGGTAACAAACCCAAATGTGATAAATGTAATCGACACCACGAAGGTGGGTGTGGTTATTGTGGAAATTGTAAGGTATGGGGACATAAGACTCGAGACTGTAAAACCAACCCTCCCCCACGAGCAAACACTGAGCGTCGAAACCAGGGGTGTTTTGAATGTGGTGAGCAAGGACACTACCGTAACCGATGTCCTAAGCTCAACAACAATAACCAAAACCGCAACAACAACAACAACAACCGCGGTAACAACAATAACCGAGCCAACAACATCAACAATCAACCTGCTCAAGGGAGAGCATTCGTAATCGGAGCACAGGAGGCACGCCAGGACCCTAACACCGTCACTGGTACGTTTCTCGTAAACAACCATTATGCCTCTGTGTTAATTGATTCGGGTGCTGATTTGAGCTTTGTGTCTACTGAGTTTAGACCACTATTAGAACTTGAATCACGTAAGTTAGATAACAAGTATACTATAGAGTTAGCCGATGGTGAGTTAATCGAATCAGGAGAAATAGTACCGGGATGTACCTTGGAGTTAGAAGGTCATCTCTTCGAAATAGACTTGCTACCGGTTAAACTGGGAAGTTTTGACATTGTAGTCGGTATGGATTGGTTATCTAAGAACCGCGCTGAAATCATATGTCATGATAAGATGATCCGCTTACCGTTACCGACAGGAGAAACTTTGGTGATTCAAGGTGAGAAACGCAAGAGTGCCACAAAAATGATTTCGTGCTTGAAGGCCAGCAAGTACCTCCGAAAGGAATACCAAGCATTTTTGGCACATGTTGTGGAAAAGAAACCCGAGGAGCGACGTATAGACGATGTGCCCATTGTGTGTGACTATCCAGGAGTATTTCCTGATGAGTTGCCGGGATTACCACCCCCACGACAAGTTGAGTTTCACATCGATCTGGTGCCAGGAGCCGCACCAATCGCCCGTGCACCTTATCGTCTAGCTCCCTCGGAGATGCAGGAGCTATCTACACAATTGCAAGAACTCTTAGACTTGGGATTCATCCGGCCGAGCTTTTCACCTTGGGGAGCTCCGGTTTTGTTTGTTAAGAAAAAGGATGGATCTATGCGGATGTGCATCGATTATCGAGAACTGAACAAGGTAACTATCAAGAACCGATACCCGATACCACGCATTGACGATCTGTTCGATCAACTGCAAGGGTCAAGCTATTATTCAAAAATTGACCTACGATCTGGTTACCACCAACTTAAGGTACGAGAAGAAGATGTACCGAAGACTGCTTTTAGGACTCGTTACGGTCACTACGAGTTCCTAGTCATGCCTTTTGGGCTGACCAATGCACCTGCAGTATTCATGGATTTGATGAACCGTGTATGCAAACCTTATCTGGATAAATTTGTCATCGTGTTTATTGATGACATCTTGGTATACTCACGAACAAAAGAGGATCACGAACAACATTTGAAACTTGTTCTCGAACTACTACGGAAAGAGAAGCTTTATGCAAAGTTCTCTAAGTGCGAATTTTGGATGCGAGAGGTTCACTTCCTTGGTCATGTGATAAATGACAAGGGAATTCACGTAGACCCGTCCAAAATTGAGGCGATTAACAACTGGGAAGCACCAAAGACCCCAACTGAGGTACGACAATTTCTGGGTCTAGCTGGTTATTACAGGCGATTCATCGCAAACTTTTCAAAGATAGCTCAGCCACTCACCGCATTAACTCAAAAGGACAAGAAATTTGAGTGGAATGAGAAACAAGAAAATGCATTCCAACTACTGAAACAGAAACTGAGCAGCGCACCCATACTATCTCTACCTGAAGGAGTGGATAACTTTGTTGTTTATTGTGATGCTTCGCATCAGGGATTGGGTTGCGTGTTGATGCAAAATGACAAGGTCATTGCATATGCATCACGACAACTGAAAGTGCATGAGAAAAACTATACCACCCACGACTTGGAGTTGGGAGCAGTTGTTTTTGCATTGAAGATCTGGAGACACTACCTATACGGTACAAAGTGTACGATCTTCACGGATCATAAGAGCTTGCAACATATATTTGACCAGAAAGAGCTAAATATGAGACAACGACGCTGGGTCGAATTACTTAACGATTACGACTGTGAAATAAAGTATCACCCGGGTAAGGCTAACGTGGTAGCAGATGCCCTGAGTCGTAAGGAACGAATCAAACCTCGAAGAGTTCGAGCCTTGGGATTGACAATCCACTCGAATCTCATTACTCAAATTCGTGAGGCACAAGAACTTACTTTCACTTCCGAACGTCTTAAGGATGAATCCTTGAAGGGAATGGAAAAACAACTCGAGAAAAAGGACAACGGAATGTTGTACTTTATGAATCGAATTTGGGTACCATGTGTAGATGAGTTACGCAAACTGATTTTGGATGAGGCACATAAATCCAATTACTCAATACATCCTGGTGCAGACAAGATGTACCATGACGTGAAAGGCTTCTACTGGTGGCCTGGAATGAAACGTGACATTGCCACCTACGTAAGCAATTGCTTAACGTGCTCGAAGGTCAAAGTTGAATACCAAAAGCCATCTGGGCTTTTGCAACAGCCTGAGTTGCCCAAGTGGAAATGGGAGCAAATAACAATAGACTTCATTACAAAGTTACCTAGAACGGCATCTGGAGCAAATGCCATATGGGTGATTGTCGATCGATTGACGAAATCAGCCCACTTTCTTGCTATTAAGGAAACGGATGGAATGGAGAAACTAGCTAAAATTTATATTAAAGAGATTGTTTCTCGGCATGGTGTGCCACTATCCATCATCTCTGATAGAGATGCACGATTCACTTCTCGCTTTTGGCAAACATTACAACAGGCACTGGGTACCCGACTTGATATGAGTACTGCCTACCACCCGCAGACTGACGGCCAAAGTGAGCGAACGATACAAACGCTCGAAGACTTGTTGCGAGCATGTGTGATAGACTTTGGAGGTAACTGGGATACCCACCTACCTCTAGCTGAATTTTCGTATAACAACAGTTATCACACGAGTATACAGATGGCACCTTTTGAGGCGTTATATGGACGCAAGTGCCGATCACCACTCTGTTGGGCAGAGTTGGATGACAGACAACTATCTGGACCCGAACTTGTCCAGGAAACCACTGATAAAATAACTCAAGTACTAAACCGATTGAAATCGGCACGAGACCGACAAAAGAGTTACGCTGATAACCGCCGTAAACCTCTTGAGTTTCAAGTAGGAGACAAGGTCCTACTCAAGGTATCTCCTTGGAAAGGAGTTGTACGATTTGGAAAACGCGGTAAACTGAATCCACGATATGTTGGACCATTCGAAATCCTAGCAAGGATTGGTCCTGTAGCTTATAAGCTTAAACTGCCGCAAGAACTTAGTAATATTCACGACACCTTTCACGTGAGTAACCTTAAAAAGTGTCTATCGGATGAGACACTAATTATCCCTCCTGACGAAGTTTTCATTGATGCAAAACTCAACTTTGTGGAGGAACCTATCGAAATCATCGATCGGAAAACACATAAACTCCGACGCAGTCGGATTGAACTAGTTAAGATTCGATGGAACTCAAAACGCGGTACAGAGTCTACCTGGGAACGTGAGGACGACATGCGCAAGAAGTATCCTCACTTATTCGAAAGCGTGACAGCAACTCACGACACGATTTAAATCTCGGGACGAGATTTTGCTAACGGGGGGAGAATGTGACACTCCTCCAAATTAGGTATATATTTATACTACTAACATGCATTTCTTACGCTAATTCCCTGCGATTGTTTTAATCTAAACCTAGGATGTGATGTAAGTCTAGCAAAGCCCATTACCATAAAACAAAATGTGGAATTATCCAAACAAACATTATTTACTTTAATATATTACGAGAATATATTACGCGTATTTAAAATGTTATAAAACACTCGGTACGCGACAAAAACGCGTGAAACGCGCCCGACACGTGAAATAAACTCAAGTTATATTTTTATAACTCATTATTAAGTATTTTGATAAAATACTTCAAGTTAAAACATCGCGATTACACGCGTACGAAAATAACGTTTTTAAAACGTTACGCAATTCGGATAAATGCACGATTCGCGATCGTGACCAAACGACAACTCAAATATTATTTTAGATACCTAAAATATGTTATTTGAACAAACTTTCACTTAAAATGTCGCATTTTAAATCGTTAACGAAACATACATATTAAAACGTATAACGACTAATTAAAACGTTAAACGACCGGGTAAACGAACACGAGGCGTAACGCAACTTTGGGAACAAGTTTTACACACCCATTGGGGCATGGGACCCACGAAATCTGCAGAAAAATGGGGAGGGGGAAACATGTTTTTCCTTTTCTTCCTTTGATAACTTACACACACAATTACCACCATCACTCTTTACTCCATCTCCCTCACCTCTCCTCTCTCTCTCTATCTCACCTCTCTCTCTCTCTAAAAAGCTGGAAAACCAGCCCCAAACACCCTCAAGAACACCATAAAAACACCATCAAAAGTCCTTGGATCGCTAGGCTCGTTTGGACAAAAACGCTCACCTCATCGTTAGCTACGTTTTCATCTTCTCGGTTTTTTCAAACCGACTATTGTAAGAACTTCACAACTCAAGTATTTTACTTACATAATGTTTATTAACATGTTTAGTTGCTTATTTAACAAAGTAATGTCCCAACCATGTGTTAAAACTCGTTTTTAATACACATACATATATATACAAAATCTGCCACTGAAAACAGTCACTTTCTCGAATTTTTATAAAATCATACACTCGAAACTAGCGTAAACTTTCTAAACATGAAATCTTGGAAATTTCGTGATCTACAACTTTCGTGTTGAGCACTTGGACCAGAAGTACACCGGTTTTCCCAGAAAACGCGATTTGTGAACATATCACTGTTTTGGCCGGAATCTGTATATAACATTTCTTGATTTTTGTTAAAAATGGAAGATGAACACTAAAAGTCTCGGAAAAATAAAGAAATGATCTAGATACATAGGAGAACATTTGGTAATTTTTGTGGGACTTGATTCGGACTAGATGTTAGAGAAAACGAGGGTTTCGTTGGAGCAAAATCTGGAAAACTCAAACCGGGGACTGTTTTGATGTTTTTGTGAAAACGACACTTCGGGTCAACCACTAAACGAACCGAAAATTTTTCTAGGCTATATTAACCATTCTAAGACTTGTGTAAAAGTTTCGGGTCAAACCGAGCACGTTTGACCAAGTCAATATAGACGAGACACGGACGATAAACGTAAACCGACAAATGTTAAACATTAGAATGACGACGAATACAACGATTGGGACAATTTATGAAAATATATTTTGATAACGAAACGGAAGTTGTAATACATTTTAAACGTGTATAAACTTTTATAAAATAGGACGAGACAAACATTTGGGTATAAGGAAAAACGAAAACGAATGTTCACAATTCATTACGGGATTAAGTTACACGTACTAGTTTTTATATGCAATGAACGCGCTTAAACATAAAAATATATATATAAAACCTATATATATATTTTCAAGTAATACGTTATAATAACGTAAATTGCGAACCAAAGTCATTAATAAGGACACGACTAAATTGCGCGACAATTCCTAACATATGAAAACTATAAGTTTTAATACGAAAACCACGTATTCAAACTCAATGTATGTGAGACAAATATATATAAGTATACGACAATTTGTAAAATGTATATTTATACAAACAAAACTGAGACATACGTTTAACAAACGTACACTTTATTATTAATATACAGCGAGTATATTGAACAAATACATATATATATGACAAGAATATATGTACAAACGATAACACCAAAACAACGTCACCAACAAATTCAACAACAAACTATTAACGTGATTCGAAGCTATCGATCACTGATTGTTAATACAATATTGTGTATAGGTTAACTCGTTGGGCTACTCGACACTACTTGCTAGCTTTCACATCCGCCACTACTACTACGTGAGTTCACAAACCCCTTTTCACTGTTTTATTGCTTTTAAAACCCGGGGTGAGAACATAGAAACGGTTTGCTACTGCATGCAAATACTGAACTGATTTAAATACTGTATGTATTTACTGAACTGTTTATGAAAGGGTATTTCATACAACTACTTGAACTGCTGTTCATGAAACTGTTTTCATACTGTTTTGGGAATTAGACAAACTGATCTTGGTAAGGACCTAGGCTTACGATGTAGTGCATAAAAGTCCTTATGGCTACAGACTATAACCATTAGCTAGGTGACTCTAGCCACTGAGTATACGGATAGTACTATCGCCGTGACGACCCTCCTACGGATTTGGGAGCGTATACTTACTAGTCCTATTGGCAACAACAACAGATTTGGGTCGTGGATTGGTTATAGGGTTAGGTTGCGTTACCTTACTCGACAGGTTTAGCTCACCTTTTGAGGGATCACCGTCTAAATATTCCCACTTACGAAACTACTATTTAGGAAGGGTATTCCTACTGAACTGCTTGGAAATGTTAATCCTTATATAAGTTAACCTGTGTTTCCTGCTTACAAAACTTGAATTGGGAAATGTTATTTATTAACTTGTGTTTCCTACACTATACATAAACTTGTGAATTCACTCAACAATCATGTTGACGTTTTATTCTATGTTTTTCAGGGAATTAGCAGCGTAAGTAAGATCTGCATGCATATCAGGACGGACTACCCTGGACTTGTTTAGGATGCCACTACTTTTGGGACACTTGGATTTCCTCCGTATAACCGCAATTACTGCGGTCATACCTATGAAATCTACTTTTGCTGTTATGTATTTTATGAAATACTGTTTTCAACACTACTATTACTGTTACAACTTTACGAGTTGTAACCTTTTGTAAAACTTGATATGGTTGGCATCTTAATAATTACCGTTCTGCGATAACCCTATGCTCTAATGTATGAATGTATCTGTTGGATCGTGTTACTGTTCGCAGCCCCGCCACGTCACTAAGCTTCCGCAAAACATTAAACTAATCGTAATTACCGTTTGGTGGGGTGTGACATAAGCTCATGAATTGAAACCTTAACATTTAGTGCCTCGCAAGTGTCCTATCCAAACACTAGTAGTTCTCAAATGACAATGCACCCGTTTGACTTCAAGTCATGTTGGCGCTACCAACCCGGATGGGGGCGTCAACCCAAATAGATCTATTCATGACATTCACGTTTAAGTCCTTAACTAACAATTCATGATAAAGGCCTACATAATGGATAGTGTCAACTCATGCAATACCTAACAGTTTAGTTTGTGTCCACAAAGAAAAGAACATGTATTCTCACCCCAAAAACATGTCAAAGCATTTAAAAAGAAGTAGGGGCCATGAGACTCACTTTAGTGAGAGAGCGGAAATTAGCAAGTATTGGTTTGGGTCTCGGTGGGATTAACGCGTCCTAGATCACATAAAAACGCTTAAGTTTAGTTATATAGCATACACATATTAGTTCTAATTTTTGTAAAGTTTCATCACCCATAGTTTTAGTTTAAGTGTCACGTTTTATTCAACCATTTTTGGGTACATTTACACATTTTTAAGTGATCTTTAGTAAGAATCCAACAAAATTCCAGAAAGTTTCCAGACCAGACC
Organism: Pseudognaphalium luteoalbum; assembly: GCA_963422505.1. Lineage (NCBI taxonomy): Eukaryota > Viridiplantae > Streptophyta > Magnoliopsida > Asterales > Asteraceae > Pseudognaphalium > Pseudognaphalium luteoalbum. The sequence goes on along the minus strand of OY730192.1, from coordinate 116,931,124 downwards.
CATAAATCGGCTTACAGAGAAAAATGCGTGCATTTCTGGAAAAAGTGTAAAACATGAAAGTTGTAGGTATATTCAATACGCAACTTTTAAAAAAAATGCATCGTCTAACTCTTAGTATATGATTTTATACGATTTTTCTACTAAACTGTGTTTTTAGGGACAGATTTATGTATTTTCATGTACATTCTATAATAACGATTTTTAAGCTTATAGTTGGTCATTAATATGTTAGATAGGTTGTAAATCATTAAAATCAGTAGCATGCAATAAGAACAATGAAAAGGTTTAAGTGATTCTCACAAAACAAGACATGGGAAATCTGGACAGATTTGCATGGGTAAGTGTGGGTCAGGATTTCAAGTCATAGACTACCATCCTAACACATAGGTACTAATCATTGTTTAGCCCTTTTCCCACATGCAATTTCCATCATTTTTCTACAGATTTTGAGTATATTACAAGCATGATATTCTTGAAAGATTTTGTAGATATGTAATAAGTAAAATTTACATCTTCCAACTTGATATAGGTTTGATCATGGATTATCACTTATCTTTAACACATGATTATGTGCAAGTGATAATCTACAAACATCAAGTCACTTTTGTAGGCTTAGCCATACTTTTCAATACTTCAAATAAAAAGAAAATGGAGATGAAGATGAGTAATAAAATGCATGTTTACATCTATTTTGTAGGCATAGCCATACATAAGAATCACAACAACACAAAATATAAAGATGCATGTATACACATGTAGATTTGTAGGCATAGCCTTACATAAAATCTTACATGTATATAGAACAAAAATGAAAGAAGAAGTGCATGCATACATATGTAGATTTGTAGGCCTAGCCTTACATGAAATCTTACATATGTATGGAACAAAATATAAGATCTATACATAGATATACATATATTTACATAAGTTTTGTTATTAGTCATCCATGGGTGATGATTCGTAAGAAAAATATAAGAAAAAAAAGTAGAGATCTTCTTGTAATACCTTACTAATACAAACTAGTATGGAACTAGCTTATACTTAGTACATGGAGATGCTTCTAAGATGGTGGTTTGTGATGGTTTTTGATGGTGAAGTATGGCTGATTTTTGGGAGAGAAAATGGAAGAGAAGAGAGTGTTTTTGAAGAGAGAAAAGTGTGTGGGTGTGTAAAATGAAAAAGGGTTAGAATGAGGTTCTTTAAATAGGAGAAATGAGGGGGGGGGGGGGGGGGGGAGGGGAGGGGGTGGACGATTTTTGAAGGGGTGAGGGGGAGGGGAAGGGTTTGGTTTTTAATTGGTGGATAAAGGAGGTGATTAAAGGTGGTGATAAATGATTAGTTGGTATTTAAATGTTATTATTAATTAAATTAGTTTAATTTAATTAATTTATAAGTAAAAATCATATTTGTATTTTATTAGTTAATTAAGTTTTTAATTGATTTAAGTATAAGTATTTATTTAATTATTATAATGTTATTCCATGCAAAGGTGGTGATGGATTTCTTTCATTTAAGCAAGTGTTATTACAAACACACTCTTGTACCATATATATATATACATCTTATATTAGTGTTTACTAAATAAATTAATAAAAATAGATGTAAGCACATTGTCACATTATGTATATCTTAGTGTCGGGTTGTAACGATAGGGCGCCTAAATTTAGTGCTATTTACCTGAGTGGAGTTAAGTCAGAAATTTTGCCGGTTGTCACATTATCCCCCTGTTAAAAGAATTTCGTCCCGAAATTTAGTTCGTGATCTCGGGTGGTACAGGGTTTGAGAATAGGTGAGGATACTTGCGACGGATTTGATCCTCGCGCTCCCAGGTGAATTCCGGACCTCGTTTCGAATTCCACCTAACCTTTACAATGGGTATACGACTCCGCTTCAAGGTCTTTATTTCCCGGTCCATGATCTCGATTGGTTCCTCGACGAAATGCAATTTCTCATCAATTTGTACTTCTCCGACTGATATGACAAGTGATTCGTCTGATAAACACTTTTTCAGATTTGACACATGAAACGTGTCATGCACATTACTGAGTTCTTGAGGCAACTTAAGTTTATATGCAACTGGACCAATCCTCTCCAGTATTTCGAATGGCCCGACATATCTAGGGTTTAGCTTTCCTCGTTTCCCAAAACGGACTACGCCTTTCCAAGGCGACACTTTCAACATGACTCTATCCCCAATTTGAAATTCTAACGGTTTGCGCCTCGACCTGCATAACTCTTTTGGCGGTCACGGGCTGCCTTTAGTCTGTTTTGGATTTGCACAATCTTCTCGGTCGTTTCGTGTATAATCTCTGGACCAAGGAGTTGACTATCTCCCACCTCAGTCCAACATACAGGCAATCGACACTTTCGTCCATAAAGTGCTTCGAACGGGGCGGCCTTGATGCTGGTGTGATAACTTTTGTTGTAAGAGAACTCGCATAATGGCAGGTGGTTCTCCCAGCCACGACCAAAGTTGATAACACATGCGCGTAACATATCTTCTAGGGTTTGAATTGTCCTTTCGCTTTGGCCATCTGTCTGAGGGTGGTATGCGGTACTCATATCCAAGCGAGTACCTAGAGCTTTTTGGAGTAATTGCCAAAATCTAGAGGTGAAACGGCTATCTCGATCAGAGATAATCGAGAGGGGCACCCCGTGCCTTGTCACCACCTCTTTCAAGTAAATCCTAGTTAATCTTTCCATTGTGTCGGTCTCCTTAATTGCTAGAAAGTGGGCGGACTTTGTCAGGCGATCAACAATTACCCAAATCGTATCACAACCATTTGCTGTCTTAGGAAGCTTAGTAATAAAGTCCATTGTTATTTGCTCCCACTTCCATTGGGGTATTTCGGGTTGTTGCAATAGACCTGATGGTTTCTGATACTCGACCTTTACCTTGGCACACGTCAAGCATTTACTAACATAGGTGGCCACCTCAGCCTTCATGTTAGGCCACCAATACAAGTCCTTAAGCCCATGGTACATCTTGTCAGCACCCGGATGGATGGAATACCTAGATTTATGTGCCTCGTCCATTACCAACTTCCTCAAGTTACCAAAACTTGGTATCCATATGCGATTTATATAATATCAGATTCCATCGGACTTGACCTCAAATTGCTTATCCATACCGCGTAGAGATTCGCCCTTTACATTCTCCTCCTTGATTGCCTCGAGTTGAGCATCACGAATTTGAGAGGTAAGGTTCGTATGAATGGTTATACCTAAAGCCCTAACTCGTAGTGGTTTCATCCGTTCTTTTCTGCTCAAAGCATCAGCTACAACATTTGCCTTGCCCGGGTGATAACGAATTTCGCAATCGTAATCATTGAGCAATTCAACCCACCTACGCTGTCTCATGTTCAGATCCTTTTGATCGAAAATGTGCTGAAGGCTTTTATGATCTATAAACACGGTACACTTTGTACCATAAAGGTAATGCCTCCAAATCTTGAGTGCAAACACCACTGCTCCCAATTCCAGATCATGGGTTGTGTAGTTTTTCTCATGCACCTTAAGTTGACGAGAAGCATAAGCTATGACCTTCTCCTTTTGCATTAACACACATCCTAGCCCTTGTCGTGATGCATCGCAAAAGACTACAAAATTTTCGGTTCCCTCCGGCAATGATAATACTGGTGCGCTACAAAGTTTTTGCTTCAACAATTGGAAAGCTTCCTCCTGCTCATCACTCCAATTATACTTTGCTATTTTCTGAGTTAGCAGTGTCAAGGGTTTGGCTATTTTAGAAAAATTCTCGATGAATCGTCTATAGTAACCAGCAAGACCTAAGAATTGTCGTACTTCTGTTGGGGTTCTAGGCGTCTCCCAATTTTTGATAGCCTCAATCTTGGCAGGGTCGACATGTATTCCTTGACTATCAATAACATGTCCTAGAAATTGCACTCTTCGTAACCAAAACTCACACTTTGAGAACTTAGCATACAACTCCTCCTTTTTAAGCAACTCCAAGATTGATCTCAAATGCTTTTCATGGTCCTCTTTGTTCTTCGAATAGATCAAAATGTCATCGATGAATACGATGACGAACTTATCTAAGTACGGTTTACACACGCGGTTCATGAGGTCCATGAATACTGCCGGTGCGTTAGTAAGACCGAACGGCATTACTTGGAACTCGTAATGACCATACCGAGTTCTAAATGCCGTCTTCGGAATGCTTTCTTCTCCGACTCTCAACTGATGATACCCCGATCGTAGGTCAATTTTTGAGTAAAAACTCGAGCCTTGCAGCTAATCGAATAAGTCATCAATTCTAGGGAGTGGGTAACGGTTCTTCACGGTTAGTTTATTCAATTCCCGGTAATCGATGCACATCCTTAAGGATCCATCCTTCTTTTTCACAAATAAGACGGGAGCTCCCCAGGGTGAGGAACTTGGCCGGATAAACCCTTTATCTAAAAGCTCTTGTAGTTGACTTGACAACTCTTGCATTTCGGAAGGGGCTAATCGATATGGTGCTCGGGCAACGGGTGCAGCACCAGGTGCCAAGTCGATATGAAACTCCACTTGCCGGGCTGGTGGTAGTCCAGGCAAGTCTTTAGGGAAAACTTCGGGAAAATCCCGCACGATAGGGACATCCTCGAGTCGTCTCTCTTCCAATTTCTCCTCTACAACATGAGCTAAGATTGCTTGGTACCCTTTTCTTAGGTACTTCTGTGTTTTCATGCACGATATGATGTTTAATCTCGTTCCACTCTTTTCTCCTTGTATTATTAAAGTTGCTCCGCTAGAGAGGGGTATGCGGACAATCTTATCATAACATACTATTTCAGCACGATTCTTGGACAGCCAATCCATGCCAACGATGACGTCAAAGCTTCCTATTTTGACGGGTATCAAATTTATGGGAAAGATTTCGCTGGCTAAGTTTAGGGAACAGTTTCGAATTATACTATCAGCTTTAATTAATTTACCATTAGCTAACTCTATCGTGTATTTAGTGTCTAAGGCAGTTGGGGTGATATCAAGTAAGGGGCTAAAATCGTTAGACACGAAACTCTCATCAGCACCAGTATCAAATAAGACTTAAAAAACCTTGTCATTTAGGAGAAACGTACCCGTGACTAGGTTGGGATCTTGGCGTGCTTCATTGGTGTTGATCACGAATGCTCTGCCGCGCGCCGCATTGTTATTCTGATTTTTCAGCTTCGGACAATCCTTTTTAAAGTGTCCAGCACTTCCGCACCCGTAGCATGTATTTGGAGTGTTAGTGTTGGCGACAGGTGCAGGGCTCCGACAATCCTTGGCTTGATGGCCAGGCTTCTTACATCTCCCACATGCGTTGCTACAGGGACCTTTGTGGTGAAGGTTGCAACGCTTACAATATGGTTTGTTTCCAGCATAACCTTTCTTAGCATCTGGCCCTGCAGCATAAGCCCTAACTATCTCGGTCTTCTTATTTTGTTGTTGGCTGGTGTTTCCCCTAGAACTTTCCTCCCATTTCCTTTTACCATCAGAATTCTTATCAACATTTCCCCTTTCCAATGCCCCACGTCGTACAATTTGATCCATTAAACTGTGTGCCATGCGGACGGCATCGTGGATCGTATTGGGCTTGGATGAAGTTACATTTCCTTGGATTTGGGAGGGAAGTCCCCAGATATAACGTTCAATTCTCTTGTACTCGGGAGTAACCATAGATGGGCAAAGAAGTGCCAATTCATGGAATCTCCTTGTATATCTAGCTACATCAGCCCCAATGACAACTAGATTCCAAAATTCTACCTCCAACTTCTGCAGTTCGTTTCGAGGACAGTACTCTTCCGTCATCATTTTCTTAAGATCTTCCCAAGAAATCTGATAAGCAGCATCAATGCCCACCGAATGGGCGTATGAATTCCACCATGATAACGCTCCATCTTGAAGGGTGCATGTTGCATACTTAACCTTACAATCTTCCTTGCAGTTGCTAATACGGAAAACTGATTCTAGCTTCTCAAACCACCGAACCAAACCGACAGCTCCTTCGGTTCCATTGAAGTGATGGGGTTTGCAATTCGAAAAGTCCTTATAGGTGCATTCTCGGGTTACATTCCCCGAACCTCCTCCGGTTTCATTCCTTCTACCGGTTCTTTCGTTTCCATCGTTCCTCTCAGTCCTTTGGGTGGCGATTGCCTCAGCTACTCTTTGTGCTACAAGTCGCTCGATAGCTGCATTACTCATCGTGGGTGTTCTCTTGGGTGGCATGTTTCTTGAAATTACAAAGCACAACAAGACAATGAGATACTATACAAGATAGAACTTTATCATGCGTGTAAGGAATAAATAAGTACAAACCACACAACCAAAGTCACAAGATAATAAGATTAATAACCCAACAAGAGCATAAACTTAGTCAAAATACTTGATTCCTTGTTCACAAAAACAGGCCGGGAATGAAACATCCGGAAAAATACAAGCAAATCCATAAATTTATCCTCTAGGCACAACCCGCCATAGTAGGTTAAAAATCGAAATGAAACTATCCGCAAAACTGGCCCAAAAGTGCACTAACACGTCCCAAACTATGCTCCATCGCGGACATACGCTGCTCTGACCTAGTCGCGTGCTCTTCCGCTAATTCAGCGCGCCTTTCGCTGTGCTCCACCCATCGACGTAACTCAGTGACCTCCTCTCGAAGTATCTTGATGTCGTCATCAGCACAGTAAACCGAGTAGTCCATGTTACCGATCCTCCTCTCAACTTCCGAAACTTGTGCCTGTATGAGTTCCACTTTATCGGAACGTGACTCATCCTGGTCGTACTCCAACTGATTAAGTCTCCTCTCCTGATCAACCAAACGTGCTACCACAACGGGGATAGTGTGATGTACCGGCTCCAAAGTGAGAGAGGGTATGGGTGTAGTGGTGGAGGGCTCCCCAACCTCCAGTGTCTCGGGTATCCCTTCCTCTCTTCTCCAAGACTGAATCTGCTCCTGCATCCAAGTCCACTTGCGGGATCGCACTCGCCTAGTAGTAGTGTTGGTAGTCTCGGTAGGAGGAATGGGGGGGGTCTCAGTAGGGGGGATGGAGAATGTCTCAGTCAAAGGTGGGAACACGGTTATCCGAGGGGTACGCATCAATCGTGGTCCCCCGGGGCGGAATGATCGGAGTGAAGAGGCTGGTTTTGGTTGGGTAGAGGGAGCAGCGGCAGCCTTAGCAGGTATGACAGGGGAGGGATGGGATTCTTCGGAATCAGACTTGTCCTCAGTAGGCTCGGACTCTTCCTCCATTGGCTCGGTCTCATCCTCAAATGGCTCAGTCTCATTGGAGGAACCCGTCTTTTCAACTCGGGTAGCGGACACAGGCATGTATGAGGGTGTCTTAAGCGAGGTGAGGAGGCATGCGGCCATCTCGGAGTCATCGTCGGACACGACTTGGACAGGGCTATTAGGGTTCGACATACTCTGTCATATAAGATAATAGTATATAAATAGGGAGTATATAAAATAAGTAATTATTTAACATGTATGTACTAACTTAACAATTAACATGTAATAAGCATGCATGGAACCACATTCGGTAAGTAGGCAAGGATGTATGGGTTTAATAATTAGCAAGTACACCTAAAAGTCCTTATTCTAGTCATGGCTATAGTCTAGGCCCACTAATACAACCTAGTTCACTATAACCTTGGGCTCTGATACCAATCTGTCACACCCCGCCTCGGCGGAAGGTTGCGAGATGCGACTATCATGAGATCACAACACAAGAATTACAATGAACGACCTCTACATGAGTCGTTTTAAACATACTTCATAAAAGTTTAAATTGTCTTACAGACTTAGAACATTTGTCTTAAAAAGTTTACAAACAATTCCCATAAGTTACAAAATAGTTAGGAGTTTAAGAATTTAAGATCAAAAGCAATGTTCATCCATGCAAATGTAGTTCCTAACTTCAAAAGGGGTATGCCATCTTCACAAATAGCAAGCATCTTAATTACCTGAGAATAACATGTAAAAATGGGTCAACATAAAGTTGGTGAGCTCATAGGTTTTAATAGTTGTAAAACATTACCGTGGATCACGAGATTTCAAGTTATATTGCCATTCAACAATATAGTAAAAATTGTATTACTATTGCCATAAGCTCATGAATTGAAACCTTAACATTTAGTGCCTCGCAAGTGTCCTATCCAAACACTAGTAGTTCTCAAATGACAATGCACCCGTTTGACTTCTAGTCATGTTGGCGCTACCAACCCGGATGGGGGCGTCAACCCAAATAGATCTATTCATGACATTCACGTTTAAGTCCTTACCTAACAATTCATGATAAAGGCCTACATAATGGATAGTGTCAACTCATGCAATACGTAACAGTTTAGTTTGTGTCCACAAAGAAAAGAACATGTATTCTCACCCCAAAAACATGTCAAAGCATTTAAAAAGAAGTAGGGGCCATGAGACTCACTTTAGTGAGAGAGCGGAAATTAGCAAGTATTGGTTTGGGTCTCGGTGGGATTAACGCGTCCTAGATCACATAAAAACGCTTAAGTTTAGTTATATAGCATATACATATTAGTTCTAATTTTTGTAAAGTTTCATCACCCATAGTTTTAGTTTAAGTGTCACGTTTTATTCAACCATTTTTGGGTACATTTACACATTTTTAAGTGATCTTTAGTAAGAATCCAACAAAATTCCAGAAAGTTTCCAGACCAGACCCATAAATCGGCTTACAGAGAAAAATGCGTGCATTTCTGGAAAAAGTGTAAAACATGAAAGTTGTAGGTATATTCAATACGCAACTTTTAAAAAAAATGCATCGTCTAACTCTTAGTATATGATTTTATACGATTTTTCTACTAAACTGTGTTTTTAGGGACAGATTTATGTATTTTCATGTACATTCTATAATAACGATTTTTAAGCTTATAGTTGGTCATTAATATGTTAGATAGGTTGTAAATCATTAAAATCAGTAGCATGCAATAAGAACAATGAAAAGGTTTAAGTGATTCTCACAAAACAAGACATGGGAAATCTGGACAGATTTGCATGGGTAAGTGTGGGTCAGGATTTCAAGTCATAGACTACCATCCTAACACATAGGTACTAATCATTGTTTAGCCCTTTTCCCACATGCAATTTCCATCATTTTTCTACAGATTTTGAGTATATTACAAGCATGATATTCTTGAAAGATTTTGTAGATATGTAATAAGTAAAATTTACATCTTCCAACTTGATATAGGTTTGATCATGGATTATCACTTATCTTTAACACATGATTATGTGCAAGTGATAATCTACAAACATCAAGTCACTTTTGTAGGCTTAGCCATACTTTTCAATACTTCAAATAAAAAGAAAATGGAGATGAAGATGAGTAATAAAATGCATGTTTACATCTATTTTGTAGGCATAGCCATACATAAGAATCACAACAACACAAAATATAAAGATGCATGTATACACATGTAGATTTGTAGGCATAGCCTTACATAAAATCTTACATGTATATAGAACAAAAATGAAAGAAGAAGTGCATGCATACATATGTAGATTTGTAGGCCTAGCCTTACATGAAATCTTACATATGTATGGAACAAAATATAAGATCTATACATAGATATACATATATTTACATAAGTTTTGTTATTAGTCATCCATGGGTGATGATTCGTAAGAAAAATATAAGAAAAAAAAGTAGAGATCTTCTTGTAATACCTTACTAATACAAACTAGTATGGAACTAGCTTATACTTAGTACATGGAGATGCTTCTAAGATGGTGGTTTGTGATGGTTTTTGATGGTGAAGTATGGCTGATTTTTGGGAGAGAAAATGGAAGAGAAGAGAGTGTTTTTGAAGAGAGAAAAGTGTGTGGGTGTGTAAAATGAAAAAGGGTTAGAATGAGGTTCTTTAAATAGGAGAAATGAGAGAGGGGGGGGGGGGGAGGGGAGGGGGTGGACGATTTTTGAAGGGGTGAGGGGGAGGGGAAGGGTTTGGTTCTTAATTGGTGGATAAAGGAGGTGATTAAAGGTGGTGATAAATGATTAGTTGGTATTTAAATGTTATTATTAATTAAATTAGTTTAATTTAATTAATTTATAAGTAAAAATCAGATTTTTATTTTATTAGTTAATTAAGTTTTTAATTGATTTAAGTATAAGTATTTATTTAATTATTATGATGTTATTCCATGCAAAGGTGGTGATGGATTTCTTTCATGCAAGCAAGTGTTATTACAAACACACTCTTGTACCATATATATATATACATCTTATATTAGTGTTTACTAAATAAATTAATAAAAATAGATGTAAGCACATTGTCACATTATGTATATCTTAGTGTCGGGTTGTAACGATAGGGCGCCTAAATTTAGTGCTATTTACCTGAGTGGAGTTAAGTCAGAAATTTTGCCGGTTGTCACAGTAATTCGCTGCATATTTGTTATCCCTTTGTGTATATGGCATTATTTAACCATAAATATATATATATATATATATATATATATATATATATATATATATATATATATTATGCACCACTTTGGAAGTACAAGTAGTCGAACACGTATAAAAATATATAAATCTCTAAAGCAAAATTTTGCGAATAACGTAGAACCATGCCTCCGAGGAGAAACACTGACAACGTAGCTGAACGAGTAGCTCAAGAACTTAACGCGACACTACCTAACCTCATTGCTCAAATCACCGTGGGTATGAATGCTGCTCTAGGAAACACGGGAGGAAAACCTACCAACAACAATCAAGAATGTAGCTACAAAACCTTCCTGACATGCCGTCCCAAGGAGTTCTTCGGGACAGAAGTTGCTACTGGGCTGTTATCCTGGATTGAAAGCATGGAGTCAGTGCTCCACATCAGCAAATGCTCCCCCGGAAGCCAAGTTGAATATGCATCATACATGTTTCAGGGAAGAGCTTTGACTTGGTGGAATAACCAGACTCAAACTCGTGTTCGCGAAGCTGCGTATAACCTTTCATGGGAGGAGTTGAAGAAATTGCTGATCGAAGAGTACTGATGTGACTCAAAAAGTCATGTTTTTAAGGGTAATATTCCACACTTTTTGGACACATCTTTAGTGAAAATATTCCAAAATGATTATTATTTACTAAAATTCACTAAAGTAGTCCAAATATAGGCGTTGCTACAAAAATCACTAAAAACGTCCAAATAACGAGCAAATCAAGTCAAATAAACGTGCACAAAATCCTCCGACCTCATTTACCTTAAAAAATTCACATGTTAACCTCATCATATGATAAAACAGGTAAAATCGTGACGGGAAAAACAAGAATCATGCAAATCGTATAAAGAACAGAGAAGATACGGCAATAACGGACACCTATAAAGTAGTTCTATCTATGCCTGAGCATTACACATCCAATTTCCATGAGATTGGCATCATTAAAAGCATAACAGAATTACGAAGCCACAGGCAAAAGAATCAGGTCAAATGGACGCATAACGAAGGAGATACGCGCATTTTAAGCAACGAACGGAATCAGACGGAGCCCATATACGGCCTAGGGAACCATATACGGACCTACTAGCACCGTATACGGCCTAGTATACACCGTATACGTCCCCATCAAGGCCGTATACGGCCCCATGTACCCATATTGTTGCTTCATTTGCTTGTACGTGCTACTTCACAAGTTGTACGTGTGATTTTGATCTTTGCCTATAAATAGGGGATACCCCCTCCTCATTCAACACACCTTAAAACCTTCACATCTCTCTCACTTCATTTTTCTCAAGTTTCTCTCATTTTTCTTTCATTCTCTCTCTTTAATTTCTCTCTCTAGTCTCTCTCTAGAGTTCTAGAGGAGAAAGGTTAGGGTTGAGCTTACGGTTCGAGTCTAGAGGAAGGTTTAGCTTGGTAATCTTGTTGTAACGAGTTTTTCAAGTTCAGACTATTTGTAATCCTCAGTATTACACTGCTGTATTCCCGGTGATATCTAAACTTTACTTACTGTTATAATGCTTGTGCTTTATGTTATTTCAGTTTGTAATATACCTATTGCCATGTTTATAAAGTAGTTTAATATTGTGATTATTGGAATGTAGATATTAGGAGTAGGGATGATGTTAAATTAATATTTCATTTATATGATTGGAAATTGTTATGCTGTGTATCTGGTTAAGCTTATCCTGAATATAGATCTAGTTTCTCGTCACCCTTTCCAGACTTTCACGTGACTGTTTCCCTAGGATAGGATCTGATCAACCCTAATACTATGAAAATACAGTTATCTCCAGTTGTAGTATGAAGCTATGAACTTTCCTTGTTAAGGCATGGTACTTCGTATAGCGTTGGAAACACCTCGTGTGCAGTACAAATACGTGGAAGCTAAGGAAATACCATAGGATTGTTTCATCATGGATTACCTAGAAGTAGCCCTTCTAGAACTGTGGTCTAGGAATCAAAACTGTGGAAATGCTCATGCACTCTACACCGTTAGTACACTTCAGATTTGGAACACTGTGGAAATGCTTAAATGCCCAGTACACCGTTAGTACATCTAGAATTTGGAACACTGTGGGAATGCCTAATTGCCCTGTACACCGTGATTATTCATAGGGATGAACGCCTGCATGTAAAGGAGGGTCTATATTTATGATGGTTAAATATGTTCTTCAAACAGACAAAATACAGGGTAGTGTCATTAATAATACCTAGACAAGCTAAACCCTAATTAAACCTATAATTTAACATACATAGGATGCAATCAATATTTGCCATGATAAAAGCAAATAGACGATTAGGTGTTAAGAAAGGTCAGTAAATACAATTGCGGCCTGTTGCCTTAAAACTGCCTTGAGAGGCGGTATCAAGTAAAGGACGGTGATGTGGGAAGAGACCATTGTAGAAAATGCGCAACTGGTCTGAGCGCTCAAATTGATGATTTGGACATTTCTTAAGCAATCCCTTAAAGTGTTCCCATGTATCGTAGATTGATTCATCATGCACTTGACGGAAGTTTATGATGTTGGACCTAAACGTGGCTTGTTTTGATGGGGGGAAATATTTGGCTAAAAATTTGGTTGCTAATTCTACCCAAGAGGTTATAGAGTTAATCTCTAGTTCCTCAAACCAGGTTTGTGCATTGAGAGTGAGTGAATAGGGAAATAGGTATAGATAGACTATGTCTTGATTAACCCCAATTGGTTTAAAGGAGTTGGATAAGGAAATGAATTTGTCAAGGTGGGAGTTGGGATCATCATTTGGTAGGCCACGGAATTGACAAAGGTTTTGAACTAACTGAATAATGTGGGGATTTAATTCAAATGAAGTTCTATCAGTTTCCGGATAGACGATTGATCCTCCTCGACCTTCAATCAGAGGTTTAGAGTCATCAGCCAAAGTGATATGTGCGGCTGTCATAGTCTCATCGGTAGGTGGTTGACTAGTTCAATGGATATGGGTGGTCATTTATAAAAGTGGTAAAAGGAAGGAAAAATAAAGAAAGACGTAGGGGTCTAAGAAATCCTAAAGGTTCACTAGTAAGTAAGTTCGTCTTAACACCAAACGATCGTACAGTTGGTTCCCCGGCAGCAGCGCCAAAAGATCAAAATTCTTCCAGTGTGCGTATTTTCATTCTTCATTCTTCATCCGTTTTTGCCAATTCTTCATCCGTTTTTGCCAATTCTTCTTCTGTTGGATTCGTATTTTGAAAACGAACATCTTGGATAAGAGAAATCTCAATGGTGGGCACTTTGTCTCTAAATCTTGTTTTGATGCCTTGAATCTTCAATTGTGCATGGAATCTTCATTTTTCATCCATTTTGCTTAATTTTTCTCGTGCAACCTTGTTTTGACCATCTCAGCATAATATCACTGATTTGAACCATATTTGAGTTCAATATGCCAAGAATCATTCCAGAATGAGAGAGATATCGGTAGTAAAAACGTGACTTTTTACGCGATATCATCTGCTGACTTGTGTTAGTATATAAACAAACCTACGGGTTTCTGGCTAGGGTGGATGAAACCCTAGCACCATTTGTCAAAATAGCAATTCTGTAAACAAGCTAATAGGTTAAGATTATCAATACAAAGTTGATTTTGATTCGTTTAATCAAAATAAGCACATAAGCAGATAAGCGCTTATTTAAGCAATCCCAAACACCCCTTGGTGGGGTGGTAGTCGGTAGATCAACATAAACATATGCTCAGCCTATGATTCTTTCAAGATCAAAATAGCTTGCTTGATTAAACATAAATTTTCAATGATGAGATGTGCCCAATGATGAAATCTCTTATTAAATACTTATCGTGGTGACGGCATATATATATATATATAGACTTGTTGAGTTGGCAGTCTTTAAATCGATTACCACTACAAGCTAAGTTTACGCAACACCATTTGATAAAAGAGTACTACTGAGGGGCGAGGGCATCTCGACTACTAGCTGTTTTTATATGATGAAATTATTTGAGTTAGAAATACTGCTTATAACGGGTTTCGAAAGTAGTTTTGTAAAAAAAATTCTATTAAATAAACTCACGGTCCATTAAAGAGAACGTGGTAGAGCCAAATTTTTTTTAATAAATAAATTAAGGCGGACCACGGTTCCCACAGGTAGAGCCATGGTCCGACAGTTTGACTGCGCTGTTGTTGTCCGCGGTTATATATTACTAACCGTGGTCCATGTGGTTATTAGACCACGAATTTCGGACCGTGGTCCTTTTGCTGTGAAAATAGACTTCTCCCCCTTAGCCCACCTCCTATTTTCCATGGTCCATATATGGTTTTAATCGTGTGTCATTTAAGATTTTGTAGTAGTGAAAATCACCTTGAGTAATAATTGATGATACATGTATTAATGTGTTTAGGTGATTCCAAAGAGAAATTGAGAATGTGCTAGAGCTATCATTTTATCGACTTTTACTTAAGGTAAGTAATGGGAATGGGAGGGATTAACAGGGTTAAATTACGAGAAGTTGGACACGTGAGTGTGTACAACTTAGTTGAACACTTGTGTTTCGAGTGTGATTATGAGATAGAGAGAATATCATCTTTATGATGATAACGAGTTACGACTTCTATTGAGTAGGAAAGTGAAATATTGAGTTGTTGAGGATCCTTAAGTTGAGTGGAAATGATCATTTGTGTATGATCAATTAATATAGAGAATTTGCTTATAAATCACTTGAGTGTGTAATATGCGGTGATTTATTATTTTTGTTATGAATATAGTTCATATTCATATGTATATCCATTACTTACTAAGTCGTGAACTTACCTCCCTAAATGTTATTGTGTTGATAGGTACTAGTAGCGGGGCAAAGGAAACTTTGGGCAAAGAACCCAAGAACGAGTAGCGATGGAGCATGCTATTTAGTAGTAAGTGGCAAATTCCTTTTTGTATAAATCATGCTCGGGATACAATGTAGAAAGCCCCCTTTTTGGTGTAAATGATCATTTGCGTACTATCTTAACTTGTAGATTTAAACATATGTTAAGTTTTATAATTTACTCATGAAAGTGTCCAAATTGTCCCAAAGAGAACTTGAGGTCTAAAAACTTATTGGTGACATATATTGTGTAAGTGACAATTTGTAACCTTTCATGGTACATGTTGTATGCATTTGATGTGGTTATTATGTTTAAAAAGGGTGTTTCTTGCGAAATGGGTTGAGGGGGTCCATATGGGTCGTTATTGAACATGGTATTAAAATGGGTTGGATATATGGTATGATTATGGTGTTGAGCGTCTCAAACTTCATTTGTGTTGTTGGTAATGTGGGCAAAAAGTTTAGACCATATTGCATACGGTTTACAATTTGGATCGTCATGAGAATGGTCCAAAAATGGTCGTTTTTAGTCACACGTTCATTTTCATTATTTTTGAGAAAATTGAAAAATTTGAAAAAGGGAAACATTCATTTTGATACTTTGGAGGTGTCCGCAAAGTTTCGTAACCTAACTCATAACGAGCAAGAAGTTACGCGATTTTGAAATCCGTCTTATTTTCTTGAGGGTGCAGAGTTTGGCTTCTACAGGGTCTGCTGAATAAATGGCGTAACTGGAGGGTAACGCTCCTACCCGGCCGGTAGAGTGTTTACCAGGGGGTATACATCGGGTAGAGGGGGTGTTTCTTGGTAGCCATAGTGTAAATTGGGATAGAAGTTGGAGGGGTGGGAACTTGTATGACTACCCGGTGGGTAACCCGCTTATCCAGTGGGTACCCCGCCAAACCTTGTGTGTACCTGGAGGGTACCCAGCCTACCCAGCGGGTATCCCTGCAGGTTTGACCATGTTTTGTTTAAGTTAAAATTTAACCCTTTAAAGTATTAAAGGGAGCTTATATATATGATGGAGTTTTGGGACATTTATAAAGTTGATTTTTGAGTTGAGGAAAAAAAAAATTTGGGGCGTTTCACAAGACAAGCACAAACAACGATGACCGACCCTAACGGGTTAGTCAATAAGGCGGTTGATTACATCACTTACGGATTGCTAGGTATCTTCAGAGGGGCCTCAGACCATTTTCGAAGCTTTAAAGTGGATACTGTGGAACCGCCTAATCTGATTTCGACCATGGCCTACCACTTTTAAAGGATTTAACCCCCCCCCCCCCCCCCGCGCTACTTTTTCCCACAACCCAGGGCACATAATGTCACCATCACCCGCCCTGGGAGCTCCTTCCTCAACATCTAATCTCAGAGGAGTAAAGTCGAGCTCTCGACTATAACAGCAGCACTTCTCGGGAGACACCCCATGGAATAAGATGTATTGAGAATATGTGTTAATAAGTGAAGAAAATCTCTGACTATCCTCCACAATTGGATCTGCCCAAAATATTTTTCAAAAATTACAACTCTTTTTTGTAAACAAACCACCGATTTGAGAAAAATAGGAAATAACCTTGAAAAATGTTAATTCATGTGTGTTGAAATAAAAAGCATTTGAAATAATTGTATACTACATTTATGTATTATGCTCGAACTCGTTTAAAAACATGTATTTTACAAAATTGATTTGTCTTTTATAAATTTTATATAAATCTGTAAATTGAATACCTATTATGTTAAAATTAAGTTTAAAGTGTCGAAACTGTAAATTAAATGGTTAATATTTAGAATAAATGATTTGTATAGATATATTAAGATTGAGATAGTTAAAAAATATTTTATTGTAATTTGAACTTTAATCGTAAAGATTAAGAGAAAAATGCTTTATAGCTGGGGTGTTCAAAAAATTCCGAAATCGAAAAATCGAACCAAAAACTGGTTGAATCGAACCAAATTTTGATTAGCTAAACCGGGTTTTTCGCGTTTTTCGATTTCGGTTAACCAACCCGATATTGTTTCCAGTTTCGGTTCATGATTTTAAGATAAACATGATAAACGGTTAACCAAGAAAACTGAAAAGTTTATATACAGTTGTAGATATATATGTGTATATTGTATAGATTATATTTATATATAGATATTTACACTTGTATTTTGATAAATCATTATACTTCTTTTTCACTCATTTTAATGTAATTTACTAGCTTACTTTTGGCCTAATAGGGTAATTATTAATACTTAGTTGTAACTATATTCAAACGATTAACGTACGTATAACATAAATACACAATTATAAAGAGTAAAATGATTATTGTTTACTTTTATTATCAAAATATTTTAAATATAGTGAACACTTATTAAAGAATGTATATTGTGTGTTATTAATTATTTTTTATATAATTATTAGTTAATATACAGTTAATTTGGTTAACCGAACTGAAAAATCGGTTAACCGATTAATGATTAACCGAATTTTTCAATTTCGTTTTAGGTTCAAAAAATGCCGAACCGAGACACCGGTTAACCGGTATCCGGTTAACCGTCAGTGAACACCCCGTAGTTTACATAGAATTGAAAAAACTTCAAATCATGGGGCAGATTTTACATCTTAAACTAGAAGAGAGATGAAAATGGAAAAGTTGACGAGAATGAAGGAATCGACAAAAATGTGTTATGTGTCATAAATTTCATTTTTCCTCACGTCTTTAAAAATTAAATATCTCACTAATGATAAGTCGAAAAATTATAAAAATTTCTTCGATTTGTTATCTCACAAGGTATATTTCGATGACTTTTTTTGGAGGTTTTACAAATTGTACAAAATTAGTAACACATGTGTTACTAGCTAATAGCACATGTGTTACCCGCTAGTATCACGTGTGTTACTAGCTGTTACTCGCTGGTAACACATGTGTTACCCGTTGTATTACCAACGGGAAACACATGTGTTAGTTGTTTTCAAGCCCACCGAAAAATAGGAAAATAAAGTTCGTTAAAAGAATACTTTATCACATATCTAATCGAATAGAATAAAACTTTGATTTTTATGGTATAATTATATTTATTTTTTAAAAACATAAGGAAAAAGATGATTTAGTGACATGTGGTGCATTCATATTGATTCCTTTATTCTCATAAAAAGTTGTTGTGCTTATTTGAATCTCAATTTAAAATGAAAACGGCCACAACAAAGTAAAAATGAAAATATTTTTATTTTTAAAAAGGTACTCTTAGAAAAAACAAAAAACAAAACAGAATTACCAATGAACGGTGATCTTATTCCTTAATAAATTAATGCACTTTCAAAACAGCAAGGCTTGGTACCTCTTCCCCCATTATTTATATTTTCTTTTTCATCATATTTTTCTTTTCATTTATAAAAAGAGTAAATTACATAGATGGTCCTTGTGATTTACACTGATTTACGAAATTCATCCCTATACTATTTTTTTCAGATTTTCAGTCCAATAAATTTATTTTCTTCTCGTAAATGGTCCCTTGCGACTTGAAATGACTAAAATACCTTTACTTCCTTATTTTATTGATTTTAATATAATTTTAAAAACATTTTCTAATTACACATTACCCAACTTTAAGACCACACACAATAACGAAATCCGACCGAAACGACCGCGCAAAGCGAAAATGAAACCATAATAAAATCGTGCAGCAGAAGTTTTCGACGTGCAACGGAAGATTTCGGCAACTGTAGCAGCAGACTCCGGCAATTGCACTAGCAGATTCTGACAACTGCAGCAGCTGATTCCGGCATGTTTTCAGCCTACAGGTTGTTTGTTCAGTGACGTTCTCTATTTGATTTATTGGTATCGAACGTTTTAATTTAACCCAAATCAACGTCATCACTTCCATTCTTCTTCTTTAACCTCCAAAAGCGACCAGAATATGCATTCGTCTCCGGCAGCAGTAGCAGTAACAACAGTGAGTTGGTGGACATATATGATTATGAAGATCCCGACGATCCGGTTGTAGCACTAGATTCCGGCCTCTCACACATAGATCTGATTGCGACTGTTGTGGTATATTGACCCTTCTTTAGCACCTAAAACGGTTACAAAAAGGTGAAAAACAATTACGAGATCCGGCTAAACCCTCTCGTTCCGACTCATCATTTTGTCAAATAATGATATGGTTTGCTCAATTTATTTGGCTCTAATTTGTTTGGATTTGAAATCGATTTGTTTGGAACTGAAATTGTTTCGTTTTAATGGTGGAAAGTGTGAATGGATATGTGGTATGAAAACGCAACGCGGCTGAAAAATTAGAAATCACCGGCGAAGGAAAGCGGAAGTGGTTATACGATGACTTACAGTGGTGGGATTCTCGTACACTAATATTATTAAATATAATATTAATTAATTAATGAATTAGTTATTATTATTATTATTATTATTATTATTATTATTATTATTATTATTTAATTGTTGAAAATGAATTGATTATCAATAAAACAAATAATAGAAGAGTAAAGGGTAATTTAGTCATTTTAAGTTGAGGAGGGATCGAGTTCGAGCAAAAGTTAAAGTTATTAGACCGAAAACCTGAAAAAAGTAGTTTATAGAGGAATTTCGTAAATCAATGTAAACCACAGGGCTCATCTATGGAATTTACTCTTATAAAAATGATACATGTACCTAAGATAGTATGATACACGTCTAAAAAAAATGGTTACAAACATGATTAGTGCGGTTGCTTATTTCAGATAAATCTACGAAATCTTAATAAATTAAAAAAAAAAGTGTTGATATACATATGTTTAGATCCATATCGTTAGATACACATATTCATTATTTAGTTATTACTTGTTGCATAAGTGTTACACAACAAACGTAAACCAACTTTATTTACATCATATCGTGGCCACCTAACCCATTTTCAATGTAAAAGTTGTACATTTTATGGTTGGTTTACACATGCTGAGAATCAATAAAAACAATTAAAAATTGAGCTACAAATTGGATATAACAAATACAATGGTCAATGGCGATTTAAATGAAGCTTTAAGTGTACGTAGTATTCAAACAAAGTATTAACTTACACCATCCGTCTCAACATAATTGTTGCCCGACAAAAACACACAATTTAGTAACAAAAAAATATTTCACTGATACTTTTTAAAAATGATAATTTTACCCTTAATCAATTAATTACTCAATTAAGGGCAATATGGTATGTAACACCCCCGTCCCGATAACGAAACGAGAGGTCACATTTATTGTTAAATAATAAATGTACTAATAAATTCTTGTAATAATAATAAATGACAATGTCTATTGAATGATAACCTGAATAAATTTTCAATTAAAATAAATGGTATCTCTATGGTAAGTCAAAGTCTTGAAGCTCTCGCACTTATCCCATATTACCCAAAGTACTTGCCGCGGGAAAAGAAAATGCGACTGAGCTAATTGCTCAGTGTGCGGATGATAACAAAAGTAAACAGTAAAAATAATAATATCTTAGAGTAAGAATGAAGCGGAATAAATAAGTAAAATTTATTTTTCAAAAAGTCACCCTTCGAGTAACCACCCTTACACCAGAGTAACAAATGAATTAAAAGCTGAAGTAACGAGGGGTTGGGTTATTTTTATACCGAGTACCCTACATAACAAATATCCAAACTGCACACACCGATGCCAAATCATATCGTATCTCGAATCATATATCACAATATCACAAATCACACACCGGTGGCGACTCCAAGCGTATCCCCTAAACGGAAGGTATATATGGCACTACACTACACGACATCTCTACACAATTCATATCATATCAAACGTCTCCTAGGATGCATCCATACGCCTCCCAAATAATCAAAAAGCTCTCCCGCGAGCATAAATCAAAAGCTCTCCGCGAGCATATTCACACAATCAGATAATATCAAACAAAGGGGAGACGCCGTGGACTAATCCCACTGCCACGGATAGTGCGACGTCATTGGTGCCGCAATGATGCCCCTGTGGTCCTTCACAGGAAGCTGACTCGGTATACCTATCTCCTGTCTACAAAATCTAGGGTTCTATGGTTGCACAGTGGACATATAAACCAACCACACACCAGAGTATGTCCACCATGCATATGGAACCTAAATCAAATGAATCAAAGATAGCTCGCAATAATGAATTTCCCAAGTTTTCCAAAATCATTTTCACGCAATATTCTCAAAAGTTTTCACAATTTATCAAATCTCAAATAATAGTTTGGCTCAAGACAATTTAGCTCAAATAGGGCAATTCGGTCACACAAATATATCAATAGATCAAATGAATCACAAGGATAACAAAAGAACGCAAGGATATTAACAAGGCATATCACGATAGTGCTGAAAGAAGAGTACGGACATCCGTACCAGAATGAGTATCTATAGCTCTCAAAATCGAAAAGATACTCCACAGTCCTCCCCAAACAGTCTACATAAACAAATTGTACTAATTTAATATCTTAATTAAATAATGGTGTTGTTATCCATGTTTCCATTTAAATCATTTATATACTTTCGTTATTATTATTACAGTTCTCTTGAGTTTAGTTAACAAACTCTCAAATTGTACCACTACTTCAGTACATGTATAATTACATTGGTTGATAGAGCCCTCCACATTAAATTCACTATGTTATGTAAAAATATTATTTTTACGTTAATCTCAACATGAGTAAAGTTGAAAGGCAAATATTTTGATCAAGGTGACTTCTAAAATAATTTAAATTGTAAGGGGTCGAACTGTAAATTTAGAAACATGTGTATGATCATCCATCTCCTTCACGTACACACCAATTCCCATTTAACCACATTCCAAATTCGTTAGATTTATGTCAATTTCGTTTTCGTGATTACATGATTAAATAAGTCGAATACAATACAAGATTGTCGTACTGTGAGTTTCATATTCCGATTCATTACTAGCCTACATAAATTTAAGACTCGAAAACTTTCCGATATCATCATCGACATGTTACTTTAACTATCGGTTACGGTTCAATATAATCGATCAAAACCATAAACACCAGATGATTAATATATTCTAATAACACGCTAATGTTCAATGTGACAACTCTCCAAATTAGGTATTAATTAAACACTAAGCATGTGCATTCTTACGCTAATTTCCTGGTTAAGTTTAAACAAAAAATTTTGTCGTGATGTAAGCCTAGCAAGCCCGGTACCTTTACATATTATGTGATTAATAATAATAATCGCGTACAAACGTATCGGAATGAACCCGACAAAAATAATTAACAAAAGTTGATGACCCAAAATAATTAATAATTCAATTATTAATTACGAGTATTAATATATCTATAACATATACATGAAATGACTTAAATATACGTATATCGCGACTACAGGCGTACAGTTAAAACATCATGTAACTAAATAAAAAGTAACTTTGGGGAACAAATTTAAACACCCACATGGGGTGTGGGACCCATGAAATCTGCAGATTTATGGAGGCCATGCCCCCATACCTTACACCTTTGACTTAAACAATCAAACATCCCCACCATACCCATTCCTTCCACACTTCACTACATCCATTCTCATCATTTTCTCCTCCTTCTCTCTTCTCTCTCTCTCTAGAATGACCAGAGGGCAGCCCCTCCACCACCATAACACCACCATCATCCACCATTGGCCACCACCTCACTCTTGAAGGAGAAACGAAGCCGAAGACACCAAAACGATCACCTACGCGCGTACATCACTTCTACCATCTTCGTTTCTTCATACACCATTGTGAGACTTCATCACTCTTGTATTTTACTTATAACAGATGTATTAACATGTTTAGTTGCTTACTTAACCATGAAATATCCAAAACAAAGATTAAAATACGTTTTTCATGTATGCATATAAAGACAGTTTCTGTCTTCCAAAAACTGACTCACAAAAACATTCATAACTTGAGTTCTAGTTAAAAATAAATGTATGAGACCACTTGGAAAAGTTTGGTATTTTTGTCCTCTACAAAAAGTTCTTCTTAGACCATTTCCAGAAATGTCCGTATTTTCGTGTATAACTCGATCTTTGAACATATGTCTGTTTTGGACCAAATCTGACCACACTTCGAAACTATTTTTGTTTAAAATAGTAAATGAACTCTTAAGTCACTGACCCTTTTGTGACACAACTTTTAGTCGCTGACCCCTTCAGCGACCAACCACTTAAGTCACTGACCCCTTCAACGACCAACCCCTTAAGTCACTTCCACCAGCGAGTTGACCAGCTTTAACCAGCGAGTTGACCAGCTTTAACCAGCGAGTTGACCAGCTTAACCAGCGAATTGACCAGCTTAACCAACGAGTTGACCAGCTTTAACCAGCCAATTGACCAGCTTTACCAGCGAGTTGACCAGATTTAACCAGCGAGTTGACCAGCTTGACTAGCAACCTTGACCAACGAGTTGACCAGCAACTTTGACCAGCGAGTTGACCAGCTTTGACCAGCAACTTTGACCAACTTTGACCAGCGAGTTGACTTCGATTGACTTTTGTACAAATTGTAGTTTGACCAAAACTGGTCAGACCTAAGTGACGCTAAGCCAAAGCTTTTATGTGTCACTTCCACCAGTGACGCCTTGAACACGGAAACCCAAATACTAGCGTCACTGACCGTAAGTGACAAGTGACCCGTCACTATCTAGCGACACTTCATCGAAGTGACGCCCAATTTCATACAATAAGTATATTTACATATGCATACATATATACAACAAATATATGAACAATGGAGATGAAATTATATTTTAACACAATGTGACCAACAAATTCAACAACTAACATTATTAAGAAATCAACAATTTCTTCAAACCAACAAACTATTAATATAAGTTGATTAAACAAATCAAGCGTACTTATGTTAATACATGTATTGTACATAGGTTGACATACCTTGGGCATTCACCTGTCGGCTGCTAGCATTCATACCGAGCAAACCACCGTGAGTTTACAGCCCCTATTTTTAAATGTTTTCTGCTTTTAAACATGACGTGTGCTAAGTATAGGCAATTATAATCACAAGTTTAATTAAGGAAATACTAAATAATAATATCACATTATTCAGGCAAGTGTTATCCTGATCATAGAATATAGTTTTATAAGTAAGTCCAGATTCGAACACAGGGAACGTGATTTAATCTTTAACTAACTATTTATTTAATTACAATTATTACAAATTCACAATTATAAACAATGAGTTTAGACCACTATTAGAACTTGAATCACGTAAGTTACATAACAAATATACTATTGAACTAGCCGATGGTGAGTTAATCGAGTCAGGAGAAATAGTACCGGGATGTACGTTGGAATTTGAAGGTCATCTCTTCGAAATAGACTTGCTACCGGTTAAGTTGGGAAGTTTTGACGTTGTAGTCGGCATGGACTGGTTGTCTAAGAACCGCGCCGAGATCATATGTTATGATAAGTTGGTACGCTTACCACTACCGACAGGAGAACTCTCATGGTCCAAGGTGAGAAACGAAAAAGTGCCACAAAAATGATTACATGCTTGAAAGCCAGTAAATATCTCCGAAAGGGATACCAAGCATTTTTAGCACACGTTGTAGTAAAGAAACCCGAGGAGCGACATATAGACGATGTACCTATTGTACGTGACTACCCGGGAGTGTTTCCTGATGAGTTACCAGGATTACCACCCCCACGACAGGTTGAATTTCATATCGACCTAGTTCCTGGAGCAGCACCAATTGCTCGCGCACCTTACCGTCTTGCTCCATCAGAAATGCAAGAGTTATCTGCACAACTGCAGGAACTCTTAGACTTAGGATTCATCCGACCGAGCTTTTCACCTTGGGGAGCTCCGGTTTTGTTCGTCAAGAAAAAGGATGGATCAATGCGAATGTGTATCGATTATTGGGAACTGAACAAAGTAACTATTAAGAATCGATATCCACTACCTCGCATCGACGACTTGTTTGACCAGCTACAAGGGTCAAGTTACTATTCGAAGATCGACTTGCGATCTGGTTACCATCAGCTGAAGGTTCGGGATGAGGATATCCCTAAGACTGCATTTAGGACTCGGTACGGTCATTACGAGTTCCTAGTCATGCCATTCGGACTGACAAACACACCAGCAGTGTTCATGGACCTCATGAATAGAGTATGCAAGCCTTATCTTGATAAGTTCGTGATTGTGTTTATCGATGACATATTGATATACTCACGAACGACGGAGGATCACGAGAAACATCTGAGAATGATTCTTGAATTGCTAGAGAAAGAGAAGCTTTACGCAAAGTTCTCTAAGTGTGAATTTTGGATGCGTGAGGTTCATTTCCTTGGTCATGTGATCAATAACAAGGGAATTCATGTGGACCCATTCAAAATCGAGGCAATCAAGAACTGGGAAGCCCCGAAAACGCCATCCGAGATACGACAATTTCTTGGGCTAGCCGGCTATTACCGACGATTCATCGAGAACTTCTCGAAAATAGCCCAACCACTTACCGCTCTAACTCAAAAGGATAAGAAATTTGATTAGGGCGAGAAGCAAGAGATTGCTTTCCAATTGTTGAAACAGAAACTAAGTACCGCACCAATCCTATCACTACCAGAAGGAGTAGAAAACTTTGTTGTCTACTGTGATGCTTCACATCAAGGATTGGGTTGCGTATTGATGCAAAACGACAAAGTCATTGCTTACGCATCTCGACAATTGAAAGTTCACGAAAAGAACTATACGACGCATGACTTAGAGTTAGGAGCAGTCGTTTTTGCACTTAAGATCTGGAGACACTACCTATATGGTACAAAGTGTACAATATTCACGGATCACAAAAGTCTCCAGCATATATTCGACCAGAAAGAACTCAACATGAGACAACGCCGTTGGGTCGAATTACTGAACGATTACGACTGTGAGATTAAGTATCACCCGGGCAAAGCAAACGTTGTAGCTGATGCCTTGAGTTGTAAAGAAAGAGTCAAACCCCGTAGAGTTCGAGCTTTAGGTTTGACGATCCACTCGAAGCGCATTACTCAAATTCGTGACGCTCAACAATTAGCATTCATTCCCGAACGCCTTAAGGAAGAATCCTTGAAGGGAATGGAGAAACAACTTGAAACCAAAGATAACGGAGTGTTGTACTTCGTGAACCGAATTTGGGTACCTTGCGTAGACGAATTGCGTCGATTGATTTTGGACGAAGAACATAAGTCCAACTACTCGATACATCCTGGTGCAGATAAGATGTATCACGACTTGAAAGGTTTCTATTGGTGGCTTGGCATGAAACGAGACATTGCCACCTATGTTAGTAAATGTCTGACTTGCGCGAAAGTCAAGATCGAATACCAAAAGCCGTTTGGGCTTTTGCAACAACCTGAGTTGCCCAAGTGGAAATGGGAAAACATAACGATGGACTTCATCACGAAGTTACCGAAAACAACATCTGGAGTCGACACCATATGGCTGATTGTCGACCGACTGACAAAATCAGCTCACTTTTTAGCCATCAAGGAAAAAGATAAGATGGAGAAGCTGACCAGAATCTATATAAAAGAAATTATTTCGAGACATGGAGTACCATTATCCATTATCTCTGACCGAGATGCTAGATTTACTTCTCGCTTCTGGCAAACGCTTCAACAAGTATTGGGCACTAGACTCGACATGAGTACTGCCTATCATCCACAAACCGAGAGTCAAAGCGAGCGAACAATTCAAACGCTCGAGGATTTATTGCGAGCCTGTGCGATGGACTTTGGAGGAAACTGGGATGTTCATCTTCCTCTAGCTGAATTCTCGTACAACAATAGTTATCATACGAGCATACAAATGGCACCATTTGAGGCGTTGTATGGACGCAAGTGCCGATCACCACTCTGTTGGGCAGAGTTGGATGACAGGCAGTTGTCAGGTCCTGAGATAGTCCAAGAAACTACGGACAAGATATCTCAAGTGCTTAACCGATTGAAAACAGCACGTGACCGACAAAAGAGCTATGCCGACAATAGACGGAAACCTCTAGAATTTCAAGTAGGTGACAAAGTCCTACTCAAAGTAGCACCCTGGAAAGGGGTTGCACGATTTGGTAAACGAGGAAAACTGAACCCACGTTACGTTGGACCTTTTGAAATCCTAGCGAGGATTGGTCCTGTTGCTTATAAGCTTAAGTTACCACAAGAACTTAGCAACATTCACGACACTTTCGACGTGTCCAACCTGAAAAAGTGTCTATCCGACGAAACCTTAATTGTACCTCCCGACGAAGTCTTTATTGACTCAAAACTAAATTTTGTGGAGGAACCTGTCGAGGTTATGGACTCGAAAACACAAAAGCTTCGACACAAACGAATCAAACTGGTTAAAGTTCGTTGGAACTTAAAGCATGGCCCAGAGTTCACCTGGGAACGTGAGGATGAAATGCGCAAGAAGTATCCTCAACTATTTGAAACCGTGATAGCGACTCAAGACACGAATTAAATCTCGGGATGAGATTTCCCTAACGGGGGGAGAATGTGACAACTCTCCAAATTAGGTATTAATTAAACACTAAGCATGTGCATTCTTACGCTAATTTCCTGGTTAAGTTTAAACAAAACTTTTTGTCGTGATGTAAGCCTAGCAAGCCCAGTACTTTTAAACAAAAAGTATTACATATTATGTGATTAATAATAATAATCGCGTACAAACGTATCGGAACGAACCCGACAAAAATAACTAACAAAAGTTGATGACCCAAAATAATTAATAATTCAATTATTAATTACGAGTATTAATATATCTATAACATATACATGAAATGACTTAAATATACGTTTTAACATAAAACGTATATCGCGACTACAGGCGTACAGTTAAAACATCATGTAACTAAATAAAAAGTAACTTTGGGGAACAAATTTAAACACCCACATGGGGTGTGGGACCCATGAAATCTGCAGATTTATGGAGGCCATGCCCCCATACCTTACCCCTTTGACTTAAACAATCAAACATCCCCACCATACCCATTCCTTCCACACTTCACTCCATCCATTCTCATCATTTTCTCCTCCTTCTCTCTTCTCTCTCTCTCTCTAGAACGACCAGAGGGCAGCCCCTCCACCACCATAACACCAACATCATCCACCATTGGCCACCACCTCACTCTTGAAGGAAAAACGAAGCCGAAGACACCAAAACGATCACCTACGCGCGTACATCACTTCTACCGTCTTCGTTTCTTCATACACCATTGTGAGACTTCATCACTCTTGTATTTTACTTATAACAGATGTATTAACATGTTTAGTTGCTTACTTAACCATGAAATGTCCAAAACAAAGATTAAAATACGTTTTTCATGTATGCATATAAAGACAGTTTCCGTCTTCCAAAAACCGACTCACAAAAACATTCATAACTTGAGTTCTAGGTTAAATAAATGTATGAGACTACTTGGAAAAGTTTGATATTTTTGTTCTATACAAAAAGTTCTTCTTTGACCATTTCCAGAAATGTCCGTATTTTCGTGTATAACTCGATCTTTGAACATATGTCTGGTTTGGACCAAATCTGACCACACTTCGAAACTATTTTTGTTTAAAATAGTAAATGAACTCTTAAGTCACTGACCCTTTTGTGACACAACTTTTAGTCGCTGACCCCTTCAGCAACCAACCACTTAAGTCACTGAACTCTTAAGTCACTGACCCTTTTGTGACACAACTTTTAGTCGCTGACCCCTTCAACGACCAACCACTTAAGTCACTGACCCCTTCAGCGACCAACCCCTTAAGTCACTTCCACCAGCGAGTTGACCAGCTTGACCAGCAACCTTGACCAGCTTTAACCAGCGAGTTGA
Organism: Pseudognaphalium luteoalbum; assembly: GCA_963422505.1. Taxonomy (NCBI): domain Eukaryota; kingdom Viridiplantae; phylum Streptophyta; class Magnoliopsida; order Asterales; family Asteraceae; genus Pseudognaphalium; species Pseudognaphalium luteoalbum. Next base: position 116,902,018 of record OY730192.1, on the reverse strand, counting down.
CCAGCTTAACCAGCGAATTGACCAGCTTAACCAGCGAGTTGACCAGCTTTAACCAGCGAATTGACCAGCTTAACCAGCGAGTTGACCAGATTTAACCAGCGAGTTGACCAGCTTGACTAGAAACCTTGACCAGCGAGTTGACCAGCAACTTTGACCAGCTTTGACCAGTGAGTTGACCATCTTTGACCAACAACTTTGACCAACTTTGACCAGCGAGTTGACTTCCATTGACTTTTGTACAAATTGTAGTTTGACTAAAACTGGTCAGACCTAAGTGACGCTAAGCCAAAGCTTTTATGTGTCACTTCCACCAGTGACGCCTTGAATACGGAAACCCAAATACTAGCGTCACTGACCGTAAGTGACAAGTGACCCGTCACTATCTAGCGACACTTCATCGAAGTGACGCCCAATTTCATACAATAAGTATATTTACATATGCATACATATATAGAACAAATATATGAACAATGGAGACGAAATAATATTTCAACACAATGTCACCAACAAATTCAACAACTAACATTATTAAGAAATCAACAATTTCTTCAAACCAACAAACTATTAATATAAGTTGATTAAACAAATCAAGCGTACTTATGTTAATACATGTATTGTACATAGGTTGACATACCTTGGGCATTCACTTGTCGGCTGCTAGCATTCATACCGAGCAAACCACCGTGAGTTTACAGCCCCTATTTTTAAATATTTTCTGCTTTTAAACATGATGTGTGCTAAGTATAGGCAATTATAATCACAAGTTTAATTAAGGAAATACTAAATAATAATATCACACAATTCAGGCAAGTGTTATCCTGATCATAGAATATAGTTTTATAAGTAAGTCCAGATTCGAACACAGGGAACGTGATTTAATCTTTAACTAACTATTTATTTAATTACAATTATTACAAATTCACAATTATAAACAATAATATACAATATAGGGGGGATGTTTTAGTTCCGATCGAATATATATATATATATATAATTGATACCAATTCTTCAATAGATAAGTTTAAAGAACAACTTAAGAATACTAAATTGGATAGAAGATTATGACTATTTAAACTATTATTTATTACACTTATTATATCAACTTATGTCTATTTGCATGTTGGCTATTATTATTGTGATTTACTAATGTAGAAAATCTCAAAGGTTATGACAATTCTCATATAGCAATACCATCAAAGGTTATGTAAGTATCACTATTTATTAAGATCTATCAACATATTATCCATGCAATTCCAGGGTCGGTTGAATCATAATGCTATTTAACATCTAATAAAACATAATCACTTAATTTAAAAACCCAAAAGGTTATTGCAGTTTATCTATAAATTAGTTAATTATGATTACTAACATAATATAACACATAATTCTTGCATAATAATATTCAATAATATAGTTTCAACATAAACATATAATTCATATAATAAACATAATAAACATACATTTAAACTGCAATAATGAAAATCTAATAAGCAATTAATTCAAATAAACAATATCCATAGTAACCCAAAAGGTTAGTGAAGCTACAAAGATAAAGAAACCGAACCAAGTTGACGAACTAGCTTTTCCTAGGGTTGAAAACCTTCAAACCCTAACTCCTTAGCCTCCAAATTCGCACCTAAAGTCGACCTTAAACCTTAACTTTCGACTTTGTATTCTAAGAATCGTATATGGTTTAGCTTAAATCAAGCCTCGATTTATAGTTTTCCTGGCCGACCCTCCAACCGGCGATTGGGACCTCCAACCGCCGTTTGGAAGTATTTTAGTATTACTCCAACTCTGCGTTCTTTTCCACCGTTTGAACCTTTTAGCCCCAACCGCCGGTTGGGCAATCCAACCGCCGGTTGGGCTTTTTTTCTAGAATCTTCCAAAATCGGCTTGGACTTCAAATTGGGCCTCTTTTTCTTCTTTAAACGGATTTACTTGTTTTCTTAGCCCAAATCTTTAATATTATCATTTTAGTCTTTATTTCTTAAGGTTTAGATCTTCCTTTCTTCAATTGCTTTAATTTCTTCAGTTTCGGTCTTATTTTCGTTCCTTTTTCTTCAATCTTCAATTAAAATACATTTCTACAAATATTAACAAAATAAGTACCTAAAATCATATAAATGCATAAAATATATATAAATATAGGGATAAATTACTATAAAATATACTATATATTTGATGCTTATCAAATATCCCCACACTTAAGTTCTGTTTGTCCTCAAGTAGAATACTGAATAAAATTTAAAAATAAGCATCAACTTAATATTCAAAAATCAGAATACCTAAATTAAAACCCTGTTTTAATAACCTTGAAAATTTAAACAATTAACATGGATAACTATAATGTATAAATAAAAATTATTATTATTCGTGCAATATATAGCCCATGAATGATTACTAATATATTTATCCATTTTAAACAATCTATATTTATACTTCTGAATACATCTTTATTATTATTATGTATATTACTTATGATTTCCATATATGATATACTCTTAAACTTAATCATGCAATTTACAGTTATATTCCAAATATATATATAAAATCCATTTTTAAGAATAAAGACATTGATGACAGGTCTGCATTTACATGCAACAGAGCGACATAACTTGATTCAGGTAAAGTAAATTTTTAAATCAAACCAGCAGTGACAGGTCTGTAAAGCCGTACAACAAAGCGACATAGTTTGATTTTTATTTATATATTTTTTTCCTTTTGAAAGAACTTTCTCTTTCTTCTACTTTATTTAAGAATACTAATTAGAGACCAGGTCTGTACTTACGTACAACAGAGGAAACAATTAGTAGACTCCCAAATGTTTTTATATAAATATGAAGATATATAAAATTATCGCATGATAAATCTAAGAATTAAGACTTTTATGTCATACATCATATTATGTATCATAAAATAATAAACAAGTTATTTAAATTAATTTCTTAAAATTCAGAAATCTTCATATAGATTGCCTATTAATATATCATATCATGTAACTATATATCACTTATTTATTAAATAGCTTTACGTTATATATACAAAACAGTTAATCCATATCAAAGTCTAAGCTTTTAAATACAAAACAAATTTTTAACAAAAGTATTCTAATTAATAAATACTCAATTATACACTTAAATTTTTAAATTTTAGTAAAAATTAAGAACAAGAGAAACTTAATTAATTAATTAATTAAAGAAATTCTTTTTCTTACGAACCCTATCCCCACACTTAAATTATACAATTCCATCATTGTATAAAAATGATAAACAAAAGCGAGGAAAGGAAAAGAAAAATAGAACAGAAAAACTCCCCTGACTGAATTTTCAAAAATTCATCATTGGCTAAGAAAATTTCTGATTGGTTGATTTCTCGATCTCTTGAAAAATAATATACAACATCCACACTTCCGTAGTTAATCACGATTGCATTTAGCATATGCAATAAGCCTTTAAACCCCTCGGTATCCCGAGTGGACGAGTTATAGTCTCGTGAGGGTTTCCAGAGAACATACCCACAAAGTTCATTAATAAAATAGACTGTACGAAAGAAAGTGCTGAACTTACTACCAGTCTTGTGCTATAAAAAATAAAACAACCAAATTAGCACAATAATAATAATAAGTACTAATGATAGTAATAAGAAATACAGTCATCCAAAATGTATATCAAATGTATCAAACAGAAACTAATCATCATCCGAATCATCCTGCCCAGAATGCCTCGAAGGTCCAGCGCCAGCATCAAAGAATGAAGGAACATATGGCTGGTACTGAATAGACCTCTCTCGTAATAGCTGCTGCAGTAACTCGTGCTGATAATCAGATCTGTGATAACTCTCCCTCTCAAATCTATCAAATCGCTGCTCAAACCTGGTAAACCTATGATCAATCATATCAAATCTCCTACCATGAGCAATCTCCATCCTCTCTAATCTCTGCTGAATATCCTCTAACATATCACCCCTGCCACGCCCTCTACCACGAGCTCTACCTCTACCTGCTGGTAACTCAACCTCGGGTACTGGGATCTCAGGAACTAACTGTAGTGGAACAGGTGGTCCTCTCAATCTGGCTCTATGGACTGGCTGCTGTCCTGGCGCAACCTCAGGTGTCCATAACAAAATCCCCTCCTGTACACCAACCTGAATAATCCCTAGCCCAATCAACTTGTCCTCGCCTAGCAAGGACATCCCAGGGGTAACAGGTGTGCAAGTCAAAAAATTAGCAGCAGTCAAACCATAATATCTAGCAATCCTAGTGACATACTGTCCTCCACATATACTACTGGTCGACCTATACCCAGTGGCTCCTGTCGTCATCCAATGCACTAATTTCCAGGGAACATTGATCAGTGTCCCCTGAATCATAGTGTGCAAGAAAAAGAAATCAGGCTGGTAGACCTTCTCAGGTCCCATATGCCTGCCACAAATAGAAGATGATAACAACCTATGAAATAACCTATGAACAGGACTCCGCATGTGAATGTCAGAAGGTGCTCTCTCCCCATAATCAACAATCGCTAAATCCCTCCAATAAGCAGCTATCTCAACAGATGAATACTGACCCACCATACCCGCAGTCAAATGATCCACAAAAAATAGGTTGTGGAGCTCATCTAATGTATAGAGCCCCACAGCAATACTAAACTCAATCAAACTCATCGTCCTAGGCTGACCTCCTAAGCAAAAAGAAATCGAGGGCTGGTCAAACTGCCTAGACGTGGAATCAAACCTAAGGGTGGTATAAAACTCAATAACAAGCTCTCTATAGATAACCTCCTGAATCTAAAATAAACGAAACCAAGCATGTGATACAAAACCAACATCACCTGATGGTAAAATATAACTCTGAGTCATCAGCATCCTCAGAGTAACATCTCCAGTCTCCCCGTCCTGGCGAGGGTCAATAACTCTCTCCATGAGAGACCAATCAAGTACCTCTGGAACCTCAACAGGCTGAGCTACCAACTCCAGTAATCTGTCAGCGTACTCTGTCCTGCGCTCCTGAGTGATAGACACATGCTCAAATCTCAAAAATGTATGTAACTGGAAGTCATCTCTGGCTAACAGTGAAAGTCCTCTCTGTCGTCTCGTAGCCATATCTGTAAAATAGATATTAAACTTTCTAAAAATTAAAAATTTGGGCAGCATTTCTGCTTAATATTTGATAGCCACCTGTTTATTATATCTAATAAACGAAGCATAATATATATTTTTTTATTTCGAAATATAATATTGAATCACTTAAATGAACATTTAAATCAAAAATGGTTTGTAATTAAAAATTTTAATTCTGGAGATTTATGTATTTCAACTAATCGATTTTTAGTTTATAAAGTCTAAAGATGTATTTTGTATATTTTATCTAAAAATTTTATAACTTATATATTTAATTTCGTTTTATATGATGTTAAGAATAATTATTTTAAATTTTTTATTGTTTAAGAAGTTTTCATAATTTTATTTATATTTTAGTTATATTTAATGTACCGAGTCATAAAAAAAATCATTATATAGTCGAATTTTATTTTTAAATATTATCGATATATTCAAGACTTTTTATTTTTAAAGTATTACTTAAACAAAAATATAAATGACATTTATACAAATAATTATCTAAAATCGAACCCTAATCCAAATCAATCCGCAACAATCCGCAATCAAAATGTAAAAATCACAACTTAGCTAAACTAACTAATTTCTAAGTATTCCTAATCATTTAAACTATCAAACCATATGTAATCAATCCACAATTCGCAAATAACATAATAATAATAAATATTACGAAATTGAAATGCGAGGAATAATAAACACAAGTTAGAAAATCATACCTTTGATGCGAAAAATGTAAAAACGTACGAGATGATGATGATAATGTGAATTGTGCTCGTGTGTGTGTTGTGTGGGTGTAAAATGACAGAAACCGAAAGGTTTCTGGTTTAAGCTGAAAAGAGCCCAACCGCCGGTTGGATTTTTCCCCAACCGCCGGTTGGTTCAAAAATTGGGCTCAGGCCATTCGGCACGAAATTTTAATTGGGTTTAAATTTTTAATTAATTCTTTTTAGCCCATTTTCTATTAATATGTATTTTAAACATATTTTAAATGCAATATTATTTCAATATACACTAATATTAACTATATACTAACAATACTTTATTTATACGTATTTTTAACCTATTTTAAATGTAATATTCTTATAAATGCAATATACAATATTGTTACATATTAACTATATACTATTTGTATCTTATTTAAAGAAAGTAAATGTATTGAACAAGAGACTTACCGTTTCGTTCCTCCAAATAATATAAATACCTGCATTGCTGTTAGTTGTTACGAGCAATAGATATATATAAACCTATTTTGGTATACATAGATTTATAATCAGTGATTGTGTCGACTCATTCACTGTCTGAAAATTCAATTGTCGACTTTATCGAATTTCAAATACATTATTTCAATCTATTTGTCACCAAAATATTAGATTTAATATACCTGCAACTTTGTAATCAATGTTAAGCATACATTCAAAATTTATAGTATTAATTATCTTTTAAGTATTTTTAATCAAATTCTTATCACTATTGCAATTCGTGTAAGAATCAATTCTAAATATTTTGCCTTCCAATATTTGTGTAGCTAATACAAATAAAGAAGAGATAAATATATAAATCTGAAAGCAATAAACTTATATTAAATAAGCACGAATTAACAATAAATTCCAATTATTCAAATAAAATTCAAATCCTAAAAATAGAAAACAGAAAAATATAACTAGCTATTAAGAATGAAAAAGTTACAAGTGATCTTCAGAAGTGATTTTGTTGGTCTTCAATCCTAATTCCCATAAATAGGTTTTCCAAAATTCTCAGGATAAATCCTTCGAAAATGCACATAGATTTTATTAGCTAACTCGGGTATTGGTGAAGCAAATTCAGAGAAACTCTCATGATGAATTCTTTCAGCGTTCTCAGTTTCTATGAGCATGACAGCTATTCTTTTTACCTTTTTAGCTATTCTACCATCTTCGTCGGTGCACAAGTAGTTGTCTTCAATTTTCGTTTCGCGTTCTACATGATTGTGCCTTAATGAATCTAATAACCCATAGAACCCTAAATGTATATCATGATAATCATATGTGATATGGGTTCTCACTGCTGTTTCTATATCCTTTAAGATCCTATTATAATATCCTTCTTGATGATCTGTTGTTAACCTAGAATATCTAAAAGTATCTACTAAATGATAATAAACCTCTGATAGCCCTAAATGAAAAAGGTTATTTCTTTGATTATAGTGAACTCCAGGGTAAGCTAGTTGCAACTCATTCTTAGCATAAGTGATCAAGTTTGCCATTGATTCATCAGAAAAATATTCAGGAATTATACGTGTAATTTCATCACATTCTCCATAGTAAAATTCATCAATAATGTCTTGAATGTAGAACTCCACTGTATAATCTATGAAGAATCTTCCATAATCAATGTGTTCTCTCGCCTTTATCGAATTGAAGAAGTCTTGAAAGTTCCTTAGTAAGCAGATGTCAGCCATATTGCTCAAGTTTCCAGTGGCATACTCTATTATTTCCTTCAGTGCTCTTAACATTTCTCTTTGCTTCTCAGAATAAGGAAACAAAGATTTCTCAAATGTCTTATACACATAAGTGTACTTCAACAGCTGCTCTTCACAAAAAGTTGGATCTACATCTTCACTCACAATATCATATTTCAGCTCATTCACATAGTTGATAAAATCATCTGTATCTCTGGTTTCATTAGATATAACCCAAGCAGTGAATTGTTCTTCCATCTTCTTAATCAACTCTTTTTGATAATCCGTATATTCTAAAGTAGACCTACGTACGAGTTCCATAACAAATCTAATCTCATCCTCATGGTCATCTAAGTAGTAAAACATGTCTTCCTTGGTTGAAATCACATGAGGATGTTCAAAACACTCATCTCCAGTTGTTAGCTTAATTTTCTTGTTTTGTTCAAAAGAATGGTCGTCTATCTCTATATCTTTAAAATTCTCATTATCACTTCCAAAGTCCACTTGCATCGACTCCATTTCTTAATAACAGTTAAATTTCTCTGTGCACATAAAATAGCACATAGTTTAGATTACTTATCTAATCCTATTTTTATCTAAAGTGAATAATTATATTAATTTCTTAAACATTGCTAATCAAAAGATCTCGGTAGCTCCATTGATAGTACACAAAAGCGGAGAAATAGGTAAGCGCGAAGCATGTTAAAAACCTATTTCTTTCGAGAAGCACCTTACCTCTTATATGATAAATCAATGAGGTAGGGCTGAACTCTCCTTATACCTTTGTTTTTGTTAGTATTCTCAATGGGTGAGCTGATATTTCTTATTGATTTTGCAACACATTAGAAAAAATATAATTGTTTTACAGGGAAAATAGTTAGTTTTAAAATAAAATACACCGCTCCCCGGCAGCCGCGCCAAAACCTTGATGTGTGCTAAGTATAGGCAATTATAATCACAAGTTTAATTAAGGAAATACTAAATAATACTATCACACAATTCAGGCAAGTGTTATCCTGATCATAGAATATAGTTTTATAAGTAAGTCCAGATTCAAACACAGGGAACGTGATTTAATCTTTAACTAACTATTTATTTAATTACAATTATTACAAATTCACAATTATAAACAATAATATACAATATAGGGGGACGTTTTAGTTCCGATCGAATATATATATATATATATATATATAATTGATACCAATTCTTCAATAGATAAGTTTAAAGAACAACTTAAGAATACTAAATTGGATAGAAGATTATGACTATTTAAACTATTATTTATTACACTTATTATATCAACTTATGTCTATTTGCATGTTGGCTATTATTATTGTGATTTACTAATGTAGAAAATCTCAAAGGTTATGACAATTCTCATATAGCAATACCATCAAAGGTTATGTAAGTATCACTATTTATTAAGATCTATCAACATATTATTCATGCAATTCCAGGGTCGGTTGAATCATAATGCTATTTAACATCTAATAAACATAATCACTTAATTTAAAAACCCAAAAGGTTATTGCAGCTTATCTATAAATCAGTTAATTATGATTATTAACATAATATAACACATAATTCTTGCATAATAATATTCAATAATATAGTTCCAACATAAACATATAATTCATATAATAAACATAATAAACATACATTTAAACTGCAATAATGAAAATCTAATAAGCAATTAATTCAAATAAACAATATCCATAGTAACCCAAAAGGTTAGTGAAGCTACAAAGATAAATAAACCGAACCAAGTTGACGAACTAGCTTTTCCTAGGGTTGAAAACCTTCAAACCCTAACTCCTTAGCCTCCAAATTCGCACCTAAAGTCGACCTTAAACCTTAACTTTCGACTTTGTATTCTAAGAATCGTATATGGTTTAGCTTAAATCAAGCCTCTATTTATAGTTTTCTTGGCCGACCCTCTAACCGCCGGTAGGGACCTCCAACCGCCGGTTGGAAGTATTTGAGTATTACTCCAACTCTGCGTTCTTTTCCACCGTTTGAACCTTTTAGCCCCAACCGCCGGTTGGGCAATCCAACCGCCGGTTGGGCTTATTTTCCAGAATTTTCCAAAATCGGCTTGGACTTCAAATTGGGCCTCTTTTTCTTCTTTAAACGGATTTACTTATTTTCTTAGCCCAAATCTATAATATTATCATTTTAGTCTTTATTTCTTAAGGTTTAGATCTTCCTTTCTTCAATTGCTTTAATTTCTTCAGTTTCGGTCTTATTTTCGTTCCTTTTTCTTCAATCTTCAATTAAAATACATTTCTTCAAATATTAACAAAATAAGTACCTAAAATCATATAAATGCATAAAATATATATAAATATAGGGATAAATTACTATAAAATATACTATATATTTGATGCTTATCAAAACACAGGGGTGTTAAACATAGAAATTGCATGTCAACGCATGCAATCAAACTATAAATGCTATATTGCTTTTATACAACTGTTGATTTGTGATATTACATATTCACTATTATTTTGGGAATTAGACAAAGTATCCTAGTACGGACCCAAACTTGGAATGTGTGCATGAAAAGACCTCATGACATGCTACTGTAACCATTAGCTAGGTGACTCTAGCCACTGAGTATACGGATAGTACTATTGCCGTGACGACCCTCCTACGGTGGAGCGTATACTTAAATGTCCGTTCAAGCAAACAACATAAGTTCTGGTTGTGGTTTGGTTATTGGGTTAGGTCGCGTTACTTTAACCTGCGAGGTTTAGCTCACCTTTCAGGGGATCATGGTCTAAGTAAATTCCCACATACTTTTAGGAAGAACGAATCCTACAACTGTTAAATACCAGAAAACATACCGGTAACATATTTTACACTGGTAAACAACCAGTAACACATTTCGGGATGACATCCCACATAAAACTATACTTTAGGGTAACAACCCTACCTAACTTGTATTTTATAAATGAATAACAATTCATTTCTACAAACTTGGTTTAACAAACCACATACATATACAAACCTGTAAATTCACTCAACATATTTGTTGACGACTTTCTCTATGTTTTTCAGGAAATTAGCTGGGTAAGTAATCGCATGCATTCAGGATGGACAATCCTGGACTACTTAGGATGCCATACACTGTTGAGACCGCTTTTGGGGATTTCATTTGTATAACTGCAGACATTGCGGTCATACTTATGAAATCTTATTTTAAACTTATGTAATATTGTTAAAACTAAAATGTTTTAAACTCCACTACTACTGTTACGACTTACATAGTCGTACTACTTTTGTAACAACTGTTAAACTTGGCATCCTCGTTAAATAAAGTTGTGCAATAACCATGTTGGGAAATAAGATTTCTAGTGTTACTACCGTTGATTATAGAATGCACAAGGCATTAACACTGTTAGTGTTAATGTTACTACTGGTATTAACACTGTTAGTGTTAAGGATTACCACTGTCTTCACAAGTTACAACTGTTAGTTCAAGGCTTCAAAGATTATCATTGTTAGTGATGATTACCACTGTTATCAGAAGATTACAACTGTTATTGAAGATTGAAGTGAAGACAAGAGTTTCAATTGTTAGTAATTGTTTCAACTGTTAGAGTGTTATTACTGTTAGCTTTTTTACAACAGTTAACACTGTTTAGGCTAGTTACCACTGTTGGTATATTAGTCTAGTAAATTGTACAAGTGTTAACACTGTTATAAGAATTACCACTGTTTATATAGTTGTGGTAGTTAACACTGTTTATGTATAGAATAGGCGGAAAAGTAAAGTTTGAATAATTATGGAATGTAACTGTTTCCATGATTATAGGAGATTGTTTAGCAGGACTCTAGGAGATATAAATAGAGTAGGACTCTATGAGATATAAATAGAGTTCCTAAACCTAGATTAGGTTAAGTTTTTTGCGCAGCTTCAAGGTTTTGTAACCCTAATACAAATCAGTGTATTCGTCTTATTTCATTAATAAGATTGAAGCTTTTTATAATTCTGTCTTGATATATTATTATTGATCTTCATTTTATTACTAAGTGTTATTCCGCAAACTTCTTAGTAATCATTCAAAACTGCATTTATCTAATAGTTTATTAGATAGATCTTGGTTCAACAAGTGGTATCAGAGCAGGTTTAGTTTTGAATCCAGGAAGATCAATTTTCACTGTTTTATTGATCATTTTTTTTTTATCAACAAATCAAATCAATGGCAGAAGGTAGTGAAGGAATTCAGGTCACTAAGATCCCAATGCTTAGACCAGATGAGTTTGATCTGTGGAAAAACAGAATCAGACAATATATGCTTCTCACAGATTATCAGATGTGGGAAGTAGTGGTTAATGGTCCTCCAGTGACACTTAACAGTGATGGTGTTCCACAGGCAAGATCACCACCAACTTCTGAGGCTGAAAGGAAGATCAGATCAATAGAGTACAAAGCTCTAAGTACTCTATTACTAGCTATACCAAATGAATATCAGAGGCGGTTTGAGGCATGTCAAGATGCTAAAGTGTTAATGGAAGCAATTGAAAAGAGGTTTGGTGGTAATGATAACACCAAAAAGAATAAAAGATCTCTACTTAAGCAACAGTATGAGAATTTTAATTCTACAAGGTCAGAAATGTTGACCCAAACCTTTGATAGGTTTTCTAAACTGGTTGGAGATCTGGAAAATCATCAAGTGAAGATAGATAGAGATGATTTAAACAGGAAGTTTTTGAGGTCCTTGGGTGATGAATGGACCATGTATACTGTTGGGTTAAGATAAAGTGCAGATCTGGAATCAAAAGAGCTAGAAGACATATATAATGATCTGAGAAACTTTGAAGCTGAAGTGGAGAACAAGAAGATTGGATCAGGAAGTAACAACAACAATTTTGCATTTATGTCAATGGCTGGAACAAAAGCAGAATCAAGTCAGAAAGGTTTTTCTTGTGGGTCTGGTGGAGTTGGATCATCATCAAATAATTCTAATAATCAAATCTTAGAATCTTTCTTTGCTAGTAATGTGAACTCTTCACTTACTAATGAAGACTTAGATCAATTTGAGTCAGATGATCTAGAAGAGATGGATATCAAGTTACAAATTGCCCTGATCACACAAAGAGCAAAAAGGTTTATGCAAAGAACTGGTAGAAATAACTTTGCACAGAAGAGGAGTGATGCTAGCTGGTTTGACAAGAGCAAAGTTGAATGTTTCAACTGTCACAAGTTGGGACATTTTGCTAGGGAATGCAGAAGCCCAAAGGTTGATCAGAATGAGAGAGGAAATGGCCAGAGAAGTGGAGGAAATGTGGGACAAAAGAAGAATGTGCCAATCCAAGATACTTCATCAAATGCACTGGTATCTGTTGATGGATGTGGATGGGATTGGAGTGATCAGGAAGAGCATGCAGTGAAGAATCAATGCTTCATGGCAACAGCTGAATCAGATAAGCAATCTGAGGTACCTTATGAGGTACAAATAAAATTATGCTCAACTGTGTGTAAACAAACTGTGAAACATTATAGGGATCATAACCAGAAAGTGTGTGATGAGTTAAAACAATGTGAAATCAAAAGTAGACACACAATCTCTGTAATAGAAAATCTTGAAAAACAGATTCAGGCATTTGAAGAAAATGCAACACAGTTTAAGTATGACATTGAGTATGCTAGATGGGAGAGAGATACTCTTAAGGATAAGGTAGAAGAATTAACTAAGAAACTTGCTGAGGTCACTTGTGAAAGAGATAGCATAAGACTTAATGTAAGTAATTTAGAAAATGCATCTAAGAGTGTACATAAACTTATCAATTCACAGATTCATGATAAACTTAAGACTGGGTTAGGATACAGTAATGTACCTCCTCCTTATAACAACAACTACTTTCCTTCAAAAACTGAATATGATTTAAATTTACTTAAAGAAGGTTTGAATGATGATGTTAAAAAGGTTGACCCAGTTAACAGTTTAAAAGAAGATGTGAACATTGATGGAGTTGAAATTCATGAGTGGAGTGAGGAAGATGATGAAGAGTGTGTTACATCTGAATGTGAGGGAAATGTAATGAATAAATCTGTTACAACACCTAGTGAGTGTAGCAATCAAGTTACTGGTCTAGTTTCAGATCTTAAGGATAAAAAGCTAGAAAAAGGTAAAAGAATGTTCATTGAAAAGGATAAACATAAGATAGAAAATGTAAGGGCCACACCTAACACTCCTAGGAATGTTCAAAGGAAGATTAGAAATACAGTGAAATCATCTGTTTCTGTGAATCATGTATCTACATTGAATAAATGTGATCATTGCAAATGTAAGGATAACTCTTCTACTTCACAAAATTTTCAAAAACATATTCCCAGAGGTAATCAAAGAAATTGGAATCAAATGGTAACTCAAAAACTGGGAAATAATGTAACAGTGATAAGAGAAAAGTTATGTCTTATATGTGGCAGAAATAATCATCTTCAACATGACTGTTTTCATAATCCAAAATCTGTTCAACAGAAGGTGATACAGCCATGGACAGCAGCTAATATGATTAACAAACAAAATTTTAAATCTAAAGTTAATTATAAAACTGCTGCAAGAAAGATGAACAATAAGGCAAATCAAGCTAAGGTTACTGCAAAGGTTTCCACTGCAGGAACAAAAGTTACAGATTTAGCCAACAATAAAAAGGCTAAAACAGTGGAAAAAGAGTATAATGTAAATAGTGGTAAATCTTTTAAAACTGTTAGAACAGTGAATTCAACTGTTACCACTGGTAGAGTAAATAACACTGTGAGGAATACTAACAGTGTTAATTATTGTACCACTGCTAGACATAATAACAGTTATAACAGGTTTAACACTGTTAGGCATTATAACTATGGTTATTCAGTTAACACTGTTAGACCAAAACCCACTGCTAGGTCTAAAATTAGTTGGATTTGGACACCTATTCAGAATAATTTATCCAGAGGTTCAAAATCCAACAATGTATCAAAATCAATGATCTTCAAGAAAGTTGATTACTTTGATACATATGGGAAACCCAAAGCCAAATTGGTTTGGGTTCCCAAGAGAAATTAATTTTTCTCTGTGTTTGTTTGTGTGCAGGGCAAGCCAAGAAGTTTATGGCATATTGATAGTGGCTGCTCAAGGCACATGACTGGAGATAAGGAAAAGCTACAGAACTTCAAGTCTTTTGATGGTGGATATGTAGCATTTGGAAGCAATCCCAAAGGAGGAAAGATCACAGGCAAAGGAACTGTTCAAAGTGCCAAGTTAAGCTTTGAAAATGTTTACTATGTGGAACAGTTGAGGTACAATTTGCTAAGTGTGAGTCAAATCACAGATAAAAAGAATCCTGTTCATTTTACTGACACTGAATGTCTTATTCTATCAAAGGAATTCAAAATTCCAGAAAGTATGATTTTAATGAGAATTCCTAGGCAGGATAATGTCTATAAGTGTGACTTAGCAAACATGGCACCTCAACCTGATTTAAACTGCCTGATTTCTAAAGCAAATTTAAATGAGTCTAATTTGTGGCATAGAAGGATGTGTCACATGAATTACAAAACCATTAATAAACTTGTCAAAAACAAGCTTGTTAGGAGTTTACCTGAGAAGGTCTATTCATATGATGATCATTGTGTTTCTTGTCTAAAGGGGAAGCAACACAAAACTTCTTTTAAGTCCAAAGCAGTGAATTCAAACTGTACTCCTTTATACTTATTGCATATGGACTTATTTGGACCAACAAGTATAAGTAGTATGGGAAAAAGATCTTATTGCCTTGTTGTAATTGATGATTATACCAGATTTACATGGGTTTTCTTTCTTAGAACAAAAGATGAGACATGTGAAATACTTAGATCATTTATAACTAAGATTGAGAACCAATTAGACAAAAAGGTTAAAATCATCAGGAGTGATAATGGAACAGAATTTAAAAATTATGAGATGGATAAATTCTGTGATGAAAAAGGCATTAAGAGAGAGTTTAGTGCTCCTAGAACTCCTCAACAGAATGGAGTTGCTGAAAGAAGGAATAGGACACTAATTGAGGCTGCAAGAACCATGCTAGCTGATGCAAAACTACCTATGTCTTTTTGGGCAGAAGCAGTTAGCACAGCTTGTTATGTTCAGAATAGGGTAACTGTTGTTAAGCCTTATTTCAAAACCCCATATGAGTTGTTATTTAAGAACAAACCACTGGTTAGTTTCTTAAAATCTTTTGGATGTCCTTGTACTATTTTGAATACCAAAGATCACCTAGGAAAGTTTGAAAGCAAAGCAGATGAGGGTGTATTTGTAGGATATTCTATTCAGAGTAAAGCATATAGGGTTTTCAATCAAAGGACCAGAGTCATAGAAGAATCAATGAATGTCACTTTTAATGAGAATATCATTAATCCTGATGGAATAGGTCCTAAGTCTTTGTTTGATATTGATGCTCTTAACACTGCTTTTAGATATACAACTGTCAATTCTAGTACAGGTACATGCACAGGTACCACATCAAGTAAAGCAGATAGAGTTTGTGAGGTTACATCAGATATGTCCTCAGAAAAGAATAAAGAGTCTTTGGAGTACATTATCTTTCCAATATGGACTCCTGATCCTCCAGAGGTATTTTCTTCTGATCTGCCACAGTCATCACAGCATATGGAGACAGAAGAACCACCAGAAACATCATCTTAGATTATGGAGGATTCAGAACAAATTGAAACACCATCCAATGAAAGTTCTGAGCAGAATGGTAATCTTACCAATTTGGAGGAAATCATTCCAGAGACATCAACATCTAACTTTCATGTGAACAAAGATCATCCTCTGGAACAGGTGATTGGGGATGTTAACAGTGGTGTACAAACAAGACAGCAAACTACTGTCACTGAAGAAGAAATTCATACATCTCTATATGTGTGTTTTCTATCTCAAGTAGAACCTAAAAAGGTAGTAGAAACTCTTAAACACCCTAGTTGGATTGAGGCAATGCAAGAGGAGTTGTTACAGTTCAAGATTCATAATGTCTGGACTCTAGTTGATCTGCCAAAGGGAAAAAGGGCAATTGGCACCAAATGGATCTTCAAGAACAAGAAGGATGAAAGAGGGATTGTAATCAAGAACAAGGAAAGGTTGGTGGCACAAGGTTATACACAGGAAGAAGGGATTGATTATGATGATGTCTTTGCTCCTGTTGCTAGGATAGAAGCCATTAGACTATTCCTAGCCTATGCTACATATAAAGGTTTCACAGTCTATCAAATGGATGTCAAGAGTGCTTTTCTATATGGCATGATTGATGATGAGGTATATGTGTGTCAACCACCTGGATTTGAAGATCCTAGCTATCCAGATAGAGTTTGCAGATTGGATAAGGCATTATATGGTCTGCATCAAGCCCCCAGGGCTTGGTATGAGACTCTATCTGTGTATCTATTAGAGAATGGGTTCAAAAGAGGCAATATTGATAAGACTCTGTTCACCAAAAGGAAACAAAGTGATATTTTGCTGGTGCAAGTCTATGTTGATGACATCATTTTTGGTTCTACAAATGATGGTATGTGCAAGGAGTTTGAAAAATTAATGCATCAAAAGTTCCAGATGAGTTCAATAGGGGAACTCACTTTCTTTTTGGGACTTCAAGTCAAGCAGAGTTCAGATGGTACTTTCATAAATCAGAGTAAATATGTAAAAGACATACTTACTAAATTTGGATATTCTGAATCAAAAGTGGCTAGTACACCAATGGAGACACACAAGCCACTATCTGCAGACCCTGAGGGTGAGGAAGTTGATGTACATCTGTACAGATCAATGATTGGATCATTGATGTATTTAACTTCTTCCAGGCCAGATATCATGTTTGCTGTTTGTATCTGTGCCAGATTTCAAACCTGTCCAAAACAATCACATCTGTATGCTGTCAAGAGAATCTTTAGATACTTAAAAGGACAATCTGATCTAGGTCTTTGGTATCCAAAAGATTCCCCTTTTGACTTAAAAGCATATTCAGATAGTGATTATGGGGGAGCTAGCATGGACAGAAAGTCAACATCAGGAGGATGTCAATTTCTAGGAGAAAGGTTACTCTCATGGCAATGCAAGAAACAGATAACTGTATCAACATCTACTGCTGAAGCTGAGTATGTAGCTGCTGCAAGTTGCTGTGCTCAAGTCTTATGGATTCAGAATCAGATGCTTGATTATGGTTTAACTTTCTTAAATACTCCTATTTATATTGATAATACTTCTGCTATCAGCATCATCAATAATCCTGTTAAACATTCTAAAACTAAGCATATAGAGATTCGTTATCATTTTATCAGAGATTGTAATGAAAAACGACTTATTCAGATTATAAAAGTCCATACTGACAATCAACTTGCAGATCTGTTCACCAAAGCCTTTGATGTGGGCAGATTTACATTTCTGATTACAAGTATTGGTCTGATTAAATCTCTTTAAGTTGTTTTTCCATAACTATTTTATAAAACATCTCTATAATGCTTAAGGATTAGATGCTGGTAGTTGTAATTGATACTAACAGTGATAATAGTCTTACAACTGTTTGGCTTTCCTAATTATCACTGTTATTATTCAATTGCCACTGTATATGTTAGTTATTTTGTTTTCACTGTTAGTTCTAATGTTATCACTGTTTGTGTTGAACTAACTCTTTGTAGGTTATCACTGTCAGCAGAAGCAATTATAACTGTTAGTGTAAACAGTTTCCACTATTTTCACTATTTAGTTATAACTGTTAGTGTAAACAGTTTCCACTGTTTTCACTATTCAGTTATAACTGTTAGTGTAAACAGTTTCCACTGTTTCCACTGTGTCCACTGTGTCCACTGTTAGTGTAAATCTTAACACTGTTAGTATAATCAGTTACCACTGTTTATACTATCAAGTTGAAATTTCACTATCAGTGTGTATTTTTCTGTTCTTTCTATTAAAAAAAATAAAATCTTATTACTAACAGTTAGTAATACTAATGCAGTCACTAGTGTTGAGTTATAATTCCTTTGGTCAGGGGTTATTTCCATTCACTAAGTGTACCACTGTTAGTATTATTATCACATGTATAATACTGATAGTTCTTTTTGTTTCCACTGTTTTAAAATGGTTTCCACTGTTTTAAAATGGTTTCCACTGTTAGTGTTCAAATTGGGATTTTTATTTCAAAATTAGGTCATTGAAACTAACAGTATAAATACTCCCAACACTTGTATATATTCTCCTACGCTTTCATAAACACTGCTTTCATAAACCCTGTAACCACTGCTATCGCAAATCATACACTAATTCTTCATGGCTTCTTCTTCATCAACCACACCTCAACTTGCACTAGGTAAGGATCATAACATGATCACTTATCTAGTAAAACCCTCCATTGCCAATGATTACGTGGAAATCATTGATTTTCTGTGTAACTCTTCCATACATCATGCTCTTACAATAGCACCCAGAATTTCCCATGATCATATCAATGAATTCTGGGTTAAAGCCAAGATTGAGGAAGAAGCAGATGTTACACAGATTGTTTCCACCGTTGCTGGGCACCAAGTGGTGATTACTGAAGCATCCATTCGTTCTTCTCTTCATCTTCAGGATGAAGAAGGTATAACTTCAATTTCTGATGAAGATTTATACTCTAATTTACAACGAATGGGATATGAGGGTAACTTGGGTGGGTATGTTTTTCAGAAAACAATGTTTTCATATCAATGGAGATTTTTAATTCATACATTACTGCACTGCTTATCATCAAAACGTTCATCTTTTGAACAACTCAGCAGTAATGTAGCATATGCATTGGTATGTTTAGCAACTGGCCAAAACTTTAATTTTTCAAAATTTATTTTTGCTGGTATGCTAAGAAACATAAACCAACCTAAAATTAAATTTTTAATGTATCCAAGGTTTGTGCAATGCTTTTTAAATGAACAAATATCTGATTTGCCAGCCTTGGATAAGATAATAGGTATCTCTTCTTTTAAACCAAAAGTATTTTCAAATATGAAGAGAGATACCTCTATCAAAGGCATTGTGTTTTCTGGGAGGGTAACAGCATTGTTTCCAACAATGCTTCCTGCACCCTCCACCACAGCATCTGTACCACCAACAGAAGCTGAACCAGTTGTTGAAAGAATGGAACAACCCATTCCTTCTTATCCCACAACATCTGGGGGTAACAATGAACAACAAGGGAACAGATTCACTACAACCTACACCAGAAAAGCCAAAAGGGCTACACACCAGGTGACTGAGGATCATGCTGCTCAGTCATCTCAGTCCAATGACAGGGGTCATGAACAGCATGTGATCCATAAGGAGAGGGGTGACCATTCTGTAAGGGCTACTTCTACTGCTTCTAGCCCATTGGCAAAGCAGGACAGAAGTAACATCAATAAGACCCAAGCAGAGGCAACACCAAAACATGATTCTATTCCTGTAGATGATTTTGGTGGTCCCAGTACCAATAACCAAGGGGAATCTGTTGATCATACTAGGTATGATACAGGTTTTGATACACCTGTCAATGATTCACCTAGGAAGTCACATTCTGATGGTGATGAGGCTAGAACTAACCTGGAATTGACAAGAATGATAGACTATGTGTGGGAGAAATTTAGATTGGAAAGGAGAAACAACAAAAAGAAGGATGAAATGATTGCAAATCTACAGCAGAGGGTTGCTCAACTGGAGTACATTGTTGTAAAGGTTTTGAAAGAAGGGAAGAAATATGTTATAGCTGAAGGTGAGTCTGCAGAGACTGCTTTCAAAAAGGGGGAGAAGTTTTGGACCAATAAAGGTGATGATTGTCATGATGATAAGAATGGTGTTGATGAATCAAGTTCTGAAAAAGTTGAGCAGGAAATAGAGATGGAACCACCAACTACTAATGATCCTGAGATTGTCAAAGAAAAGGCTGCTGATAAAGAGCAAGAGAAAGAGACAACTCCAAAAGCAAAAAGGCAAAAATCCATTCCTGTGGTGTCTCTTAAAGCAAAGAAACTCAAATCAACAACCTTACCACCTGTTCAGATTAGAGAACCAACTGCACCTGCTACTGCACAGAATATGCCCAAGATTGATCCTAAGGATAAGGGTAAGGGTGTCTTGGAGGAAGAGCCCAAAGTGAAAAAGCAGAAAACCATGCCTCCAGAAGCTACAATGAATGATGATGAATATGCACAGAGGTTATTTGCTGAGATTAATGCAGATTTGCTAGCAGATGAATTGATTGATGTTGAGGTGGAACCTGGTAAATATGTGAAAATGACTAAGGCTCAGGTTGAGGAGTGGGATGAAGCACAGCTGAGAGAGCAAAAACATGATGATGTTGAATATCTGGTGGAACAGATTAAGAAAAAGAAGGCAGCAGAAATGAAAAAGACTAGAGCTGCCAAAGCTGCTGCTAAAAGGAATAAACCATTGACAAATGCTCAACAGAAAAGAAATATGATTTTGAAGTTAAGAGGTGGCAACATTTCAACTGCAAGACTAAATGCCATGTCTCTTGAGAGTCTACAAAGAATCTGGGATAGGGATACATTTCTAAATCCTGAGGCTGCTAAGAGAGCAGAAGAAGCTAAGAAAGCTAAGGATAAAACAGAAAGGGAAAAGAAAAAGAAAGTAAAATTTGATAAACAGATTGAAGATGAAAAGGAATGGGAAAGGATGAGTACTGAGCTTAAACAGAAGAGGAGACAAGAACTTGCGTCAATTCCAGATTTGCCTAAGAATAAGTTGAATTTGGATGATTTGATTTTGGTGCAACCTCTACAACATCTTCCACCTGATAACTCTCCTGGAATCATAGATTGGTCTGTTGAAAAATTTTCATTTCCAATTAAGTGTGAGAAAATTAGACTTGAAAGAGCAGATTCTTCTGTTTCATTTTGGAGATCATTTAAAGAGTTGATCAGGGTGCTTGTTAGAGAAGATTTGAACAGAATGTATGAGATTGGATCTGAGAAAGGACTGAGCACCAAGAAGTTTGATAGTGTTTATGAATTGGGTGTTTGGTCTGGGATTTCAATGATGTATGAACCAGAAAGATTTCGATTTGAGTTCAATACTTTCAGAAATGTAAAGTAGTGGATCTATCTCAGCAATCCTAGTGTTCATCAGGTTATTTTTGATGATGCTACTATTATTTGGATGCTAACTGACAGAGAATATGATATGAGTTTGAGTTTCTTAAGAAGCTTAAGGCATGCTAAATTATCTCTCATTCAACAATGATTTGGCAGAGGATTTGGTATATATGATCTTGAATCAGACTCATAAGAAAGAAGAGTATGAGAGAAGACACAGAGATCAAAGATAGTTATTCTGAAAGAGTATTGGAAAGAGGTCAACTTGAAAAATCAAGAGAAACTTAATTCAGTTGGGGACAGATTAAGTTTAGGGGGAGATTGTTGGGAAATAAGATTTCTACTGTTACTACCGTTGATTACAGAATGCACAAGGCATTAACACTGTTAGTGTTAATGTTACTACTGGTATTAACACTGTTAGTGTTAAGGATTACCACTGTCTTCACAAGTTACAACTGTTAGTTCAAGGCTTCAAAGATTATCACTGTTAGTGATGATTACCACTGTTATCAGAAGATTACAACTGTTATTGAAGATTGAAGTGAAGACAAGAGTTTCAACTGTTAGTAATTGTTTCAACTGTTAGAGTGTTATTACTGTTAGCTTGTTTACAACAGTTAACACTGTTTAGGCTAGTTACCACTGTTGGTATATTAGTCTAGTAAATTGTACAAGTGTTAACACTGTTATAGGAATTACCACTGTTTATATAGTTGTGGTAGTTAACACTGTTTATGTATAGAATAGGCGGAAAAGTAAAGTTTGAATAATTATGGAATGTAACTGTTTCCATGATTATAGGAGATTGTTTAGCAGGACTCTATGAGATATAAATAGAGTTCCTAAACCTAGATTAGGTTAAGTTTTTTGCGCAGCTTCAAGGTTTTGTAACCCTAATACAAATCAGTGTATTCGTCTTATTTCATTAATAAGATTGAAGCTTTTTATAATTCTGTCTTGATATATTATTATTGATCTTCATTTTATTACTAAGTGTTATTCCGCAAACTTCTTAGTAATCATTCAAAACTGCATTTATCTAATAGTTTATTAGATAGATTTTGGTTCAACAAACCATATGCTCTGAGTATGTATGTATTTGTTGGTTGAATATACTGTTCGCAGCCCCGCCATGTCATTAAAGCTTCCGCAAACTAATCACAACTAATTGTAATTACCTTTTGGCAGGGTGTGACATTCAAGATGGGTTAGGATTACCTTCGAAACAAGATCGAGTTCGTACCGAAAACTTGATCGTAAGCTTCCTGCTTGGACTAGATGTGTATGTGAAGTTGTCGCTCTCACTGTTTTTAAATGTATGTTTTTAGAGTTGTTTTCATTATGTTGGACTGAATGAATGAATGAATTAGAATGATCACAGATTCTTTATAAATATATCTTCGCCGATAAACACCAATCGTGCCTATGAATTCGGAGTCGGAAGTTATGAATATTTGATCATATTTATTTTTTGTTTTGATCCACTCCCTCAACCGACTCTTATTTATTAGTTTTATTTTGTTTCTCATAATTTATTCCCTTTACGTTTGTTATTGCTATTACAATATATATTATATGTATTATATATTATTAGAATATAAGAGTTACAAATTACCAATTTATTATGTATTTCCTATGAATATATACATTGTTAACAGTTATTTAATTATATCACCCTTAATTAGTGCGGACTATTATAATATATCTCCCTAAATATGATTTCGCCCCCGAAATCAACGAACTTGTACATTTAACCATACTACTATTAATCCCAGTTACTACAACATATCCCCCTAAAAATGATTTCGTCCCCGAAATCAACGATATTACAAGTTAGTCAAAAGTTAAGTGTTCCGGTTGTTATATGGTAATCAGGATCAAACTTCTCTATCTATTTTTAGAAATGGACAATTAATTTGAGATGTTCATTTGGAAAGGAGAACACGAGCAAATTAGACGCGAAAGAAGAGTAGAACGAGATTTGTACGTCGATCGCACGGATGGCGTCATTTGATCAAGCATATTTCTACACTTGAGTGCAGGTTGAATTGTTTCGATTCGTTACACTCCGTGGATTACGTGGGTAACCCTTAAACTCGTATCGAACTAAGCAAAGGGCGGTAAGAATCGGGGATGAACCATCTAAAAAGATGGGTTTTTGGTGGAGAGAGCTTCCTATTGATGGTTGCAAGTGTAATATGTTTGATGTTGCTTGTTAGCTAGGGTTTTAGCCTAGGGTTTTACGTTTATACGGACGATGAAACGACCGGGGAAACGGGCACCGTACGGTACAAAACTTTGGAGACAAATTTGGAACCCACACATGTCTCATGTAGAGTTGTTTGCTTGTACCTTTGTGCTTGATTTCTGAATTAGTCTCACCCAAATTGTCGCTTCCACAAATTATGAAATCGGAGGTGTGACAGATTGGTATCAGAGCCTGAGGTTATAGCGAATTAGGTTGCATCTAGTGGGCCTAGACTATAACCGTTAGGCAGTATTCCTTATTATGTATAACTGGTTCGGGGATTACATTATACAAATTTAATTTAACATAACCTGATCAAC
The DNA here is from genome assembly GCA_963422505.1 of Pseudognaphalium luteoalbum. Classification (NCBI taxonomy): domain Eukaryota; kingdom Viridiplantae; phylum Streptophyta; class Magnoliopsida; order Asterales; family Asteraceae; genus Pseudognaphalium; species Pseudognaphalium luteoalbum. The sequence goes on along the minus strand of OY730192.1, from coordinate 116,877,809 downwards.
TATGTACAATTGAATGGAGATGATGTGAGATCTGAAAGGGGTTATGTTGAACCGGAATACAGTTGTTGACTCTGACCACGAGAGAACCGGGACTTATACTTGTTTGTGCTAGACAGAACTAGGCGGAAGTATATGTATATATGGTATATACATATACGGATAGACTATTATATAGTATATATAGTAATAGGCCTCGGATACCCAGTAACAACAAAGACGTTGTTTTACATTTTTCTACCATTCTCACATTCGGATCACGTTAAAGACGCACTACGGAGAATTGTTAGGCCTCCACAAACTGAACCTTAACCTACACACTTTATTGATAACATCACGTTTAGAACACGCCGGAGGGCTGTCGCCTGCTTAGGTAACCAACATAGAAAAGTCAATCGTTTAGATTCGAAATTTGTCTGAATGTTACAAATTCTCGGAAACTTGCTATAAATTTCAAGTCTTGTAACCCTTGAACTCGAACATGCCTCCAAGACGACAATCATACAGCCAGGATGAAATTGCCCAACTCATCGCCCAAGGAGTAACAATCCCAAGCTGAAGAACAACAATGACCGGGATACAGGTACGTTCACCCTCGTGTAACTAGACCACTCTTGCATTACCTATTTGATAGACTTTAAATTGTGCGTAATGTTTATTCTATTTCCTTAGACTATAAGTGTACAATCGGGTTAGCAAATGGTAGTTAGTCGAGTCCGGCAGTGTAATACATAAGTGCACGTTAAATCTAGCGGATAAACTCTTTCCCAATTATCTAACATTTGTTGAGACCGGGAACTCGGATATCATCATAAATAAGTGTCGGAGGATCGGTCATCGTGTTGAAATCGACCATTCGGAGAAAACCATTCGTCCTCCTACCCTCGGATAAATTGGTAGTCGTGTGGCTATAATAGCGGTAATCATGTATTAGATATTGGGATAATTATAATTTGGTTTATGTATCAGAAATCTATACATGATCATGTAGAACGGTTATAAATCTCGTCAGGATATTATTTTAATAGAAAGTCTAAACTCTAGGAAAACGGTAGGACTTGAAAGATCGGTGGATTATAAATCCAATTCCCACTTATACTTGATAGTATGGACCAACCATGTCACATAGACATAATGGTCGAGTAAAAACCGGAAAACTTGACCGGTAGGCTCAAGCCTAACAAGGGGAGAAAAATCGGATAAATCGGAAGTCTACAATAGTAGACTTATTATATAGTCGCTCTTATTAACACTCGGACCTCGACTTTGGATAAAATTTTGGGACGAAATTCTCCTAACAAGGGGAGAATATGACACCTGGTAAATTAGGACAATTATTGTATCTAATTATTACGTGATTATGTGTATTTAGTATATATTTAGGCTAAATACGTTTTGATAATTTGTATGTTTATATCTATGTTTAGGATACGATTCCTTTAAATCGTATAAAAATTCGGATCAAATTGATATTCCACAAATCAAATACGGACGTTGATAAATCAATTATTGAATAATACGAAATTATTTAATAACATTATTTATTAAATTATATTATTTTGATAATATAAAACAAAAGTATACGTTTATTTAAAACGTTACAATTTTCAAATAATCGTGTAACATTCAAACGACAACCAAAAGGAACCAACCAATATTTTAACAACTGTAATGTTATTATTTTGGACAAATATTTTCATACAAAAGTTGAGTTTTAAATCGTTTCCGAAAAACTATAATATAATACGTTTTACGTTTATACGGACGACGAAACGACTGGGAAAACGGACAGGTTACAGAACAAAACTTTGGAGACAAATTTGGAACCCACACATGGTGGGGCCCCCTTGTTGAAAACCGGCTCCAACAAGATCCGCAATTGGTGGATCTTGTTTTGAAGACAAAGCATTACCAAACCCATTTCTTTATACTTCCATTTTCTTTGTTTCATTTCATTTCATTTCTTTCCTCTCTCTCTCTACTCTCACGGCTCTCTCTCTATCTTTAACATTCTTCATCATCTACCTTATAATCCTACAAAAATCTAGCCATTTTCTTGAGCAAAAATCGAAGGAAAGCAAGGAAGAAGAAGGAGAACACAAAACCGAGCTCATCCCACTCATATTCGACTTAGATCAACGTTTTCTTTGGAATAATTTCTAAATTTTTCAGTACACTATCTTGTATTAAGTATATTTACATGTTCATAAGCTCACTCAACTCAAAAATGTCCAAAATAATGATCAAAATACGTTTTTACAAAGTTATATGAAAACTGTTTCGGTTCCAGAAAGACAGTCCACGAATAAAATCATATAAAATCGTATTCATAAGATAAATAGATGAAATACATGCCAAAATTTGAGTATTGAAGTTATCTAAAACTTTGGTATTAAGCTCTCGGACTAGATATACACATATTTTAGTGTAGAACTCGATTTGTAAGTGATAAATAAATGTGGCCGAAAACAAGCATTTTTATTCTTGATTTTTGTTAAGACATTGAAACCAACTTTATAAATCTTGGGAAAATTTGTAAAAATACTAGATATATAGATGCTCAGCTGTGTTTTTTGGTGGAACCTAATTCGGATTAAAAGTAATAGAGAACGGAAGTTGAATCGAGTGAAAAATCTGAAACACACATATAGGGACTGATTTTACATGTTTTATAAAATCGACACTTCGGACAAAACAAGAAACATAACGGTAATTTTCTCGAGGCCTAGAAACATATTTAAGGCTATCCTAAAAGTTTCGAAAAGTTTCGGGTCAAACCGAATCCGTTTGACCAAGTCAACAAAAACGAGCCCAAAACGATAAACGCGAGCCGACTTGAGGAACGATGAGATTTTGGACCAAAAATGAACTTTGATAATTTTATTTATGAAACTTAGATAAAAACGACACCCGTAAATACTTAGAATCAAAAATGAATAAGATTGAACCTTAGTGTCGCCAATAATAAAAATGTTACAAACATTTTTCACACTAAGTATTCAACTTTGTCATGCGACATCGTATTTATATACGGTATAAAATATGGATAAGTGTATGATAAAACACTCACGGAATATACGGATAATGGTATTATTATAAAATACGGATTAATGGATACGGAATATACTTTATAAGTATGTAATCAAACACATAATAATACATGGATTATTATCATGGATCATCACCAACGAGCTGTCTAAATCTTATAAATACAAATTCAATCAGTTTCAAAAATATATAATCCGAATAAATTGGACATTTAACGGTTGAGTAAACACATTTTGGGAATGATCTAAATAGAGATTCACTCATGAGTATAACCTTATATGCTTAGGGTATTTGGAGATTTCGGGATGTTCATTCCTTATCGGATAATCATTGCTCGATGACTCAAGTGAGTCTCACGACCACATTTTACTATTTGATTATTATAAACTTGGGGGAGATACAACACAAATTGTTTTCGTGATCACTGTTATTCGGTTAGTTAATTGATATTAACTCTATTATTTAATTCGGTTATCATTGTCGGTCTTGATTTTGTTCGGGTATTGCACGAGTGTTTTAATTCGGGAAAGTCCTCATCATTGCATGGTTTGTTAACTTAATAAGGCGTGATTACTAAAGGATAGATCTATCATGGGAGTGACGTCCCCATCCAGGTTGCTAGCTACAAGCTTATACAAACGGGCACTTTAGTAGTTGTTATGGGTGTTGACACCGTTCGGGAGGCAGAAAATCGGGTTAGGCCTCGAACCATGACTCAGTGCAATGCAATGTCATAGTCGGTTTATTTAATCATTGTTCAGAAATCTTAATTGGTTTAATCATTGTTCGGTAACCCTATGTAACACCCCGCAATTTAAACATAGTTATAAACGTTAATTGCACGCATTTTAGGCTAATTCACTAACTTAGGGTGAATTCACAATACATTTTAGAGATAAGTCTAGCAAAACCCAATTAGTTGATACGCGTAGTATTGCATAATACTTAACTTGTATAATTACGTACAAAACAATTGGAACAACGCGACAAAAATATACGACTGTTGGTGAATAAAATTAATTAATAATATGAAATTATTAGTTAACATTAACGTCTATTAAATATTATTTTGATAATATTTAACAAGTATTTCGTAAACTGAAACAAATTCGAGATATTTCGGTAATAAAACAAAGTTATAATTTTACAACTTAGTTAAATTACTTTTATAAGGATATCTCAACTAAAATATATTCTAAAAATGTAGTTAAAAAGTTACCAATTTAAAATAAACTAATGTTTAACGATCGGGTAAACGAACACGGGTAAAATACCACAATTTGGGACTAAAATCCCCTCCCTTTGGCCCCAAAAATCTGCCAACACCACCCCACCCCACCCCCATTTTCACCTCATTTTCATTTCACTCTCTCTCACTTCACCCCCATTCTCTCTCTAAAAACTCACCAAAAATCACCACCATATTCTTTGTATTTTCGGAACAACTACAACAACAAAACTCATCATCAACTTCACTTCAAGATCCAAGCTCAGGATCCACCATTTTCATCACCATCTTCATCACTCACCTAATTTTCGGATTTCACTCGATTTGGTATGAAAAATCACTCTTCTTTCACTTTTCCTTTGTTATTACAGTGTACAATCATGTTACAAGTCATTATATGAAAGATCTAAACGTTTTTGGGTTGAAAAATTAAGATTTTCGTCGAACAGCTCGTTATGTCGCACATGACCGAAAACATTAATGCGACATAACGTCTTATGTCGCAGTACCATTTCTACGTCGCACTATGCGACATAACGTCTTATGTCACACAATTCACCCTACGTCGCATACTTGCAACACAACTACTTATGTCACGGCATTTGCGACACAAATGCTTACGTTGCATTAAATTGCGGATGTCGCAGGAATGCGACACAAACCCTTGTGTCACATAAAACAGAAACTTTACAAATGATTTTGCACTAAGTGTCAAACTTAACCGGGAACGTATACTTATATATGATACGAAATGTGAACTATACAAACATTTCAAATGCACTTTTTTGAATGAAATTGTGATTTCAAACTATTACCAATGAGTCGTATACATTTTCAAAACTTCAAACATAAACATCGAACAAACACTTGGACATAACCTGGTTGTACGAACACTAGCATGGATGGTAAACTTAGACCTCCACGTACTCATTAAATCTCATACGTTTAGGGCGTTAGGAGATTTCAACTAGACTTCTTGGGCTTTAGGCTTTGCTAGCACTTGAACATACTCAACTCAACAGGTGAGTTCACAGCCCCACTTTTAACTATTTTACCGCTTTCAACTTGGGGTGAGAAACATAGTCAACTGCTTTATTGATTGCCATAATTGCTTTTCCTTACATGATTATTTATCATACTTGTTTACTCGCACGATTTGAGTACTTTGAACTGTTGAACCCTTACAACAAAACTGGTATTTATGAAATTACATTTTCATACTATGAACGTGATAAAGCAGGGAATTAGCTGCATGTAAGACTTCCTACACACATGGAACGTAGGCGACCCCCGAAGGAATAGGATGCCAACTTTTGACAATTGGATTTCTTTTATATAACTAAGTTGTTTAGTCATATTTACGAAATCTACTTTTGTAACTTAATTACTTTTCAACTTATACGATTCGATGAATCGTAAACTTTGTAACTATTACTTTTGTCATCTTGATATATATACGTTCTGTTGTAATCATATGCTCTCATACGTATGCATGTACTGTGTTTTATGGCACTCTCCCCATACTTAACTAAATGCTTCCGCTAAACTCAATCAACAAATTTTGGGGGTGCTACACCCTAATGGGTTAATCATTGTTCGGTTATATCATTGTCGGTTAAATCATCGGATAATCATGTTGATCACATCATGTTTTATATTAAATCTGTGAGATTCACCAGCTTTATAGCTGACCCTTTTAGTGTTGTATTCTCAGGTGATCGGCTACAGGAGAACGGCCCGCAGGATATGCTAGCTAGTACGAGTCGCATGCATCTATATAAACATGAAGATTTTCTAGCATTATCTTTTGCATAACAGTTATCTATTACTTTTGGAAAATATATAAATGTCTCATGTAGAGTCGTTTGCTTGTACCTTTGTGCTTGATTTCTGAATTAGTCTCACCCAAATTGTCGCTTCCACAAATTATGAAATCGGGGGTGTGACAGATTGGTATCAAAGTCTGAGGTTATAGCGAACTAGGTTGCATCTAGTGGGCCTAGACTATAACCGTTAGGCGGTATTCCTTATTAGGTATAACTGGTTCGGGGATTACATTATACAAATTTAATTTAACATAACCTGATCAACTATGTACAATTAAATGGAGATGATGGGAGATCTGAAAGGGGTTATGTTGAACCGGAATACACTTGTTGACTCTGACCACGAGAGAACCGGGACTTATACTTGTTTGTGCTAGACACAACTAGGCGGAAGTATATGTATATATGGTATATACATATACGGATAGACTATTATATAGTATATATAGTAATAGGCCTCGGATACCCAGTAACAACAAAGACGTTGTTTTACATTTTTCTACCATTCTCACATTCGGATCACGTTCGAGACGCACTACGGAGAATTGTTAGGCCTCTACAAACTGAACCTTAACCTACACACTTTATTGATAAGATCACGTTTAGAACACGCCGGAGGGCCGTCGCCTGCTTAGGTAACTAACATAGAAAAGTCAATCATTAGATTCGAAATTTTTCTGAATGTTACAAATTCTCGGAAACTTGCTATAAATTTCAAGTCTTGTAACCCTTGAACTCGAACATGCCTCCAAGACGACAATCATACAGCCAGGATGAAATTGCCCAACTCATCGCCCAAGGAGTAACAATCCCAAGCTGAAGAACAACAATGACCGGGATACAGGTACATTCACCCTCGTGTAACTAGACCACTCTTGCATTACCTATTTGATAGACTTTAAATTGTGCGTAACGTTTATTCTATTTCCTTAGACTATAAGTGTACAATCGGGTTAGCAAACGGTAGTTAGTCGAGTCCGGCAGTGTAATACATAAGTGCACGTTAAATCTAGCGGATAAACTCTTTCCCAATTATCTAACATTTGTTGAGACCGGGAACTCGGATATCATCATAGATAAGTGTCGGCAGATCGGTCATCGTGTTGAAATCGACCATTCGGAGAAAACCATTCGTCTTCCTACCCTCGGATAAATTGGTAGTCGTGTGGCTATAATCGCGGTAATCATGTATTAGATATTGGGATAATTATAATTTGATTTATGTATCAGAAATCTATACATGATCATGTAGAACGGTTATAAATCTCGTCAGGATATTATTTTAATAGAAAGTCTAAACTCTAGAAAAACGGTAGGACTTGAAAGTTCGGTGGATTATAAATCCAATTCCCACTTATACTTGATAGTACGGACCGACCATGTCACATAGACATAATGGTCGAGTAAAAATTGGAAAACTTCCCATCATTTTCTTTAGTGACCGGTAGGCTCAAGCCTAACAAGGGGAGAAAAATCGGATAAATCGGAAGTCTTCACTAGTAGACTTATTATATAGTCGCTCTTATTAACACTCGGACCTCGACTTTGGATTAAATTTTGGGACGAAATTCTCCTAACAAGGGGAGAATATGACACCTGGTAAATTAGGACAATTATTGTATCTAATTATTACGTGATTATGTATATTTAGTATATATTTAGGCTAAATATGTTTTGATAATTTGTATGTTTATATCTATGTTTAGGATACGATTCCTTTAAATCGTATAAAAATTCGGATCAAATTGATATTCTACAAATCAAATACGGACGTTGGTAAATCAATTATTAAATAATACGAAATTATTTAAGAACATTATTTATTAAAATATATTATTTTGATAATATAAAACAAAAGTATACGTTTATTTAAAACGTTACTGTGACACCCGATAAATTAGGGCTAGTTATTAGTTCCTAATCATCTGCTAATACATGTAATTGGTGCTAGATTAGGCTAATTGTATGTATCAATATATATATATATATATATTGGAATATATATACACGTACGCGATTATGTTCAATCGTGCATTTTCATATCGGGCGGATCCCGATACATTAATACGGACGTTGGTGAACTCAATTTATTAAATAATATGAAATTATTTGATAAACATACTTATTTCCAAATATTATTGCGATAATATTTCATAAGCATTTCGTATCATATATAATGCTCAGAAACGACCAAAAACGCGTAAAACGCGCCCAACAATCATATAAACGTCAAAATATATTTTATAAATTAAAATATATCATTTTGGATGGTAAGTATTTACTTGTAGTATCGTATTCCAAACCGATAAAAAAAACGTTTGATTTAAATGTCACGTGATTTACTAATCGTAACACGACTCCGTGAGCCACTACCGACACATCACAATAACATTTTATAAATGTTTCTAAGTAATAATAAGTATTACTCCCAAGTTAAAAATATCGAACTTTAATCGTTATTTAAAATACGTACGTATAACATTAAACATCTAATTATACATCGAAACGAACGGGTAAACGATCACCGCACGGAGTACAACTTTGAGGAAACAATTTAGGCACCCACATGGAGTGGGGGCCCATGAAATTCTGCAGAAAATGAGGCCATGCCCCCATGCCCTCCTTCCCCTTACTTGTGAAAATCATCCCACACCACCATACCTCATTTTTCAACTCCCACCATACCATTTCTCTCATTCCACTCAATCCCCTCTCCCCTACTCCCTCATCCACGAAATCCCTGCCACCATCACAGCCCCAAATCACCACCATCCAACCACCACAAGACCATCATCATCCACCATCAAGTTCTTGAAGAAAATCGAAGGAAAGGCCCGGTTATCGCATCACCTTTGCATTTCGACTCTAGATCTTTGATCCTCTTGTAAGAACTCTTAATATTCTACTAGTTCTACTTTAAATATACTTGTATACATGTCTAGTTTCTCATTTAACAAGGTTATGTCCAAAGTATAAGCTAAAACTCATTTTTCTTGAACTTATATTCACACTACTTTCTATCCAGAAAGTTGGTCAACTTCCACGATTTTTATAAAATTCATATCTTAACTAAATTGAATGTTTCTTAAGCCTAAAATGTAGCCTGTGATGTTAGCTTTCCAAAGACACTAATTTTGTAACATATCAAGTTCATTTACTATTTTAAAATAATATTTCTGTTAAAGTGCGCGTTACTGTTCCGGCGGACAGAAATATCTACCTCCTTCTCGAGACCATATCTTGAGTTCTAGACCACTAAAACATATGAGACCAGTGCCAAAACCTCATATAAATTGTTAACTTTAAAAAGTTCTTCTTTATCCTTTTACAGAAATACACGGTTTTTAGTGTAGGAGCTGATCTTTGGACTGTAGCTGTTCTTGGACCAAAACCGACACCCTTCATAATTATTTTTGTTAAAAATAGTAAATGAATATATAAAAACACTATAAAGTGCAGTTTTACACTAGACATATAGGAGAACATTTATAATTTTTAGTTAGGATTAATTTGGTTTAGAAGTTGGTTAAATCGAGAGGCTTTTCGAGTTAAAATATCTAAAAAACCAAAGTGTATGAACTGTTTCTGTCATCCGTGAATACCTTTGTCGCAGGAACAAAATCCGTGAATATCATTCACGCATAAACAAAAACCCGTGAATATCATTAACGCATAAACAAAGTCCATGAATTACTATTCTCGCATGAACAGTGTCCGTGAATTCCCATTGTCGCATGAACAGTGTCCGAGAATCCTATTGACGCAGTACCCTATTGTCGGATTAGTTGTGGCCTTTGACTTTCTTTGACTCACGGACCAAATATATTGTCGGATCATCTGGACTGTCGGACTCACTTTTGGAAAAATTTCACTTTTATAATTCTAAGTTCGAGACTCTACACTTTCGGACCATAAAATTTTCACACATATATATATGTATATACATAAACCTTAGTGAATCCTAAAGCTTAAACGCCGAGAACAATAATATTACAAGAGTATTATGAACCAACTTGACATAAGACAACTAAAACGATATTTGCGAAACATTATTATAAACCATCACCAACGGGCCGTACATATTTTCAAAAACTCAATCTAATGAATCAAACAACCAAATTACTTGGACATTACTAGTTGGATGAACAACTAGCATGGACGGTCTTTTGAGACTTCTACATATACTTATAACCTTGCGCGTTTTGAATGCCCGGCAGATTACAGTCTTCGGACAACATCACCTTGTGCAACATCATACTTGCTTGTTAGCAACACGCCAGACTCAGGTAAGTCTCATAGCCCCTCATTTTACTGTTTTTAACCCAGGGGTGGGAATACATACTCGTTTTGTTTTACATGTGAACATGAGTACTAAACCTCGATATATACTGCATGAGTTGTTTTGCTAATCATTTAAAGGCCTCCACTACATAGTTTGTTTATATGGATTTAGCGCGATTGTTAGTGTATGGTACCATATGGGATTGACAATCCCCGTCCGGGTTAGCACGCACTAACTGGTCAAACGGACGCATTAGCATTTGTTCATACGAGTGTAGATTAGGCACTCGCAAGGAGGCACCCTCGCTCAGGCACTTGGTTGTGATCCTGACACCTCAATTAAGCTCAAACTATGGGCTCATGGCAGTGATATACATCTATTTTATTTGCTTGATTGCAAATCATTATATTAAATCTCATGGTTCACACATCATGCTTATCTATACAAACCTGTGAGCTCACCAGCTTTTAGCTGACTTTTTAGTATGTATTCTCAGGTACTCATAGTAGATCTGCTCAGGATTATTAGCTCGAGTCGCATACAGACACCAGGAGATTCCCCTGCATTTCTACATTTTGTAAACTAGATATGCCTTAGAATCTCTAAACATTAATTACGAGCTTTTGTAAACATTATTACATTGTAAACTTTTATAATATCAATGTAAGCAGTAAACGACGCATATAGAGTCGTTCACTTTATCTTATGTGCTTGTGATATTTGATTAGTCGCGCCCCGACCCGATTCGCTTCCGCACAGTAAATTTGGGGGTGCGACAGTTACAATTTTCAAACAATCGTGTAACATTCAACCGACAACCAAAAAGAATCAACCAATATTTTAACAACTGTAATGTTATTATTTTGGACAAATATTTTCATACAAAAGTTGAGTTTTAAATCGTTTCCGAAAAACTATAATATAATACGTTTTACGTTTATACGGACGACGAAACGACCGGGGAAACGGGCATCTTACGGAACAAAACTTTGGAGACTAATTTGGAACCCACACATGGTGGGGCCCCCTTGTTGAAAACCGGCTCCAACAAGATCCACAATTGGTGAATCTTGTTTTGAAGATAAAGCATTACCAAACCCATTTCTTTATACTTCCATTTTCTTTGTTTCATTTCATTTCATTTCTTTCCTCTATCTCTCTACTCTCACGGCTCTCTCTCTATCTTTAACATTCTTCATCATCTACCTTATAATCCAACAAAAATCTAGCCATTTTCTTGAGCAAAAATCGAAGGAAAGCAAGGAAGAAGAAGGAGAACACAAAACCGAGCTCATCCCACTCATATTCGACTTAGATCAACGTTTTCTTTGGAAAAATTTCTAAATTTTTCAGTAGATTATCTTGTATTAAGTATATTTACATGTTCATAAGCTCACTCAACTCAAAAATGTCCAAAATAATGATCAAAATACGTTTTTACAAAGTTATATGAAAACTATTTCGGTTCCAGAAAGACAGTCCACGAATAAAATCATATAAAATCGTATACATAAGATAAATAGATGAAATACTTGCCAAAATTTGAGTATTGAAGTTATCTACAACTTTTGTATTAAGCTCTCGGACTAGATATACACATATTTTAGTGTAGAACTCGATTTGTAAGTGATAGATAAATGTGGCCGAAAACAAGCATTTTTATTCTTGATTTTTGTTAAGACATTGAAACCAACTTTATAAATCTTGGGAAAATTTGTAAAAATACTAGATATATAGATTCTCAACTGTGATTTTTGGTGGAACCTAATTCGGATTAAAAGTAATAGAGAACGGAAGTTGAATCGAGTGAAAAATCTGAAACACACATATAGGGACTGATTTTACATGTTTTATAAAATCGACACTTCGGACAAAACAAGAAACATGACGGTAATTTTCTCGAGGCCTAGAAACATATTTAAGGCTATCCTAAAAGTTTCGAAAAGTTTCGGGTCAAACCGAATCCATTTGACCAAGTCAACAAAAACGAGCCCAAAACGATAAACGCGAGCCGACTTGAGGAACGATGAGATTTTGGACCAAAAATGAACTTTGATAATTTTATTTATGAAACTTGGATAAAAACGACACCCGTAAATACTTAGAATCAAAAATGAATAAGATTGAACCTTAGTGTCGCCAATAATAAAAATGTTACAAACATTTTTCACACTAAGTATTCAACTTTGTCATGCGACATCGTATTTATATACGGTATAAAATATGGATAAGTGTATGATAAAACACTCACGGAATATACGGATAATGGTATTATTATACAATACGGATTAATGGATACAGAATATACTTTATAAGTATGTAATCAAACACATAATAATACATGGATTATTATCATGGATCATCACCAATGAGCCGTCTAAATCTTATAAATACAAATTCAATCGGTTTCAAAAATATATAATAGGAATAAATCGGACATTTAACGGTTGAGTGAACACATTTTGGGAATGATCTAAATAGAGATTCACTCATGAGTATAACCTTATATGCTTAGGGCATTTGGAGGTTTCGGGCTGTTCATTCCTTATCGGATAATCATTGCTCGGTGACTCAGGTGAGTCTCACGACCATATTTTACTATTTGATTATTTTAAACTTGGGGGAGATACAACACAAATTGTTTTCGTGATCACTGTTATTCGGTTAGTTAATTGATATTAACTCTATTATTTAATTCGGTTATCATTGTCGGTCTTGATTTTGTTCGGGTATTGCACGAGTGTTTTAATTCGGGAAAGTCTTCATCATTACATGGTTCGTTAACTTAATAAGGTGCGATTACTAAAGGATAGATCTATCATGGGAGTGACGTCCCTGTCCGGGTTGCTAGCTACAACCATGTATAAACAGGCACTTTAGTAGTTGTTATGGGTGTTGACACCGTTCGGGAGGTAGAAAATCGGGTTAGGCCTCGAACCATGGCTCAGTGCAATGCAATGTCATAGTCGGTATATTTAATCATTGTTCGGAAACCTTAATTGGTTTAATCATTGTTCGGTAACCCTAATGGGTTAATCATTGTTCGGTTATATCATTGTTGGTTAAATCGTCGGATAATCATGTTGATCACATCATGTTTTATATTAAACCTGTTAGATTCACCAGCTTTATAGCTGACCCTTTTATTGTTGTATTCTCAGGTGACCGGCTACAGTAGAACGGCCCGCAGGATATGCTAGCTAGTACGAGTCGCTTGCATCTATATAAACATGAAGATTTTCTAGCATTATCTTTTGCATAACGGTTATGTATTACTTTTGAAAAATATATAAATGTCTCATGTAGAGTCATTTGCTTGTAACTTTGTGCTTGATTTCTGAATTAGTCTCACTCAAATTGTCGCTTCCGCAAATTATGAAATTGGGGGTGTGACAGATAAACTATTAAAGTTTTCAATAATTGATCGCTTTATTCGATAATCAGGAAAAGTCTAATAATTAAAGCTAGTGATTCAAAGTTCTAACCTTTTATATATATATATATATAGGTTTTGGTTCAAATAAAAAGAAGCTTAAAGTAAAAAGGGTAAGAAAACATGATATAGTGACACGTGTCCCTTACAAATAGCATTCAATTATATTAAATGAAGAAATAATCATATATCAAACCACTATGTATCAAAATCACAATGTATCTAACTACAATCGAATATGTATCATTTTTTAAGGTATATCGAGAATATGTATCATTCTTTAAATAAAATTGTATCAACTTGGCGAAATATGCTTGTACAAGTTTAATATACGTTTCTTCACTTTGTATTGATCCACATGAACCATTTTCTTTAAAGCAAATATGAAATCTAACATTTTTTTCTACCCTTTTTACTTTAAATATCTTTTTACAATAACCACACCATATATATATATATATATATATATATATATATATATATATATATATATATATATATATATTTGCAAACAAAAACATGAAAATTTGTTTAAATTCGTTTGATCTTGCAAAGTTGATAGCCATTTTTAATATTTTTGAATATATAATCAGGTTTGTTTTCTGGTTAAATTAATAAGATTAGTTTACTTGTAAGTTAACTAACCTTTTAGGAGTGAAAGCTATGCTAATTGCCATTATTTGTTTAAACAATATTCCCAACATGATACGCACTGTTATGCCAATACCAAATCACAACTTAAAGTAAACTATAAACCTTTGTATAATCTATTGGATTTTATCACAAAGACTTTGATCTCTTTGTAGTTACAGAAAGATTAAGTTACTTATAAATAAATAAACTGAAAAATGAAAAATGAAGAAAATAACTAGTCAATGGAAGAACCAATGGTAAATCCATTAGTCACCATTTCTTGTGAATTGGAGCCATATTTGTTGTTGGATAACTAGCCAATGGAAGAACCTTGGAATGTGCTGAAACATGATAATGCCCTCCTTCATTGTTTCCCTTACTAACAACCATTTTTACAAAAGAACCATCTTTTTCCTCTGTATTTCTTGGTGAATCTTGATCCATTTTCTTAAAACTTGACCTTTTTTCACCTTCCATTTGCATTAATCTTTTCAGAAGCTTCTCCTCTGCATCTCTCAAGAACTTAAATGTTGGTGGTGGTGAAGATCTCATCTTGTTAATACCTACTTCATTGGATTCAAGCAGAAGATTCAATCTATTGTTATTATAAGCTTCCAAATTGAGTTGTTGTGGGACCTTCAATGATGGTGAAGCAAGAGGAGACAAAAATGGTGTGTCTAAAGTATCATTAATGTCACTCATGCTTCTTGTTCTTGAGCCCCTTTTGCTCATCTCAGATTCCAAATCTTCTTTGGTTTCTTCATTGATTGTGAAAAGAAACCTAGGTGGGCCACCTAAGTTATGTAGCCTCATGAGCTCAACATCCAAACTATCATCACCTAAACCCTTTGCATCCAAATCTTTACCCAAACCCATGTCTGAATCTTGTTGTTTGACCTGGGTTTGCAAATGTTTTTCTTGGGTTTTGAAGGATTTTGAGTTTTTCCAACATGAAGTGTAAGAAGAGAAGATAGTAGGCGTAATATTGGAAGATGGAAGATGTTGGTTTTCAATATCTTCACTAATCTTGGATAACCTCTTTTTCCAATAGAGAAGATAATAGAGCTCACCGGAAAGAACCAAGAGGATACATCCAAACAAGAAACATAAACCAATCTCTAGACCACTAAAAGATGACATGTTTTCCTGGCCTTCAAGAAATTCACATCAAACCTATATAAATATTGAGTTTTTTCAAGTTTGATGAAGACCCATTACCTAAAAAATCCAACCTATGAGAATCTTTAAGCAAAAAGGATACAGAAAAGAGCCAAGAAAAGTTGACTCTTTAAACGAAACTTCACATGCTGAAAAAATAGTTGGAAACTATAAATAAAGAAAGCTTTCTTAAAGACCTTTATATGTATGCATTGATTGCCTTGAACCAAGAAACTTATAATAACTTTCTGAATAAAATATTTACCAGAAGAAGTATTTGAATTGGTATGAATGGTTGAAGGAGGTGGAAGTTGTGGGTTGTAGACTGACATAAATCATGCTCGGTTGTTAATTTAAATGGGGTCTTGCAATGAAGTGGTGTCATAGCTCAAATGGGTTGGCACTTTGCCACAGAATTTATAAAAGAAGTTGGAGATTTCCACTCACCAAGTTATTTCTATTTTATTTCTTAAATTTATATACTCCATCCGTTAATTTATAGTCCAGTATTCCATTTTGGGTTGTCCCAAATTAATTGTCCACTCCCATAAATAGACAAAAATGATGAGATAAAATTCTTTTATACCCTTAATTTATATATGTAGGACAAAAAATGAGGTAAAATGTACAGGGTAAAACTGTAATCTTAACAAAAAGTAAGAGATAAGTCGATGTTTCTTTAAATTGCGTGTTTTTTGTCTGTGGACAATTAAATTGGGACGGAGGTAGTATTATTTATCGTTTTATAACCGCAAACCTAGAATCTCACACATGTTATGCACTAGCACTACGAATGGGAGTCTCAAGCAAGAGAATGATTATCGCATATGGTTGGTCCCAACGGTTGGGAAATGACCATGTCAAATAAGCGCATGTCAGAAAATGTTTAAGTCTACGGAATCACACGTGTTAACACGTAGATGTCACTCTTATAACTAAGTTAAGTTAATTATAATAACTATTTGAGTTATTTAATTAATTTGACATCATTTAATAAATGTTATTAGTGATAGAGTTTAAGGTGAAAGTATTTATGACTAAACTGTTATTTCTAATTACTTAAAGGTTATAATTTAATTAATAATCAAAGTTATTATTTATTAATTATTATAAAATCTGTATATAATAACCATAACCCTTAACCTTAATTAATGATCCGAGCCTCTCTTTTTTCGTGGGGTTCGGCCGACGACAACAAAACCCCAAGAGGGTGTTGTTATTTGGTTTTATCGTAAAACACGAAAGGGAAATTTTTTTTTAATTTGGTCGTGATGATCAACGACGTGTTGTGTGTGCGATCATAGAGGGGTTTTACTTTAAACCCTAACTAACTATATTATTATGTTTTGGTTACAGCTTTGCTAAAAGGTACCCATCTCGATATTAACTAATTATAAATACGTGTTTATATGTTTCCGCAATTGTGTGACAATTTAAATATATCTGTATAGTATACTCTAACAGTGGTATCAGAGCCACGCATATATTGTAATTAGTTAGATAGGTTGAACAACAAATTTGTAGGGGTGTTGTTTGGTTGGATCGACTATCACAAAGGAAAAGTAAAAAAGAAGAACAACAATATTTTTTGTTTCGTGGGGATCAGTCGACGAACAATAAAGAAAGAAAAAAAGTTTTTTGTTTGATGTGTTCTAGCCGACTATCATGTGAAGGAAGAAAAAAACATATTGTTTTTTTTTTAATTATTGGGGAGGTTTCACGATGTAAAAAAGCTAGGCTAACAACTATAAAAAATTTTTGGCATAAAATAAAGTGAAAACTTTATATAGTTAATTGTTAAACTTTAAATCCCATTGTAAAATTTGATGTTTAACTTAAATAATAATAATATATTTAATGTAAATAGTTTGTTATTATTAGTGTACTTTTAATTAATTTGAGAAAAGAGTATCCATGAAATTCATGCATAATTTGTCATGGATATTATTTTAATATATTGATGCTAGTTGAAACTGATTGTTAATTGAAATGGCATGCTTAAAAATTGATTAATGTAATTGTGTGTTACTTGTATAAAGTTGTTTAATTGATAAGGATTATATGCTCGTGGTTTGTCATGCTTTAAGGTTCCACCCATCAAAAGTTGCATGAAAATTAATTGTTAATTGGTTGGTAGTTTATTAATTTTGCTTATTTGCTTATTATTGTAACTTGTAAAGCAAAATTGTTTTATGAAAAATAAACTGCACTAAACACTATAAAATAAGATTTATTATTTTCTTGCAAATCTTATATGTCAACTTGGGTTGGGCTCACATATCGTAATTTTATCCCACGACGAGATTTGCAAGTTAATAAGTTGTTTTAAACCACGACTAGGAGCTTGTATAAGAGAGGTACTTTCGGCTTGGTGTCTAAGAAGGCGGGTTGGATAACGATATAAAGATCCTAACCCCTCGACTGGCCTCTTCATGGCTTCTCTTGTACATGGCCGAAAAGGTTTAAAACATGTTAAATCATCAATTTTAATAAAAAGTGCAATCTCTAATTTAATATAAATATTAAATTAGACATCTTGATGCACATTACTTAATGAAGAAAGTTTTTATTAAAAATCTATGATACGTAGATGTGTGCATGCTTCTTCGTACATATTCGATACATATGTCAAATAATTACCCAATAAAATAAGTCTTTGCCATCCAATTGTAAGAACACTTGCAGTTGCTTTTTACTCTGCGTGAGACGTAGGTAAATTGCAATCCCAAGGTAAATTACCACTCATCATGAGACGGTGGTGGACTATTTACAGTTCTTAATTGGACGACTTATAACGTGCTAAGCGGTGAGATCTTTAAACCCGTGGCAAAAGATGGGATGAAACATGTTTACAAATTCACTTATGCTTGCTTCATAAGTATTATTTGTAAGTCCCATAATTCTAGAAATTGCACTTGTAATGCAATTATTGATCGTCACTTACACTACTACACAATCCACTATAGCCCCCCCACCCAATAGACCACGGAAATGGTGAAAATCACGTAAAACCCGTGATTCATTTGCAAAACTTCACGTGTTTTCACTTTCCTTTCCATTGTCCACTGTTCAAAGATTTAGCGGAACACGGATCTAGATTTAAATCCGTGGTCCACTTCTTATTAAAAACAAACCACGGTTACAATTGACGAGGGGTGGTCTATGTTTTTGACACGGACCACGGTTCCTATTTTCAAACCATAGTTAATCTAATCGGAATACGGTGTTTTTGAATAACCTGTGGTTCTTTCGAAAATATGATCTATAAACAAATTTATATTGTATTGTAAAATGCATTTCCATCTGGGCCGTCGGGTGTGGGCTGTGGGTTTTGGGCCAAAATTTAAGTTGTTTAGAGCACTACCTACCGTATTGAATTAATTTTGAACCCACATAAAAAATACATGAGAGTTTTTATTATGTCACATTGTCATAGTGTGATATTTAAAGCTTCAAGTCTTATATCATCACCATCCAAAACAAAAATTAAATAAATAATTTTCTTATCATCGCAATAACAAACAAATTTATTAAATAGGGAAATATCGATTGTTATATAATTGTTACTTCTTTTGTCAAACATACGATAAGTAGAGGAAGTGATCAACAACTTCATGTTTTTCCCCTTTTTTTACTATTTGGGTGCATGTTTTGTCCCAAAGATACATGACTAAGTCTTATATATATATAGTGAGTATATATTTACTCAGAATATATAACAACATCATTAGGCCCGGTCATCAAGAGTTGAGTATCTAGAGATTATCAAGGTACCGAGCAACGAACGTATATTTTGTAGCGAGTAACGTAATATCGAGAGGACCATAAGTTATGAGTCATAATCATACATTCCTGACTTTGAACCCTTCCCCTACAAAATCTTCAATTCGCTTGATAGGTGATATCTTACCCATACATAATAATATAATACAAAAACAAATAATCTCTCATCAACGATATCGGCGAGTTAGGTACCGAGCAACGAACGTATATTTTGTAGCGAGTTACATACCAAAAGCTGAGAAATTTGAGGTCCATGTTGGGAAATGACTTTTCATGCTCATTCTCTAACAAAGCCAGGAATATCTTATGCTTAAACAGAAGAGCAGAAGCACAAAAAGATAGCTGACATTGAAGAAAAAAACCAAAAGCCTAGAAATTTGAAAAGATGACCTTTTCAAAACACTACTACGGCCAAGCTCAGTTCTTCAACGATATGATACTAAACACAAAAATGCTTACCACCAGACAAGAGCGACGAGGAAAAGAAATTATGTTTATGAATTTCACTTGTGCGGAACACTTTAATAAACAAGGCTTTCTTTCAAACGTTTTGACTGTTGGTCAACATCCTTTACGTTTTGTGCCAAAGAAGACACATTATATTCATCAACAAAAATCAAAATTTTTGAGGAACAAACGTTGTTCCGCAAAACTAATCCATCGGAGGAAAGAACGCTGATTCAACTCGAGACGCAAGTTCAATCGGTGGAACTAGATGATAACAGAACAACAAGCAAGTTCCACGATCTAATCTATTTGCTAAATCTGTGTGGTTAATGGTTATAATAATAAAAGATGATCATATACAGTGAAATCGCGGTTGCGAAAGAACCATCATGGGAATTAAGAAAGACATGATCATAGAAAAGGGAGGGTCTTATATTATTACTTTGTTTGTTTATGTGCAAAAAGGTCATGGCTGATTTGTGTATTTATAGATGTAAACGTTGCACTTCAATTTATGAAATAGACCACATTTTCTATTTAAAAACCGTGGTCTCTTTATTCAACAGCAAACGCCGAACAGTACATTCCCCCATATCATTATCATTGGATCCACAAAGATCTCAAAAAATTGTTCATAAGTGTAGTTGAATATCCCTCCGATCAAACACCACACAACTCGTTATTCAAGCTCCAAACAGTTCAACAAGATTAGAAGGTATGATGCATGCATTTTAAAACTTAGCTTTTTTTTATATGTGACAATTTCAATCTACAACAATGTATACACTCATATTCAATTGAATATTTATAACAATTTCAATTTAGTCGCTTTCGTTGTCGCGGGTCTTGAAGCTAGTCATTTCATTTTATTATTTATAATACTTTATCGTTAATAATATTAGATGGGCCTACCATAAATTACAATTCATGGAGCCATAAACTATTAAACATTTAAACCTCATTTTAATCATTTACTCTTAAATATGACATATTACTATATTTTAGGGCAAAATTAAATACATTACAATATTACAATACCAAATAGTCAATAACAACATTATATTAAAACAATTATAATAAGTTAATAACAACGTTATTGAAGCCGTAAATATTCAAAGTTTCAAATTAAAATTAATAGACATAAGATTGGGATCCTTAAACAGATGTCTTTATCCATAGCAATAACAATAATATATTAAATCAAAACATATGTAATAATAACACGGGCCGGGTTATTATTATAAGCTAGCTAGGTTAAATGTTACTCGGTATTATATTGTACTATACTTGTTATGTAATTTTATGAAGGTGTTACAATAACAAAAATATATCAAATTAAAACATATATAATAACAACCGGGGTTATTATCATAAGCTAGCTAGCTAGGTTAAATGTTACTCAATCATACGGTATTATATTGTACTATACGTACGTTGTGTACTTTAATATTATATATGTTACTCTGTAGTATATTAAATCAAATTGTTACATGTGGTTACTGGTTACACTTACCACTTACCATGAATGAACATGTTGTGGCTAGTTATATTGTGACCACGGTTCAAGAAATATTGTATTTTGACAAATAGAGTTTTTACTTTCAAAATTTGGATTCCACTATCATTAAAATGATTACACCTGGCATATATTGTACGGAGTATTAAATTAAATATTACCTCATATCTTCATAATTACTTTTGAACTATCCACAGCCATAAAGTAACCACAGAAGACTAACCATCGTACGTAAACTCAATTTACTAGTTTGACAGTCATCACGATTCCCCATAAAGTAATCGTGGTCATAAAGTAACCGTGGTCATATATATAGGCGCCAATTTCCGTCTAGTCTAGTCTATTCTTTATATCTTATCTTAAATATAATATATGAATAACCTCATGATGTCATCAAATTTACAATTAACCAATAGAATTGTTTTATTTTTTCATATTGGCTAAAGTTAAGGAAAAGATGACATCATAAATTATTATTTTAAAATTTACTAAAATAAAACAATTATATCATGATTATAATTCTAACAAATACCCCGTATCAAATAAGTATTTAATTTAAATTTCATATCTATATCTTTTAATATTAAAGTCTCCTAACTAATATATGCTTCTATACGAATGTCTCATATATTTATTTAAAGACTCAAATACGAATTCAACCCCCATGTCATTACACGGGTTTAAAATCTAGTAGTCTATATATACAAGTTACCGCATGCTATAGTGACCACTGACCATGCTAGCTTCCCCATGGTCAATAAGTAACCGTGATCATATATATAGGCTCCAATTTCCGTTGTATATTCAATTTACTGCTTCAATAGTGACCACGGTTCCCCATAAACTAATTGTGACCAATAAGTAACCGTGGTCAACTGTTCATAAATATTATCAAGATTCTGTTGAGTTTCAATCGTTGCGCCAATTGATTAAACAACTCATTTATTTAAACCGTATTTTTCTTCAACATCTCATATCTAAGTTCTACCAGTTGTTTCAATAAAATATTTTAATATTTAGTAATAAAATGAAGTAATGGAAGTGAAATAGATATTTTTTTACAAATTTTAATCCTCTGGCCTTCAATTGCAAACTTAAACATTTTCAATTTAGCCAAGGTGTGTTGAATCAGTAGAATCGAGATAAGCCAGCCCTTTCACCCTTTGTGTACATTTTCAAGAACAAAAGTACTAATACTATTTCTTCTTTCTTTTACCGTAAGTTTTTTTACAACCCTTTATTATTATGTATACAAGTCGATTAATTACTTTTATTCAAGTCCGGGCAGTTCAACAAATTGGAAGGTATGAATCATGCATTTTTAATTAAACATATTGTTTTTAGATATATACATTACACTCATATTCAATTGAATATTTATAACCATGGTCAATTCAGTCGCTTTCGTTGTCGCGGGTCTTGAAGCTATACATATATGAACTATAACACTTTACATTTAAGTATTTGACACACTAACATATATACTAATTTATTTTATAAAAAATAAAAATAAACTTGGAGTACATGCATTCAATATCACACATTTTTTTATTTTTTTAAACACGTTTATTTGTTCTTTCCCAAAATACCCATGTACTATTACAATTTATATGGAAAATTTATTTATACTTCCTTTAATGTAATTACTACTCTTGCGCTTTTTCAATTCCTGCCCAACCTGCATCTTCAACTTCCCGCTCTCTTTTGCCTGGTGCTATAGGCATGTTTCTTCTCGGTTGTGTTGCTATTTCGTAAAATCAAAGCTACTTTCTCAATCGACTGAACTCATTAATGTCCAAGTACGTTCTGATTTTTCTGTGATACCCGACAAATTAGGACTATTATTAGTACCTAATCATAGTATTAATACATGTAATTAGTTATGTTTAGGGCTAATTATGTGTATCATTTTGTATATTGTCATATATACACACGTACGCGATTTGGTTAAATCGTGCAGTTTTCTATCGGATTGATTTCGGTAAATTTAATAGGGGACGTTGGTGAACAAGATACTAAATAATGTGAAATTATTTAATTAACTCAATTTTATTACATATTATTTGGATAATATATACAAACGTATTTCGTATCGTCTAAAACTAACCGTACGTGACAGAAACACGCGAAACGCGCCCGACAAACGAAATAATCCCAAGTTATATTTTATAATTCATTATTAAGTATTTTGATAAAATACTTCAAGTAAAAATATTACGATTTCACGCGTACGAATAAAACGTCTAAAAACGTTACACGAGTTAAATAAACGTACAAGTACGCAACGAACACGCAAACTGAGATCCCGACAATATTTTAGTAACTTAAAATAAAGTATTTGGAATAATAATTTCATTAAAAAATCTCGATTTAAATCGTTAACGAAACACACGTATATTAAACTTTTAACGTATAAATAAACGTTTAAATGATCGGGTAAACGAAAACCGCACGGAGCGCGAGTTTAGGAACGAAATTGGGTGAAGTCCACACATGGGTGGACCCCAACCATGGGCCGGCCATATGCCAAGGGATGGCACCCATCCCTTTGGTTACTTCTTTTGACTTCAACAACAACCCACACCATCACCATTGTCATTCATTTTAACACTCAATCCTTCACTCTCTCTCTAGCTCCAATCCTCTCTCTTTCTCTCTCTAAAAACGGCAGCCCTTAGCCACCATTAAACCCCCTTAAAAACACCTTGGATTGCTAAGCTCATTTGGAAGAAAACGATCATCACACGTAATTGAAAACCGACACTCGTAAGATCCCGACACTCCGAAACTACTTATATTTTGTTTATTTATATGTATAGTTGTTTACCTTGCTAGACTGTATCCAAATATCGTGTTAAAACTCATTTTCGAAACATATATATAAACTCACGATTTTGACCATTTTATAAAACCGACACTTCGGGTTACTCCCGACACAAACCAATAATTTCTGCAAGCTCTATAAACTCATTTAAGACTTGTGTAAAAGTTTCAGGTCAAACCGAGATTGTTTGACCACAAAACCGACACTTGAAAACCCAAACAGCCAGTTATGTCGCAGAAAGGCTAGGCCTTCTGCGACACAAGCCTTTATGTCGCTAAAAAATAGATTATGTCGTACATAGCAACACAAGTCACTATGTCGCCAAAATTGATTATGTCACACATAGCGACACAAGCCATTATGTCACATTAAATTGCAGATGTCGCATAAGCAACACAAGGACCTATGTCGCAATCATGACCTGCGACACAACTGCCTATGTCGCACACTTATTTCAACTCGCAATATTGCGACACAAACACCTATGTCTCCATTGGTGTCACACCCAGTGTCGCACAAATTAGAACCTTAAAAACACAGATTTTTACCAAGTGTCAAGACTTGAAATTTTATCACTTATGTTACTCAAATTCAGATTTTAGATGCGTTTTTCACCTCAACCCCAGCCAGGAGCTCTACCCCTTGGACCCTGCCAGGGGTTGCCACTCTTGGAACCTTGCTAACCAGGGGCGCTACCCCCGGACCCCCTTCACATGAAGTTTATAAATACATTTCACACCAAGTGTCAAACATTTATAACCCTTAAACTACATGCGATGTACTTGTACATGATAGATCCATACTTCAATTCTTATACATGATACAACACACGAAACATATACTTTGATAGTATACAATGAAGCAACACATAATAATAATGATTTAAGATTATTATTACAAACCGTCACCAACGGGCCGTACATGTTTGTTGAAAATAGTATCCAAGGTGATAACTAATTGGTAAGACTATCGTTAAAAGTGGAGTCCTTTTTGGGTTGCCTTCAATGAACAGTAAGAGAAAAAATAAGAGAGATAATATTAACTGAAATTAATATTATAAGTTAATTATTTAGTTTGTTAATTTATCAAAGTTGATAAATTAATTAGAAGCTAAAAGAAATTAACGGAAACAATAAAGAATATTTAGTTGTTTATTAATTGAATATTAATATGAAACAAAAGGAATATTCTGAAAACGAGTTCCAACTGACGGTTGGAGGGTTCAACTGACGGTTGGAGACTATGGTTTGTAAGTCGGTGACACGTGTTGTTATCTGGGCAGAAATTAAGTCCAACCGGCAGTTGGAGGCTACAACCGGCGGTTGGAGGCCGAAACTGATTGTCCCACATCGGCCAGAAGACCAAACCCAAGGGCATCCTCTCCCTAGGATTTGGAGTTTCTCTTGGTTCATGGGTGTGAACCATTAGAGGTATTCTGGTTTGGGTACTTGCCATGCAAAGCATGGAAGCTCGAGCAAGGTGGTCTGCGCATGAGAAATTGGTTTTCTCAAAGGTTAATATTTATTTATTTATCTGTTTATTTTATTATTGTTAATAGGTTTATTAAGTCAAGGTCCTTTAAGGTTTAGTTTCCTAATTGCTCTAGATTAATTGTCATTTTCAGCTGCATATGTTAATCCAGTTAGGGAATAGAAAACCCAACAGTGGTATCAGAGCCATAGCTTAATAATGTTAGCAATACAAAATGTAGATAAAATGTATTTTGGATATAAAACTGTTTTTATTTAGTCCAAATAATTAAATTAAGTATATATGTATAATAGATTTATATATGTATACAATTAATTTATTTACTAGTCAGACCTTCATATTTTAATAGTTTAAAATATAAGCTCAAATTTTAAAATATTTAAAATAGAACCCTAAACCTTAGAAATGTTTAAGAGAGACTTTATATGTGATATGATTTATATATATGTATTATCTAAGTATAAATACATCGTTAGTCAATTGATAAATCGGCTCACCCATAGAGAACAACCTATAAGAGAGGTATAAGGCGGGTCGCAGGGTTTGCATGGTTAGTTCACCATCTAGTTCGTGATCCTCGACATACCAGTCATGAATGGTAGATGAGCATAACCGAGATTAACATGCCATTGATAGGTATCAATGAATCTCAAAGATCTAGGAGTTTCATAGAAATGAAATAGAAAAAAGTATTTTGTTATATGATTACGGCAAACCTTTTCATAAAACTGAAAAATAGAGATCCTAGCCTTAATTAGAAATTGGGTAATTAATTAAAGAATAATCAGACTAACTAAAATAGTTTTATCTCAATAATACCCGTTGAAAATGGTAATAATCCTCACGTTCCCAATTCCACAAAACAACCTGAACTTCTTACTACTCTCACTTCTTGGCGAGGGAAAGGCATACTAGTCCAAGATGTATGAACTGGATGTAAAACCTTAGGTTCACTCAAAGGTATAAGAACAAGGGATATGTTCTTGATGAGCTGTGAAACTGTAGGTACGAGAGCAAGGAGTATCTTCTCAACGAGAATAAGAAGTATGTTCTCAATAAGTAAATTTCCACAATTGATAGTGATTCAACCCAAGAAGAGATTGAAGCTCTTCGGAAATATTATAATCAAGATATTCTGTCCGGTCTGCCAGTTGTCTACAAACAGTTTGTAACCTCATGTCAAATGGTTTTGAATGAAAAGGAGACCTGAATAATGGAACTCCAAAAATTACTGAGCAAGGGACCAAGAAGATTGATGTGCTCTGTAGCTCAGCAGCTCCTGTGTTGTCAATTGGTCACGATGCAAAAAAAAGGAAAAGATATGGAATAGCTACGAATGGAAAGTCCAATCGTAGGGCTAAGAGAAAGATTGAATCTGAAATTGCACTGGCAAATGATCCAAAGGAAGTAGTGTGTTTTACTGCAGCACAGAGGGGCACTAGAAGCGTTGCTGCCTAATATAGCTGAAGGACCTTATAGACAGTAAGGTCGTAAAGGATTCAGGTATATAAAAATGATCGAACTCCATGAAACTACGACTTAAAATTCGTAGGTCTTGGATATAGGATGTGGTACTCACATTTGCACAATGTTGCAAGGCCTAAAGGAAAGTAAAAGTCTGAGGCATGGAGAGCTCAACTTAGTCATGGGAGACAAGAGTGTCATGCCCATTTAAAAGTTTAAGCTTATGCTAAAATCTGGAGTTCGGATACATTTAAATAATTGTTGGTATTTGAACATAATTTCATTTCATGCTTGTTTAAGGATAGTTATCAGTTTTCATTTGATAATGAAAATGGTGATAAAAGCTTCTCCTTGCAAAGGCATATATGAAAATGTTGAATATGTCAGCAAAGTAATTTAAATGTTGGTTCGTCTAATGAGCTTGATGAATCCAAATTGTGGCAACTATCATCTTAGGCACGTAAACAAGAAACGCATCGCCCAACTCCAAAAGGAAGGAGTGTTGGAATCACTCGACCTCAAATCGGATGATGTATGCGAATCTTGTTTATTGGGCAAGATAACTAAATCACTACTCATAATGTCGTGTGAAAGAGGTGAATGACTAGAGGAGTTGGTATACACGGAAGTGTATGGACCATTCCAATGCGCCATAAAAGATGGAAATAGCTACTATGCTGCTGATTACTTCAGTAGACATGGGTATGTTTATCTAATTAAAGATAAGTTGGACACTTTTGAAAGTTCAAAAGGTGTTAGGACGTAATATAGAGAACCAAATGGGCAGAAAGATAAAGGTACTCCGATCCGGTAGGGAAAGAGAAAACCTTAGTATCAAGTTTCATGATCATCTTAGACACTATGGAATAGTTTTACAGTTGACTCCTCCTAGAACACCATAGCTGAATGGAGTAGCTAAGAGGAGAAATAGAATCCTATTGGACATGGTTCAATCAATGATGAGTCGGACAACACTTCTAATAAGCTTATGGGGTTAGGCATTAGAAACAGTCTCGCATGTCTTAAATCCTATACTCACCAAGAAAGAGGATATGGAAGAGAAAAGGTTCTTCTCTTGGGCACATCTAAATCTGGGATTGTGAAGTTATCGTTGGACGAGAAAATTAGCACAAACTAGAAGCCAGATCTGAAAGGCATCTATTCATCGGTTATCCACAGTAGTCATTTAGATATTTTTTTTATAGTCCTAAGGATAATGTGGTCTTTGTAGCTCGAAAAGGAATGTTCCTTGAAAGAGAAATGATATCTAAAGAGGACAGTGGGAGTACAATTGATCTTGAAAAGATTCAAGGATCTACCGATGAAGAACCTATGGCAAACACTGACACTCAACAAGAGGTGGTGACACCTGTTGAACTTGATGACATATCCTTTCCCGCTCGTAGTTGTAGAGTTAGCAAACCTCCTCGGTTCTATTATGGTTTCCATATAGAAGAACATGATAAGATTAGTGATAGTACACTAAGTTGATTAGATAAGTCTGCTAACTACAAAGGAAGTGATGGCAGGCCCTAAGGCTACTAAGTGGAAGGAAGCTGTGAAATGTAAGATTCAGTCTATGTCTAACAACCAAGTTTGGAATTTGATTGGCACTATACTCAGTCTCAAGACAGTGAGTTGTAGGTGTATCTTCAAGAGGAAGATAGACATGGATGGGAAGTATACACTTATAAAGCTAGGATGGTAGCCAAGAGCTATACTTAAACCTTCAGGATTGATTATGAGGAAACCTTCTCACCAATAGCTGAAATAAAGTCAATTGGAATATTGCTTACAATAGCTGCATTTCATGGTTATGAAATTTGGTAGATGAATGTCAAAGCCACTTTCTTTTAACACGAAACAGACAAAGGACGTGTTCAAGGCACAACCGGAAGGTTTTGAAAATGCAATGTATCCTAATAGAGTGTGTAAGCTTCAGAAGGCCATTTATGTACTTAAACAGGCTTCTTGTAGCTGGAATCTCTACTTCCATGAGAAAGTCAAACACTTTAGATTTTCTAGAAGCAAAGATGAGTCCAACATATGTGTCAAAGTCAGTGGGAGCATTGTAGTCTTCCAGGTATTCTATGTGAATGATATAATACTCATAAAAAATGTAATCCCAACATTACAAAGTGTAAAAGAGTTATTGGGGAGAATATTTCGCTATGAAAGATTTGGAAGATACAATATATTCGTGGTACAAAGATTTACAGAGATATGTTGAAATCGTCTCAAAGGACTTAACCAGGACATGTACTTGGAATGAAATTTTGAAAAGTTTTAAAATGGAGAATTCTAAGAAAGAGAATCTACCCTTACATCATGGAATAAAGATTACTAAAAGATTAGTGTCTAAAGACCGTACAAGATTTGACTAAATGAGTCGAGTCCCATAGGCTTCGGCTATAGGATCGATCATATATGCCATGAAGTATATAAGACCCGATGTCTCATTTGCTTGGAGCATAGTGATTCGACATTAGCGCAATCCTAGTAAAGGTCATAAAACAGTTGTGAAGAATATTCTTAAGTATTTGAGAAATACCAAAGACAAGTTCTTAGTTAATAGTCAAGAAGAGAAACTTAGAGTAACGGTTTATATTGATGTAAGTTTACAAACAGATAGGGATGATAGTCGTTCATAATCTGGTTGGGTACTCTTACTGAGTGGGGGAACGAAAACTTTGAAAAGTTCAAAGAAAGATACAATAACATATGGGAATCTGAGTATACTAAAATTTGCGAGACTATAAAGGAAGTCATAAGAATGAGGAATTTCATTGATGATCTTGGAGGTGTTCCAATAGTATGAATCCCAATGAAATGTTATGTGATAATGGAAAGTCCCAAAGCACATTGAAATAAAATACCATTTTGTTCAAAGGAAGGTATAAAAGGGACACATGATTGTGAAGGACACACAATCTAATAAACATGCTAGGAGCATAGGTTTACGAGATAAAGTTTTAGTTGTCAGTTTGATTTTGAAACATTACAAACGATGATGGAAACTTGAATATACTTATTGATTAAATAATAGAGATTTATTTATATGCAAGGAGTATGCAACATTTTACCGTTGTTTATCACTGTGTTTCAGTTTTGCATGTTTAGACACCACTTCCAGAGTAATCATATTTTGCATGTTTTGTATGTGGTGAATTAAGATTGTCATGGAGTGTTAGTAAATTGTCTATGGAGATTAGACATTGCATGGAGATTGCTGCAGCACTCTTGAGTACTTAATGGGGATTTAAGTATAGGAGAAACCCGCACTCATAGAAGTTACTTTATGGATTAAAATCACGAGTAACTCTGAGATGATAATATCTTATATTCTTAACATGGAGATACATTGAATTTCTAGTTTTCAAGTCTGTTATACTTTAGCTTATTCAAATGCTGTGCGTAAATGCCAGTCATAAAGGATACACTAGGTATGACATGATGAGTTAGCTAGTGCTATGTATGCAAAATTTATTTGTTCCTTTTTCCTAAGAGGAAAAGCGATATCTATGAGCCCTCTGATGATTAATGTTGACTCATAAAGTGCTTGGCCAAGCCAGGACTAAATTGATATGTACAATTCAGTAGTCCTATATAGTCAAATTGATCGGAGATCAGAAAACATAATCTTGAATCTGGAGATTGATTAAAATCCATGTCCCAGTTTCATACGATATCGGAAACAAAGGAATATATGATCACTTATCTAAATGGTTGTCTCTAGATATGATTAAGAGTTCGGCAGTTGCATTGGATGACACTCTCTGCTTATTTAATAGGATAGAGACTTAGACCAATAGTAGTTGATGACTTATCCAAGTGGGAGACTATTGGAAATAGTGTCCAAGGTCATAACTAATTGGTAAGACTATCGTAATAAGTGGAGTCCTTTTTGGGTTGCCCTCAATGAAGAGAAAAAATAAGAGAGATAATATTAATTGAAATTAATATTATAAGTTAATTATTTAGTTTGTTAATTTATCAAAGTTGATAAATTAATTAGAAGTTTAAAGAAATTAACGGAAACAATAAAGAATATTTAGTTGTTTATTAATTGAATATTAATATGAAACAACAGGAATATTCTGGAAGCGAGTTCCAACCGGCGGTTAGAGGGTTCAACCGGAGGTTGGAGGCTAGGGTTTGTAAGTCGGTGACACGTGTTGTTACTTGGGTAGGAATTAAGTCCAACCGGCGGTTGGAGGCTCCAACCGATGGTTGGAGGCCGAAACTGAATGTCCCACATCGGCCAGAAGACCAAACCTATAACACCCCTCGTTCTAAACTTGAATATTATATTATTTATCTCAGAAGCGTAAATTTGAAAACATATTTTTCTACTATATATTCAAAGTAATGTACATAAAGCGTTCACCTATTTGATACACAAATGTTTACAACTATTAAAATCATAATACACTTATTACACAAAAGGGGTATTATAAAATTCCAAACATAGTTTATAACAAAACCATATCAGAGTAGATGGCGCGGTCAAACATTCCATGCGTACACATCTGCTTCCTGCTACCCACATACCCAAAATATAACCTGCAGGAAGTAAAATGAGGGATTAGCACAAAGCTAAATGAATGAATTCGTCATCCACATATCAACTTAGCATAACCACCTGTTTACATCAAATAATCGTAAACACATATTACACAGTACAACAATTCAACAATGTGGATCTGTGGCTCTTGAGAAACCCTACTGCTGCGGTGGCTCTTAAGAACACTTATCCAACAATCTGTAAGGCCAATACAGAATAGACTGATAACTAACAGTTATTATACTCAAACACAGTTTCTACACACAACGAATGAATCAAGACCCTGTGCAATTCACACAATAACTAAATAGCCCAACTAACGCGTTGACCTCAATAACAACTGATGCCCAAAGGCCACTTAGCACATAGATGTACAACTAATAACACGGATTAAATAACTCAACAATACATCTACGTTCACTTGTTAGAACGAAACTGTATTCAACGGTTATTCTGATTATTTGGATCAGAAATGTGAACAACAAGATTCTTATTCCTCAAAAAGATATTGGATTGTGTCTGTAAACAACATGGGAAATGATTGTACATCAGATGACATGCGCAAAATGGAAATTTTAAGGTTTATGTTTGATGTGTCAGTAGGTTTATCTGACATGTTTAAAATAGCTTTTATAAATATTAGCTTCATAATATGATGTACTGGTAGGCATGATACACACCGGTCTTTGAGCTGTTAAAAAGTAACATTAATACATGTCTATTATCGTGTGGTAAACACATGTGATGTATGACTAAATGTCTTAATCCCTTAATATAGCTTGGCATACTTCTATTTTAGTTTTTAATATGAAATCATTTGGGGGTATATATTGATTGTTTCCTCTGTTGTACGTAAGTACAAACCTGATCTCAATTAGTATATACTTAAAAGTTAAGCAAACGCAAGACAATGAACTTGAAAAAGTCTTAAATAACAAGATACCTAACAAGGTCTCCAAAATGGTTTGACCAAGTCTGGTTTTGCTTACACCTGAATCAAGCTATGTCACTTTGTTGTACATTTGTACAGACCTGTCACCGCTGGCTTGCTTCTTTAAAATGATATTCCTCTATTCTATCTATCTTGGAAGTTATGTTCTTGTCTAAATTATAGGGGTATGTCTATGGTGAGGACCACAGATAAATATTCATACTAACAATTAAAGAATCGTTCATAGACATGGATGTAACATGTTTAAGTAGACAAACAATACCAGTAATCGTCTTGAAATAATTTTTATAAAAGGTTCTTTAAATATGCTAAGTAAATTTAAAGTGGACAAATATACTGATAATCGAAATAACACTTACTATTTCCTAATAATTTCATGTTGGCCTGATATGATCTCTAAGCAGACCTAAAACAATCATATCCCCAATTTATTTATTTTTTAGGTATTCTTTGCCTTTTGTTTATTAAAGAAAAATACAAAAAGGTATTATTTTATATTATTTTCTTCAATATCACATATCTTGTTCAAGTCAAATAGATGTAATGGATGTTGGTTATTCTCCAAAGACTGTGAAGATAAATTCTATTGGAGAAGCTGATAATGATTGAGAGATGGTCATGGAGTTTGAAGATCTTATTGTATGATAAATGTGTGTCAGTCACATGAATCAGGACATCAAGATCGTTTGAAGACCATGCTATCTCAATGGGGGAGTTTCTTATTGTTGAAGACATGAAGGAGTTTGTTGGTGAAGACTAATTGGAAACTTATTTGACCAAGCTGCTGACATGGGGGAGTTTGTTGGTGCATTTTGTGTGTCAGTCACTTGGTCAACGTTTGTAATTATCAAAGTCAATTAGTCTTAGTATGTGATGTGATTAGTGTGTATATTCGAGTCTATAAACGAAATATAATTATAGAATATACATAGAATATTAGTCATGTGACACAGAGATTGTGTCGCAATAGCGACATAAGGTTTATGTCACAAGGGTTAGCTTAGCGACACAATGGTTGTGTCGCTAGTAGGTCTAGACAACCTATAAATAGAGTTGTAGGGTTTCAATTGAAGGTTGATCAAACCCTAGAGAGAGAGAGTTCGTGAGGCAGTGATTTATTATGTAATCGATATATTTCAAGTGTTAATATATACAAGATTATAGATATCGTGTTTGTTTGATTCAATTAACGTTCAATACTCATTTGTTTGGATTCCGCACTTTCAATCGAGTTAGCGATCTGATTAGGTCCGTACCGGGAACTTACACAAACAATTACAACTAAATTAAAAGGTGAGTTCCAAATCCACTCACCGATACCTCTGCAGATTCCACACTCAGCAATCTTATATTACTGGGTCTTTGGAGTATCTGAAACACCACATAATACACAAGTTAGTAACTTGTTCCACAATTATCATTCTAGCATATTTATTCAATCAGGTAATCCCTGAAGTCTAGGCAAACAAAAGTTCAATCAAAAATAAGATTAGAAAATCCCGAAATGACATTTAAAAACTAAAAAATGCGATTTTCGGCCCCTAGATGACCCCAACCTTGATCAATAGGCCGTTTCTGAGTGACCATGCGAATTTTCAACCCAATCTGAATGAATGAAATTGTCACTTATCCGTGACCCCGAAAACACGCATTTTTAAAATTTGCAAAACAAAACTTTTTAAAATCTCAGTTTGCAAGAATCTCAGTTCGCAGAGCTAACTGAATTCGCAACATTTCGGTTCGCTTCGCAAAAAAACTCAGTTCGCACAGCTGAAACAACTCAGTTCACCACACGATTTCAACTCGCATCGCAGCAACTCATTTCGTAAGATCTCAGTTCGCTTCGCAACAAAACTCAGTTCGCAAGACGAACTGAGAACCGCGAACTTCGCTGTTGTAATCTGATTTTCGAACCAAATCTCGCCATAACTCAAGAAACTCGGTTTCTATGGTTTCTAACACTTTACTAACATCAAAGAAACATCACATAACCTCTAATAACAACATATTACACTCTATTTCACTTAATTACTCAATCTCTCATAAAACCCATTTATATAACTCAAGAATTCAAACTCACTTTGTGATGAAGATGATGGTGAGAGTGAAATCAGTAGCTAGAACAATAATCACAGCTTCTTGTGTTATGAAGTTGATATATATAATTTCAATTTGCAAAGCTCAAGGTTGAGGTTTGATGCTTATGAAATGAAGAAGAAGTGAGAATTGGGGAAAATACTCAAAAGTAAGTCGGCTCAAAAACCGACTTCACTTATTAAGTGGTATAATTTTATACCCGTTCTAAATCTATTGTCTGGAACCTGAAAATCAGTTGCGAGAAAATTATTTTATTTTACCGTCAACTACAATAATTTAAAACAACTAATATTTCATTATTCACAATAAGTCCTGGGACTTATTTATTTAAGTTTCATAGTAAAACAAATAATATCAGGTAATTCCTAAACAATTAAATAAAGGAATTTACCAGACCAATAAGGAGGATGTTACAAAACCCAAGGGCATCCTCTCCCCTATAAATAGAGGCCATCCCTAAGCTTTCAAGGTATCCCAGATTCGAATTTAGTTCGTTTCTTTCTCTCTTTCTCATTCCTAATCATTGTGAGAGTTTACACGACTTAGAGTCGGGACCCTAGGATTTGGAGTTTCTCTTGGTTCATGGGTGTGAACCATTAGAGGTATTCTGGTTTGGGTACCTGCCATGCAAAGCATGGAAGCTCGAGCTAGGTGGTCTGCGCATGAGAAATTGATTTTCTCAAAGTGTAGTATTTTCTTATTTATCTGTTTATTTTGTTATTGTTAATAGGTTTATTAAGTCAAGGTCCTTTAAGGTTTAGTTTTCTAATTGCTCTAGATTAATTGTTATTTTCCGCTGCATATGTTAATCTAGTTAGGGAATAGAAAACCCAACAATGTTTTCAAAATGCAAACGGACAATCAAACAAACTAATGTAATTGGACATAACTAATTGGATGAACAACTACCATAGGTGATCTTTTGAGATACCTACTCACGTATTAACCAACGCGTGTCTTAGACGCCCTCAGGTTACAGTCTTTGGACATCACTACTTGGTTTAGAGCAACGCACGTTGTACAAATGCATCAGACTCAGGTGAGTCTCATAGCCCCGCATTTTACTGTTTTTACTCCCGGGTTGGGAATACATTCTCAGATTTGTTTTAAATGTGAACATAAGTATAAAATTCGATATATTGACTGCATGAGTTTGTTTTAACTAATCATGAAGTCCACCACCACATAGTTTGTTAATTTGGATTTAGCGTGAATTTTAGTGTATAGTATCATATGGGATTGACAATCCCTGTCCGGGGTAGTCGCGCTACAATGACTGTGATGTCAAACGGGCACATTATCATTTGTTCACACGAGTGTAGATTAGGCACTCGCTCGGAGGTACCTCGCTCAGGTCCTTAAAGGAGGATCCTAATGATGTGTGCTAAGTATAGGCAATTATAATCACAGGTTTTAATTAAGGAAATACTAAATAATACTATCACACAATTCAGGCAAGTGTTATCCTGATCATAGAATATAGTTTTATAAGTAAGTCCAGATTCGAACACAGGGAACATGATTGAATCTATAACTAACTATTTATTTATCCTAAGTATTACAAATATACAATTAATATACAAATTCACAATTATAAACAATAATATATAAGATAGGGTGGACGTTTTAGTTCCGATCGAACATATGTATATTTGCGTGTTGGCTATTATTATTGTGATTTACTAATGTAGAAAACCTCAAAGGTTATGACAATTCTCATATAGCAATACAATCAAAGGTTATGTAAAGTATCACTATTTATTAAGATCTATCAACATATTATTGATGCAATTCCAGGGTCGGTTGAATCATAATGCTACTTAACATCTAATAAAACATAATCACTTAATTAAAAAACCCAAAAGGTTAGTGAGTTTATCTATAAATCAGTTAATTATGATCATTAACATAATATAACACATAATTCTTGCATAATAATATTCAATAATATAGTTCCAACATAAACATATAATTCATATAATAAACATAATAAACATACATTTAAACATTCATAATGAAAATCTAATAAGTAATTAATTCAAATAAACAATATCCATAGTAACCCAAAAGGTTAGTGAAGCTACAAGAATAAAGAAACCAAACCAATTGGCGAACTAGCTTTTCCTAGGGTTGGAAACCTTCAAACCCTAGCTCCTTAGCCTCCAAATTCGCACCTAAAGTCAACCTTAAACCTTAATATTCGACTTTTAATTCTAAGAATCGTATATGGTATAATCAAAACTAAGCCTCTATTTATACTAATCCTGGCCGACCCTCCAACCGCCGGTTGGGACCTCCAACCGCCGGTTGGAGTTAATTGAGTATTACTCCAACTCTGCGCTTTCTCCACCGCCATGAACCTTTAGCCCCAACCTCCGGTTGGGCAATCCAACCGCCGGTTGGACTTAATTTCCAGAATTTTCCATAAACGGCTTGGGCTTCAAATTGGGCTTCTTTTTCTTCTTTAAACGGATTCACTTGTTTTCTTGACCCAAATCTTTAATATTATCATTTTAGTCTTCAATTCTTTAAGGTTTAGATCTTCTTTTCTTCAATTGCTTTAATTTCTTCAGTTTCGGTCTTATTTTCGTTCTCTTTTCTTCAATCTTCAATTAAAATACATTTCTGCAAATATTAACAAAATAAGTATCTAAAATCATATAAATGCATAAAATGTATACAAATATAGGGATAAATAATATAAAATATAGTATCTATTTGATGCTTATCAAATATCCCCACACTTAAGTTCTGCTTGTCCTCAAGTAGAATACTTAATAAAATTCAAAAATAAGCATCAACTTAATATTCAAAAATCAGAATACCAAAATTAAAACCCTGTTTTATAACTTAAAAATTTTAACAATTTAATTAACATGGATAGCTATAATGTATAAATAAAAATTATTATTATTCTTGCAATATATAGCTCATGAATGATTACTAATATATTTATCCATTTTAAACAATCTATATTTATACTTCTGAGTACATCTTTATTGTTAGAATGTATATTACTTATGATTTCCATATATGATATACTCTTAAACTTAATCATGCAATTTACTTTTATATTCCAAATAAGTATATAAAATCCATTTTTAAGAATCAAGACATTGGTGACAGGTCTGCATTTACATGCAACAAAGCGACATAACTTGATTCAGGTAAAGTAAATTTTTAAATCAAACCAGCGGTGACAGGTCTGTACAGCCGTACAACAAAGCGACATAGTTTGATTTTATTTATTTATATATATTTTTTCTTTTTTTTTTCTTTTGAAAGAATTTTTTTCTTTCTTCTACTTTCTTTAAGAATACTAATTAGAAACCAGGTCTGTACTTACGTACAACAGAGGAAACAATTAGTAAACTCTCAAATGTTTTTATATAAATATAAAGATATATAAAATTATCGCATGATAAATCTAAGAATTAAGACTTTTATGTCATACATCATATTATGTACCATAAAATAATAAACAAGTTAAATAAATCAATTTCTTAAAATTCAAAAATCTTCATATAGATTGCCTATTAGTACATCATATCATGTAACTATATATCACTTATTATTAAATAGCTTACATTATATATACAAAACAGTTAATCCATATTAAAATCTAAACTTTTAAATATAAAATAAAAATTTTAACAAAAGTATTCTAACTAATAAATACTCAATTATACACTTAAAATTTTAAATTTTAGTAAAAATTAAGAACAAGAGAAACTTAAATAATTAATTAATTAAAGAAATTCTTTTTCTTACGAACCCTATCCCCACACTTAAATTATACAATGCCCTCATTGTATAAAAATGATAAACAAAAGTGAGTAAGGGAAAGAAAAATAGAATAGAAAAACTCCCCTGACTGAATTTTCCAAATTCATCATTGGCTAAGTGAAAATTCTGCTTGGTTGATTTCTTGATCTCTTGAAAAATAATATACAACATCCACACTTTCGTAGTTAATCACGATTGCATTTAGCATATGCAATAAGCCTTTAAACCCTTCGGTATCCCGAGTGGACGAGTTATAGTCTCGTGAGGGTTTCCAGTGAACACACCCACAAAGTTCATTCCTGAAAATAAAAATCATAACATATATAAAAATAAACACAGGTTGTCTCCTGAGAAGCACTTTTGTTTAAATGTCGGTAAGTTCGACCAAATCCTGTAACCTATACTTCCAAAGATATATCTGAAAAATGCTCCACAGTTCCTTCATAATATTTCTTTAAATGATGTCCATTGACCTTAAAAATATTTCCATCGAATGTCATTAAATCCACACTTCCATTAGCATGAACTTGGTGAATCACATATGGTCCGCTCCATCTTGATCTTAATTTACCTGGAAATAAACGAATACGAGAATTATATAAAAGCACACATTCTCCAGCAACAAAGTCTTTATTTCCCCGAAGTCGCGCATCATGCCATTTCTTCGTCCATTCTTTATAAAGCCTTGAATTTTCATAAGCATTCCAACGAAGCTCGTCTAACTCATGTAACTGTAAAAAGCGATGCCTACCAACCTCATCGGTATCCATGTTGCATTCCCGAAGTGCCCAATATGCTTTGTGTTCTATTTTCACTGGTAAATGACAAGCTTTCCCATAAATTAACCTATAAGGAGTACAACCTGTAGGTGTTTTAAATGCGGTCCTATATGCCCAAAGTGCATCATCTAATTTCTCTGACCAATCTTTTCTGTTTGATCCAACAGAACATTCCAAAATACGTTTTATTGCTCGATTTGTATTTTCAACCTGTCCACTTGTTTGTGGGTGATAAGGTGTAGCAATCCTGTGACTAACTCCATATCTCTTTAATACTTTTTCCAATTGAGTATTACAAAAATGAGTACCCCGATCACTAATTAAGGCTTTAGGAGTTCCAAATCTTGCAA
Organism: Pseudognaphalium luteoalbum; assembly: GCA_963422505.1. Lineage (NCBI taxonomy): Eukaryota > Viridiplantae > Streptophyta > Magnoliopsida > Asterales > Asteraceae > Pseudognaphalium > Pseudognaphalium luteoalbum. Next base: position 116,838,151 of record OY730192.1, on the reverse strand, counting down.
ATAACTGTTTAAGAAATTTTACCACAACTCTTGCATCATTTGTAGGTAATGCCTTCGCTTCTGCCCACTTAGAAACATAATCCACGGCAACTAATATATACTTATTACTGTGACTTGTAGGAGATGGTCCCATAAAATCAGTACCCCAGATATCAAATATCTCACAAACCTGTATATTAGTCTGTGGCATCTCATCTTTTTTAGAAATATTTCCAGTTCTCTGACATGAATCACAATTCCTAACAAAAGCATATGTATCTTTAAAAATCGTCGGCCAATAAAATCCTGCATCAAATATTTTCTTTGCCGTGTAACTTGGTCCATTATGACCTCCAACTGGTCCTTCATGAAAATGCTTTATAATTTGCTGAGCTTCTTCACCATGTATACAACGTCTAATTATACCATCTGCACAATACCTGAAAAGAAATGGGTCTTCCCAAAAATAATACTTTAAATCTGAAAAGAATTTCTCTCTCTTTTGGTAATCCATCCTTGGTAAAATCTTAGTAACCAAATAATTTGCATAATTTGCAAACCAAGGTATATTCATTATTTCTTGTGCCATCATCAATTTCTCATCAGGAAATGTATCTTGAATTTCCTCTTCATCCAATATTTCTAATTCCGGATTTTCCAACCTTGACAAATGATCAGCTGCGACATTTTCAGCTCCTTTCTTATCTTTAATTTCAATATCGAATTCCTGCAATAAAAGAATCCATCACAATAAACGAGGGCGCGCATCCTGCTTATTAAACAAATACTTCAATGCAGAATGGTCAGTATAAACCACAATTTTATTTAAAACAAGATAAGAACGAAACTTATCGAATGCAAAAACTACTGTCAAAAGTTCCTTTTCCGTAGTTGTATAATTTTCCTGAGCATCTGTTAATGTCTTACTGGCATAATAGATTGGCTTAAACTTGTTATCAATTTTCTGTCCCAAAACAGCTCCTACTGCATAATCACTAGCATCACACATTAATTCAAAAGGTAAATTCCAGTCTGGACTAATCATTACCGGAGCATATATCAACTTTTCCTTTAAGGTATCAAACGACTGTTTGCATTCATCTGTAAACTCGAACTTTGCATATTTTTCCAGCAAATGATTCAATGGTATCGCAATCTTTGAAAAATCTTTTATAAATCTTCTATAAAATCCGGCATGGCCTAGAAAACTCCTTATTCCCTTTACATTAGTAGGATAAGGTAATTTTGAAATAACCTCAATCTTTGCTTTATCCACCTCAATTCCTATCTTTGATATTTTATGTCCTAAAACAATCCCTTCTCGAACCATAAAATGACATTTTTCCCAATTAAGAACTAGATTCGCACCTTCACATCTTTGCAACATCCTTTTTAAATTTTCTAAACAAGTATCAAATGAATCCCCAAATACCGAGAAATCATCCATAAATATTTCCATAAAATCTTCCACCATATCATGAAATATCACGATCATGCAACGTTGAAATGTAGCTGGTGCATTACACAAACCAAACGGCATTCTTCTATAAGCAAAAGTACCAAACGGACAAGTGAATGTTGTCTTATCTTGATCTTCAGCTGCAATGGGTATTTGAAAATATCCTGAAAATCCATCCAGAAAACAATAGAATTCTTTTCCTGCTAATCTTTCTATCATTTGATCAATAAATGGTAATGGAAAATGATCTTTTCTGGTAGCATCATTCAATTTCTGATAATCAATACAAACTCTCCACCCTGTTACTGTCCTTGTTGGTATTAATTCGTTCTTCTCATTAGGTACCACTGTCATTCCACCTTTCTTTGGTACGACATGTATTGGACTTACCCATGGACTGTCTGAAATAGGATAGATTAATCCTGAATCCAATAATTTAATGATTTCTTTCCTGACGACGTCTTTCACATTTGGATTCAATCTTCTTAATGGTTGTACAACTGGCTTAAAATCCGTTTCCATTAAGATTTTATGAGTGCAGTAAGTAGGACTGATTCCCTTGATATCCGTGATCTTCCATGCTATTGCCTTTTTATGTTGTTTAAGAACCTGCACTAAGCGATCTTTTTCTGCAGTTGATAGTTTAGAAGATATTATAACTGGAAAATCTGATGTACCTTGTAAATAAGCATATTCTAGATGCGCTGGTAGCTCTTTAAGTTCCAATTGTGGTGGTTCTTCAATAGATGTTTTGAATTCGAAGATCTCTTCCTTCAGATACAGAATCTTGTCGATAGAATTTGGTAATAATTATTGGTTGAGAATTTTAGCAACTGGTTGTGATGATTCAGCTTTAATATGTTGTTGAAGAACAACAGTTACTTCTGAATCTTCATCTTCTTCTAATAGTTTGTCAAATTCTGCCAAATCTTTCTCAGTGTCAAATTCTTCAGTCCATTCTGTAAGAATTCCAGTATCTGTTTGATCTTTTTCTATAAAATCTTGAAAAGAAGAGTTATCTAGATACTCATAAGCATTCAAATACTAACAAGAGTCATCAACATAATCAGGAAATTTCATAGATTTATTAACATCAAAAACAATTTTATCATCTCCTAATCTCATGGTAATCTTTCTATCAAAAACGTCTATTAGGGCATGTGTTATTGCTAAAAATGGTCTTCCTAATATAATAGGGACTTTAGGGTCTTCTACCATATCTAAAATTACAAAATCACATGGAAAAACAAATTTATCAACTTTAATCAAAACATTTTCAATTATTCCCCTAGGATATTGAACAGATCGGTCAGCTAATTCGATACACATACGAATAGGTTTTGGTTCTCCTAATCCTAATCGCATAAAAAGTGTATATGGCATTAATGAAATACTAGCTCCTAAATCTGCCAATGCATTTTCAATAGTCATTTCACCAATTTTGCAAGGTATAGTAATACTCCCTGGATCTTTGACTTTCGGAGGTAATTTATTCTGCATTATTGCTGAGCATCTTGCATTCATTGTAACCTTCGTCACATTATCCAGTTTATTTTTGTTTGTCAGCAGCTCCTTAAGATACTTTGCATATTTTGGCATCTGAGCTATAGCTTCAACAAAAGGAATGTTAATATGAAGTTGTTTCAGGTTTTCCAGAAATTTGTGGTATTGTTCATCTTCTTTGTCTTTCCTAAGAGCAGCTGGATATGGAGGTGGGGGTGTATAGTCTTTGATGACTTCTTTAACTTTATTTTCTCCATTCTCCTTTTTGTTTGCTTGTATATCTTCATCAATTGTTTCCTTTTCAACCTGCTTAGATTCAACAATTTTATTAGCTATAATAGGAGAGTCAACATTCTTACCACTTCTATTAATTACTGCGTTAGCTTGTTCCTTTGGATTTGTTTCAGTAAATCCTGGCAATGTTCCTGGAAATCTCTCCTGCAATGCTTTAGCAATCTGATGAACTGAGCTCTCAATTTGTTTGATCGAGGCTTCGTGATTACGCATTCTGGCATCGTCTTCTTCATTTCTTTTATTACTTGCTTCAGCCATTTTTCCCAATGCGTTTTCTATCACCGTCATTCTGTCATTATAGGAAGTTTGTCCTGTTTTGACATAATATCCTGGTGCTCCTTGTTTATACTGTTGGCCTGGTTGATTAACTCTTTTATAGAATACTGTTATTTCTTGTTGGACATTCAAATCATGTTGTGGACATTTGTGTAACATTTCCTTATATCTTTCCCAAGTTTGATACAGAGATTCATCAGATTTCTGTTTGAAGTTCCTAATCTCATCAATCATCTTTGAGGTCTTGGAAGGTGTACAGTACATTTTTATAAATTTTGTACGAAGGTCTTCCCAAGTAGTAATGGATCCGGCTGGCTCGTTATTGATCCATCTCTTAGCTCCATCCTTTAGTGTTAAAGGAAATACTCGCAACATAACCTAATCTCTTGTAACATTGGGAATATGAAACATATCTGCAATCTCCAAAATTTTCTCAACATGCTCGTTTGCATCTTCTTTATCTTCTCCTCTGAAAGGATTTTCACGTAATTCTTTCAAAAATTGCCCCTTTAACTCAAATTCTACTTCTCTGGCTATGGCAGGCCTAACTACTCCCGGTCTCGGATCTCCACGAGTTTGAATCGTGTAATCTTCAAGCGTCATGTCAGCTATGTCTGCCATCATTGGTTGTATTTCGTGCTCTGGTTCAGAATCACTTGGATATATCGTAGGTTGCCTAGAAGGTATTTTATCCTCACCCGACTCTGGATCGGAATAATAACCGTATTCAGCCGTTTTGGCTAAATTGTTATGAAAAACTAAATTGTCTTCTTCTAGTGAAAGTTCATGTTCTGGTGAATTTGGTGGTGCGTATGATAATCTTTTTCTCGAATGAAATTCTCGTTCTGGTTCAGCAAATGGACTGAGAGGATTTGGATGAAGTGTCCGGGTCATACATCAATCTGTAAAGAAGAACAGAATTTTAGTAGCACCATAAATTCAAAAGTAAATGTTAGTAATATTTTAGAAATAATCAGGTTGATGTATATGAATTTCAAAAATTAATAATAAAACACATTCAAAATTAACTATTCGAAAAGATATTTCCAACCCAACTTTTCCTATTTGTTAGTAATGCAAGTTAGTTGTTAGTTAAAGTTAAAATTAATTTGTTAAATTTCTTATACCAAGCTAGTCAATAGATCTCGGTAGCTCCTTTGATTGTACACAAAAGCGGAGAAACAGGTCAGCGCGAAGCGTATTGAAAACCTATTTCTTTCGTGAAGCACCTTACCTATTATATGATAAATCAATGAGGTAGGGCTGAACTCTCCTTATACCTTTGTTTTTGTTAGTACTTTCAATGGGTGAGCCGATATTTCGTATTGATTTTACAAAGCATTAAAAATAAAATTATTTTACAGGGAAAATAGTTAGTTTAAATTAAAATACACCGCTCCCCGGCAGCGGCGCCAAAAACTTGATGTGTGCTAAGTATAGGCAATTATAATCACAAGTTTTAATTAAGGAAATACTAAATAATACTATCACACAATTCAGGCAAGTGTTATCCTGATCATAGAATATAGTTTTATAAGTAACTCCAGATTCGAACACAGGGAACGTGATTTAATCTATAACTAACTATTTATTTATCCTAAGTATTAAAAATATAGAATTAATATACAAATTCACAATTATAAACAATAATATACAATAATATATAAGATAGGGGGGACGTTTTAGTTCCGATCGAACATATGTATAATTGATACCAATTCTTTAATAGATAAGTTTAAAGGAACAACTTAAGAATACTAAATTGGATAGAAGATTATGACTATTTAAACTATTATTTATTACACTTATTATATCAACTTATGTGTATTTGCGTGTTGGCTTTTATTATTGTGATTTACTAATGTAGAAAACCTCAAAGGTTATGACAATTCTCATATAGCAATACAGTCAAAGGTTATGTAAAGTATCACTATTAATTAAAATCTATCAACATATTATTGATGCAATTCCAGGGTCGGTTGAATCATAATGCTACTTAACATCTAATAAAACATAATCACTTAATTTAAAAACCCAAAAGGTTAGTGAGTTTATCTATAAATCAGTTAATTATGATCATTAACATAATATAACACATAATTCTTGCATAATAATATTCAATAATATAGTTCCAACATAAACATATAATTCATATAATAAACATAATAAACATACATTTAAACATTCATAATGAAAATCTAATAAGTAATTAATTCAAATAAACAATATCCATAGTAACCCAAAAGGTTAGTGAAGCTACAAGAATAAAGAAACCAAACCAATTGGCGAACTAGCTTTTCCTAGGGTTGGAAACCTTCAAACCCTAGCTCCTTAGCCTCCAAATTCGCACCAAAAGTCGAGCTTAAACCTTAATATTCGACTTTTAATTCTAAGAATCGTATATGGTATAATCAAAACTAAGCCTCTATTTATACTAATCCTGGCCGACCCTCCAACCACCGGTTGGGACCTCCAACCCCTGGTTGGAGTTAATTGAGTATTACTCCAACTCTGCGCTTTCTCCACCGCCATGAACCTTTAGCCCCAACCGCCGGTTGGGCAATCCAACCGCCGGTTGGACTTAATTTCCAGAATTTTCCATAAACGGCTTGGGCTTCAAATTGGGCTTCTTTTTCTTTTTTAAACGGATTCACTTTTTTTCTTGACCCAAATCTTTAATATTATCATTTTAGTCGTCAATTCTTTAAGGTTTAGATCTTCTTTTCTTCAATTGCTTTAATTTCTTCAGTTTCGGTCTTATTTTCGTTCTCTTTTCTCCAATCTTCAATTAAAATACATTTCTGCAAATATTAACAAAATAAGTATCTAAAAGCATATAAATGCATAAAATGTATACAAATATAGGGATAAATAATATAAAATATAGTATCTATTTGATGCTTATCACCTAACCCCTTAGTTAAGCTCGAACTATAGGCTAATGGCATTAATATACACATTTATTTGATTAATTTCAAACACATTATTAAATCTTGTGGTTCATACAATGTAGTTTTATCATTTACACCTGTGAGCTCACCGGCTTTTAGCTGACCTTTTAGCATGTATTCTCAGGTGCACAGCAGTAGTAGGACTACTCAGGATATATATAGCTCGAGTCGCATGCAAACACGAACGTCAAGAGATTTTTCTGCATTATTATATTTTGTATAAGTAGTAATGCTTTAGAATCTTTCAGATCAAGATACCGAGCTTATGTAATCATTATAACTATTGTAAACTTTTATTACAATCAATGTATTAGAATCTTTCAGATCAATGACCCGAATCACTTCCGCATCATAATTTGGGGGTGCGACATTTTCCAATCAATTCAAACACTGCCCTCTAATAAACCCTAACAAGAGTTTATTAGGGTTTTAGAGTTAATTGCATGGATGGTCCCTGTGGTTTACACACAGTAACACACTTTGTCCCTATACTTTAGTTTTTACAAGGGCAGTATGTCTAAAAACCTAAAATTTGTTGCGCATTTAGTCCCTCATCCGTTAAATTTAATATTTAATTATTAAATACAACCCAATTCATTCATAGCGCTGAAACAACAAAAAACGGAGATAACTCCTTGGTGTCACCACTAACGATGTTATAACTCGAATGTGAAGAAACTTCAACCAATGTTATAATCCGGCCATCATCTAAGGAGCCGTTTAGGCCCAATATTTTCGGCTTGGTTAGAACGATGTTTGTGTTATGAACTAAAAAGAGAATAAACTACTCGTATAAATTAAAAAATAAGGGTATTATGGTCATTTCATTGTATTTAACACTTGACCATCCATGTAATTAACTCAGTGTTTTATTTTTACTTTTATTCTTCTCACTTAATTAAGATATTAATGGTTGGTTATGACATTGTTCATTATTAGGGTTTGATACTAGTACAAAAATGAGTATAAAGAGCGCAAAGTTAAGTTATAGCGGTTTTAAGTGAAAACTGCTATATTAAACATAAAATTAACTTCCCAATTTGATCAAAACCTTAAATTTGATCATCAATTAACTTTCTAATATATAATATGATCAGCATCATTCAAATATCTAATGGTCAGAGATAAATCTTCTCCCTCTTCTCTCATATAATTCTCCAATATATATCAAATTCAGTTTTCTTGATCAGTGGTCTCAAAAAGAAAGTAACAATATTACTTAATAACTCCTCAACCGAGATTTCCCTACTTAAATTTTTTAGCATACTTAGAGGAATATACCCTTTTTACGCAGTAGTTTGAGCGTTGTTTCCCTTCTTGAACTCAAGAGTACGTGATGGTAGATTTTCTATTATTGGTATTGAAATCAAGAAGAAATAGGAGACGTCGGTCAAACTTATTGTATATACACCTGTGAATACTATCGGAAACCCATTTTCCAATGTACGTACGTAATAGGATCATAAAAAAAGAAAATATAGGTGGAGAAGAGGGAGAAGCAATGTGATTAAGCATTTTTATTACTATGATTCATTTTTATTATAATTCAACTAATAAAAAGTTGAATCATAGTAATAAAAATACTGAATCATATATATTTGCTTCTGGCTCTTCTCCACCGAAATTTCCTTCTCTATTGAACCAACTCCTAGTACTAGTAAATAATGTATATAGATATTTTTTTAAGATTGTATTTGTATAAATTATTCCCCAATATCTATAAAAGTTTTTTTTTTTAAAAAAAATTCTATTGAATTTACCGAAATACCCTGTATTAATATACCTTGACCATGCCTTTACTACCTCATTTGGGGGTTAAGTTACTACCCCTATCATGGTTAAGTATTTTTTTAGGATATTAAAAGTTTAGAATTTGGATATTAACCGAAAATAACTGAATTGAATTCGAAAAAACCAATAAACCCAACGATTAGATTTAAGAAAATGAAATATTCGATTCCGTTCGATTTTACCAAAAACTGAATCAAACCGAACAGTGAAAGCAATATACAAACTTGATATACAAGGTTCTTTGTGATATTTTCTTAAACTATTTTGCTTAATTTTAAACTAAATCTAGATCAACGTTAACATTTAATTGAATCATTAAATATGTTAAAATCTCTATAATTTAAAAGTTCTTGAAGTTCGATCTACCTTTTTGGTTCTTAGTTGAACATTTAGCTATATATAGTGGAAATGTGGAATGATCCATATATATATATATATATATATATATTAAATAAGAACTTAACATCAATTTAGGACTGGAATTTTTTTTCTAATCATTGTATTAGTACGTGTAATAAGTTTAGTGTTAGGCTAAACTTATATATATTGATATATATATATATATATATATATATACACACGTACGCGATTTGTTTAAATCGTGCAATTATTTATCGGCTGAATTCTGACACATTATCAATACGGACACAATAATTTGATTCTCCAACGTACATATTGATAATGTGTCAGAATTCGGTCGATAAATAATTGCACGATTTAAACAAATCACGTACGTGTGTATATATATATATACACACACGTACGCGATTTGTTTAAATCGTGCAATTATTTATCGGTCGAATTCCGACACATTATCAATACGGACGTTGGAGAATCAAATTATTAAATAATATGAAATTATTCAATAAACTCATAAATTACTAAATATTATTTTGATAATATTTAACAAGTTAAATCTATCGTATCAAATAGATTATACACAACTAAAACATGCAAATGGTACCCGATAAATATTGTACATAATATTTATTAAGTATTTTAATAATACTTCAATCCGAAAATGTTACAAACATAACCTTTAAAATGAATTTTAAAAATGTACAAATAATTGAGTGAGACATGGTGTGACACCCGCCAAATTAGGACTAGTGATTAGTACCTAATCAGTTATAATACATGTAATTAGTTCTGTGTTAGGCTAATTAATGTATCAAGTAATATATATTGTTGAATATATACAATAATGCGATTTGATTAAATCGTACAAGTTTCACATCGAATGTAATTCGGTTCAATTAATACGGACGTTGGTGAAAATTTTTATTAAATAATATAATATTATTTAATAAACGCAATTATATCCAAATATTATTTAGATAATATTTCAATTCAAATTCGTATCGTACAAACAAGGACTACACGATTAGATTATTAAACGCGCAAAACAAATCGAAACAAGTTAAAGTTATATTTTATAACGCAACCATTAAGTATTTGGTAAAATACTTCAACAAAAATATTGGGTAATTATTCATATTTTAAAACGTATATTTAAACGTATAAAATAAACATTTAACGTTTAAACGAATGGGAGAACGAACACCGCACGGAGCGCGATTGCGGGGACTGAAAAAGGTGAGGCTTTCACCTACACCCCACCTCTCTTTCCCTCTTTCTTTCATTCTCATTCCAACAAAAACACACACACACCACAAAAACACTCTCAAACCCATCACCACCAAATTTTCGGATCTAGCATAACCGACAACAAAAGTTACATTTTCGGAATCACCATCAAGAGAGGAACAAGATTAACAAAGGCACCACCCTCGTTTTCTTCCTCGTTTGTCTCGATTTGCAATTGTAAGAAATTCTCTAAATATTTAGATCTACTCATTTTGGTGTATTATTTCGGTGTTATAATGTTTACACAACTTAGTATTGTCCAAATGTATGAGGAAAACACGATTTTGCAGCCTAAAAATGAGTTAGATTTGGGTTTTGGGTTGAAAAATCGCGACAGCCGCTGGGTTCTGGGCTGGTGTTCATCTTTGCGACACAAGCCTTGTGTTGCGGAACACAAGCCTTGTGTTGCGGAACACAAGCACTGTGTCGCATTTAGTGTCGCCAAACATAAGACACAAGCATTGTGTCGCATTTAGTGTCGCAAAACATAAGACACAAGCATTGTGTCGCATTTAGTGTCGCAAAACATAAGACACAAGCATTGTGTCGCATATTGTGTCGCAGACATGAGACACAAGCCTTGTGTTGCAGAACACAAGCCTTGTGTTGCGAAACACAAGGGTTATGTCGCATTTAGTGTCGCAAAACATAAGACACAAGCATTGTGTCGCATCTAGTGTCGCACAACATAAGACACAAGCATTGTGTCGCATTTAGTGTCGCAAAACATAAGACACAAGCATTGTGTCGCATATTGTGTCGCAGACATGAGACACAAGCCTTGTGTTGCAGAACACAAGCCTTGTGTTGCGAAACACAAGGGTTATGTCGCATTTAGTGTCGCAGAAACCCAAAAACAGAAGCCAAAAACATTCTAAGTGTTTAAAAATCACTTTTCAATAACCAAACCAAATACGATACGATTAATACGCAAAAATGGATAAATCAAAGTATAATAATAATAGTTAAGGTTATTATTATAAATCTGTCACCAACGGGCCGTACACGTTTTCAAAACACAAACCAAATAATCAACCAAATCATAGTAATTTGGACATATATAGTTGTGTAACAACTACAAAGGTAGTCCTTTGAGATACCGACTCCCGTTTATAACCATCGCGTGTCATGGACACCCTCAGGTTACAAGTCTTCGGACATCGATACTCGGCTAATCAATCAAAGTTTATTTAGATAAACTTCTCAGGCTCAGGTGAGTCTCATGGCCCCTATTTTACTATTTTTCAATCAGGGGTGTGATATTATTGCTCGTTTTGTTTTACAAGTTGAACGCAAGTACAAATCAAAATCAAATACTACATGAGTTACTTCAACTAATCAATTTAAAGCCCTCCATAGCATAGTCTGGTAATACGTAGTAGCGTGAATGTTAGTATATGATATCATATAGGATTGACAATCCTCGTCCAGGTTAGCACGCACTAACTGGTCAAACGGACGTATTAGCATTTGGGAAGACGAGTGTGGATTAGGCACTCGTAGGAGGCATTCAAGTTGGGTTTCCTTAATTGGACCTGACACTCAAGTTAAGCTCAGACTATGTGCTCATGGCTGTATAACTTTTATTTTGCTTAATTGCTTTATAAATTCAATTATAAATCTTGTGGTTCATACAATTATGTGTTGACATACAAACCTGTGAGCTCACCAGCATTTCGCTGACCCATTTTAGCATATATCACAGGTGACCAGCAGTAGGTTGGATTGCACAATCAAGATCAATTATCTCGAGTCAGCATGCAAACAATCAGAGATTTAGCTGCATTATTATATTTTGTGTAGATTAATTATGTACTTAAATCTCTCAATTTCCACCGAGCTAATGTAACTCTATTTTTGATGTAAACTTTGGTTTTTATTAATACAAATGTAAAACGACGCATATAGTGGTCGTTCATTATATCTTTGTGCTTGTGATATTATTAGTAACACCCAATGTATGCTTCCGCTAAACAGTAAATTTGGGGGTGTTACAGATTGGTATCAGAGCCTAAGGTTATAGTGAACTAGGTTGCATTTAGTGGGCCTAGACTATGACCGTTAGGCAGTATTCCTTACTAAGTATGACTAGGTTCAGTGACTGCATTGTATTGGTTTAATTTAACATAGCCTAATCAACTATGTACATTTAAAAGAATATGATGTAAGATCTGAAAGGAGTCATGACTGAACAGGATACACTAGTCGACTCTGACCACAAGAGAAACCGGGACTCAAACATGTCTGTGTTAGACACTTTAGGCTATTATGTGATATATATATATATATATATATATATATATATATATATATATACATAGATAGGCCTCACTCTCACTCACTATCTTAGGCTATATTATATATGTATTATATGAATATAGGCCTCATTCCTTCTAACGCTTTGTCTTAGAATGGCAAACACACCGCCAAATTCATCACGCTCTCATCCGTATGGATCACGAAACCCAAGAGTGGCTAGGTTGGACCCCAGGTCACCTCGGGCTAGCCCATATCCTGCTCACCTTACTCTACCGAATTTAGCCGCTAGAGTACACCACCATGAGCAACGACTTAACGCTATGGATATCGAACTCCAAGAAACCAACGAAAACTGGAGACTCACTTCACTCGAATGAATCAACCAAGTCTCCGAAGATCACGAAAATACCATCAACCACATGGACACCCTTGACAACCGTCTGGGTGAAACCATCGAAACTATGGAGGTTGTCCGCAACCAAGTGATTGGCAACCGAAATGAAATTTCCGTCCTACAGTCAAGGCTGAATCAGTGCGAGACACGTCTAAGGGAAACCGAAGACGCCCTCCAAATGGTTAGCAGACTTGCAGAATCTGTAGACCATCTCACCGCACTGCTGCCACAACTCAATCTACGACAGGATTAGCTAGGGCTAAATCTGTACCTTATCATGCTTTCGTAGGACTTATGTAATTCGACCGGATGTAACAATTCCCGGCACTTTTGAAAACCTTCTAAGTTAGTAACTTTTGAAACTCATAACTCGAAATTGTCTGTAATCGTTTAACATCGTAATATCAATCGACAATTTCTCTCGACTATCTTACATTGTTAATCTTCTCTTTGTGATGTTGTATATTACCGCTTTAATATATATATACATCTGCCGAATTATCGTTCTGGAACAACTTCTCATGTGCCTCTTGTTTCTTTCTTGAAGAATCATGCCGCCAAAGAGGAAAAGTTACAGTGACGCTGAACTCGCTGCTGTCGTATCTCGAGCAGTGGCTGATGCTTTGGCTGCTCGGGATTCCCCTCGAAACTCGCGAAACAATGACGAAACCCCAGTCAATACCCCTGTTATCAAGCCTTGCTCTTACAAGGATTTTCTCAGCTGCAAACCACTCTACTTCAAGGGCACGGAAGGTGCTATTGGTCTAATCAGATGGATTGAACGTATGGAATCCGTCTTCAACCTCTGTAACTGTACGGAGGATAACTTAGTCAAGTTCGCTGCATACACCTTTCAGGAAGGTGCACTTACATGGTGGAACACCCACGCCAATTCTGTAGGCATCGAAATAGCAAACCAACTCCCCTGGGATGAATTGTAGAAGAAGCTAAGGGAAAAATACTGCCCCGAAGAAGAACTGCATCGGTTGGAGGAAGAGTTCTGGCACCTGACTGTGCAGGGAACTGACATTGCTGGGTATACCACCAAATTCCAGCAATTTGCGCTGTTATGCCCGGGTTTGGTTGATCCGGAGGAGAAGAGCATCAAAAGATACATCTGCGGCCTCCCGGAAAATATCCAGGGGAATGTCGCTTCATCCAAGCCAACCACTACTGAAAGTGCTATCCGGCTAGCACATGAACTCATGGCAATGGTTGTCAGCCGTGAGAAATCCAATACATCCTCCTCCAACAACAACAAACACAAACCTTCTAAACACCACAACAACCAGAACAAGAAATCCAACACCATCCAAGTTTACAACACCAATTCTGAACCCAAACGTGTTTACACCGGGGACAGGCCATATTGTTCCAAGTGCAACTACCACCACGACGGTCCATGCAGTACTCCCTGCAACAACTGCAGGAAGTACGGGCACTTGACCCGAGATTGCCGAGCCCCCAAATCCAACAACAACACCTCTCGCAACAATTCCAACCAACCCAAATCCTGCTTTGGGTGTGGAGAAACTGGACACTTCAAGAACGAATGTCCTAAAAACAAGAACAAGGGCAACAACAACAACAACAACGCAAGGGGAAGAGCGTTCGTAATTCTAGGGATGCCCGTCAGGACCCAAATGTGGTCACGGGTATTCCTCCTCAACAACTTAACTGCTTCAATTCTGTTTGATACTGGTGCCGATAGGAGTTTTATTTCTGATGAGTTTTGCCCACTACTTGACATCACCCCTGTTGCCTTAGATGTTAAGTACACCGTGGAGCTAGCGAATGGTAAACTCATAGAAACCGATAGTGTGATACGTAATTGCACTTTAAGTCTAGCCAACGAAACCTTTACAATTGATCTCATGCCCGTTGAAATCGGGAGCTTCGACGTTATCATTGGTATGGACTGGTTGTCCAAGCATCGGGCTGAAATTATCTGTTATGACAAAGTCGTTCGCATACCCCTCGCCGCCGGTGGAACTTTAATCATACAGGGGGAGACCGGCGGGACGAGACTCAATATCATATCTTGTTTGAAAATCCGAAAATTTCTGAGAAAGGGTTATCCAGCAATCCTCGTGCACATCATGGAGAAAAAGTCAGAGGAGAAGCGACTTGAGGATGTGCCAATCGTTCGAGACTTTCCAGAAGTCTTTCCCGAAGAACTACCTGGTCTACCACCACCAAGACAGGTTGAGTTCTCAATCGATCTCGTGCCAGGTGCTGCACCTGTGGCCCGGGCACCATACCGTTTAGCTCCATCCGAACTTCAGGAGTTGTCCACCCAGTTACAGGAGCTCCTGGAAAGAGGATTCATTAGGCCGAGTTCTTCACCTTGGGGAGCTCCAGTCCTATTTGTCAAAAAGAAAGATGGTTCTTTCCGAATGTGTATCGACTACCGAGAGTTGAACAAGTTGACCGTCAAGAATCGATATCCACTTCCTCGCATTGATGACCTGTTTGACCAACTACAAGGGTCGAGTATTTATTCAAAGATCGATCTTCGGTCAGGTTATCATCAACTTCGAGTTCGCGACACTGATATCCCGAAAACTGCTTTCCGAACTCGTTACGGGCATTATGAATTTCAAGTGATGCCCTTCGGTTTAACAAACGCACCGGCTGTATTCATGGACCTTATGAATCGGGTGTGCAAACCTTACCTTGATAAGTTTGTCATTGTCTTCATCGACGACATTCTCATATACTCGCGAAACGAACAAGAACACGCGCAACACCTCAAAACCATCCTAGAGCTACTTAAACACGAAGAGCTTTACGCCAAATTCTCCAAGTGTGAGTTCTGGATACAATCCGTTCAATTCCTTGGACATGTTGTTAATAGTCAAGGAATCCATGTCGATCCATCGAAAATCGAGGCCATCAGGTGCTGGCAAGCACCAACATCCCCAACTGAAGTACGTCAATTCTTGGGTCTTGCCGGATACTATCGGCGATTCATTGAAAATTTCTCAAAAATAGCTCAACCACTCACAACCCTGACTCAGAAAGACAAAAAGTTCGATTGGACTAATAAACAAGAGTCAGCATTTCAACTTTTAAAATAAAAGCTTTGCAGTGCTCCTATTCTATCATTACCCGAAGGCACCGATGACTTCGTGGTATACTGCGATGCTTCTCATCAAGGTCTCGGTTGCGTTCTGATGCAACGAGACAAAGTCATAGCTTACGCTTCACGACAACTCAAGATTCACGAAAAGAATTACACCACTCACGACCTCGAGCTAGGAGCTGTCATTTTTGCTCTCAAAATCTGGAGACATTAACTCTACGGCACTAGGTGCACAATCTTTACCGATCATAAAAGTCTCCAGCACATATTCGATCAGAAGGATCTCAACATGAGGCAACGTCGATGGGTCGAGTTGCTTACCGATTATGATTGCAAACTCAAATACCATCCGGGTAAGGCAAATGTTGTTGCCGATGCCCTCAGCCGAAAAGAACGAACCAAACCACTTCGAGTCCGAGCCCTCAGCATGACCATCCACAACGATCTAAATATTCAGATCCTCACTGCTCAACTCGAAGCTCTGAAACCCGATAACATCAAAAACGAAGCCTTGCGAGGCATGGATAAACAATTCGAAATAAAACCTAACGGAGTTAGGTACCTCTCTAACCGAATCTGGTTACCCAGTTTTGGAAACCTACGAGACTTAGTGATGGATGAAGCTCACAAGTCCAAATATTCTATCCATCCTGGATCTGACAAAATGTATCACGGCATCAAGGAATTTTATTGGTGGCCGAATATGAAAGCTGAAATCGCTACATACGTCAGCAAGTGTCTTACTTGCTCGAAAGTCAAAGCTGAATACCAAAAACCTTCTGGTTTACTCCAACAGCCCAACATTCCTGAATGGAAATGGTAACAAATTGCCATGGATTTCATAACCAAACTACCCAAATCATTGAGCGGTTGTGATACCATTTGGGTGATCATCGATCGTCTCACGAAATCTGCTCACTTCTTGGCAATCAAGGAAACTGACAAAATGGAACGCCTCACACAAATTTACATCAAATAGGTTGTTTCTCGACACGGTGTTCCAATCTCGATTATCTCCGATAGGGATAGTCATTTCACATCTCACTTTTGGCAATCACTTCAAAAATCATTGGGTACCCGTCTTAATATGAGTACCGCATACCACCCTCAAACCGACGACCAAAGTGAACGAACAATTCAAACACTGGAAGACATGCTACGAGCTTGCGTAGTTGACTTCGATGTAAACTGGGAAAAACATCTACCGTTGTGTGAGTTTTCGTACAACAACAGCTATCACACCAGCATCAAGGCTGCTCCTTTCGAGGCACTGTACGGTCGTAAGTGCCGATCACCTATCTGTTGGACCGAAGTGGGAGACAGTCAACTCACTGGTCCCAAACTCATTCACGAAATAATCGAGAAAATCTTCGATATCCAAAACAAACTCAAAGCCGCACGTGATTGTCAGAAAAGTTATGCTGACGTGAGACGCAAACCACTCGAGTTCCAGGTTGGGGATCGAGTGCTACTCAAATTTCACCTTGGAAAGGTGTTATCCAATTCGGTAAACGCGGGAAACTAAATCCCAGATACATTGGACCATTCGAGATCCTCGAGAGGATTGGTCCAGTGGCATATCGATTGCAGCTGCCATCCGAGCTCAGCAGTGTGCACCTCACTTTTCATATTTCAAATTTGAAGAAGTGTCTGTCTGATGAGACACTTATCATTCCACTCGATGAAATTCGAGTTGACGACAAGCTTCGCTTTGTTGAAGAACCCACCGAAATAATGGACCGTGAGGTCAAACAACTCAAACAAAGTCGTATTCCCATTGTCAAGGTCAGGTGGAATTCGCGGCGTGGACCGGAATTCACCTGGGAACGGGAAGACCAAATGCGACTCAAGTACCCTCAGTTATTCACTGAAGCTACTTCAAACACGACTACGAACTTATGTAATCATTATAACTATTGTAAACTTTTATTACAATCAATGTATTCATTATAACTATTGTAACTTATGTAATCATTATAACTATCGCTTCCGCATCATAATTTGGGGGTGCGACATTTTCCAATCAATTCAAACACTGCCCTCTACTAAACCCTAACAAGAGTTTATTAGGGTTTTAGAGTTAATTGCATGGATGGTCCCTGTGGTTTACACACAGTAACACACTTTGTCCCTATACTTTAGTTTTTACAAGGGCAGTACGTCTAAAAACCTAAAATTTGTTGCGCATTTAGTCCCTCATCCGTTAAATTTAATATTTAATTATTAAATACAACCCAATTCATTCATAGCGCTGAAACAACAAAAAACGGAGATAACTCCTCGGTGTCACCACTAACGATGTTATAACTCGAATGTGAAGAAACTTCAACCAATGTTACAATCCGGCCATCATCTAAGGAGCCGTTTAGGCCCAATATTTGCGGCTTGGTTAGAACGATGTTTATGTTTTGAACTAAAAAGAGAATAAACTACTCGTATAAATTAAAAAATAAGGGTATTATGGTCATTTCATTGTATTTAACACTTGACCATCCATGTAATTAACTCAGGGTTTTATTTTTACTTTTATTCTTCTCACTTAATTAAGATATTAATGGTTGGTTATGACATTGTTCATTATTAGGGTTTGATACTAGTACAAAAACGAGTATAAAGAGCGCAAAGTTAAGTTATAGCGGTTTTAAGTGAAAACTGCTATATTAAACATAAAATTAACTTCCCAATTTGATCAAAACCTTAAATTTGATCATCAATTAACTTTCTAATATATAATATGATCAGCATCATTCAAATATCTAATGGTCAGAGATAAATCTTCTCCCTCTTCTCTCATATAATTCTCCAATATATATCAAATTCAGTTTTCTTGATCAGTGGTCTCAAAAAGAAAGTAACAATATTACTTAATAACTCCTCAACCGAGATTTCCCTACTTAAATTTTTTAGCATACTTAGAGGAATATACCCTTTTTACGCAGTAGTTTGAGCGTTGTTTCCCTTCTTGAACTCAAGAGTACGTGATGGTAGATTTTCTATTATTGGTATTGAAATCAAGAAGAAATAGGAGACGTCGGTCAAACTTATTGTATATACACCTGTGAATACTATCGGAAACCCATTTTCCAATGTACGTACGTAACAGGATTATAAAAAAAGAAAATATAGGTGGAGAAGAGGGAGAAGCAATGTGATTAAGCATTTTTATTACTATGATTCATTTTTATTATAATTCAACTAATAAAAAGTTGAATCATAGTAATAAAAATACTGAATCATATATATTTGCTTCTGGCTCTTCTCCACCGAAATTTCCTTCTCTATTGAACCAACTCCTAGTACTAGTAAATAATGTATTTAGATATTTTTTTAAGATTGTATTTGTATATATTATTCCCCAATATCTATAAAAGTTTTTTTTTTTAAAAAAATTCTATTGAATTTACCGAAATACCCTGTATTAATATACCTTGACCATGCCTTTACTACCTCATTTGGGGGTTAAGTTACTACCCCTATCATGGTTAAGTATTTTTTTAGGATATTAAAAGTTTAGAATTTGGATATTAACCGAAAATAACTGAATTGAATTCGAAAAAACCAATAAACCCAACGATTAGATTTAAGAAAATGAAATATTCGATTCCGTTCGATTTTGCCAAAAACTGAATCAAACCGAACAGTGAAAGCAATATACAAACTTGATATACAAGGTTCTTTGTGATATTTTCTTAAACTATTTTGCTTAATTTTAAACTAAATCTAGATCAACGTTAACATTTAATTGAATCATTAAATATGTTAAAATCTCTATAATTTAAAAGTTCTTGAAGTTCGATCTACCTTTTTGGTTCTTAGTTGAACATTTAGCTATATATAGTGGAAATGTGGAATGATCCATATATATATATATATATATATATTAAATAAGAACTTAACATCAATTTAGGACTGGAAATTTTTTTCTAATCATTGTATTAGTACGTGTAATAAGTTTAGTGTTAGGCTAAACTTATATATATATATATATATATATATATATATATATATATATATATACGTACGCGATTTGTTAAAATCGTGCAATTATTTATCGGCCGAATTCCGACACATTATCAATACGGACGTTGGAGAATCAAATTATTAAATAATATGAAATTATTCAATAAACTCATAAATTACTAAATATTATTTTGATAATATTTAACAAGTTAAATCTATCGTATCAAATAGATTATACACAACTAAAACATGCAAACCGTACCCGATAAATATTGTACATAATATTTATTAAGTATTTTAATAATACTTCAATCCGAAAATTTTACAAACATAACCTTTAAAATAAATTTTAAAAATGTACAAATAATTGAGTGAGACATGGTGTGACACTCGCCAAATTAGGACTAGTGGTTAGTACCTAATCAGTTATAATACATGTAATTAGTTCTGTGTTAGGCTAATTAATGTATCAAGTAATATATATTGTTGAATATATACAATCATGCGATTTGATTAAATCGTACAAGTTTCACATCGAATGTAATTCGGTTCAATTAATACGGACGTTGGTGAACAATTTTATTAAATAATATAATATTATTTAATAAACGCAATTATATCCAAAATATTATTTAGATAATATTTCAATTCAAATTCGTATCGTACAAACAAGGACTACACGATTAGATTATTAAACGCGCAAACAAATCGAAACAAGTTAAAGTTATATTTTATAACGCAACCATTAAGTATTTGGTAAAATATTTCAACAAAAATATTGGGTAATTATTCATATTTTAAAACGTATATTTAAACGTATAAAATAAACATTTAACGTTTAAACGAACGGGAGAACGAATATCGCACGGAGCGCGATTGCGGGGACTGAAAAAGGTGAGGCTTTCACCTACACCCCACCTCTCTTTCCCTCTTTCTTTCATTCTCATTCCAACAAAAACACACACACACCACAAAAACACTCTCAAACCCATCACCACCAAATTTTCGGATCTGGCATAACCGACAACAAAAGTTACATTTTCAGAATCACCATCAAGAGAGGAACAAGATTAACAAAGACACCACCCTCGTTTTCTTCCTCGTTTGTCTCGATTTGCAATTGTAAGAAATTCTCTAAATATTTAGATCTACTCATTTTGGTGTATTATTTCGGTGTTATAATGTTTACACAACTTAGTATTGTACAAATGTATGAGGAAAACATGATTTTGGAGCCTAAAAATGAGTTAGATTTGGGTTTTGGGTTGAAAAATCGCGACAGCCGCTGGGTTCTGGGCTGGTGTTCATCTTTGCGACACAAGCCTTGTGTTGCGGAACACAAGCCTTGTGTTGCGGAACATAAGCACTGTGTCGCATTTAGTGTCGCAAAACATAAGACACAAGCATTGTGTCGCATTTAGTGTCGCAAAACATAAGACACAAGCATTGTGTCGCATTTAGTGTCGCAAAACATAAGACATAAGCATTGTGTCGCATATTGTGTCGCAGACATGAGACACAAGCCTTGTGTTGCAGAACACAAGCCTTGTGTTGCGAAACACAAGGGTTATGTCGCATTTAGTGTCGCAAAACATAAGACACAAGCATTGTGTCGCATTTAGTGTCGCACAACATAAGACACAAGCATTGTGTCGCATTTAGTGTCGCAAAACATAAGACACAAGCATTGTGTCGCATATTATGTCGCACACATGAGACACAAGCCTTGTGTTGCAGAACACAAGCCTTGTGTTGCGAAACACAAGGGTTATGTCGCATTTAGTGTCGCAGAAACCCAAAAACAGAAGCCAAAAACATTCTAAGTGTTTAAAAATCACTTTTCAATAACCAAACCAAATACGATACGATTAATACGCAAAAATGGATAAATCAAAGTATAATAAAAATAGTTAAGGTTATTATTATAAATCTGTCACCAACGGGCCGTACACGTTTTCAAAACACAAACCAAATAATCAACCAAATCGTAGTAATTTGGACATATATAGTTGTGTAACAACTACAAAGGTAGTCCTTTGAGATACCGACTCCCGTTTATAACCATCGCATTTCGTGGACACCCTCAGGTTACAAGTCTTCGGACATCGATACTCGGCTAATCAATCAATGTTTATTTAGATAAACTTCTCAGGCTCAGGTGAGTCTCATGGCCCCTATTTTACCATTTTTCAATCAGGGGTGTGATATTATTGCTCGTTTTGTTTTACAAGTTGAACGCAAGTACAAATCAAAATCAAATACTACATGAGTTACTTCAACTAATCAATTTAAAGCCCTCCATAGCATAGTCTGGTAATACGTAGTAGCGTGAATGTTAGTATATGATATCATATAGGATTGACAATCCTCGTCCGGATTAGCACGCACTAACTGGTCAAACGGACGTATTAGCATTTGGGAAGACGAGTGTGGATTAGGCACTCGTAGGAGGCATTCAAGTTGGGTTTCCTTAATTGGACCTGACACTCAAGTTAAGCTCAGACTATGTGCTCATGGCTGTATAACTTTTATTTTGCTTAATTGCTTTATAAATTCAATTATAAATCTTGCGGTTCATACAATTATGTGTTGACATATAAACCTGTGAGCTCACCAGCGTTTCGCTGACCCATTTTAGCATATATCACAGGTGACCAGCAGTAGGTTGGATTGCACAATCATGATCAATTAGCTCGAGTCAGCATGCAAACAATCAGAGATTTAGCTGCATTATTATATTTTGTGTAGATTAATTATGTACTTAAATCTCTCAAATTCCACCGAGCTAATGTAACTCTATTTTTGATGTAAACTTTGGTTTTTATTAATACAAATGTAAAACGACGCATATAGTGGTCGTTCATTATATCTTTGTGCTTGTGATATTTGATTAGTAACACCCAATGTATGCTTCCGCTAAACAGTAAATTTGGGGGTGTTACAGATGGGTATTTTATACTGCGAAAAGGAGGAGCCGGACAAGATCCACATAATGTGGATCTTGGCCCGTGAGATGGGCTGACCAAACACACCCTCTCTTTCTCTTCTTCACTTCATTTTCTTCTTCACCTTTTCATCTCTCTCTCGGTCTCAATCTCATCAACAAAAACAACAAAATTAACAATAACAACAACACAAATAGCAGCAAAACGAGAATCATCATCATCTTCTTCACCATCATCTTGGCATCATCATCTTCGGATCACCATCACCACCTCCATCCACGGCTCCATTTTCATCCGTAAGAAATCCTCCACTTTCCCTTTATTTTCGAGCGTAGAAATACTTATATCATCATATGTTAGTGCTCTATCAACTTATTATGTCCGAAAAACCGAATCAAAAACTTGTTTATACTGACAATCGCACAAAAATGCACCTCACCTGATCGGGTGGTTAACCTCACCCGATCGCGTATATAGGACTCACTCGATCGGGTAGATAACCTCTCACGATCGCGTAATAGATTAGCCCACCCGATCGCGTATCAATCCTCACCGAACGGGTAAGCAATCCTTACCCGAACAGGTATGTACCTTCACCCGAACGGGTATGCACCTTCACCCGAACGGGTATGCATCTTCACCCGATCGCGTATGGGTAGTTACCAGTGTTTTACTAAGTGTTGAAACTAAGATTTTGACACCCGATTTTACTCCGAATTCGAATTTCAAATGCATTTTTACTTAGGCAATATAGTAGAAATAAAAATTTTCCAAGCTAACCTGGCAACTCGACTCAAGCCAGGGGCTCTGCCCCTTGGACCCTGCCAGTGGTTGCCACCCCTTGGACCCCGCTACCAGGGGCGCTGCCCCGGACCCCCGTCCTTTAGAAACTTGAAACTAAATTCTACAACAAGTTTTGAATCTCACATAACCACTATATTTATGCGATACGATATTTAAACACTTCAAATATACTTTATAAGTATATCATTTCAATAATACTTTGGAATTATTATTCGAACGCATCAACGGGCGGTACATGTTTTCCAATCACAACCAATTAAATCTAATCATTGGACATAACTAGTTGAAGGAACAACTAGCATAGATGATCTGTTGAGACATCTAATCATTTGAAACCTTGCGCGTTTAATACACTCAGCAGGTTTCAGTCGTTGGAGATGACATCATTCCTCTTGTATACCATCATCATTGCTTTTTAGCATCTCACCAGACTCAGGTGAGTCTCATAGCCCCTATTTTACTGTTTTTACTCTAGGGGTGAGAATACAAGCTTGTTTTGTTTTACTTGTGAACGCAAGTATCAAATATCGCTATATTCTGCATGAGGTTATCATCTAATCATTTGAGTCCTCCAAGCATAGTTTGGTAATACTGTGTAGTGTGAATGTTAGTGTATTGTACCATATGAAATTGACACTCCCCGTCCGGGTCAGCAAGCACTGACTGGTCAATAGGACGCATTATCATTTGTTCATACGTGTGTTGATTAGGCACACGCATAGAGGCACCCTCGCTCAGACACTTAATTGTGATCCTAACACCTCAGTTAAGCTCAGACTATGTGCTCATGGATGTTATATACATCATTTATCATTTACTTATTTGCTTAATAGCAAACCATCATACTTAAATCTTGCGGTTCATACATTATACTTTATCATTAAACCTGTGAGCTCACCAGTTTTTAGCTGACCATTTTAGCATGTATTCTCAGGCTCGCAGCAGCAGTAGGCCTGCTCACTCAGGATGCCCATTAGCTCGAGTCGCACACAGACGTCAGGAGATTCCCTTGTATTTCTATATTTTGTATAATTAGATATGCCCTAGAATCTCTATCATTTGGCTTACCAGCTTTTGTAAACTATTATAACAGTGTAAGACTTTTATAATATCAGTGTATTGGTAAATAACGCATATAGAATCATTCATTATATATCTTATGTGCTTTGTTTATTGATTAGTAGGACCCCAAAGTATGCTTCCGCTCAATAGTAAATTGGGGGTTTTACACTATATGTGTATATATATTTATATTGGAATTGAACGAGGACATGTACCTGCCATTTTTAATATTGAATTTAATTAAGGTGTAAATTATAAAGAATGAACACGGTTCTATGTATATAGCTAAATTGTGAAGATGAAAAGAAATTGTTGGCACTGAAGGTGCTATTGGTTTATTACGCTGGCTGGAAAAGATGGAGTCAGTCTTTCGCATCTGTAACTGCCCCGAGGACTGCAAACTAAAGTTCTCCACCTACACCTTTATGGATGATACTCTGACCTGGTGGAACAATTATGCTCAATCTGTGGGCATTGACATTGCTCTCACAACTCCTTGAGATGAACTGAAGAAAATGCTCAAGGACGAGTATTGTCCTAGAGAGGAGATTTAACAACTCGAGGCTGAATTTTGGCAACTCACTACTCAAGGAAATGACATTGCCGGTTACACATCTCGATTTAATTAGTTGCAACACCTGTGTCCATCTATGGTTGATCATGAATCCAATCGTATTGAACGCTATCTTTGGGACTTCCTCCACAAATTCAAGGGATGGTTACTTCATCCAATTCCCCCATATTTCATGGTACTGTGCGTTTTTAATAATGAACTTAATTAAGGTGTAAATTGTAAAGAATGAACACGGTTCTATGTAACCGAAACGTGATTAATTATCTATATTTTATAAATGAGCAACATAATTACCTAAGCAATGAAAATGTCTCTATGACAATGAACCCTGGTTAAGTTAGACTAGAACCGCGGGCCACAATATAATCGTAATTTTATATTATTATAGTACTTTATTACTTTTACTATTTTACAATGCAATTTTATTTACATGCAACTATTCAATCAATATACAGAAAAGTTGATATTCATTTGTGTTTGTGTTTAATTAATCGTTCAATACTCGTTTAAAAATAAACCTTTTATTTAAAATACAATTGTAATGCCTTTTTATAATTCTTTTTTATATGATTTTTAAAAACTGTAAATTCCTTTATTTTATAAAATATCGAATTCATAAAAATTATTTAAATAAACAATTTTATGGGGACAAGAATTAAGGGGAAAAAGTAGATTTATATAGGTTTTTACCTTTTTGGGGTTTAACTAGACTAACATTTGACACAAATATCAATAGTAATTTACTTTTTGGCAATCACTTTTGCATACAAACATCGTACACAATCACCTAAATGAGTAACAAACTAACAACTAGCATTATCCGAACAACAAAATGATGCAGTTCCATATAAAGTTCTCACATTTTGGTGATCTTCTTTCAGAATAATATTCATTCACAACCGCAATTTCTCTGTTTAAATCTTCCGTCAATCATTTCCGGTCATATCCTTTGAAGCTCGATCATGAAGTTTTGAAATGCCAACCCTTGCCGTATATACTGATGATGATGGTTTTAGGTGCCATTTGACCCTTTAAAATACACATAATATATCGATCCCTTTATTTTCTTAATCTTTCCAACCCACCATCCATCTATATACTATATAACACATTTCCAGTGTCTTTTTAAGAGGGAAAAGACAATAATGCCCCTAATCTAATACTAATGTCTCTAAAAACCCATTTGTAATGACAAATATTCCCCTCATTAATATTAAAGGTGTGCATTTATTATGCATATCCTACGTTATAAACTCTACATAAATCCACAACATCAGTTACAAAACTTGGTCAACTCATTAAACATATATCTACATCAATCTTTAAGATCCATCTCCAACATCCATAAAAAATATCCACAGCATTGTTCATATTATAGGTATAAAAAAAATAAGTAACAAATATGATATCTATATTAATCTTCAAGATCCAATTTCAACTGAAATATCTTCAAGATCCATAAAAAAATATCCACTGCATTCAACTAATCAAATAAATCAATAGGATTAAAAAGTCATATCTATTTAAATGTCATTGTAAAAAACAAGATATAAATAAATAAGATAAAAGAATATGTTGAGTCACTGATCGCTGAACTCTAGATTGTCACTGATTATAAGGATTAAGGGGGAGATCATAAGGATAAATTATGAGAGATTGTTGGAGTCATTAATCGTTGATAATGTGAAGTCACTGATCATGTCTTATATTCACAGTCTCTGTCCTACTCAATAAAGAACTCTCCATGAAGAAAATGATTCAAGTCAAGCTCCTGTTGCTGAAGGTCTTATAGTCGCTGTTCGTATCTTACACCAGCGAAAGTCAAAGAACTTATAAAGATCAAAGACTCAACTATGTGTGTCGCTGATACTCATCTATCAACGAGAGTCTCCAAGTCTTCTTGAGTTCTTCCTTCTGCTGAATAAAAGAAGTCACTGAAGATTAGCTTTTCAAGTCATTCTTTAGGGCATGTTAGCTCGCACCGAGAATGAGGAGGATTGATGTATCTATCAGTGACTGCAACATTAAATGCCACATTTAATGAGAAGTTGACATTCGGCGTTATTACGGCGCAGCACGTGTTCCTCGTAACTTGAAAAGAGTAACGTGGAAGCATCTGATTGGTTTAAGGTACAAGGTGATATTTCCCAAGACAGAATGTCGAACCATGATGTATCACATCTCAACTACCTCACCAATCAAGCAGCGACACGTGTCCTTCCAGATCTGGAAAGTAAGGATTTCAGCGTCTATAAGTAGCATAGTATGTTGTACTCCATTTTGTGTCGATTGTTCATATTGTTACTTGTTTGTAACTAGTTTGTCTAAGATACGAACAACACCAGCGAGTGAACTAGTAGCGTGTCTGTCCACTATTAGTCCATCTCAGCGAGTGAGCAAGTTAGCGTGTTTGTCCACTACTGCTCATCTCCTTTTGTAAGAGCTGTATTGTTTGATTTAGATTAGCTTTGGCTAATCTATTCCGCAATCAACAATAGATAAATTTTATCAATAAAAGAATTTATCTTTCAGCTAGTATTGCATCAGCAACTGAACTGCTTATCATACTTATATATTTGTGTTCATATTGCTGTTACTTAAATACGGTTAAAAACTTGCTAAATAAGTTAACACATTAAAAGCCATAAGAAAAGTTTTTAATTGTATTCAACCCCCCCCCCCCTTCTACAATTAACTCACTGTTAACGATTCATAATCACTAACATAATAGTGATTAGGGACTCACAATTGGTATCAGAGCAGAGTTGGTTTAAATATAATTAAATCAGATCTGCAATGGAATCGGTTAAATACAGTTGTGTTGATTCTGAGTACCAGAAGGGAAATGGCTCCACTACTAAACCACCAGCTTTTGATCCATCTAGAATTGAAACCTGGATGTCCAGGATGATGATGTTCTTAGATCTTGTTAATGATCGCCTTTGTACAATTATTATTGATGGTCCATACACCCCAACTACTATTGTTCCTGCAGTTGCAGCTACTGCAACCACTCCTGGTATACCTGAAATGGTTATGCCTAAAAGGGAGGAACAATGGTCAGATGAGGATAAGCGTATGGTAAGGCTAGACAAACAAGCTAAAATTTACATAAGCATGGCACTTCCTGATGAAGTGTTTGAGTCTATTAGATTGTGCACAACAGTGAAACACATGTGGGATACTCTTAGAAACATCTATATTGGAACTCCTGACATAATTCGCTGTAGAGAAGTAAATCTAACTCGTCAATATGAGTTGTTTGCTATGGAACCCAATGAGTCACTGGCATCTACCTATACTAGATATCAAGCTTTAATTAATAAAATGGAAAAAGCCAATATAGGAAAGGACCAGAGATTCATTGTTGAAAAGTTTCTAGAGTTACTACCTAGGAAAACTTGGGGAACCATTGCAACATGCATAAGACAAAGAAATGATTATAATTTTCTCAATCTAACTCAAGTTTATGGAATTTTACTAAATTGGGAACAATCTGAGAAGCTAGCTGATCAAAGTGAGCACATTCGTGCTGCACTAGGAGGACAAAAGATTTCGAATGCCCTTGTAGCTGAGCTTGATGAAGTTGATCAAAAGCAGAAAGCAAAGTTTACCAAGCTTAGCTCAAAGTCACTGATTGCAGAAGAAGAAGGTAGTGTCGCTGAAGACCAGTAAGAAGCAAGCTATGATGAAGGACTAGAGAAGTTGGAAAGAGACATGACCATGATGGTTGCAAACTTCAGAAAGAACAGCAGATTCAACAGATCTGCAGGTGCATCATCAAATGATGATTTTAAACCAAAAGGTGAGTGCTACAAATGTGGCAAGCCTGGCCATTTTGCAGCTGAATGCCGGTCCAAAGCTGTTAACTCTTTCGCTGATCAAAAACCCAGCTTCAGAAATGACAAGTATAACAAGTACAAAACAAAGTACAAGAAGCTGTAGGAAATGTCAAAGTCAAAGAAATGGAATAAAGGGTTTATTGCTGAAGAAGGATCTGTCAGCGACTCTGACTCAACTTCATCATCTGATGAGGAAGAAGCAATGATCTGTTTAGACAAGGATTACTGCCTGATGGCTGATGATGCTGCTTTCCATGAAGAGATCAAAGAAGTAGCTCAGAAATGTTCAGCATCTGGGTGGGATCCAGAAACTCTCTACAAGGTACATTGTTTTAAGTCTGCATCAGCGACTGAAAAAGATTTAATCTTTGAAACTTTGATAGTTGACTTATCAAATGCTCATGACATTCAGTTTAGACAAGAATGTATGATCAGTGACTTAACATCTAAACTTCAACTTCAAGAAGAAAATTTGTTAAAAATAAAGAATCTTACACTTGATCTTGATGCACAAATACATGCAAATCAAAAATGCATTCAAGAAAAAGTAAAATTTGAAACTAAATTTTCACAACTCAATGAAGTGATGAAGTCATGGTGTAGATCTGCATTAAAAGTGAATCAGTGCATAAGTAATCAAATTCCAAAACAAGTTAAAGCTATTCTGGGAGGTGATTATGAAACTGCTGCTGCTCTCGCTGATGCAACCAAAGTTGATCAAATATTCAATCCTGATGAAACATTCTCAGAGTTTGTCTTTGAACCAATGTCAATTTTCAGTGAGCCTAAACCAAATCACATTGTGAGAAGTTCACAGGTTACTAATAGTTATGATATTACTGCAAGTATTGATGAACTAAAGAAACTAGAAATTTATGAATCAACAACTTGCACTGCTCTTATCAAAACTATCGCTGATGATCAAGAATCTATCAGCGACTTCACTTCTGACACTCCAGTCACTGATGATCTTATCATCAGTGACTTGAAGTCAAGGAAGCAAAATGAGGTAGTAAATCTGAGAACTTCTAAGTCTTCATCAAGTGTGAACAGTAAGTCAAAGAAATCTAAGTCCACAAATAAAAAATGCTACAAATGTGGAAGTAGACAACATGTGTCATCAGATTGTTCATCATCACAAGTTTCATTCAGTCAACCATCATTAGTATGTCAGCATGTGGTATCTGAATGTTCAGCTACATCATCTTCAAAATCACAAATAATCAGTGAGCATTCAGATACTATTGATGCAAGCCAGTGGAAGCCTGAACCAAAGGCTGACCACCATGAACCCATCTCAGGATGGGTTCATCAATTAAACTAATTGTTTGTGTGTGATGCAGGGCATTCTTAGAGAGACAATTTGGTATCTGGATAGTGGTTGTTCCAGGCATATGACCGGATGTAAGTCCTTGCTCAGTGACTACCAGGACGAAAGAGATCCTGATGTTGTGTTTGGTGATAACAACAATGGTAAGACCAGAGGATATGGTGTCTTGACCAATGGTAATGTTATGTTTAAGAAGGTGACATATGTTGAAGGACTGAAACATAATTTATTAAGCATTAGTCAGTTCTGTGATGCCAAAAATAAAGTGCTGTTTGATCATGAAGCTAGAGTTGTTTACAACAAGAATGGAAGCGTTGTCCTGGCTGCTCAAAGAAAAGGCAATACATATGTAGTCAATATGGACTCAGCACAATCAGGAACATGCTTTTATTCCAGAACCGTTTCAGAAGAAAAACGGTTATGGCATAAGCGTCTCTCTTACCTGAACTTCAAGGCCATCAG
Organism: Pseudognaphalium luteoalbum; assembly: GCA_963422505.1. Lineage (NCBI taxonomy): Eukaryota > Viridiplantae > Streptophyta > Magnoliopsida > Asterales > Asteraceae > Pseudognaphalium > Pseudognaphalium luteoalbum. Next base: position 116,807,534 of record OY730192.1, on the reverse strand, counting down.
CAAGCTCAGCAAGAATGACTTAGTAAATGGTCTTCCAAAGCTAGCTTATGACAGAGACAAGCTATGTTCAGCATGTGAGAAGGGAAAGCATCACAGCTCTTCATTCAAAAGCAAACAAACATCTTCAGTGATAGAATGTTTTCAACTGATGCATATGGATCTGTTTGGTCCAGTGAGTTCTCCCAGTCTTGGTGGTAAAAGGTATTGCTTGGTAATTGTGGATGAATACTCCAGATACACTTGGGTATTCTTTCTCAAAGACAAAAGTGATGCAACACAGGAAATCATATCCTTTATCAAAAAGATGGAAAACTTAAATGATTGTTCAGTTAAACATTTGAGAAGTGATAATGGCACTGAATTTAGAAACATTGACCTTGAAAGTTATTGTGATTCAAAAGGTATTTCTCAAAACTTCTCTGCACAAAGAACACCTCAACAAAATGGTGTTGCAGAGAGGAGAAATAGAACCTTGATTGAATCAGCAAGGTCAATGCTCATAGATGCTGGTCTTAAGACCCATTTCTGGGCTGAAGCAGTCAATACTGCCTGCTACACTCAGAATAGGTCTCTGATTGTCAAGAGACATGATAAGATAGCCTATGAGGTACTAAGGGGGAGAAAACCTGACATAAGTTTTCTCCATGTTTTTGGCAGTACTTGCTATGTCTTAAACAAAAGAGATCACTTAGGAAAGTTTGATCCCAAAGCTGATGAAGGTATATTTGTTGGTTATTCAATCATTTCAAAAGCTTTCAGGGTTTATAATAAAAGAAGGGAATGTATTGAAGAATCAATGGATGTTACCTTTGATGAATCTTATGATAAATCACTCACTGATCCAAAAGACTATGAAAATCTTACTTTTAATACAATCAGTGATGACAAGCATGAGATTCATATATCAGATTCTGAAAGGGAAGATGATGTCCCTGAAGGCACTTCTGGCTCTACTTTAGCTAAGAATGATTCAGGAACTTCATCTTTGCCTATTGACATCCCATCATCATCATCTCAGCATCTGCATCAAAATGATAACACTCACTGTCTAAATCAAAGCTTAAACATTAATCATACTTCAAATGCTGATGTGTCTGATGGATCATCTCTGGGTAATCAAGTCACTGCTGAACCTCAGCGAATGACTAGATGGACTAAACATATTAATAATCAATTGATTATTGGTGATCCACAATCCAAGGTCCAGACCAGATCAACAACTGCTAACTTTTGTTTGTTTGTAAGCTTTGTGTCACTGATTGAGCCCAAGAAGATTGATGAGGCACTCACTGATCATCACTGGATAGCTGCCATGCAAGATGAGCTATCTCAGTTTGAAAGAAACAAAGTCTGGAAGTTAGTACCTCAAGTATCTGGGAAATCTGTGATTGGAACAAGATGGGTGTTCAGAAACAAGATGGATGCTGATGGTGTTGTGATAAGGAATAAGGCCAGACTGGTTGCACAAGGTTACTGTCAGCAAGAAGGAATTGACTATGATGAAACCTTTGCACCAGTTGCTAGACTTGAAGCAATCAGGTTGTTCTTAGCATATGCAGCTCACAAGAAATTCAAGGTATACCAAATGGATGTAAAAAGTGCCTTCTTGAATGGAAAGCTGTAGGAAGAAGTGTATGTTAAGCAACCACCTGGATTCACTGATCCCAAGCATCCAGGTTATGTCTATAAGCTGGAAAAAGCTTTATATGGACTAAAACAAGCTCCTAGAGCTTGATATAACACTCTCTCTACTTTCTTAACTAAATGTGGGTATGTCAGAGGCAAAATTGACAGCACCCTATTTATCAAAAAGGATAAGAGAGATGTCATATTGGTCCAAATTTATGTTGATGATATTATATTTGGGTCTACAAACAATGACTTGTGCAAGGAATTATCTGACCTCATGATTAAAAGTTATGAAATGAGCATGATTGGTGAACTAACATTTTTCCTTGGTCTGCAAATAAAGCAAACCAAGACTGGTATTTTTATAAATCAAGGAAAGTATGTTAAAGATTTATTAAAGAAATTTGAATTCACCAACTGCTCATCCCTTGCTACACCAATGTCATCTGCAGTAAAATTACATGCTGACCCTGATGGTAAATCTGTAAACATCACTGCTTACAGAGGAATGATCGGTTCACTGCTGTATTTAATTGCTAGTAGACCAGACATTGAGTTTGCTACATGTCTATGTGCTAGGTATCAAGCTGATCCAAAGGAATCTCATTTACTCTCTGTCAAAAGAATATTCAGATATCTAAAGAGTACACCAAATCTTGGTCTCTGGTACCCATCTGGTTCAGATTTCTCACTGAAAGGATATTCAGATTCTGATCATGCTGGATGCAAAATGGACAGAAAGAGTACCTCTGGTAGCTGTCAGTTTCTTGGAGAAAAGCTTGTAAGCTGGTCAAGCAAGAAACAAAGTTCTGTCTCAACTTCTACTACTGAGGCTGAATATGTCGCTGCTGGAGCCTGCACTGCTCAAATTCTGTGGATGAGGAATCAGCTCGCTGACTATGGTTTTGACTTTGGCAATGTTCCAATTTATTGTGACAGTCAAAGTGCTATTGCCATAGCAAATAATCCTGTGATGCACTCGAGGACAAAGCACATTGATGTCAGATATCACTTCATCAGGGACCACGTCATGAAAGGTGACATTGAATTGCATTTCATTCCAACTGATTACCAACTCGCTGACATATTTACAAAATATTTAGATGAGAAAAGATTCACCTTTCTCATCAGCGAGTTGGGAATGTTTAACTTAAATGATTAAACTTGATTGTTTAATAAAAAGTATTTACAGAATATATGGTTTGTAGTTCTAACTCGCTGGCCTATTATTCTCACTGACATAATCAGCAAGAACAATAAGTTAGCATAGTTATGATCAATAAATTATATACTTTGTAAATACACATGAAAACTCTTTATATCACATAAATAAAATATGTTTTATGCTTCACAATTTGGCTAGCTGATTAGATTAGTATTCTAAGTTGTAATTTGATCAGAGAAATCAAATATGAGACATAATATTTATTTTATTTTAAGATATAACTTATTTTCATCTCTCTGATATCTTAGTTTAATAATTTAATTTGCAATTAAATTATGAAATTAATGTATCAGCGAAGATTCTCCTTGTTTAATATGGCATTTATTTCGACATATATTCCTTTACATTTAATACATTTTGTATTTAATTTTTAACGATTTATATTCTTAATAAATGCTTTATTAAATATCTCATGGTACTTCGAAAAGGTACACTTTTTCTGACACCTTTCCGGTGTACCATCCCCATCACCATTTAATGCTACCACTCACCACCATCATCATCCTACTCCCCTACCATCAATCACCACTTTTTGACCACGTACATACGCTTTTTGACCACATGTTTTGTATCTCAGCAACCGTATATAAGCAGTGATACATTTTCACTTTCACCTTTACGCTTTCTTGTTTTTCAAACTTCATCTTCTTCATTTTCTCTCTACAAAAACCCTAAATCTTCTTTCATTTTTTTAATGGCACGTTCAAAAATTTTCAATAACAGTTACACACCGACCCCAGAGATTCAAGCTCTTAGAGCCTCTGCGGTCAGTGAGACACTGGTCATTACAGTTCCCAAATCTAATTATTTGGGAAATGTAACTTGTGCCAAACCAGAGTATGCGGAGGCGATAAACTTTTTACAAAATCACTTTATCCTCCCTGCTCTTACCTTGTCGCTTGGGGAGATGAACCCAGAATGGCTTAGTGAGTTCTGGTTTACCTGCACTCACCAAGTTGTCGCTGGTGTTTCACAACTCAAGGGTTTTATCGACAATGGTACCCAACCCATTATCATCACTGCCAGCACCATCCAGTCCATTTTACAACTGCCAATCGCAGAGTCTTACGAGTCGCTGCCAGAGAGCGACGAAGCCAAGAAAGGCTTAGTTGATCTCACTGAGATTGAGTGTAAATACTCAGTCGATGGCAGTGGCAACCGTAAGTACTCTACGGTCCACAAAACTAAGATGGATGGTGTTTGGAATGCAATTTTTACAATTTTCATTCAATCTTTGGGTACAAAATCCGGGAGCTATGATCAATTCAGCTCCCTAGAAGCCCAGATTAGCTGGTCACTGATCAACTCTCTAAGAGTTGATTATGCGAGTGTGATCTTTAACGAGCTGATCACCAAAGTCGCTGAGCCTACCAGGGAAAAATACGTACCCTATCCAAGGTTCCTCTCACTGATCTTTAGAGATCAGTTTGATGCCTATGATAGGATACCATTTCAGGGATTTGAGCCCACTCTGGTAGGATCTCAAATTTTTGCAAAACCAGCGACTGTGGTTTTACCAACTTTTATGAAACATCCGGGGATACTTGCACCCCAGCCTGTAACTTCTGTACAAATGTCAGTTGCTGCCCCCCATCGACCACGTCACTGACCACACCCCCAGTGACTACTGTTGGTCAACCACCAATCAAGAAACCACCAACTGTTCCCAAGAAAAAATCCAAATTAGGGTCCCTGACATTAAAGGTTCAGGGACATAGCTCAAAGAAGACATCTACGGATGCCAGGGGTGAATCAGTTACTGTACGTTCAGTTGCTGAGGGCACCACTGCTAAACCCTCCACCTTACCTGCTTCGCTGGACTCCCGAAAGTCCAGCGATTCTACTAAGGGCAACCTACAGACAGCTGCAGTGGCTCAAACCACTGTTAGTAGTGATTCGGGTGCATCCCACACCCTCAGATCGAGTCAACCCAGCCACTTGTCATCCTCCCGAAAGGATGACATTTTAGAAAAAGGGCTAGTGACATCAGTGGGTGCTAACACACTCATTGCTGATGTCACACTACTGGCTATAGACCCGGGCCATCTCTCATCTATCACTACACCGACTGTCAATGTCTCACCACCGACCCATGGTGAGATACAGGTCGCTACTTCTATTTCCAATGAACCATCAGCTAAATCATAAGCTGATGATGAGGAAATCATGCCCATGGACACCTCAGATGACACCCAACCTATTCCTCCACCCACCTCTAACTCTCCTATCAGAGAGCTTTCACCCACCTCCTTCTCCAGTGACAACATTCAAATCACTGCTGCTGGTCAGACCACACCCACTGACCATGTAGTCCATTCTACACCTACTCCCTCTATACCTCCCACAACTACTCCACCAAACACATCTACCCACTCCACATCAGGTCAGCTACTGATGGAGTACATTGCCTCATCCCAAACCCAGATTAAGATGCTCACTGCTGACCGTGAGGCACTTATAGGTAATGTCTCCGTTCTTCAAAAAGTCGTCACTGATCTCACTGATGTGTATAACTCCATTGAACCGTGGAGCACATCTGTCAGTGAGAAGGTGCAAACGGTAGCTGATGCTAGTGCTGCAATAAACCATGCAGTCACTGAGCTAGCCTCCTCCTCCACCACAAATTTTACAAATCATGCCGCAGCCATTGCCCAGCTAACCACCAACCAAAATAACCTAGCTATATCTGTATCCAATTACTTTATTAACACTGATGCTATTGTTAAGGTGCTTCCACCGATTACTAAACAAATGGGAGCAATAAGAGCTGAGGTCGCTGCCCTCAGAACAGAAACTGCTGATGGGTTTGAAAGGGCAGTGGGCCAGTTTGTGCAGACCAGTCAGGGGGAGAATGATGAAGAAGAAGATGACATCTCAGTCTCTGATCCTAAGATGCCTCCTGCTATGATTGATCCACTTACAAACAAAGCTCATAGGGAGATAGTGCTCACCACTTATGCACTTCGACCTATTGCTGAACAACCAGAGCTGGAAGCCCTTGCAGTTGCTGAACTGTATTGGGTAGATATGGATATAGCTATGGATACAGTGGATGTCGCTGAATTCTTTCCTGAGTTCAGTGCTGAAGAGCTCAGGAACTATAATGGGCTGATAAGGCAATGGGCTGAGGATGAATATGCTAGGGTTGAGGGTACCTCAGTGAGCTATGAATTGGCTCGCTGGGAATGGATGAACAGGGAGATTGTAGATGATGTATCTGATGATGAGGAAGATGATACCATCATGCATGATGCTGATGATGATGATGACAACAATGATGAAAATGGTCAGGGAGGTGGTCATGGAAATGGTCAGGGCTCAGAAAGTGAAGATGAAGATGATATCAATATGGAGGATCAGCAACCCATATCATCTGTCATTAAAAGGAAAAGGACCAGTGACACTTCTCCTGCATCTACACTTCCATCTAAGAAACAACAGGTCAGTGACCCTCAATCACATACTGTCATATCTGAGGTAACTGTACCTTCATCTACACCCTCTACCCAAATCCTACCCTCATCCACAACAACTACAACTACAACTACAATTACCCAAACAACCAAAATAACCACACCAACCCCAGCAACAATAATACCAATCTCCACAGCAACTCTCTCCAACACTACCACATCAGACACTCCCCTACAGCATGCCTTCCATCTGACTCAGCCTCAGAAAGCCTCTATCCTGATGAGACTAAAGATCAGCGAGTTGCTAGAAAAGTAAAGGCAAGACAGGACAGGGAGCAGGAGATGATCATGAAAATAACTTTTCAGGCTGAGTTAAGAGAGGAACAAGAAAGAAAAAGGCTGCTGAAAGAGCAATCTGATGCTGATCGAGCTTACCTACTGGAATTAAGCACTAAAGATGCAAATGAAAGGGCCAGACTGCTTAAACTTAAGCAAGATCAAGAAGAGTCTGATGCTGCAATTGCCAGGGTACTCGCTGAAATTGAAGAGAGTGAGCTAGAGCAACAGAAGTTGAAAACATCAGCTAGCAAGAGCTCTAAAACGAAAGGGGGAGCTGTCAAAACATCAGTGGATAGAAAATGGGATGAGATAGATAGAAAAAGGTTTGCTGCCTGTATGACAGGGAGATCAAACCCTGCACCTATTACCAAGGTAAAGCTAAAGAAGTCTAAGAATCAATCTCAACCTCAGCTACTCATTCAAAGAGGTTCAGAGACTCAAGCCATGCTACTTGATCAAGTATGCAAGCTGCACAGAGAGGAATGGAATGAAATTAGGCTTGCTATCAGCCACTCTACAAGTGCAGCTAAGGCTGATGTCCTGAAAGAGATTGATAGGCAATATCAGAAGATGGTGTCGCTGCAACTTCTCAGACCAGAAGATACTGTCACATATGGTGAAGAGATTGTTCAGCCACCAAGCCCAAGGTATAGGTCAGGCACTAGTAGCATCTATCGAATCCCTAACACTTCAAAGCTAAATCTGTCTATCCCTGTTGGTGTGCCAAAGCTTGAAGGACATGAAGTCACTGAGGGGGAGAAGGGTCTGGTATACAGGGACCTAAATGGTGCCCTTAGGTTTCAGAGAGAAGCTGAACTTGAGAAGGTTGACCAAGAACAACTCATACACCTAATCAGGTCAGCTAGCATGCTTCCTACAAATTCAAAAATCAGAAAAGCTATTCTCGATGAAGCCTTGGCAAGAAAATTCAGATACCTGCCCTCTAAAGACAAGTATGAACTTGAAGCTGAGCTTGGCATAGTGAAAGAAGAGGAGATGTGGAGAGATAAATAAATTAGATCTTTTGTAATAGTTAGTCTCTTGTAAATATTTATTTCATGATATAAATGAGGCTTGAAATAGAAATTCTACAAGTACAAGTCTCTGGGAGACCAACCTACCGTCAGAGACTAAAAACCTTTCAGCAACAAATATTTACAAGTACAAGTCTCTGAGCAACCAACTTATCATCAGAGACTAAAACTTTCCTACAACTAGTTTGTCTGAGGGAGCTTTGACTTAAACCATTTAGGGGGAGATTGTTGAGTCACTGATCGCTGAACTCTAGATTGTCACTGATTATAAGGATTAAGGGGGATATCATAAGGATAAATTATGGGAGATTGTTGGAGTCATTAATCGTTGATAATGTGAAGTCACTGATCATGTCTTATATTCACAGTCTCCGTCCTACTCAATAAAGAACTCTCCATGAAGAAAATGATTCAAGTCAAGCTCATGTTGCTGAAGGTCTTATAGTCGCTGTTCGTATCTTACACCAGCGAAAGTCAAAGAACTTATAAAGATCAAAGACTCAACTATGTGTGTCGTTGATACTCATCTATCAACGAGAGTCTCCAAGTCTTCTTGAGTTCTTCCTTCTGCTGAATAAAAGAAGTCACTGAAGATTAGCTTTTCAAGTCATTCTTTAGGGCATGTTAGCTCGCACCGAGAATGAGGAGGATTGATGTATCTATCAGTGACTGCAGCATTAAATGCCGCATTTAATGAGAAGTTGACATTCGGCGTTATTACGACGCATCACGTGTTCCTCGTAACTTGAAAAGAGTAACGTGGAAGCATCTGATTGGTTTAAGGTACAAGGTGATATTTCCCAAGACAAAATGTCGAACCATGATGTATCACATCTCAACTACCTCACCAATCAAGCAGCGACACGTGTCCTTCCAGATCCGGAAATTAAGGATTTCAGCGTCTATAAATAGCATAGTATGTTGTACTCCATTTTGTGTCGATTGATCGTATTGTTACTTGTTTGTAACTAGTTTGTCTAAGATACGAACAACACCAGCGAGTGAACTAGTAGCGTGTTTGTCTACTATTAGTCCATCTCAGCGAGTGAGCAAGTTAGCGTGTTTGTCCACTACTGCTCATCTCCTTTTGTAAGAGCTGTATTGTTTGATTTAGATTAGCTTTGGCTAATCTATTCCGCAATCAACAATAGATAAATTTTATCAATAAAAGAATTTATCTTTCAGCTAGTATTGCATCAGCAATTGAACTGCTTATCATACTTATATATTTGTGTTCATATTGCTGTTACTTAAATACAGTTAAAAACTTGCTAAATAAGTTAACACATTAAAAGCAGAAAGAAAAGTTTTTAATTGTATTCAACCCCCCCCCCCCTTCTACAATTAACTCACTGTTAACGATTCATAATCACTAACATAATAGTGATTAGGGACTCACAGAATATATTCTAAAAAATAGGAAATACTTATACTGTACACGTTCTAATGTCTCTAGGTACCAAAGTTCTAAACAATAGGAGGCTACAGTTATAACTATACATATTCTAATTTTCATAGGTATAAAAAAAATTAGGAGTTAATCTAAAAAGTAGAGAGGAGTTAATCTTAAAAGGATAAGTTCTAAAAAATAGAAAATACTTAAACTGTATATGTTATAATGTCTCTAGATACCTAACTTCTAAAATATAGAAGTTATAGTTATAAGTGTACATGTTCTAACTTTCATAAGTATATAAAAAAAGGAGTTAATCTTAAAAAGCACAAAAACTCATGTATCATTTACCAAAAAAATAGGGAAATTGATATTATTAAAACTGTGATTTCTATGATTTAGATTAGAAATAAAATATCATATAAAAAAAGGAGTTAATCTTAAAAAGCACAAAACTCACGTATTAGTTACCAAAAAAATAGGAAAATTGATATTATTAAAACTGTGATTTATGTGATTTAAAAATTAAACATCATTTTTTATCCAATGTGATATTCTTCTACTTGATTATAGCCCCATCCTTAGCTCAATTCCATATTTAAAAAATTTCAGACCAATATATAAATAGAGTTTCTACAAAACGGAATGGGCATTACTCTCAATTTCACTAACTACATTTATCAAGAAAGATTATCATTTTGCATACCATGGATGCACCTGCTATTCATGTGTCCGCACCTGCTGTTCCTGTGTCCGCACTTGCTATTTCAGCGCTTGTACCTGCTGTTCCAGCGTCTGCACCTGCTGTTCCAGCGCCTACACTTGCTGTTCCAACGCCTACACCTGCTGTTCATGTTCTTGTTCCAGCAACAAATGCAATTCAAAGACAGCAAAACAGGCTAAATAATTTACAAGAATGGAATTGGAATGATGTGATCTATATCAGTTACGACAGTTCCGATGATGAGGTAAAAAAACCTTTATCTTACTTTAATCGTTTATAAAATTCTAATCATAATATGATGACATACCTTTTGGATGATATGGATGTAGAGACACTTTTAGGTCTCGGAATTGATGAAGAACTTGGACACCCAGGCGTTCATACTCAATCACATAGGAACCATGTTGTGGTTCTTAACCGCCACCGAGTCTACGGTATCCTACATGAACTCGATGACATGATCAGCGATGATGAAGAGTAGTCGGATATTATGCGTCTACAACTAGCTTTTAACTATCTACTTCTATTTATTATGTTTATCTACTTCTACTTATGATGTTTATTTACTACTGGTAAAAAAATGAATGTCTATGATAGTATATCCTACATTTTTTATTGAATGCTACTTTTTATTCAATCCTATGAGAAATTCCTTATCATAGTTTAGTTGTGTATGTCGCATCGAAGTTTATTTACTACTGGTAAAAAAATGAATGTCTATGAAAAATTGAACCAAGAGCATCCTTGATAGATCCGTTCGATCGGCCCAACCCAAAAACCCTAACTTGGGTCCAAACCATTCTATACCTATAAATACAAACTTAAACTAAACCCTAAACCTTTTTCACCTCAAAATTTCGTTCATGCTGATTTCCTTGGGAGTTCTACCGACCGAAACAAAGAAACCCTAAGATCGAGTCGAGTTTTTGGCTTTCGTGAGTTACGTGGTCTTGTGTTGCCCTATAGGTATATCATTTAAACCCTAATCAATAAATTTCCTTATTATTTTTCTGGAATAGAGGTATAATAGAGATGATTTATATTTTTGTGGAAGAGTTAGGTTGGATATGATATATTTTGCAAACCGAAAGTTATGAAATCGAAATCTTAGAATCTGTCCAGATTTTTCATTCCTGTTCGATGTCCGATTTGACCTAGTGACGTTCATTTTCAGGCTTCAGCAAAAACTAGAGAGTTGTAGATCTCGATGTTTTACATTTCGTGGAATGTTTCGGCCTCTGAAACTTATTATATTATTTTATAAAAATTATTTCATAAACTGTTGCTGTGTATGACAAATTTTCAGAAAAGTTTTATAAACTTAAAACGTTTTGATCGATATATTTTTTAGTTATTTCAGGGTGGTTAAAATATGTTTAAGGTTTGAATTTATGTAAACAAAAGATAATTATGAAATATATGATTGTATTGGCGTTTTGGGTTGTTAATACAAATATTTAGGGTTGATTACACAAACTCTAAATCTGGACAGAAATTGTTTATCGGTTTGGGAAGGTTGCAACTTGGTCGTTTTACAATGAATTTTGATGAAACTTGAGTCTAAGCACAAGTATGAAGAGTCTACTTTCAATTGGTGTTGGTTTCGTGTCCAAATGTTCTGTATAAGTTGGTCAAAATGATTTTTTTAAAAAAGAATGTCGAATCTGATTTTCTTTGGTTCATAATTTCGGTTAACTTGTCGATTTTTGAAATGTATTTGAAATTAATAATTGGGTATTTACTGGAGTAATTCCAAAGTTTCAATAATCTTCTGTAAAAATATTATAATTGTTGTAAGTTCTAAAGTATTTTAATTAAATTGTAACTTTTGTGTAATCAGATTTCATTGTTGTTTCTGGGCAGATTACTTTGGTGAATTTTTAAAAATATTTATCTATTGAAATAGATTTTGGAAAAAGTATAGAATGTTCTTAATACCTTAAAGTGTCACTGGTAAAGTTTGTAGAGTCAAATGATTTTATTAAGTCATGTTTAGAAATTCATGAAGTGGTACAAAATTCTAGACAAAATCTGAATTTCACAATGGGGTTGATTTTTGTAAAAACACATAAGGTTTGGTCGTGAGGAAACTTAGTAGAGGTGGTTTGGACTTGGGATACAATGGAAGGACATAGATATGTCTAGGTTGTAACCCATATATGTATATATTCATTTGTAGATTGGCAAAGGGTGTTTATTGGATTCATTTAAGGGTGATATCTACTTAAGTATTCAAGGTGAGTTTTCGTGGGCCCTTTTTCATATACATGTTTTCAAATTGGGGGAAAAGTATGCTCACATGTTTTATCAATTGTTTTATGCTGTGAAACGTATTCATTTTCATTTTGGACATATGCTTGAAATGTGTGACACTATGTGACTTATATGCATTGGTTGTTGGATTCATTTTTATCAAAAGCCTTACTCTTTCGAGGGTAAGTACCTAATGTGTAGTGTTGGTATACATTGAAGGTCATGATTCGGTTGTTTTTATCAAAGGCCTTACTCTTTCGAGGGTAAGTACGTAATGTGTACTTAGGTGTACATTGAAGGTCATTTATGGGTAGCTACCGCATACACAGGATTTGGTTGGGTCATACTCCTTTGTGGGGTGATGACGGTTAGTGGAGATGTTTGGTTGGATTATTTCACTTGTGTATCATTTCTATATGCATTGTCCTAACTTATTATCATCACAACAAAAGTTTTATTTTTGGTGTCTGGTTTCAAACCTACGAAACTCACCAACATTCGTGTTGACATTTTTGAGCATATCTTTTCAGGATATTCTAGTGGACTTAAAGCAGAGGACAATAGAACTTAGTGGACCTTTAGGGTTTCATTAAGAGTAAGTCAAGAATTGTGGTACATCATGGTTGTTTGTGAAGGCATGTTTTGCCTTATTACTGTAGTGTACGTTTGTTGTAAGTAGTTGAATTCATTGATGAAATGTATGCATAACATGAACCGTCATTCATGTTATTGGCAATATGACACATTGGATATTTTATTTCATGTAGAATTCTTTATAATGATGTGTTATGATTCTATCACAGTCATACCTCGTTGTTTCCGCTTTAGACTGGGTGTGACAGATTGGTATCAGAGCCATTGTTTATAGAGATCTAGGTAGATTGGCCTAGACTATAAATAAGGAACCCACATATAGAACATGAGTTAGGAAGTTATGTGTGCATACAATTCCATTAAGCTAGTTATAGCTAATGTCGATCATCCATCTTAGTCATTTCAAATAAGAAGGACGTTGTAAACGTTTCTTCATCATCTTACGACTCTATATCAAAAGATACTCGAATCTATAAGAGGAGACAAATGGGCACCAACCTCGAGAACCCATCCGTAATTGGGGGAAACGGTGGAAGGAGCCCTAAGACTCAATTACCCTTAGTTTTTATTCACTCTTGAAACATTTAAACCTTAAGTATTTAGTGACGGGTTACTCACCTATTTGACTCTTTATGCGGTTCAATTACATGTGACTTAGGATTCTATAACTATCTGATCTCTTTCCGTGAATACAAAGCTTATTGTGATAGAAAGACTTGGAAGATAAGTATATGTATGAAATGATACTTTTACAATTATGGCTGCAGATGTAATTGCCAAAGGTATTCTTACATATGTGTGTTTATCCGACCATATTTGCGTGTCCAAAGGGCTATCTTCGTGTCGTATGGTAATAAAATCCCAATTATATTCCTTACTGAATCATGCTTATGTTTGTCAGTCTGGTGCATTTATGACGAGACAAACTCAGAAATCTTCATTCTATTCTAAACTCATAAGAATTCGAAATTATAGTGAGCATACTTCTAAGACGTATTATTCATAATTTTTACTCGTGGAGGAGAAACACTTGATGGTGGTCATACAAGTGATAATGGTGATTGAACTGATGATTGAATTGGAGGAATTTGTGGTATTGAAGGCAAGAACTCCAATGTTGTTGCGACCATTGCCCAACAGTGGTGGGTCTTAATATTCAAAAATTATCATGCGACATTTGTAACAACATATTGAATCATGGTAGAGCTAGCAACTTAAAAGGAGAAAATGGAACTAATAGTCGAGAATTCAAATGATGGAAGTGGTGATGGCGCGAAAAAATAAATAAAATAAAATAAATAAATAAATAAAATAATAGTAATAATAAATACATAAATGAATAAATAAAATAAATAAAAAATAAAAATAAAAAGAAAGGCACTGTTAAAGGAGGAATATCCTTTCAATAACGAAAGGAAAAAGTTAGTGAACAAGTTTTGGAATTTCTCTACAATGGGAGTTAACCATGCAACATATATCAGACAATTTCATGAGTTGGCAAAATTTGTACCTCATCATGTGGCACACAAAGCTAAGAAGAATTGATAAGTATATCAACAGCTTTGTTCTGGAAACTAGCAGGATGATAGAAGTGAATGAGCCTCTTACCATCCGATGCGTAATACTGATGGGTGAATTGTTAATTGATGAAACCACTAAGGATGGAAATGTAGAAACAATACCAAGAATGAAAAAAGTATTCAAGAGATTGGTAGATACTAACACATTAAGAGAGGGTTACATTGGTTCACGTCTTCTGTGAGTAAGATGTAACTACTATCATCACACATCGAAATCATGTTATATTTATTCAAACTGCAACTTAAGAGGTCTTTTTACAATTGAATGTCGGATGATAACTCGTCAAATGGCACCAATCAACACAGTAGGAAACTCGATAGCTTGACTTGATTGAGAGACTTTGAAACAATTTTATTAATGGGAGTGCATAGAGACTAAAAGACGTTACATAAGGGTATACTCTAGTGCTAGAAGAATACCCTTTTAGCATTGACTTGTTGCCCTTCGGACTAAGAAGTTTTGGTGTTGTTGAGGGAATGGATTAGTTGATGAAATTTAGGTAGAAGCTGTATGTTTGGGAAAGTACTATGTATACTACTTAAATGGTGGTGAAATACGAAAAGAAACAACTCATGAGCTTTAAGGCTGATGAGTCAAAACTCCAAAATATTTTATTATCAACGATTTCCTTGAGGTCTTCTTGGAAGACTTAGAAGGACTATACCCCCTTTGACTCGTAAAATTTTGTATCGATCTTATTCTTGGAGCAACCCCAGTTGCAAAAGCTTCAAATCTCTTTACACTATTGGAATGCAAGAGTTATTTAATTCACTTTGAGATGCTCCAAGACAAGGGCTTTATTTGCCTTAATCTTTTCCTTTGGGAGCACCTGTCTTATTTATCAAAAAGAAAGATGGTTCTTTTCATTTGTGCATTGATTATCTTGAACTTAACAAATTTACGGTTAAGAATCGCTGTCCTCTTCCAAGGGTAGATGATTCGTTTGATCAAGTTCAAGGTGTTCAGTGATTTTCAAATATCAATATTCATTCTGGTTGCCATCAATTAAGGATACATGAATCAGATGTACCAAATATTGCGCTTAGGACTCGTTATGGGCATTTGAAACTTTTGTTATATCTTTCGATCTTACTAATGCGACTATAGCATTCATATATTTAATGAAACACGTATGTAAACCATATCTCAATGAATTTATCATACATTTCATTTGCGACATTCTAATTTATTATAAAACTAAGGAGGAGCATGTTCCTTTAAGACTAATTCTAGAGTTACTTTTGAAAGAAAAGGTATGTGCAATATATTCGGAGTATGAAATTTGACTACAAGAGATTTTTTTTTCTTGGACATGTTATGAACAAGGAATTTATTCTTGTGAATTTTAGTAAAATAAAAGCTTTAAAGGGATGGAAGGTCCCACAGTCATCATCGGAGGATTTCGTTGTGTATTGGGATGCATCAAAACCGAGGTTTATGTTGTGTGTTAATTAAATGGGAAAAGTAATCGTATTTGTCTCTCGACAATTCAAGATACATAAGCGTTACTATATTACCCACGATTTGGAACTTTGAGCGGTGGTGTTCGTACATATGTGTTGAACACACTACTTGTATAGAATGAAGAACGTTATGCATACCGATCATAAGAGTTTTAACACACCTATGTTTAAAAGAAGTTGAACACGAGGCAAATGAGAGTGCTCGAATTATTCAGAGGTTACAATTGTGAAATTTAATTCTATTCGAGGAAGATGGATGTGTTGTAGATGTTTTGAGTAGGCAGAAAGTGTATGCCAAGATGAGTGCAAATCAAGTGTGATGATTCACTCTGGCATTAAGGATATGATGTTTAAAGTTCAAGATGAAGAGTTAAGGATACTCATATACAAAATCAAAAAGTTGTGCGGGTTAGACAAACAGTTGGAGCACAAATTGGATGAGAAATTAAATCTTATGAGTGGATTTTAAATTCCTTTGCTAGGAGGTCTATGAACACTAGTGATGGACAGAGTACATAAGTAAAAAAAAAGTATATTAGTGAAGTAGTAGCAAGGCATGAAGTATTTGTATCAATTATATCTGATTTTTTATGGTTACTTTACTTTATAATTTTGGCAAGTGTTACGGAAGGCTTTGGGAATGCGTTTTGATATGAGGACGGGTTATCATTCCCGTACTGATGGACGGAGTCAGCAAACCATTCAAACATTTGAGTATATACATAGAGCGGGCTGAAGTGGATAAAAGTAAGTTGATTGGAATGAGATAGTCCATGAAGTTATGGAAAAGATCGTTCAAATCAAAGGGAAGTTGTAAATAGCACGAGTTAGGCAACACAGTTACGCAAACAAACGACGAAACCGTTATCGTTTTGTGCCAGAAATCATGTACTACTTGAAGTATCACCTTGAAAAGGTGTAGTACATTTTTGGGAGTGAAAATAGTGAACAAAGTTTAAATGTGCGTAGTTATTCAGTGATCATGTTGTCAGTATAGCTCCGACTGAATTTCGGGACGAAATTCTCTCATCTGGGGGATACTGTGCCAACCGTCACCAAACGGTTATCGTAGTTCAAACCGTAAAAACTCATTTTCATGTTAAGACTCATCTCATGGAATTATTTACATCAAATAATTCATTTTCGAAGAACGAATCCAACGTAAAAAGAATCATCGCAATCAGACATTTAACAAAAAAGATACGAGGCGAAACGTAAACGCGTTAATAATTTGGAAACTTAAGAGAATATGCACAATATGATAAAAAAGGTAATTACAATGCATTTATATATATTAACACTATAATATATTATTAATAAGCTAAGTAAAAGCATATAACACGTTAAAAAGATAAAAGCTGAATTTCCCGCGAGGTTTCACGATTCAGGCCATAACTTTCTTATTCGGACTCCAAATGACATGAATCCAAAGCCCACGGTCTCTAAAATCTTTGGGCTATAATATGTCCAAGTATTATCCTATAATTCCCTCAAGAAAAATCGAACCAAGACCATCCTTGATAGATCCATCCGATCGGCCCAACCCAAAAACCCTAACTTGGGCCCAAACCATTCTATACCTATAAATACAAACTTAAACTAAACCCTAAACCTTTTTCACCTCAAAATTTCGTTCATGCTGATTTCCTTGGGAGTTCTACCGACCGAAACAAAGAAACCCTAAGATCGAGTTGAGTTTTTGGCTTTCGCGAGTTACGTGGTCTTGTGTTGCGTATAGGTATATCATTTAAACCCTAATCAATAAATTTCCTTATTATTTTTCTGGAATAGAGGTATAATAGAGATGATTTATGTTTTTGTGGAAGAGTTAGGTTAGATATGATATATTTTGCAAACCGAAAGTTATGAAATCGAAATCTTAGAATCTGTCCAGATTTTTCAGTCCTGTTCGATGTCCGATTTGACCTAGTGACGTTCATTTTCAGGCTTCGGCCAAAACTGGAGAGTTGTATATCTCGATGTTTTACATTGAAATTAGAGGTTTAGGGCTCTGAAACTTATTATATTATTTTATAAAAATTATTTCATAAACTGTTACTGTGTATGATAAATTTTCAGTAAAGTTTTATAAACTTAAATCGTTTTGATCGATATATTTTTTAGTTATTTCAGGGTGGTTAAAATATGTTTAAGGTTTGAATTTATGTAAACAAAATATAATTATGAAATATATGATTGTATTGGCATTTTGGGTTGTTAATACAAATATTAAGGGTTGATTACACAAACCCTAAATCTGGACATAAATTGTTTATCGGTTTGGGAAGGTTGCATCTTGGTCGTTTTACAATGAATTTTGATGAAACTTGAGTCTAAGCACAAGTATGAACAGTCTACTTTCAATTGGCGTTGGTTTCGTGTCCAAATGTTCTGTATAAGTTGGTCAAAATGATTTTTTTAAAAGTGAATGTCGAATCTGAGTTTCTTCGGTTCATTATTTTGGTTAACTTGTCGATTTTTGAAATGTATGTTAAATTAAGAATTGGGTCTTGATATTTTTAATGGAGTAATTTCAAAGTGTCATTAACCTTTTGTAAAAATATTATAATTGTTGTAAGTACTTAAGTATTTTAAATAAATTGTAACTTTTATGTAATCAGATTTCGTTGTTGTTTCTGGGCAGATTACTTTGGTGAATTTTTAAAAATAGTTATCTATTGAAATAGATTTTGGAAAACTTAAAGAATGTTCTTAATACCTTAAAGTGTCACTAGTAAAGTTTGTAGAGTTAAATGATTTTATTAAGTCATGTTTAGAAATTCATGAAGTGGTACAAAATTCTGGACAGAATCTGAATTTAACAATGGGGTTGATTTTTGTAAAAACACATGAGGTTTGGTTGTGAGGAAACTTAGTAGAGGTGGTTTGGACTTGGGATACAATGGAAGGACATAGATATGTCTAGGTTCTAACCCGTATATGTATATATTCATTTGTAGATTGGCAAAGGGTGTTTGGTGGATTCTTTTAAGGGTGATATCTGGGTGAGACTTTAGACAAGTTCTACTAGTCGTGAGAAGAGGAACGCGCGCGTAGATTGTTGACTCTAGCATACGAATGTCGCTTCTATGGACATTAATTAAAAAGATGAGTTTGACGATAAATATGAGAGCGCGATCAGATCCATGGTTTGCTGAATTTCTATTGCGAGTCGGTGATGGAAAAGAAGAATCCATCAACGAAAGCTTTATTCGCGACCCTGATGACATGGTTATCCCATACACCGAAAAAGAAAAATCGAAAGATGCTTTGATTGATTCAATTTTTCCTTCTAATCAATACGGAGGGTCTTTGGGCAATATAACTTCTGGGGCGATATTATCAACGAAGAATGAAAGTGTTGACGTGATTAATGAGAAGTTGATTGACAGATTTTGCAGAGAAGAAGTAGTTTATTACAGCTTTGATGAAGCAGTGGACTATAAGAACAGTTTCTATCCACCCGAATTACTAAACTCACTAAATGTTAGAGGTTTGCCCCCTCATTACCTCCGACTGAAGACAAGATGCCCCATTATACTATTATGGAATATCGATCCGTCAGATGGATTGTGCAATAGCACAAGACTGATATGCAAACGTTTTCAACGAACTGCCATTGATGCGGAGATAGCTGTTGGTCAGCACACTGGGAAAAGAGTATTTTTGCCAAGGATACCTGTGTGTCCATCTGAAGATGATATGTTCCCATTCAAATTGAAGAGAAAGCAGTTTCCCGTTAGACTTAGTTTCGCGATGACAATCAATAAAGCTCAAGGTTAAACGATTCCAAACGTTGGTGTGTATCTTCCAGAATCGGTATTCTCGCATGGGAAACTATATGTGGCACTCTCTAGAGGGATATCACGTTCTACTATGAAGGTGTTGGTCGAGCCCGTAAATTTTTTTGAATAACCTGGAGTATACACTGCAAATGTGGTTTATCAAGAAGTTTTACGGGATGTATAAAGTATATTATTAAGTGATCGTACATTCCTTTCTATTAAAGAACATATTTTTCAATTCATTTGTATATTACATCAACGGTATCATAATTTACAACTGCAATATCTGTAGACCACCACTAAATTTTACGTATAAAGCTGTAACGTGCCGGTATAATGTTGCTGCCGCAATGCGCGGGTATACTACTAGTCTTTATCAACGGAAACCACCTCTGATAAAGGCTGATAAAGGCTGCATTAGTTGTATCTTTCTCGATTAAATCTCTAGATCATTATGTAACACCCCCAAATTTATTGTTTGGCGGAAGCATACTTGGGGTGCTACTAATCAATAATCACAAGCACATAAGATAAAGTGAACGACTCTACATGCGTCGTTTTAACAAAATACATTGATTGTAATAAAAGTTTACAAGAGTTATAAGGATTACATAAGCTCGGTATCCTGATCTGAAAGATTCTATGGCATTACTACATATACAAAATATAATAATGCAGAAAAATCTCTTGATGTTTGTATTTGCATGCGACTCGAGCTATAAAATTCCTGAGTCGTCCTACTACTACTGTGTACCTGAGAATACATGCTAAAAGGTCAGCTAAAAGCTGGTGAGCTCACAGATGTAAATGATAAACATAATGTATGAACCACAAGATTTAATAATGTGTTTGAAATTAATGAAATAAATGTGTATATTACTTCCATGAATCCATAGTTTGAGCTTAACTGAGGGGCTAGGATCCGCCTTTAAGGACCTGAGCGAGGTGCCTCCGAGCGAGTGCCTAATCTATACTCGTGTGAACAAATGATAATGTGTCCGTTTGACATCACAGTCAAGGTAGCGCGACTACCCCGGACAGGGATTGTCAATCCCATATGGTACCATACACTAACATTCACGCTAAATCCATACTAACAAACTATGTGGTGCAGGACTTTAGGATTAGTAAAATGTAACACCTGGCATTTTAGGCTATCATTACTGTGCCTAATCGCGAGATTTTTACGTGTATTTAGACACGTTGGGCTAAACGTACATGGGACTTAGTGAAAATTCATACGCGCGTACACGATTCATTTAAATCGTGCTAACAATGTACTGGACTGAACCCGACACATCCATACTAGGATAAATAACGTGGAATTATCCAAACAAACATTGTTTACTATAATATATTACGATAATATATTACGCAATATCATATTGTTTAAAACATATCCTACGTGACGAAACCGCACGAAACGCACCCCTACGAGATATTAGTAACAAAAATTTAGTTTTTATAATCTTACAACTTGAAATAATTTATGTTGTTAAAATACTTCGGTTAAATAATTATTACGGGTATACTTGACATATTTACAAATCTTACTAAGACGTCACAATTTAATAACTATGGAGCATAACACGACATTGGGAAACAAATACGTGAAACCGAGACCCAAATGGGTCGGTCGAAAACCGCAAACCCAACCCACCAATCCAAGACCCAACCCTTTTAATCCCTTCCCCTCCCCACTACACCACACTTTACACACACTTACACTTAAATCTCTCTTTCTCCTCTCAAAACCACAGCCCCCAAACCACCAAAAACATCCCCAAAATGCGCTCATCATCATCATCGGGAGCAAGCACGAGGATCACCATCACGAGCTCTACCTCTCCATCTTCTTCGTTTTTCATTTGGTGGTATGGAAACTTAAAACTCTTTTAAACTACTTGTAAAGTTTAGATTCTCATGCTAGAACATTTACCCAACAAGATTATGTCCAGAAATCAAGTCGATATGCGTTTTATAAACCCATTGGAAATTTCAGCAGCGTCTGCGAACTGAGATGCATCTCAGCTCGCAGATCGAGCTGCGAACCGAGATTGAACTCGCGAACCCAAAATTTGCGAACCGAAATGACTTGCGAGTTGACCTGCGGGCCGACCTGCAAGTCGACGTTTGCGAACCGAACCTTATGCTGCGAATCGAACTCAGTTCGCAGCCTATTGCCTTGCGAGCCGAACTCAACTCGCATTGCTAACTCAGTTCGCAGCCCTGCGAGCCGAACTCAACTCGCATCGCGAACTCAGTTCGCAACCCAATCTCAGTCCGCAGCCAGACTAGGTCAACTTTCCCCCGATTATTAAATTACAAATGCGATTTCTAATAAAACGATGTAGTAAGTGACAGTGTTGTCCTAACTCACATTCGATATTACTATCATGTCGCGATATGAATGACCGACTTATAAATACACTTTACAAAGAAACGACTTAACGAGATACAAAACAATGATAATACTTGAATTATTGTTACAAACCGTCACCAACGGGCCATAATAGATTTCAAACTCACACGATTACAAACATACAAACAACCGCTTGGACATTCTCTATTTGAATGGGCAACTAGCATGGGTGATCTTTCTGGACACCAACTTAATTAATTATTTACTTACAACCTTGTGCGTTTCGGACGCCAGAAGGTTACAGGGTACTGAGAGCCGATACACGGACTTACAACTGCGTTACTTACTTTATTTCGCTTACATACTTTCTAGACATAGGTGAGTCTCACAACCCCATTTTTACTGTTTTTACTCTGGGGTGAGATGCATTACTTGTTTTACTTGGACATATGTACAGATTTACTGTCTTACAGACTTACAGACTTACCGATATATTGATTGCATGGGTTACGTTTAATCCAATGAAGTCCTCTGAATCATAGTTGTTAATTATGGGATAAGCGCGAGTTTTAGTATATGGATCCATATGGGACTGACAATCCCCGCCCGGGGTGGTAGCGCCACCACGAACCGTACCGTAGAAACGGGCGTTTCTTACTCGTTACACCTGAGTGTTTTTGGATTAACACTCATAGGGGCACTTACCTGGTACTTAATTGTACCTCACCGACTAGTGAAGCTTCGACTATGATGCTCATGGCAATGTATATCAATCCGATTGCATACGTGTAATCATTACTCCCTACCTGGTTAAAACTGTACAATTACTTTCACTACTTGATGTGTCCGAACTTATTACTTACTATAAACCTGTGAGATTCACCAACCTTTTGGTTGACCTTTTTAGTGATGCATTCTCAGGTACACAGCTATTGTAGAGTCGCCCAGCTGGATTTGCTTACTAGCTAGAGTCGCACGATTTTCCACACTGCATCAAACGGAGATTCATAGCATTATCTTTTGTATGTTGTGATTATGTAATAGAATCTCCCGCTACACGCGTGGACTCTAGGGAACTACGTTTTTGTAACCGAAAACACAATGTTTTCCAAACTTCGTATCTATGAATTGTAACTATTTTTCAAACGTTGCATATAGATGTCGTTTGCTTTACCTTTGTGCTGTTGATATTTGATTAGTAGCACCCCAAAGCTTGCTTCCGCTAAACATATGAATTTGGGGGTGTTACAGATTGGTATCAGAGCCTAAGGTTATAGCGAACTAGGTTGCATTTAGTGGGCCTAGACTATGACCGTTAGGCAGTATTTCCTTATTAGGTATGACTGGTTTGGGAATTGCATCATACGACGTTAATTTAACATAGCCTGATCAACTATGTACAATTAAGAAAAGATGATGTGAAGCCTGAAAGGGGTTATATTGAACAGGAATGCACTAGTTAACTCTGACCACGAGAGAAACGGGACCAAATGCTACTTGCTACGCTGTTAGACTATTATACGTACTGTGTATATAATTAAATAGGCCTCACATATGTACTACCTCCTCGACTGTAATAAGCATAACATGACCTACGACCATAGAAATGGGAAATCAACGTCCTGTTATATCGACTCACTATTTCGACAGCAAAATCTAACACTTACCGACAACAGTAGTGGCACCCACAGTATAAACACGCCCATGCGTTTATAGCAACGGCGACCCAACCGATTCCACGAAATCTCTCCAATATCTTAGAATAAAACTTCATCATTCACATGAACGGAACACCTAGTGCCAGCCAGGAATATAACCACTGAGACATTCTTTATCCTTTTTTCGCTTTATAGGATCTCTTCAGCAAGAGGTCAAGCACAGCTATGGAAGATTACCTGTCTGACTCATACCAGATTCAGGAGGAACAAGTACAATACACCTACCTCGACGGAGAGTACGCACCTGTAGAGGAATTCGAGGACGAGGAAAACGAGGACCAAAACTTCGGGATAATCGACGTAGAGGCTTATGAACGAGTCATGGAGCAGACAATCAAACTGAACAATCGTACGTGGGAGCTGAAATACAAGTGTCAGGACTATGAGAAGGAGCTGAGGATCATGAAAAGATCCGTCGCTCAAAAGGTTAAGGACAAATTACACCACTGGAAGAGAGTGGCCGCAAACTTCACTAGGAAAACGAAAAAGTGGGTCAAACGGCTGGGAGGAAAGCCGGTGGAAGGGGATGCACTCTACCGTGCACCGCCGCGTTACCAGGACCTGCTCACCGAACGCTATTACCCACGCGACATGTACGTGGAATGAAATTCCAAGTAATCGGAAGCCTACTTAGAACTAGCTAGATAATGACTACAACCATTTTGCCAAGTCTGCGTAAAGCAGGGTTGTAGAAACCACAAAGCGTATTGAAAACTTATAACTAGATGATTGTACTATCACATTCTGTAAAATGTAATGGCATTCGTTCGGGTATAGTATTGCCCGACAAGTTTTGTAAACGAACGATCGGATGTAATGACTACGAACCACCCTGATTATAAGATTTACTATCTGTACTAAAACACCCTGACCTCAATAGGTATACAGGATCCCCATCTCGTCCAGCATAAAGCTTTTGGAAATCGTTCAAATGTTAACGAACTCTCAATACCCTCTTAAACTTCAAAATTCGAGGACCTTCGAACTCATGCCCTTAAGAGCTCTTGATTTTATCGTTCCACCATATGACCATCACTTAGTGCTGTTGCAGACTACCTCATTATATACACATACGTAATGCGCCATAACCTCTTACAAACCATTCACTTAACTCACTCATTGAATTATTCAAGCATGACCCCACTACAATGACACATTTACCACGATATCGCTGGATACACCACTAGGTTTCAACAATTCGCCTATCTCCGCCTTGCTATGGTAAGACCCAGAACACAAACATATCTAGGAATACATTCGTGGACTCCACGAGAATAACCCGGAAAATGTCATCTCAACCAAACCCACAAACATCCAAAGTGTAACCCGTATGGCACACGTACTCCTGGTTATGATTGTTCGCCGCGAGACAGCAGCCCCATCTCTTAGTAACAATAATAAAAGAAAATCTGATGGAAACCCTAACCTCCAGATCCCATTTCGGCAAAAGCCGTGACTACTAAGACCTATGCTTCAAAACCCTGACGACTCGGAGGTACAAGGGGAGCAGACAATACTGCTCTAAATGTAGTCTTCATCATGATGGTTCATGCCCTTGCACTAAACGCAAACAATTTGGACATCTAGCCAAGGTTTCCCAAAACAGTCACTACTGGTACCAACGTTAGTGCACCAAAACCTGCTACGAGTGCAACGGTACCGGGCAATTCAGGAAAGCCTGCCCAAAACCAAAGAACCAAAACAACAATGCACGGGGCAAAGCTTATATCTTCAACGCTGGAAATAATCATCAAGACCCAAACCTAGATGCGATTATGGTTCACTCCTAATCAACCTGATTATTCTATACTACTTGACTGATAAATCTTGTCGACCGCTTAATGATCCAGTTTTATAGATCTTAGGCACGATCTAGGATAAGCAAACCCCAGATGGGCTGACAGGTGTAATACTTCAGTACATTACAAACGTAACAAATAGACCCTTTCCCATATATCTCACACTGGTTGAGGCCGGGACCCATGGAACTATTACCCTTATGTGTTAGACTTACATGACAACCAACTACATCACGAAACCTTTTTATACTCGCAAACCTTTATGTGTTGTCTGTCCGAACTCTGCGCCACGAATCGTCTGTTCTGAGAAAACCATTAGTACTTTCATTGGCTTCGCTAGAATTCGATTTCTTTTTTTTATATATACTCGCAACCCCATAATTGCTATTATACGATGCTTAATGCGCATATCAAAACATTGTTTTGATGAAACACCCATTTCGTAGGAAATGACAGGCTATTCCGCTGGCAGCCACATGTCGAATGATGACCAACACGGTGAGGATCAGTCAATGTTTCCTTACCTACTTACTCTCGAAGGCGACAGCGAGCCAGTGAGTGAAGAACCGTTGGAAGAAACGGCACACCCAGGAGGACTCCGAGACTTTCCACCTCAAACAGTAGTTACAAAAGCTACCCAAATAACCCGAGCAAACTCCCTTTTAAATCCTGCTACTGATAACCATATCACGACCACTACTATCACCACTCCTCCTACTGTTACCACTCCGATCATTGTCAATGTAAACACTGACAACTCTAAGCATACCGACGAAACAATGAAGGCATTACGCAATCAACTAGCTACCGTTCAGAAGGAAATCACCGATCTACGCCGACTCACCCGCGAGCAGGGATTGCGCCTGTGAACTTTAGAATTATATTGGGAAAAATTAAGACACTTGTGCCCAACTCTAGGAGATGTACTTCAGTTAGTTTCTAACTCAGTATCACGAAAAGCTCAAGCTAATGTTCCTATGGAAAAGTATACCGAAACTCAACTGACAAACCTCAAAGGGAACTCGGGAGGGAGCTCCAACACAGACTTTACCCAGCCCCGAACAAAAAGGGCAAAAATAACTCAAACTCCCACTACTGAATCTAAGGGGAGAACGTATAAGGGAAATCTACCCTACTGCACCTTATGCAAACACCACCACAAGGGACAATGCATCCCTCCTTGCAGCAGATGCAACACATTTGGACAACAGGTCCAGAATTGCAAATTCCCTCAAAAGGCACAAACTTGGAAGCATTGAGATTATGCTTCAAGTGCGGAGATGCTGGGCATAAGAAGATAAATATTCCACTACTTACCACTACAGACGGCATCCATGAGGCCAAGTATGAAACGAACACTACTGCGGGTACGTTATACCTTTAGAAATCACTCACTCTCTAACGCTACAGACTGTCACCACTGTTACAAACGTAGTATAAGTTACAAGCCACTTTAGGCTACTAGAACAAATTGTAGATATACCCCACTGATTTACCGAAGTCCATTGGACGTAACGGTCAGCACACATTAGTAGCTCTCTCTCTCCTACTCTAACATGGGGGAGGAAGGCAATCGGAGACATTTATGACAACACTTAGTATGCGTCAAGGCCTTCTTAGAAAACGTACATACTACTACCTCGAACAATTTTCGGGATGAAATTCTCCCAACAGGGGGAGAATGTAACACCTGGCATTTTAGGCTATCATTACTGTGCCTAATCGCGAGATTTTTACTAGTATTTAGACACGTTGGGCTAAACGTACATGGGACTTAGTGAAAATTCATACGCGCGTACACGATTCGTTTAAATCGTGCTAACAATGTACTGGACTGAACCCGACACATCCATATTAGGGCGTTGGTGACAAAATTTATAAATAACGTGGAATTATCCAAACAAACATTGTTTACTATAATATATTACGATAATATATTACGCAATATCATATTGTTTAAAACATATCCTACGTGACGAAACCGCACGAAACGCACCCCTACGAGATATTAGTAACAAAAATTTAGTTTTTATAATCTTACAACTTGAAATAATGTATGTTGATAAAATACTTCGGTTAAATAATTATTGCGGGTATACTTGACATATTTACAAATCTTACTAAGACGTCGCAATTTATACGGAGCGTAACACGACATTCGGAAACAAATACGTGAAACCGAGACCCAAATGGGTCGGTCGAAACCCGCGAACCCAACCCACCAATCCAAGACCTAACCCTTTTAATCCCTTCCCCACCCCACTATACCACACTTTACACACACTTACACTTAAATCTCTCTTTCTCCTCTCAAAACCACAACCCCCAAACCACCAAAAACATCCACAAAACGCGCTCATCATCATCATCGGGAGCAAGCACGAGGATCACCATCACGAGCTCTACCTCTCCATCTTCTTTGTTTTTTATTTGGTGGTATGGAAACTTAAAACACTTTTAAACTACTTGCAAAGCTTAGATTCTCATGCTAGAACATTTACCGAACAAGATTATGTCCAGAAATCAAGTCGATATGCGTTTTATAAACCGATTGGAAATTTCAGCAGCGTCTGCGAACTGAGATGCGTCTCAGCTCGCAGATCGAGCTGCGAACCGAGATTGAACTCGCGAACCCAAAATTTGCGAACCGAAATGACTTGCGAGTCGACCTGCGGGCCGACCTGCGAGTCGACGTTTGCGAACCGAACCTTATGCTGCGAATCGAACTCAGTTAACAGCCTATTGCCTTGCGAGTCGAACTCAACTCGCATCGCTAACTCAGTTCGCAGTTCGCTGCCCTGCGAGCCGAACTCAGCTCGCATCGCGAACTCAGTTTACAACCCAATCTCAGTCCGCAGCCAGACTAGGTCAAATTTCCCCCGATTATTAAATTACAAATGCGATTTCTAATAAAACGATGTAGTAAGTGACAGTGTTGTCCTAACTCACATTCGATATTACTATCATGTCGCGATATGAATGACCGACTTATAAATACACTTTACAAAGAAACGACTTAACGAGATACAAAACAATGATAATACTTGAATTATTGTTACAAACCGTCACCAACGGGCCATAATAGATTTCAAACTCACACGATTACAAACATACAAACAACCGCTTGGACATTCTCTATTTGAATGGGCAACTAGCATGGGTGATCTTTCAGGACACCAACTTAATTAATTATTTACTTACAACCTTGTGCGTTTCGGACGCCAGAAGGTTACAGGGTACTGAGAGCCGATACACGGACTTACAACTGCGTTACTTACTTTATTTCGCTTACATACTTTCTAGACACAGGTGAGTCTCACAACCCCATTTTTACTGTTTTTACTCTTGGGTGAGATGCATTACTTGTTTTACTTGGACATATGTACAGATTTACTGTCTTACAGACTTACAGACTTACCGATATATTGATTGCATGGGTTACGTTTAATCCAATGAAGTCCTCTGAATCATAGTTGTTAATTATGGGATAAGCGCGAGTTTTAGTATATGGATCCATATGGGACTGACAATCCCCGCCCGGGGTGGTAGCGCCACCACGAACCGTACCGTAGAAACGGGCGTTTCTTACTCGTTACACCTGAGTGTTTTTGGATTAACACTCATAGGGGCACTTACCTGGTACTTAATTGTACCTCACCGACTGGTTAAGCTTTGACTATGATGCTCATGGCAATGTATATCAATCCGATTGCATACGTGCAATCATTACTCCCTACTTGGTTAAAACTGTACAATTACTTTCACTACTTGATGTGTCCGAACTTATTACTTACTATAAACCTGTGAGATTCACCAACCTTTTGGTTGACCTTTTTAGTGATGCATTCTCAGGTACACAGCTATTGTAGAGTCGCCAGCTGGATTTGCTTACTAGCTAGAGTCGCACGATTTTCCACACTGCATCAAACGGAGATTCATAGCATTATCTTTTGTATGTTGTGATTATGTAATAGAATCTCCCGCTACACGCGTGGACTCTAGGGAACTACGTTTTTGTAACCGAAAACACTATGTTTTCCAAACTTCGTATCTATGAATTGTAACTATTTTTCAAACGTTGCATATAGATGTCATTTGCTTTACCTTTGTGCTGTTGATATTTGATTAGTAGCACCCCAAAGCTTGCTTCGGCTAAACATATGAATTTGGGGGTGTTACATAAAACAACTCATGCAGTCAATATATCGTGTTTTGTACTTGTGTTCATATGTAAAACAAATCTGAGTATGTATTCTCACCCCGGGAGTAAAATAGTAAAATACGGGGCTATGAGACTAACCTGATTCTGATGCGTTTATATGACAAACGTGTATTGCTGCTAAACCAAGAAGTGATGTCCGAAGACTGTAACCTGAGGGCGTCCAAGATGCGCGTTGGTTAATACATGAGTAGGTATCTCAAAAGATCACCTATGCTAGTAGTTCATCCAACTAGTTATGTCCAAATACACTGGGTTGTTTGATTGTTTGTTTGTGTTTTGAAAACATGTATAGCCCGTCGGTGATGGTTTGTAATAATAATCTTACATCATTATTATTATGTGTTGTTTCATTGTATACTATTAAAGTATATGTTTTGTGTGTTGTATTGTATATAAGTGTTGAAGTATATATGTACGACTACATCGTATGTGGTTCAAAGGCTGTAAATATTTGACACACAGTGTATAAAGTATTTCCAAACTTTAATGACGGGGTTTCAGGGGCAGCGCCCCTGATTAGCGGGGTTCCAGGGGTGGCAACCCCTGGCGGGGTCCAAGGGGCAGAGCCCCTGGCTGGTCAGCTCGAAATTTTTTTATTTCTACTACATTGCTTTAGTGAAAAACGCATTTAAAATTTGAATTTAGGATTTGTAAGTGATAAAATTTCAAGCGTTGACATTTAGTGAAAATCCATGTTTTCAAGGTTCTTATTTGTGCGAAACTGGGTGCGACACTGGATGCGACACTAAGTGCGACATAAGCTGATGTGTCGCAGGTCAGGACTGCGACATAGGTCTTTGCGTCACTATGTGCGACGTCCATAATTTAATGCGACATAACGTGTTGTGTCACTGTATGCGACATCTGAAAGTGTTGCGACATAAACATTTGTGTCTCTATATGCGACATAGGTAATGATTCTGCGACATAGGGCTTTGTGTCGCAAAGGCTCCAGGCCTGGTGCGACACAAAGGGTCTGGTCGGATTCCAATGCTCGGGTTTGTGGTCAAACGACCTCGGTTTGACCCGAAACTTTTACACAATGCTTAGAATGGTTTATAATGTTTGTAAAAATTATCAGTTAGTGGCGAAAGTACTCGAGGTATCGGTTTTACCAAAAAGACCAAAACCGACATTTCTGACAAGGTTTCGAAATAAAGTTTTAAACATGTATTTGGACATTACGAAGTTAGATCAACAACATACAAGCAAAATAAACGAAATGCAAGAGTTTTCGAAAATGTCGGAATCTTAAAAATCGACGCGAGAGAAATCCGAAAAGATGGATATGTTGCTTTCGTCGCGGTGATCACTTTTGCTTCAAGTCTTCTTGTGATTAGAGGTGTTTTGGTGGTGGTTTTTGTAGAGAGAGAGGGAGCCGAGAAGCAGAGAGAGGGAGAGAGAGAGATTTTGAGAGAAAAGTGAGATGATGATAATGATAGAAAGTGAAGTTGGAGTGTGGATGGGGCAAAGGGGGTAAGGGCTTGGCTCCCCCTCACCATGGCCGGTTTAGTGGTGCCCACCCCAAATGGGTGTATCCCAAACTTTGTTCCCTACGTTTGTGTTCCGTGTGGTGCTCGTTTACCCGATGGTTTGAACGTTTAATTATCGTTATAGGTTTTTAATACGTGTGTTTCGTTTACAATTTAAATCGCATTATTTTTTATTGAAAGTATTATTCTAAATACTTTATTTTAACTTATTAAAATTTTGTCGGGTCTCGGTTTGCGCATTCGTTGCGTATTTGTATGTTTGTTTAACTCGTATAACGTTTTATTCGTATGCGTGAAATAGTAATATTTTTACTTGAAGTATTTTATCAAAATACTTAATAATGAATTATAAAAATATAATTTGGGTTTATTTCGTTTGTCGGGCGCGTTTCATGCGTTGCTGTTGCGTTACTTTTTGGAATATTTTTTTTGAAATATTTTTTATTTGGGTTTAGTAATATAATTTGGGTTTATTTTGAAATATTTTTTGAAATAGTTATTAAAATGTTGTCGGGTCTCGGTTTGCGCATTCGTTGCGTATTTGTACGTTTGTTTAACTCGTGTAACGTTTTATTCGTATGCGTGAAATAGTAATATTTTTACTTGAAGTATTTTATCAAAATACTTAATAATGAATTATAAAAATATAATTTGGGTTTATTTCGTTTGTCGGACGCGTTTCATGTGTTGCTGTTGCGTTACTTTTTGGAATATTTTTTTTGAAATATTTTTTATTTGGGTTTAGTAATATAATTTGTGTTTATTTTGAAATATGTTTTAAATTTTCGAGTTACTTTTTGGAGAAGCAGGGTCTAAGGAGCAACAATTTTAGAATCAAGCATATACCATTATCCATTTTACAGTACTGTACACTACTGCTATCCCACACTTAAAGGAACATCGTCCAGGATGTTATTCTAAGCTCTGACTGTGGTAAAATCCCACACTTAAGAATTGAAACATCTAAGACGTATTCTTTCAGCATTGTGTGTTGGGTTTGAATCCCACACTTAGTGATAACCATAATGGATATGGTATATTTATAAACGAAAGAAAGAGATTAGAACAAAAGTACTCCCAATTTATATATGTGGCATGTTGGTGATGATGAGGAGTGCTCCGAAGCACATGATTGCCAACTTTTCCGTAGAGTCCCTTTGTTGCTGTTGTGTGCTCTGATTTCTTCAAGTCTTGTGTGATTTGTCTCGTAGGTGTGAACACGTTGGATATACTTTTCTTAATTCCGGTGCCAAAAACTTGATGTTTGATGCGGCGCCAAAAACTTGATGCGTCAGTCTTCTTCGTATATCCAAGTGCGAAAGATAGTCGGAGACTTCATCACTTCTTGGAATGTAAAATTGCAAAAATGTAAACACGGGTTGCCTCCCAAGAAGCACTCTTTTAAAGTCGAGAGCTCGACTTCTTCTCTCCTAGCTAGATGGAGATGGATGCATCCATGAGATTCACTGTGTTGATGTTGTGGGCCCTAGGTTGCGGAAAAGTGTATCGAGGTGGATAGATTCTGTAACAGCCGCTAATTTAGGACTTTAATTAGTGCCTAACGACTTGTAATTACATGTATTTAGTATTATATTAATCTAAATATATGTAACTTTCTGTGTAATTACATACACGTTATATGATTTGTTTAAATCATACACACTTGAACCGAACGAGGTCCGACACTATTTACTATGGACGTTGGTGACAAACTGTCAAAAATAATGTGGATTTATCCAAACAAACATTATTTACTTTAATATATTATACGATTATACGTTTTATTAAAACGTAACTTTACGCAACGAAAACGCGTGGAACGCACCCGACGGATGAAATAAAGGCAAAGTATGTCTTATGTCACATTATTAAGTATTTTAATAAAATACTTCAAGTAAAAATATCGTCTTTTAAATCGTTAACGAAACGCGCTGAATAAAACGTTATACGAATAACTAAAACGCAAAACGAACGAGTAAATGGACACGAGACTTAATGAAACTTTGGGGAACAAAAATTTATCATCCCCCACCCCTTGTGGGACCCCTAGAACCGGCCAAAGGGTAGTGTAAGATCTCCCATGCCTTTGACCCTTTTCCTTTGTTACTTACACACTCAAGCCTCCCCATACTCCCTCATTTCACACTCCACTTCATCCAACTCTCTCCCAACTCTTTCCTCTCTCTCCATTTCGGCTAGAGAAGCCCCAAGATCACCACCATCATCCACCACACACACCACCACGATCCACCATTGGCCACCACCTCATTCTTGAAGGAAAAACGAAACCGAAGACACCAAAATGACGGCCTACGCGTGTACATCACTCCTACCGTCTCCGTTTCTTCATACACCATTGTGAGACTTCAAAACTCTAGTGGTTTACTTATAATATGTATATTGTCATGTTATGTTGCTTATTCAACTAGCTAATGTCCAAAAGATAAGTCGAAACACAAATTAAAACTCGAAAACAGGAAGTTAACCTTCCTGTCCAGATTCTATTTCCACTTCCCCGAATTTTATAAAAATCATTACGACACTAAAATGGACGTTTCTTGAGCCTAAAATCAAGTATAAGAAGTCTACTTTCATAATCTGT
This sequence comes from Pseudognaphalium luteoalbum, assembly GCA_963422505.1. Classification (NCBI taxonomy): domain Eukaryota; kingdom Viridiplantae; phylum Streptophyta; class Magnoliopsida; order Asterales; family Asteraceae; genus Pseudognaphalium; species Pseudognaphalium luteoalbum. The sequence continues at coordinate 116,773,905 of OY730192.1, read as the reverse complement.
AAGCCTCACAAAAATTGAAGTTCATTTGCTATTTTTAGTTACTGAAATAAAAGTACATAGCGGATCTGATGAATCTGACCAGAATCTTTACCAATTCAAAATGAGTATATCTTGTGCTATGGAACGAATTAGAACTTGAGACCAACGGGAACAGATCAAAAATTTTGTTAGTTTTCCAAATCCTACTGGAACTTCTTGTGAAGTTTTGTAAAACTTAACTTATGACCAGATTATTGAGCATATGTCACAAAAACGATCTGCTGGACTTACTTCAATTTAACAATTTTCATCTCGAGTTGTGATTGGTTAAAATCGATGAAAAAGTATGTTTTGGAAAGCTAAGACATAGGAGAACCTTATGTAAAAATTTCATAACGATTCGTTAAGTTTTACTTGACCAAGTTGATGTTTTAACACGGGTGAAATATAGGTCCGACAATAGTAAAAATCCGACAATGACCTCCGACAATGACCCCCTTCTTGAGACCATATCTTGAGTTCTAGACCTCAAAAACGTATGAGACCACTTGGGAAATCTTGGTAATTTTGTTATATACAAAAAGTTCTTCTTTGGCTCATTCCAGAAATGCACTCATTTCTCCAGAAAATTTGATTTGTGAGAAGTGGTCTAATCTCGGATTAAAATGAACACAGACACTTTGTGAATTTTTATAAAATATCAAACGACCTCCAAAAATCATAAAAATTTTACAGAAAGTACATAACATATGTAGGAACTTTGTGTAATAATTTCAGAAGGATTTGATAACGTTTACTATTTTAGATAAAAATCACAAATAATCCGTGAATGTATTGTCGCATAAAAACTAAATTCCATGAATACATACTGTCGTATAAATAAACTCCATGAATACATATTGTCGTATAAATAAACTCCGTGAATACATATTGTCGTATAAATAAACTCCGTGAATACATATTGTCGTATAAATTAACTCCGTGAATACATATTGTTGTATAAATAAACTCCGTGAATATCATTAACACAACCAAGTCCGTGAATATCTTATTGTCGCATGAACAGTGCCCGTGAATACCTTATTGTCGGAATTGATTATCAGATGATTATCCCCTTCGATTATCGCATGAAACCATATTGTCGTAATACCATTGTCGCATAAATTTTTATTTCCGAAAATCCTTATACATAGGTACAATAATTGGACAATCAACAACAAATACATTAATAAGTATACAACACCGCAAAACACATAATAATATTTGAATTGTTATTACACTTCCGTCACCAACGGGCCACACTTATTTACAAAATAATTACAAAAGTACAAACAAACACTTGGACATAACTAGTTGAGTGGACAACTAGCATGAATGATCCTTTGAGACATTCACTTATACATACAACCTTATATGCTTAGGGCATTAGAAGGTTGCGGGTTCGCGGAACCTACGGATTTCTACTGCTTTCAGACTGTACATTTATTAAGTTAAACGCTTGCTCACTTGACTCAGGTGAGTCTTACAGCCCCACTTTTACCGTTTTACTTATGGGGTGAGATGCATTGCTTACGTTTTCTTGAACACAAGTGCTAAATTACTTACTTTTCATATACGGGCTTGCATGAGTTACTTACTAATCCACTGAAGTCCCTCCATCATAGTTTCGTTAGTTATGGACTTAAGCGCGAATATTAGTTAATGGATCCATTAGGGACTGACCCTCCCCGCCCGGGGTAGTAGCGCTACCACGAACCGTTATGTATAAACGGGCGACTTTTATTTGTTTCGTACGAGTGTTTGGATTGGGCACTCGCGGGGGCACTGTATGGTACTTGGCTGTACCAATGATTTACGGGTTAAGCTTCGACTATGAGCTCATGGCAACGGTATATACATATTTACTTATTATTTGCTTGGTTGCAGATACTTGATTTACACCTGCGGGCACAACTGATAAAAATCTTGTATTCAAACTATTACTTACTTAAAAACCTGTGAGATTCACCAACATTCGTGTTGACCCTTTTTAGCATGTATTCTCAGGTACACGTACGGAGTAGGATTACTCCAGGATTACTAGCTAGAGTCGCATGATTTCCAAACTGCATTTAACGGAGATTCTTTGGCATTATCTTTTGTAACTATGATTATGTAATAGAATCTCCCGCTACGTATGCGGACTCTAGGGGACCTTACTTTTGTAACGAAACATTATGTTTTCAAACCCTATTTTATAATGGTATGGAACTATTCTACAAACGTCTCATTTAGAAGTCGTTTGCTATACTTTGGTGCTTGATTATTGATTAGTAACACCCAAAGCTTGCTTCCGCGCAACATTAAATTTGTTGGTGTTACAGATTCTCATGAAATGATTGACTATTGTCGTAATTAATTCAAATGGACTATCTCTCGATTCTGCCTTGTAGTTCTGAAGATGCTCTGAAGTTGTTCTCGCAAGGCCGTGAAGTCCGAAAGTGATGTAATCGACTGCTTTAGTGACAGTCCTACTAGGGTCGGTCATGGTGGTTATGTCTGTCTTAGCAACCTATCTTGGTGGTGGGTTTTTCCAGAGAGAGTATACAAACGCCAAGAATTGCAGTTTTATGTCTTCATAATTCTCGGTCTTGGGGTCTCCGTTGAATCTTCTGATGGATGTGCACAAGTCTATTTGCTGGTGCTGATGGTTGTTGAATGGAAAGTTGGATTATGAGAAAACTAGAGTAAGCTAATGAAGTATCTCCTAGCATCCTGAGTGGAATATGAACTTCGTTATGGAATTACTTTTCCGTTGTTGAATCTCCCATAGATGGATCGTAACAAAAGTAGCGATATCAAGTGGTGATTCATGTATGGCCCTAAAAGGTCGTTTGCGCCTTGATTCCTCCCAAACGAGATCACTAAGTTCTTTAATCATTAACTCAATTTGTTTTTCCATAGTGGAGTTGATAACCATAGATCCGCTTTCCTTGGAACCGAGGTGATCTTCTCTACTTAGCAAGTTAAGCATTGATGTGAGGTCATTCATCATTGAAATGTTGGCACGACTGCTCGAATGTCCAGTAGTCTCTTTCATATGTGCTCTAATGGATCCTAACATCTCCCATTAGGTTGAGGTGAATGGGATGTTAGATCTTTTAAGGGCATTGTAGATCCTAGCGTAAGTCCGTTTTTGTTGTTGACAGAATTGTAGTTCAGCAGGGGAAAGAGCCAGCATGTTGACTACGCCGCTTATTCCTCCTACTACTTTGTCAAATCTTTGGATTAATTCTTCGAGCACTTTGTGATCTATGATGGTTTTCGGTTGGTATCTTGTGCGTTTGGAATATTCCTCCAGTGTTTCTCTTCTCCTAAGATGGTTGTGGTTACTTCCCGCCATTTCTTCAGTGGTAATCGGATTAATTGGCGGTATGCTGCTTTTGTTTTCTTTTTCCATCTTTCTCATCCCAATTTCTTCCATCATTGAGTTTTTCACTGATGGAGATGCATTTTTCATCTTTTGTCCTATTCGTCGGAGGTCAATCGGAAAATATGGCATGATTGCTAGTTCCTTACTAGATTTACTTTCACTTGTTAACCTTGCAGTTTCTTTGTCCTTTGTGTTCTTGTTCATGGAGATCATGTACATATTGGCTTGGTATCCAGTGTTAGGATTGTCGATATGGAAAGTGATTGTTTCTCCCTGAGACTGCAAGCTGATGGTTTGTGTAAAGACGTTGATGATTGCCTTGGCCGTATTCATGAAAGATCTTCCAAGTATGATTGGGATGTGTACGTCTTCCTGCATATCCATTACTACAAAATCTGCCGGGTAAAGAAATTTGTCAATCCTAACTAAAACATTTTCAGCTATTCCCCTAGGGTATTTGACCCAGTGGTCAGCAAGCTGTATGGTCATTTCGGTAGGTCGGAGATTTTATAACTCAAGCCTCTAGAAAAACGAGTATGGCATAAGATTGACACTAGCTCCGATAGCTGAACATTCCTATTTGGTGTAAGAAGCTTTCTGGTTGTAAGAACATTCCTATTCAGCGGGACATTGGGTACTTCGGGTACCTTATCCTTGGTTGTAAGAAGTTTTCTGAAGTACTTTTTGGAATGAACTTCAGATATGGTATCTAGGAATTTCCTATCAAGCTTAAAAGACTTAAGCTTGTCTTTTTGTTGTTTAAGACGAGCCGGAAATGGAATGTTTACTTTCCTATTTGGTGTAGACACTAAATATATTGTTGATGGGACAATAGGAGGTTCCTTCACCGGAGATGAAATCGTAGGTAGGCTATGTGCTACCTGAGAGTCTTGAAAATGGGAAGCCTCCTTATGGCAATTAGCTGGACTATCCTGAGGTTTTGCATTAATACGTTGTGCTAATTGTCCTAATTGGGATTCAAAAGCTTTTAACAAAGTCAGTTGATCTCTTAAGATGAGATCAGCTTGGTCTTGTCTAGCCGAGATTCCTTGAATGACTTGTATCAGGGTGTCTTCAAAACTAGAGGTCTGTGAGGAAGAGGGTTCAGAAGGTTGAGGTTGGTGAGTTAGTGGGCTATTCCTAAGTGGGTTAAAGGAAGGGTTAGTATTGGGCGGAGTTAGATGAGAGTGAGGAATTTGGGCTGAGTGGTTCAAATTAGCACAATTAAGGCAGGTTTGAACTTAATAGACTTGTGGTTGTTAACTTTTCAATTCCTTAATCTCCTTGGTTAGGTCTGCCACTTGCTGAGTGAGAGTTTTGATAGCTTCATTTCCGAGTGTAGTAGGTGAATTCACTAGTGAGGGGGTGATTTTCACTGTTCCAGTCATGGTTGTGTATTGTCATTTTCTCAATAAGGCTCCAAGCGTCATCGGCCGTACAGTTCATAAAACTGCCTTAAGAGGCGGTATCAAGTAAAGGATGATGATGTGGGAAGAGACCATTGTAGAAATGCGCAACTGGTCTGAGCGCTCAAATCGATGATTTGGACATTTCTTAAGCAATCCCTTAAAGCGTACATGCATCGCAGATTGATTCGTCATGCACTTGATGGAAGTTTATGATGTTGGACCTAAACGTGGCTTGTTTTGATGGGGGGAAAAATTTGGCCAAAAATTTGGTTGCTAATTCTACCCAAGAGGTTATAGAGTTGATTTCTAGTTCCTCAAACCAGGTTTTTGCATTGATTGTGAGTGAATAGGGAAATAGGTATAGATAGACTATGTCCTGATTAACCCCAATTGGTTTAAAGGAGTTGGATAAGGAAATGAATTTGTCAAGGTGGGAGTTGGGATCATCATTTGGTAGGCCACGGAATTGACAAAGGTTTTGAACTAACTAAACAATGTGGGGCTTTAATTCAAATGAAGTTCTATCAGTTTCCGGATAGACGATTGGTCCTCCTCGACCTTCAATCAGAGGTTTAGAGTCATCAGCCAAAGTGATACGTGCGGCTGTCATAGTCTCATCGGTAGGTGGTTGACTAGTTGAAGAGATAGGGGTGGTCATTTCTAAAAGTGGTAAAAGGAAGGAAAAATAAAGAAAGACGTAGGGGTCTAAGAAATCCTAAAGGTTCACTAGTAAGTAAGTTCGTCTTAACGCCTAAGGATCGTACAGTTGGTTCCCCGGCAGCGGCGCCAAAAACTTGATGCGTCACCATCAGTCGGTAAGGATTTTACCCTTGTCGTTGCACCGGCTACTGGCGACGGGCATCAGTGAGTGTTTTAAATTAGTAATTACGGGGCCTAAGTTTTCCCTAACAATGCTAATCCTAAGGGTGAGCAAGTGGTAGGTATGACCTAGAGTCGTTCTTCAAACCGACTGAATTGAAACTAAGGCGTGACAGATGAGGGCTTTCAAACTAGTGAAGGGTTTATAAAATAGCGGGGGAGTTTTGGTTTTTCTATTAACTAACTTAGGCAAGTAAATAAATAAAAGCGAAATAAAAGTAAAAGCTAAAGCAGATAAATAAAGATAGTTATTGCTGAGACTTCGTTAATTAAGTTATGGGATGATGTTTGGAGAAACTATTTTGAAAGATATTAGTTAATTATCATTCTTGAATACTTGTATGTAAACACTATGTTCCCTACTAATTAAGAATCCATTAGCATGTCACACCAGGAGCTAGGTAAAGGTAACATTACAAAGTATTTAGAATAATAAGCAAAATCTAAATTATGGTTTAATAATACTTTCATATGAATGGGAACAAAATCTTAAGGTACTAGACATAACTGAATCATATAACGATTCCTCATCATCCTAACAGATTCGTATATTTAAAAAGTTCATTTATGACTTTAAACTAGCCCTTCCTTAAGACTACCCAATAAATCTCCTAATTATCCACAGCGTTCCTCACTTAAATTGGTTTCGCCGCTTCAAACCTTGGCCATGTCTTGTCCTACAATAATCCCCCATGTAGAATTGCGGTTCCATAGTTTCATACCTTTGACAAATTATATTGACATAGATGACTGACTACCTTTCAATTGGACGTCGTTAAAAAGGTGTTGTAATCACGTTTATTGGTGGAAAGGCGATAGATTAAATTGAAGTTTAAAAGTCTATTTAGAAAGGTTAATTAAACTAGGTTTCTCATTTTATATGTTAGTGCGTAATATAACTACCTTCGTTTACTCGACTTCCATACATTTCTACTCCACCTTGAAGTGTTTCCAGTACTATATCGAATAACAGTCGAATATGGGCCATCATATTACTTCGTAATATTGTACCATTTCGTAATATGACTACCTTAGGTCGTTCCTCGACTTCCATACATTTGTACTCCACCTTGAAGTGTTTCTAGTACTATATCGAGTAACAGTCGAATAGGGGCCAACATATTACTTTACGATAATTAAGACCGTTTATATTTTACCACTATGATGATCCTAAGGCAACAATCAAACAAGAACATGCAATAAGACGATCAAAGTGATACTACCGATCTTTAATATTTAGTTATAAATCATCCCATAATTAATTAACTACATCGCAAGCAAACACAACAAGTATACTACTCTCTAATCATGGCAATAACTAAATCTAGCAAAATCAATATAAACGTAATTAATTAAGATAGATAAGGATTAGAAAGCACCAGGATTAAATGCGGGAGAAAGTAGACTTGAATTAATTGACACAATTCCAAGCTTACACCGAAGATTTACAATGCATTCCGTACTTTCCTTCTATTCTAAACAAGCTCCTAAACTAGCTTAAAACTAATTTTTAGTAAGAAAATAGAAAGAAAGTAGAAGCAATATCTAAAGAGAAGTATATTGTTCTAAGAATGGTGTGTGTTGAAATGAAGCCTCATACCTCCTATTTATAGGTAAATCCGGCTCACGTTAGCATCTTGGGGAGCACATTACAAAAAGGTGGAAAAGGTGGTGCACCAGGTACGTACGTTCGCGGAAAGGTGTGGCACCGGTACGTACAATCGCGTAAAGGTGTGGCACCGGGTACACAAAAGGACCAAAAAGTGGAAATGGGATGGGTGGCAGGTGGTCGGTGTCGCCCTACCTGTGGCCGGCGGCGGCTGGCCTACCCCCGCCCCGGTTCGCCGTCTTTTGTTCCGTTTCTTAGTTTGTGCGTATTTTCTTCGTTATGTGTCCATTTGCGTCGATTCTTTTTGCGTTGGATTCGTATATCAAAAAAAATATTTTGATATAAATAAATCCCCGAGATGGGTTTCCTATCTCTAGATATTGTGTACGAATCATTTGAATTTTCCGACGGGCGTAGAATCTTCATTCTTTATCCATTTTTGTTGACTCTTCTTCTGTTAGACTCGTATTTTGAAAATGAACATCTTGGATAAGATGGATGATGATGATGATGGGCAATTTAGTCTTTAAATCTTGTCTTGATGCCTTGAATCTTTAAACGTGCGTGGAATCTTCGTTTTTCATCCGTTTTGCTTGATTCTTATCGTGCATCTTCATTTTGATCTTCTTGGCGGATTCTCTTTGATTTTGATGTTATTCGAGTTAAAATGCTCAGAATCGTTCCAGAATGAGAAAGATATCGGTAGTAAAAACGTGACTTTTTACGCGATATCAGTGTCGGATTCCATCCGAATATGAAATGCAGATTTAATGAAATCGCGTACGTGTGTATATATATAACCATATACAAAATGATACTCATAATTAGCCATAAACATAACTAATTACGGCTATTAATACAATGATTAGGTACTAAGTACTAGCCCTAATTTGGCGGGTGTCACATTCTCCCCTTGTTAAGAGAATTTCATCATGAAATTTAGCTCTGAGTCGTAGATGGAGTGGAGTCTGTGAATAACTGTGGGTACTTGAGTCGCATTTGGTCTTCCCGTTCCCAAGTGAAGTCCGGACCATGCCGCGAATTCCACCGGACTTTAACGATGGGAATACGACTTTGTTTCAACTGTTTGACCTCACAGTCCATGATTTATACTAGCGTCTCGATGAAATGAAGTTTATCATCGATATGGATTTCGTCAAGAGGGATAATGAGTGTCTCATCAGACAGGCATTTCTTAAGATTAGAAATGTGGAATGTGGGATGCACGCTACTAAGCTCGGATGGTAGCTGCACCCGATATGCCACTGGACCAATCCTTTCATGGATTTCAAAAGGTCCAATGTACCTGGGATTTAACTTCCCGCGTTTGCCGAAGCGGTTGACACCTTTCCAAGGTGATACTTTCAAGAGTACTCGATCCCCAACTTGGAACTTGAGATGTTTGCGTCTCATGTCAGCGTAACTTTTCTGACGATCACGCGCGACTTTGAGTCTGTTTTGTATACCAATGATCTTTTATGTGGTTTCGTGAATGATTTTTGGACCAGTGAGTTGGCTGTCTCCCACTTCGGTCCAACAAAGAGGTGATCGGCACTTACAACCGTATAGTGCCTCAAAAGGTGCAGCTCCAATACTGGTATGGTAGTTGTTGTTGTACGAAAATTCACACAATGGTAGATGATGTTCCCAGTTTGCAACGAAATCAACTACACAAGCTCATAGCATGTCTTATAGTGTTTGTATGGTTCGTTCGCTTTGGCCGTCAGTTTGTGGATGGTATGCGGTACTCATATCTAGACGAGTACCCAATAATTTCTGAAGTGACCGCCAAAAGCGGGATGTGAAACGATTATCTCTATCAGAGATAATTGAGATGGGAACGCCGTGTCGGGACACAATCTCTTTCAGATAGATTCGTGTGAGGCGTTCCATTTTATCGGTTTCTTTAATGGCGAGGAAATGAGCAGATTTTGTGAGACGGTCGACGATCACCCAAATGGTATCACAACCGCTCGGTGTTTTTAGGAGTTTTGTGATGAAGTCCATAGTGATCTGCTCCCATTTCCATTGGGGGATTTCAGGTTGTTGAAGCAAGCCGGAAGGTTTTTGGTATTCGGCTTTGACCTTGGAACAAGTAAGACATTTGCTGACATACGTGGCGATTTCAGCTTTCATGTTAGGCCACCAGTATAGTTCCTTGATGCCATGATACACCTTATCAGATCTAGGATGTATAGAATATTTGGACTTGTGAGCTTCGTCCATCACCAAGTCCCGAAGGTTTCCAAAACTAGGTAACCAGATTCGGTCAGAGAAGTACCTAACTCCGTTAGGTTTGATGTCAAACTGTTTATCCATGCCTTGTAAGGCTTCGCTTTTGATGTTTTCAGGTTTCAAGGCTTCGAGTTAAGCTGTGAGAATTTGGATGTTTAGGTCGTTATGAATAGTCATACTGAGGGCTCAGACTCGAAGTGGTTTTGATCGTTCTTTTTGACTGAGGGTATCGGCAACAACATTTGCCTTCCCTGGATGGTATTTGATTTCGCAATCGTAATTGGTGAGCAACTCGACCCATCGGCGTTGCCTCATGTGGTCGTTAAAGATTGTGGTCGGTAAAGATTGTGCACTTAGTGCCGTAAAGATAATATCTCCAGATTTTGAGAGCGAATACGACAGCTCCAAGTTCGAGGTCATGGGTAGTGTAGTTCTTTTTGTGAATTTTCAGGTGTCGAGAGGCGTAGGCAATGACCTTGTCTCGTTGCATCAACACGCAACCAAGACCTTGGTGGGAAGCATCACAGTATACCACGAAGTCATCGTTACCTTCGGGTAAGGATAGAATAGGAGCACTGCAAAGCTTTTGTTTCAAAAGTTGTAAAGCTGACTCTTGTTTATCTGTCCAATCGAACTTCTTGTCTTTTTGAGTCAGTGTGGTGAGAGGTTGGGCTATTTTTGAAAAATTCTCAATGAAACGCCGATAGTACCCAGCAAGACCCAAGAATTGGCGTACTTCGGTTGGCATAGTAGGTGCTTGCTAGCACTTGATAGCCTCGAATTTTGAAGGATCAACATGAATTCCTTGACTGTCAATCACGTGTCTAAGGAATTCAATGGTTTGCATCCAGAACTCACACATAGAGAATTTAGCGTATAACTCCTCATGTCTGAGCAACTCTTGGATGGTTTTGAGATGCTGCGCATGTTCCTGTTCGTCGCGCGAGTAAATGAGGATGTCATCAATGAATACAATGACAAACTTATCAAGATATGGTCTGCACACTCGGTTCATAAGGTCCATGAATACAGCCGGTGCATTCGTTAAACCGAATGACATCACTTGAAACTCGTAATGCCCGTAGCGAGTTTGGAAATCAATTTTTGGGATATCAGAGTCACGAACATGAAGTTGATGCTAACCGGACCGTAGATCGATTTTTGAATAAAAGCTTGATCCCTGGAGTTGGTCGAACATGTCATCAATACGAGGGAGTGGATAACGGTTCTTGACGGTGAGTTTGTTGAGTTCGCGGTAGTCGATACACATTCTGAAAGAACCGTCTTTCGTTTTCACGAATAAGACCGGAGCTCCCCAAGGCGAAGAACTCGGTCGGATGAATCCCTTATCCAGGAGTTCCTGTAATTGAGTAGACAACTCCTGAAGTTCGGATGGGGCTAAACGATAAGGTGCTCGTGCCACGGGTGCTGCACCGGGCACAAGATCGATGGAAAATGATACCTGCCTGGGTGGTAGAAGGCCAAGTAATTCCTCAGGAAAGACTTCTGGAAAGTCTCGAACGATGGGCACCTCCTCAAGTCGCTTCTCCCCTGACTTTTTCTCCATGATGTGTGCGAGGATTGCCTGATAACCCTTTCTCAAGTACTTACGGGTTTTTATGCATGAGATGATATTAAAGTACTACCGGTGACGAGAGGAATACGAATGATTTTGTCGTAACAGACGATTTCGGCTCGGTGCTTGGACAACCAGTCCTTGCCAACAATGATGTCGAAACTTCCGATTTTGACGGGTATGAGGTTGATGGGGAAAGGTTCATTTGCGAGGGTTAAATTGCAATCAGGTTGTTGTCCCTTAACCTAGGATCTAGAACAGCTTTAATCAACCAATCGTGTGGCGGAATCACACAATTGAATTAACTAATATGAAACACAAATCGAAACAATAAGGAATTGAGTAATAATGATTTGTATTGAACTATCAAATGCTTACTAGCTGGTTTACAGAACGTTTAGTAGACAAATTGAGCTCAGGTTTTGTCCAACCCTCGCAATGAGCCGTGATGGCTCTATTTATACAAACAGATCGATCCTGCGACACTTGCTACGTGTCGCAGATCATAACCCTAGTGCGACACTTATTAAGTGTCGCCTGAATGCGACACTGGATAAGTGTCGCTCAAAACAGAAAATAATCTATTTTTCTAATCTAAACTATTACAGACTCAAGACCAACTGATAGACACTCTAATATGACTCAACAAACTCCCCCGTGTCTTCAGCTTGGTCTCTAAAATGTTTTCAGTATCAAATCCAGTCTGCCGGAAGATTCCCACCTGCATGAATTCCCTTAGCTATGCAGAGATCCACAACTTTCTGAAACTTCACAGCCTCTTCTTGATCAATCATTTCATATTGCAGTCTATTTTCATGAAGAGCTTGAAGATCATCTTTAGACATATTAATAAGGCTAAGAGGATCAAAAACTTTAAGTGTACAGCCATTAACATGTTTCCATTCTCTAGCTTCACGTCCTGGTCCTTTCTGAGAAAAATATTCAATAACAGCTTCTCCAGAAACCGTGTCATACCACCAGAACCTAAAATTTCCCAGCACATCCAATGGTAACTTTTCAAATGGCACTTGGGTAAGGTTCTTGGTTGGAGGATAATGATAACCATATATGGGTTGACGCGTCCTCGGATCCAGCTTCTTTTTGTTAGAGAATCGAATCCCCATCACTGGTCGAATCCACTTAAATTTCTTTGAGTTGATTTCTCGACGCAGGATGTTCTGAAAGAATTCAGCTTCACGATTATCAGTGGGATTGATCATATTCAACTGAGCTAGTCTATTCAAATCAACCTTCGGCAATGTGGTCAGATGGTCTAACCTTGCCTTAAAGTATTGAATGCCATCCTTTCTTTTGATAACAAACAATCTAAAATCAGCATCAAATTTCCATGATTTTATTAGCCCAGATAGATCACCGCGAACAGAATATGCTCGGCATCTTTTTAGCTCGGGCGTTGGAGGCAATATCCATTCTGGATACCTTTTAGGTTGAGCAGTGGACGTTGAGGTACCAGCAGAATGAGAAGAAGGTTCGGTAGAGGCTGCAGGAGAAACAGCAGGAACGGTATCATCATCTGATTCTACCTCCTCATATGGATTTTCTTCGAACACATCTTCATCAGAGACTACGTCAGGTTCAAATTCCACTTCTTCATCAAATATGCTCGGACCCCTATCCTCAGCAGATGCCCCAAATACTAGATTTTGTAGATATTCTAGATTTGCATGTGAGTAATCAACATTTAATGGCATTGGTTAACCAGGAACGTGAGAAGAAGACGCAAAATAATCCAAACTGATATTTTCATTAACATCAGAATCATTAATTACATTTACATTTTCTTGGCCTGTGGTTTCCGGTTCTAACTCCCCCGGAACCACAGCCATAGTTTCTAATTCTAACACACGACACTCAAGTTCCGGTACACGAGCAGCCGTGGTCTCTAGCTCCAAAAGTCTTGACGCTTGAACCTGTATAAGAGCTTGTTGATCGTGAAGCATCTGGTTCATTTGCGCCATATCTTCCATCAATTTCTTTAAGAATTCCAGCTGGGGCTGAATATCATCAGAAGCAGCAGTCGAGGTTCGTTGACGACGTTGCTGAGGAACATCATCGGATTCTGTGTCCGAAGAATCCCTAACCCGCTTACCCTTATCAGCAGCGGAAGATGTAGCAGCAGCAGCAGGTGTAGAAGTTGGAAAATTTTCAATATCGACCAAAACTTCTTCCAAAACCGCTTCATCAACTTGTGGTGGTGGAGCTGCAACATCAAGAAATCCATTATCCGGCGGAGGCATATATTCTTCATCAATCACGTGGCCGAATAATGGAACATCAGGCAGAGCTGCCTGACCTTTTGGAGGTGTTGCACAATCTCCAAAAACCCTGACCAGCATTGGAGTCAAGGTCAGAATTGACCTTGGGTCAGGCTGAATCCCTAGATTAAGGGAATTCAGAATCAGTTGCAAAAACCGTGGATATAGAAACCACATATTATCTCCAGCTCGGAGATTATCCACTAGATGCCCAAAAATATATCCGGAGTAGTTGAAAGGTTTGTTGTAAACCAATCCTAGCATCAGAGAGATTGTGTCGTAACTCATTCCGTCAAATCCCGCCTTACGTGGCGAGAGACACACAATAATAATGTGTGCCAGGTACCTCCAGACTCTACTTAAATGCTGTTTCCTATATTGATCAGGAGGAATAGCTGGATAGCCCATACGCTGAAGACCTCCAGCAATGAAACTATTCTCAAACTGAGTTGGAAACTCAGAATCGTCATCAAAACCCAAAACCTCTCGTATCGTATCCTCCGTAATTTCGATACGATGACCAAAAACAGTTGATAAGATCCTTCGATAATCTCCTTCTGTGTTAATCACAGCATTCGCGTAAAATTCCTCGATCTGATTCAGGTAGATTGGACAAGATGCAGTGATAGCATGATGAATCCTCGATCGACGCAAAAATTGGATCATCGGATGAAAAGGAATTGAATTGGCATGCGTATCGTCAAGAAAAGCCACCACATTATGTCGTGGTTGTGTACGGCGAGCGTAAATAGCTAAGTTTGCCATCTGCACAAAAATAAGACATAGATAATACACAAAGAAAGGTTATACTGTTAGAACACATAAAGTATAAACTTATCTTTCAAAATTACCTTCAGGCGACACTTAAGTAGTGTCGCTAAATAAAGTAGCAACACTTGAGTGAGTGTCGCTCAATAGTCAAAAATTTACTATGCGACACTTAAGGTAAGTGTCGCAGCATTGCAAATCAAAGGCGACACTTAAGAAGAACTGTAGGCGACACTTAAGCTAAGTGTCGCAATAGACAAGGCGACACTTAATCCAGTGTCGCAACCAATTGATATTCATTTAACAGCGACACTTAAACAAGTGTCGCGTTACAGTAAAGCGACATTCATACAATTGTCGCGTGACAGCTAGGCGACACTCAAGTTGAGTGTCGCAAAAGACAAGGCGACACTTAATCAAGTGTCGCAACGAATTGATGTTAATTTATCTGCGACACTTACTCAAGTGTCGCGTAACAGCTGGGCGACACTCAAGTTGAGTGTCGCAGTTTGTGTTTGAATTACCAAGATGCGACACTCAAGGCAAGTGTCGCTGCGAGTGTCGCAAAGATGAACACGAACCCAGAAAATATAGCCCAGAATTCAAATTTTTACAAAAGTTCAAAAACTAAGCTAAGCTAGGGTAATAACTTGGAAGATATATGTATATCGAAAGTAATACACACTATATTAACCATTTATACACATTAAATCGTTCTAAATCATCCAAACCCTAAAAACCGTAACTATCACTTACAAATTATCACTAAATAATGAATGATTTTGATTGAAATGAGTACCTCTGTGTTCGTGTGAAGTAGAAGAAGAAGATGCAAAGCACAGATCTCAGAAATCACAGAGAATTTGCAGCAAGAAGTGAAACAGAGCAAGTGTCGCTAGATCGAGAGCGAGTGTCGCAGATTTTGAGTGAGTGTCGCAAAGTATGAGTGAGAATAAATGTCGCAGGGAGGTGTTTATATACTACACACTATAGGCGACACTCAGTGCGACACTCGATGCGACACTCAGTGAGTGTCGCAGACTCAGAAAATTTTTCAAAATTTTGAAAAATTTTCTAACTTTTTCAAACTCTTTCACGATTCGGTTTTGGCTATTCAGTGACATTTGACTTTAAGTAAAACAAAATATTTGAAGATAATTACAGCTTAATTAAGAATGCAAAACGAATACACTATTTTTGGTGACAGGATTGTTTTTGGTCTGGTTAGGGATCATATCAAGTCACCATACATTAATTTGCATATATTTATCGTTATTCAGATTATCAGTATACTTTGTCCTTTTTAAATTTATAAAAGATATTTAAAATAAATTTAATAACACAGAGTTCAAGACGATTGTTCATATAATTATCCACTTAAACAGCTAACCTTCATTCATCTGAGATAAACTTTATTGTTATCATGTTTAATCTTCTGCAGTTCACACATATGACATACCCCTAACATTTACATATGATTTATTTTTATATTAAGAAAAATTATATAAAACTTATTTTTAAGAATCAAGACATTGGTGACAGGTCTGTACTTACGTACAACAGAGCGACTTATCTTGATTCAGGTTTAAGCACAATCAATTTTCGTCAAGTCATTGGTGACAGGTCTGTACTTATGTACAACAGAGCGACTTAACTTGACTTAAGTGTTATTTTAAAGCAATTTGAAGCTCTAAGATTTTGCAAGTTTTATTAACTCACATTTATTATAAGATATAGTACCAGAGACCAGGTCTGTACCGACGTACAACAAAGGAAGCCAATACTATATCCCCCAAATAAGTTAATATAAAATTTCAGAATGTAAAAATTGTCCATATGAAATGTAGGAATTAAGACACACAGTCGTACGTCATATGATGTTTACTACAGAAAATTAACAAGTAGTTGATGTTAATACTTAATATCTCAGAGAACAAATAGAAAGTTGCCTATGAACATATCATATGATGAAGCTAAGTGTTAAGAAGTTAATGAGAAATATCTTAAATAAACCTACTGATACATCAGAGATAACATTTAACATTTGCATTTCGTGAATGATGCTTAATGTACTATCATATCCCAAGTTGTTTACAGACACAACCCAACGTCTTTTTATAGATGTAGCAATAATGCATTACTTTAATACTAAGAAGTATAAAGTGTGGCTCTTGCAATTTTTATTTTTTATTTTATTTTTTTTTTAAATGAAAATCAATGTCACTGTAACGATTTAAAAAATCGTAAGCCAAGCATAGAAACTAATTCATCAAAACGAGAGCGGGAAAAGGCCTTAGTAAACAAGTCAGCCTTTTGCTTAAGTGTTTCTATTTGGATAAGGTCAATAAGGTGTTTCTCATAGCAATCCCGTATAAAGTGAAATCTAATCTCTATGTGTTTTGTTTTAGAGTGCTGTACGGGATTGCGTGTGATAGATATGGCTGCAGTGTTATCTATATGTATAGGAGTAAGAGTTAAGATGAAACCATAATCGCGAAGTTGATGCTGAATCCACAGAACTTGTGAACAACAGCTGGCAGCAGCGATATATTCAGCCTCGGCTGTAGAAGTTGAAACGGTTGTCTGCTTTTTACACTGCCATGACACTAAGCGCGGTCCAAGAAACTGACATCCACCAGATGTGGACTTCTTATCCTTGTTGCATCCGCCATAATCTGAATCTGAATAAGCAGTCAGAGTGAAGTCGTCTTCATTTGAGTACCATAGACCTAGAGTGGGTCTATATTTGAGATACCCAAAAATCCGCTGAACTGCCTTCATATGAGAAACCTTCGGGTGAGCTTGGTACCTGGAACACAAAGAGACAGCAAAAACAATGTCTGGTCTTGAAGCAGTAAGATACATAAGACAACCTATCATTGAACGATAGTCCTTCTCATTACAATCATCATCTTCCTCAGCAGGTCCAAGTTTGTGAGATACCTCAATGGGGGTTCCATAAGTCTTACAATCATGCAAATTATACCTAGTCAACATGTCATTGACATATTTAACTGATGGATATAAATGCCTTTGTCAGATTGCTCAACTTGGACACCTAAAAAGAATGTAAGTTCTCCCATTGCACTCATCTCAAACTCAGACTTCATAAGTTGCTCAAATTCCTTGCAGAGAGCATTACTTGTAGAGCCAAAGATGATGTCATCTACATATACCTGCACAAGTAACAAATCGTTTTTGGACCTTTTTGTAAAAAGAGTGCTGTCAATCTGTCCTCTTGAGAATCCATGCTTGAGTAGATGTGTAGACAGCCTCTCGTACCAGGCTCTTGGTGCTTGATGAAGACCATACAAAGCCTTGTCTAACTTGCAGACATAATCTGGATGTACCGAGTCTTCAAATCCAGGAGGTTGCCGAACATAGACTTCCTCCACAACTTGCCCATAAAGAAATGCACTCTTTACGTCTAGTTGATAAACCCGAAAACCTTTAAATGAAGCATAAGCCAAAAATATGCGAATCGATTCCAGTCTAGCAACAGGGGCGAATACTTCATCGTAGTCCAATCCCTCAATTTGTGTAAAGCCTTGAACTACTAATCGAGCCTTATTCCTAACCACTACACCGCGATCATCCTTTTTCACACGATATACCCAACGAGTTCCAATTGCATGGACACCCTTGGGTAGAGGGACTAATTCCCAAACTTTCAGCTTCTCAAATTGATGCAGTTCTTCTTGCATCGCTTCGACCCAATGTGGGTCCTTTAATGCATCAGCTGTTTTCTTTGGTTCAACTTGAGATAGAAAACATTCTTCCATCTCAGTGACAAGACATTCCAAGGAGGCTGTGGGAGGTACTTCAGAGGTTGAAGTAGACGTGTCGGTCACAGCCAATTGATGTCTAGTTTGAACACCTTTACTTAACTCACCAATGATATTATCAGTGGGGTGAGTTTTATGAATCCGAGTCTGTGGAATTGGGTTAGGCACAATAACTAATTCCAAATTATTGAGATCTCCTTCAGTAGCATTTGACTCAGATGGAGGATTGTTGGCTTCAACATTGTCTTCTGAGGGACTAGCCATATTTAACGGTTGAGGAGATGGAGAATCTGTTGTTGGAATGGATGCATCAACTGATGGTGTTGATGCTGAGGTGGAAGATGTATTAGATTGGACAGTTGGTGTGTGATCTGCATTAATATCTAAACCATGTAGAAGAGTAACAATAGTTTCTTCATCATCAACATTCTCAGGTGTTGGAATATTGAATGAATCAAAAAAGCTATCGTATTGAAACAGATTTTCTTGTCCTTTGCCTTCGGGAGGAGCCGTATAGCGTAAACACTTGACTTCATAATGCTCCTCCATACGCTTTGTAGATAAATTATAAACTCTCCTATTAGGAGAATTTACAGAATATCCCAAGAATATTCCATCCATTGATTTTTCACCAAACTTGTCCTTTTGAGTTCGTAACAGTATGGTGCAAGGACAACCAAAGGGTTCCAGAAATTGTAAATTTGGTTTACGGTTGTTAAACAGCTCATAGCATGTCTTGTTTTCCTTTTTAACCGTCAAAACCCTGTTCAAAACAAAACATGCGGTATTTACCGCCTCTGCCCAAAAAGTGATTGGAAGCTTAGAGTCGGATAACATAGTACGCGCAGTTTCAATAAGAGTCCTGTTTTTGCGTTCAGCGACACCATTTTGTTGAGGTGTATAAGCAGAGCTGAACTGATGATGAATACCTTTCCTTAAACAGTACATCTCAATGGTTTTGTTTTTGAATTCCGTTCCATTATCACTTCTAATCTTCTTGATTCTTCTTCCACACAAGTTCTCCAACTTGTCAAACAAATATATTAATATCTCGGGGACTTCATTCTTTGTAGAAAGAAAGTACACCCAAGAAAAGCGAGAGTAGTCATCAGTGACTACTAAGCAATAAGTACTGCCTCCCATACTCCTTTTATTAACCGGCCCAAATAGATCCATGTGTAATAGATCTAGGGGCGATGTATTGGAGTTCACCTTTTTCGACTTATGGGACTGCTTGTGTTGTTTTCCTTTAAGACAGGAAACGCAATTATCATCCAAACTGAATGTGAGTTTAGGCACACCAGTAACAAGCTCATTTTTTACAAGATAGTTCATCTTGCGAAAATTTATATGTCCCATTCGCCTGTGCCATAAAAGGGAATCCTTTGGAGTAGCCCTGGACACTAGACATGTATGCTCTGATGTAGTAGTTGATACAGTACTCATGTCAAGTATATACGTGTCTTTTTTTCTTGGTGCTCGAATAAGCACCCATTCCTCAGGCACTTTATAGCCTGGTTTGAGTATTAGGCATTCAGTATCTGTGAACATGGTTGTGAACTTTTTATCACACACTTGTGATACGCTGAGAAGATTGTAGTTTAGTTGTTCCACGTAGTTCACATTATCAAAACTCACTGATCCATTAGTGAGTGTTCCCCGACCTGTAATTTCTCCACCTTTATTGCCAGCGAATGCAACATATCCCCCTTTTACAGGTTGAACATCAGATAGAAGAGATATGTTGCCAGTCATATGCCTTGAACAGCCACTGTCTACATACCATTGACTCTTGATAACTTCTTCAGATAGCTGTAGGCACATGAAAACAAAGAAATTAGTTTGAGTGTGAGACCCAAGCCTTGATGGACTTGGGTCTGCCAGCATCATCCATAATAACCACATCAGTGAGTACATGGTTTTTCAAAATTTCAGGTTTTGTAACTGATGTGGTATTATATGATGAAGAGTCTTCTTTGGACTCTTTGACTCTCCAGACCTGAAGAGGTTTGGATGGTTGCTTTTTGACAAGAACTTGCTGATCACAGATAGGTGTAACCGGCCTTTTCTTGCCAGTTTTCTTGACAGGTTTGGAAGATGAGGAATTGTGCCTAGGTTGAGGTTTTGAAAAAATTTTATAAACTGAAGATCTAGGCACTGTCCTTCCAAACCTTTGTCTTGAAAGCAACGGACAAAATCTTATCAAATGGCCCTGTTTCTTGCAGTAGAAACAGAATCTTCTTTCAACAACCGATTGAAATTTAGATTGCATAACTGATGAGTATTTGATATTTCTTTTTACTGTGCAAACACATTGAAATGTGCAAGGTGAATTGACACGTGAGAAAGATGGTGAATTACTGTTGAAATTATTTGAGATTGGTTTAGAAGAAATTGATTTATTATTAACAAAATTTGATTCCTTCTTAACCTTGGGAATAGCCTTAGATTTAACTTTTAGTGAAGGGATTTCACTACACGGTTCATTTGTAATTATCAAATTTTCAGGCTTTTTGTCCATTTTTATCACCTTTGTATCAATCTCATCAGTTACATCCTCAATTTCAACTACTTCTTCTTTAATCGCAGGAAGTGCAGGAACTTTCTTTTCTTTCTTTTGGGAGATGGATTTATCTCCTTTCACAGATGAAACCAAAATAACTGGTTCTTTAACAGATGACTTGCCTTCTTTGTCAGTTGAAGGCACAAAGTTTTTAATGTCATCCTTCGATGGCATAGGTTCATAGTTAGCTGGGGGAGGTACCGCTTGGTATCCTATCCCTGACTTACTTTTTGTATTGATCCTTTGTGTAGGGATTCTAGATTTGATGATTACAAAACAAAATATGCATAAATAAAGAATGATGAAACTATAAGGACTTAATGTGTAATATTAAGTTTAATTCCTATGCAAGTTAGGTTTTCTTGTAACCCTAATATCTCTAGTATATAAAGAGATATAGGGACGTAGGAAAAGGTGTGCACACATAATGTAGACGTCTAAGGGTTTGTTTAGCCTCAAGATCAAGGTTTCTTGATCCTGTTATATTTGTATAACCGTTTTATTCTGATCAAATAAAATTGGGGCTTGTTGTGATAACATTGATGTTCTTATTATTCTGCTGCAAATTATTGTTGTCTTTGTTATCATTATATCCTAGATTAGACCTAAGAAGTCTAGAGCTTAAACGATCATACATTTTCACAATTGGTATCAGAGCAAGGTGGCTCGTTATCTAGGATCTATAAGTTTTACAAGCAAGAGAAGCCATATCGAAGAAACCCTAGAAGATTGCAAGAAAAATTCGTAATTCGTCACTTTCTGCACAGCCATGGTAAAAAATTCGGATCTCATTCGTTAACCGTTATATCGTCGTGAAATTTGAACTGAAGCTTTTTAACATATTGGCGTACATTCTGACCGGAGGAATTTTTGATCTGAGCTTTTGATTGAGAGATATTCATTGTCGAAATTGGTTGCTGAAAGTTTAGGGTTTTTCAGAACGGCAGAAGTAAAACGGTCACTGTGTCTTCGTTATCCAACGAAAGTTTATGATTTTTGGATATGTTATAGAAGACATATATTTCTACAGTGTGTAAAAATTTCATCATGATCGGATGTCTATCCAAAGAGATATTGAAATTCGAATCTGCTACAGTATGTTTTTGGTTTCTGTTTGCGCAGCTGCTGTAAATTAACTGCTGTGTGTTCGTTAACCGTTGGATCGACTTGATTTTTGGATATGTGGTTAATAAAACATTGATGAACTTCGTGTAAAAATTTGAGCATGATCAGATTCGTAATCAGGGAGATGTGTGATTCTTAATTTGTCTGCCACTGCTCGTTAGGTGCTAGCCACTGCTCAGCCACTTTGTACAAACGTTGCCACTGCTAGAAGGTTCTTCCCGCTGTTAGTACAAACTTCCCGCTGCTAGTATAAGCTTACCACTGTTAGAACAAGCGTACCACTGTTAGCACATCCTTACCGCTGTTGGTATGAAGTAGCCACTGCTTGAAGCTTACCACTGTTAATGCAGTGGTTACCACTGTTAGTGAATTTTGAAAGCTTACCACTGTTAGTGGATATTTAAAGATTACCACTGTTGATGAATTTTGAAGATTGGCACTGTTAGTGGAAAGGAGATTACCACTGTTAGTATAAAATAGTTTCCACTGTTCGTATTACTTAGTTACAACTGTTGGTTCAACTGATAGTTTGGATCTCAAATGAAATTGTATTGATTTAATGGCTTGTTCTTGAAGATGTGATTACGAAGAAGATTGATTATAGCTTATTTGATATTGTAGTTGAGTTTGACAGATTTGTATCTTATCATATCTCAAAGTGGAGGATGAAGAGCTTTGAAGATAACTTGTTTGATTTGTATGGTGACGATGAAGACTTGACAAATCTAGCAAACGTGTGAGATTAAACTTATGATGCTCAATGCTCACATTTGCTATCACTTGAAAGAGTTATGGTGGGCTTGGTGACTTATTATGGAGAATAAGGATTTTTGTCAAAGAGATCTTAAGGGGAGATTGTGATCTACTTATACATGGAATATAAGTTCGACGTCGTGAATAGTACAAGATATAAGGTACAGGTTTGGAAGATTCGACTTCTTTATCAAGTTTGTTATATTCTATTTTCTTCATCCGTGATTATTACATAGAGCCGATAGAATTTGAGATTCAAGAGATGGTGAATATATTTTAGGAGAAGCTTACTGTTTAAAGTTTCATCATCTACATGTACCACTTGAGGGGAAGTGTTTACAAGTTGCAAAAGATTCATATTTGATTATTACAAAAAGGGGAAGAAGTATATTGTTTAGTGATTTTGCAGCTTAGTATGGGTGGTGACATGTTCAAGAAGATATTAAGTCAAGGGGAAGCGTTGAAGATGGTTTCATTTATCGAGATTGTTTTGTAATATCAAATAGGGGAAGATTGTAGGGATTCTAGATTTGATGATTACAAAACAAAATATGCATAAATAAAGAATGATGAAACTATAAGGACTTAATGTGTAATATTAAGTTTAATTCCTATGCAAGTTAGGTTTTCTTGTAACCCTAATATCTCTAGTATATAAAGAGATATAGGGACGTAGGAAAAGGTGTGCACACATAATGTAGACGTCTAAGGGTTTGTTTAGCCTCAAGATCAAGGTTTCTTGATCCTGTTATATTTGTATAACCGTTTTATTCTGATCAAATAAAATTGGGGCTTGTTGTGATAACATTGATGTTCTTATTATTCTGCTGCAAATTATTGTTGTCTTTGTTATCATTATATCCTAGATTAGACCTAAAAAGTCTAGAGCTTAAACGATCATACATTTTCACACTTTGCGATTGAAGGATTTCATCAAAAACTACTGAGGAAGTACTGAAGTTAGAAACTTTACGTTTTAGATCAAGAACTTCAGTTTTAGATTCATCAAGAGCTTTTTGTAAATCGACAATTTTGTTAAGATAACTGTCAATAGCATCTTGTTGACAATAGATTTTAGCCTTTAAATCTTTTCTTTCAGTTAAGGTGGCAGTCATCTTTTTGTCAAAAATCTTTTCATTTTCTTTTAATAATTGATTTGCCTGTTTAAGTTTATCTAAATCAGAATACAGGCGAGCATTATCCTCAATATATCTGTTAATTTTACCAGTTAGTTTGATACAATTAACACAAGAAAGGGGTTCCTCAATAGATACCTCATCAGTAATCTCTGCCATAAGAGCTGTGTTATGAATGTTCTCCTCTGCATCAGTCCAGTTATAATATTCATTATTAGAAAGGAGAAGAGCTTCATTGATGTTTTCTTCAAGTTTATCAGCATCTTTAGCAGTAGAATTCTTTAACACAGAAGGCTTTGAGAAACCAGAAGGAGGTTGTTTGGACTTCTCACATTCTCTGGCAAAGTGTCCAAGATTGTGACACCTATAACATTTAACCTTGCTTTTGTCAAAGCCCAAACCCGAATCACTTTCGTCTTCCAGATTCTTTCTCCCGGTCTTTCTCAAATAACGCTTTGCCCTCCTAGTTAACATGGCAAAGTTCCATCTGATATCCATTCGTTCAAGATCATCAGGATTGATTTGATCAAAATCCTCATCTGTCAAATCAATGGAACTAGTTTTCTTTGATAGAAAACTATCGTAAGCACTCAAAAATGCTTGAAACACAACAGCATTCTCCTCAGTAGCTGAAGAAGCTTGATTACTTTTGGATTCTTCGGAAGATGAAGGCAATCTACCAGAAAAAGAATATGATCCACTGGAGACACCACCACCATTGGCGATTGATGTTTTGGGAAAGGATGACATACCTCCTCCAGATAGCAAAGCAACTCCAGAAGCAGAAAATTTACTTCCATAGATGCTCGGATCTTGAACATGGGCACTAGATTTAGTTTCTTTACGTTGCATATCTAGTGCATATGCTTGTAGTTGACCAATGAAATCATCTAGAGACAAAGACATTAAACCTTCGTCTTCTTCCATCATCATCACTCTATGATCCCATTTCTTAGGTAGAGCACTTAACAATTTCTTATTAATGTCTACAGCTTGCATAATTACTCCACCATCAGAAAGCTCACTCACAAGATGTGAATAACAAACAAACAAACCATTAAGAGACTCATTCTCCAACATATCAAACAACTCATATTGTCGTTTGATCAGTTCAAGCCTACTCTTCTTATACTTATCACTTCCACCGCATCTTCTCTCAAGGGCCTTCCACATGTCAAATGCGATGTCATGATGTTTAAACATCTTAAGAACCTCAGAAGATAAGCTCATTACAAGAGCTGAATGAACTTTTCTTTCCATGTCCCACGCTTTCTTTTCATCTGCATTTAATGCCCGAATAGATTTGGGAGGTGCAATTCCCTCAAATACCCCATCTTGCTTTGGATGTTCATACCTTTTGAGCAAGGGAATCATCATATCCGGTTCATTAAAAGAAATAAAAGCTTCAAATTTCTGTCTCCATTCAACATAATTTGAACTAGATGTAAAAATTGGAGCCTTATTAGTACTACCAGCTTCATTACTGTTCTTAAACATTTGAGCAAAAGCTTGCATCGACATAATAAATTAAACTTTAAAATGAAACTGAAAAAAAAAAAATACTCAAGCGACACTAGGAAAGTGTCGCAAACAGACAGGCGACAATAAGACAAGTGTCGCAAATGGTAAAAATTTAAGCAACGGCGACACTAAGAACAAGTGTCGTAGTGAAGTGTCGCTAGCAAGTGTCGCTAGCTAAACTAAGTGCCGCTAGCAAGTGTCGCTAGCCTAACTAGAGTTATTGTCGCTTAAAATGTCGCTAAACCCTAAAGTGACACTGAGATGAGTGTCGCTTTAAGTGTCGCAAGTGTGTTTTGCAGAACCCTAAAGGCGAAACTAAGGCAAGTGTCGCTTGAAGTGTCGCAATCGGGTGTCGCAAAAAACGAGCAGCAGCAACCCAGAAACCCTAAAGATCGTATTTTTCGAAACCCTAATAAAAAATACTTCTTCCCAGTCGAACAATACCTACAAAAACAAGTTAGAAACAATAATTTGAAGACCAAAACACTCTTTAATCCTCGTAACCTTGCTAGTGATTTCCCGAATTCAACCGAAACGAGAACCAAACTTGATTAAAACTGAAACAAAAAGCCCAACGGCTCTGATACCACTTTGTTGTCCCTTAACCTAGGATCTAGAACAGCTTTAATCAACCAATCGTGTGGTGGAATCACACAATTGAATTAACTAATATGAAACACAAATCGAAACAATAAGGAATTGAGTAATAATGATTTGTATTGAACTATCAAATGCTTACTAGCTGGTTTACAGAACGTTTAGTCGACAAATTGAGCTCAGGTTTTGTCCAACCCTCGCAATGAGCCGTGATGGCTCTATTTATACAAACAGATCGATCCTGCGACACTTGCTACGTGTCGCAGATCATAACCCTAGTGCGACACTTATTAAGTGTCGCCTGAATGCGACACTGGATAAGTGTCGCTCAAAATAGAAAATAATCTATTTTTCTAATCTAAACTATTACAGACTCAAGACCAACTGATAGACACTCTAATATGACTCAACACAGGTAGTACACTATCGGCCTCAATTAGTTTGCCATTAACTAGCTCTATAGTATATAAAGTATCTAATGCAATAGTTGTAATATCAAATAGTGGGCTGAACTCGTTCGATATGAAACTCTTGTCAGCACCAGTATCAAACAGAACAGAAGCAGATAAATTGTTGATAAGGAACATACCCGTGACCACATCAGGGTCTTGACGGGCATCCTTTGAGTAAAGTACGAAAGCTCTACCTCGTGCATTGTTCTGGTTGCCCTTGTTCTTGCGTTTCGGGCAATCATTCCTGAAGTGTCCGGTGTCTCCACATTCGTAACAGGATTGAGGTTGATTGGTGTTGGCGTTGTTGTTGGGATTGTTGTTGTTGTTCTTGGGGGATCTGCAGTCCTTGACAAGATGCTCGTACCGCTTGCAGTTGTTGCAAGGGGTACCACAAGGACCGTCATGATGGCAGTTGCACTTGGAACAAAAGGGCTTTGTCCGCGAGTAACCCTGCTTGGGTTCAATGTTGGAAGTGTAGGCCTTGATGGTGTCGGGTTTCTTGTTCTGGTTGTTGTGGTTGTCAGTCCATTTTCTCTTGTTGTTGTTGTTGGAAGATGGAGCGGATGTTTCACGACTGACAATCATTGCCATGAGTTCATGTGCCAGGCGGCACTCGGAATGGTTTCTGGTCGGGATGAGGCAACGTTCCCCAGGATATTTTCCAGGAGACCGCGAATGTACCTCTGGATGCGTTTGTGCTCGGGGTCTACCATAGATGGGCAGAGCAGAGCAAGTTGTTGAAATCAGTTGGTATAACCAATGATGTTGGTTCCCTGAACCGATAAGCGCCAGAACTCCTCCTCCAATTTCTGGAGTTCTTCGTTGGGACAGTACTCCTCCATGAGCATCTTTTTCAAATCCTCCCAGGGAATTAGATAAGCAGTGTCGATGCCTACAGAATTGGCATATGAATTCCACCAAGTGAGAGCACCTTCCTGAAGGGTATAGGTGGAGAACTTAACCTTAGTATCCTCCGCACAATTTCTGATACGGAAGACAGATTCCATTCTCTCGAACCATCTGACCAGGCCGATGGCTCCTTCAGTGCCCTTAAAGTACAAAGGTTTGCAGTTGAGGAAGTCCTTGTAGGAACATGGTCTGGCTGTAGGGTTGTTATTCAGTGTGTCTTCACTGCCAAAACTTGACTGTCGGGTAGCTAAGGCTTGTGCCACGCTTTGTGCAATAAGTTGAGCGATTTCAGTATCGCTATACTTGTGTCTTTTTGGAGGCATGGTGCTGAGAAATCAAGAAAGAGATAAGTGAGATGTTTGTATAGGATATTGACATATCACATATGTATATATATTGAGGTTATATACAACATGACAATCAACAGAATAAGATAATATGTTAAGGTTAGTAATCATTTCATGATATAAAGTTCAAATGATTACAGGATTCAGAGTTTACAAAAAGTTACAGAACCTAAAGTTACATAAGATGCCGGGAATTGTTACATCCGGTCGAATTACATAGATTTCTACATAGGTACTAACGGATTACAAGATATAGACTACACTAGTCTTGACGTAGATTGAGTTATGGCAATAGAGAAGTGAGGTGATCAACGGACTCTGCAAGCCGGATAACCATCTTGAGCGCCTCCTCGGTTTCCCGCAGGCGTGTCACGCACTGATGCAACCTTGATTGTAGAACAAAAATTTCATTTCGGTTACTGATCACTTGGTTGTGAACAGTGTCCATGGTTTCGATGGTTTCTCCCAGCTGGTCGTGAAGTGTGTCCATGTTATCCACAGTGTCTCGTGATCTTCAGAGACTTGGTTGATACGTTCAAGGGCTGTGAGTCTCTAGTTTTCACGAGTCTCCTGCAGCTCTATGTCCATTTTGCGAAATCGTTGCTCATGGTGGTTTAGCCTGGTGGCTAAAGCTGGTACGGAATAGGGGTTAGTTCGAGGTGACATAGTGGTCCCCCTAGAAATCTGTGGGTTTCGTGATCTCGGTTGATGAGAACGTGACGAAGTAGGTGGTGTTTCAGTAGGAGTGTTTGCCATTTCTGAGACAAGAACGTTTAGAAAGTGAGGTCTATATATAATATTAAAATATAGCCTAGAGTGTCTAGCACAGACAAATAATGGTCTCATTTCTCTCGTGGCCTAAGTCAACTAATGTATCCCTGTTCAACATAACCGTTTTAGGTCTCACATCATCTTCCTTTAGTTGTACATAGTTGATCAGATTATGTTAAATTAAAGTCATATGATGTAATTTCTGAGCCAGTCTTACCTAATAAGGGAATACTGCCTAACGGTCATAGTCTAGGCCCACTAAATGCAACCTAGTTCACTATAACCTTAGGCTCTGATACCAATCTGTAACACCCCGAAATCTATTGTTTGGCGGAAGCATACTTGGGGTGCTACTAATCAATAATCACAAGCACATAAGATAAAGTGAACGACTCTACATGCGTCATTTTAACAAAATACATTGATTGTAATAAAAGTTTACAAGAGTTATAAGCATTAAATAAGCTCGGTATCCTGATCTGAAAGATTCTATGGCATTACTACTTATACAAAATATAATAATGCAGAAAAATCTCTTGATGTTCGTATTTGCATGCGACTCGAGCTTTAAAATTCCTTAGTAGTCCTACTACTGCTGTGTACCTGAGATTACATGCTAAAAGGTCAGCTAAAAGCTGGTGAGCTCACAGGTGTAAATGATAAACATAATGTATGAACCACAAGATTTAATAATGTGTTTGAAATTAATCAAATCAATGTGTATATTACTGCCATGAATCCATACTTTGAGCTTAATTGAGGGGCCAGGATCCGCCTTTAAGGACCTGAGCGAGGTGCCTCCGAGAGAGTGCCTAATCTATACTCGTGTGAAAAAATGATAATGTGTCCGTTTGACATCACAGTCAAGGTAGCACGACTACCCCGGACAGGGATTGTCAATCCCATATGGTACCATACACTAACATTCACGCTAAATCCATACTAACAAACTATGTGGTGGAGGACTTTATGATTAGTAAAACAACTCATGCAGTCAATATATATTGTGTTTTGTACTTGTGTTCACATGTAAAACAAATATGAGCATGTATTCCCACCCCTGGAGTAAAAATAGTAAAATGCGGGGCTATGAGACTCACCTAATTCTGATGCGTTTATATGACAAACGTGTGTTGCTGCTAAACCAAGAAGTGATGTCCGAAGACTGTAACCTGAGGGTGTCCAAGATGCGCATTGGTTAATACATGAGTAGGTATCTCAAAAGATCACCTATGCTAGTTGTTCATCCAACTAGTTATGTCCAAATACATTGGGTTGTTTGATTGTTTGTTTGTGTTTTGAAAACATGTATAGCCCATCGGTGATGGTTTGTAATAATAATCTTACATCATTATTATTATGTGTTGTTTCATTGTATACTATTAAAGTATATGTTTCGTGTGTTGTATTGTATATAAGGGTTGAAGTATATATGTACGACTACATCGTATGTGGTTCAAAGGCTGTAAATGTTTGATACGCAGTGTATAAAGTATTTCCAAAATTTAATGATGGGGGTTCGGGGGCAGCGCCCCTGATTAGCGGGGTTCCAGGGGTGGCAACCCCTGGCGGGGTCCAAGGGGCAGAGCCCCTGGCTGGTCAGCTCAAAAATTTTTTATTTCTACTACATTGCTTTAGTGAAAACGCATTTAAAATTTGAATTTGGGATTTGTAAGTGATAAAATTTCAAGCGTTGACACTTAGTGAAAATCCATGTTTTCAAGGTTCTGATTTGTGCGACACTTGGTGCGACACTGGATGCGACACTAAGTGCGACATAGGCTGATGTGTCGCAGGTCAGGACTGCGACATAGGTCTTTGCGTCGCTATGTGCGACATCCGCAATTTAATGTGACATAAGGTGTTGTGTCGCTGTATTCGACATCTGAAAGTGTTGCGACATAAACATTTGTGTCGCTATATGCGACATAGGTAATGATTCTGCGACATAGGGCTTTGGGTCGCAAAGGCTCCAGGCCTGGTGCGACACAAAGGGTCTGGTCGGATTCCAAGGCTCGGGTTTGTGGTCAAACGACCTCGGTTTGACCCAAAGCTTTTACACAATGCTTAGAATGGTTTATAATGTTTGTAAAAATTATCAGTTGGTGGCGGAAGTACTCGAGGTGTTGGTTTTACCAAAAAGACCCAAATTGACATTTCCGACAAGGTTTCGAAATCAAGTTTTAAACATGTATTTGGACATTACAAAGTTAGATCAACAACATACAAGCAAAATAAACGAAATGCAAGAGTTTTCAAAAATGTCGGAATCTTAAAAATCATCGCGAGAGAAATCCGAAAAGATGGATGTGTTGCTTTCGTCGCGGTGATCACTTTTGCTTCAAGTCTTCTTGTGATTAGAGGTGTTTTGGTGGTGGTTTTTGTAGAGAGAGAGGGAGCCGAGAAGTAGAGAGAGGGAGAGAGAGAGATTTTGAGAGAAAAGTGAGATGATGATAATGATAGAAAGTGAAGTTGGAGTGTGGATGGGGCAAAGGGGGTGAGGGCTTGGCTCCCCCTCACCTTGGCCGGTTTTGTGGGGCCCACCCCAAGTGGGTGTGTCCCAAACTTTGTTCCCTACGTTTGTGTAACACCCCCAAATTTCGTTGATTGAGTTTAGCGGAAGCATTTAGTTAAGTATGGGGTGTGCCACAATACACAATACACGCACACGTATCAGAGCTTATGATTACAATAGAACATAATATATTAAGATGCCAAATGTAATAGTTACAAAGTTTACGATTCATCAAATTGTACAAATATAAAAGTTTTTATGTTTACAAAAGTAGATTTTCTAAATAAGAATAAAATCACTTTAGTTATACAAAAGAAATCCAAAATTTTCAAAAGTTGGCATCCTAAAGCTTCGCGGGTCGCCCTAGTTCCCTATGTGTAGGCGATTCTTACATGCGCAGCTAATTCCCTGAAAAACATAGTAAAAGTCAACAACGAGGTTGAGTGAATTCACAGGTTTTATGTTTGCAATAGTTGAATCAAGTTTGTAAGCACAGTCGTTGAAATAAATACGTTCATAAATAGTTATTTCCATAATAGTTAAGTAAACATTTTGTGGAATGTTATCCAAATACAATTCAGTTGGGATGTTGCCCAAAATACAGTTTACGTGGGATGTTACCCAAAATACCGTTTACGTGGGATGTTACCCAAAATACAGGTTGCAATACGTTGCTGGTCATTCTCCATCGTTTCCAAAATAGTACCGGTCATTCTCCGGTCAAAAACGCACGGGTCGTTCTCCCATCCAACTCTGCCAGTCGTTCTCTGTCAATAAATACTGCTGGTTGTTCTCCGGTCAAAAGATGCATGGGTTGTTCTCCCGTCCACTTGGCCAGTCGTTCTCTGGCACTAAAATATGTTGATGGTCGTTCTCCAACGTTTACATAAAAGTACCGGTAGTTCTCCGGTTTACCAAACAAGGTTTAACAAGTTTATAGTATGAAAATGTTGTTTCATAAATACTAGTTTTGTTGTATGAGTTCAACAGTTCAAAGTACTCAAATCGTGCGAGTAAACAAGTAGGATAAACAATCATGTAAGCAAAAACAGTTATGGCAATCAATAGAGCAGTTGACTATGTTTCTCACCACAGGTTGAAAGCGGTAAAACAGTTAAAAGTGGGGTTGTGAACTCACCTGTTGAGCTAAGTAAAGTTGCGAGCGCTAGCAAAGCCTAAATCCAAGTAGGTCACTAACGTCCTAAACGTAGGAATAATCATATAAGCTATTGGCTAACAGTTTAACCATGTTACTCGTTTATTCATAAAAGATCCTTGTTTATTTTGTAAGTTCAACATGAGACGTTGGTGATATTTTGTGAAACGTTTCAAGGTGTAATTTATTGTTTCATGGTGTTTAATAAGGTATGAAATTGTATACGGGGGTCCGGGGGCAGCGCCCCTGGTAGCAGGATCCAAGGGGTGGCAACCCCTGGCATGGTCCAAGGGGCAGAGCCCCTGGCTGGGGTTGAGTTGACTCGAGTCCAAGGGGTAAACGAAAATTTTTATTTCTACTATGTTGCTGTAGTGAAAACGCATCCGAATTCTAAATTCGGAGTAAAATCAAGTGGTAAAATCTGGTTCCGACACTTAGTGAAAAACATGTGTTTTTAAAGTTCTGAGTTTTGCGACATAAGTACTGTGTCGCTAAAAAGTTCTGCGACACAAGGGTTTGTGTCGCATTCCTGCGACATTCGCAAATAAATGCGACACAGGCATTTGTGTCGCAACAAATACCAGTTTTGTTGTATGAGTTCAACAGTTCAAAGTACTCAAATCGTGCGAGTAAACAAGTAGGATAAACAATCATCTAAGCAAAAGCAGCTATGGCAATCAATAAAGCAGTTGACTATGTTTCTCACCACAAGTTGAAAGCGGTAAAACAGTTAAAAGTGGGGCTGTGAACTCACCTGTTGAGCTATGTAAAGTTGCGAGCGCTAGCAAAGCCTAAATCCAAGTATGTCACTAACATCCTAAACGTAGGAATAATCATATAAGCTATTGACTAACAGTTTAACCATGTTACTCGTTTATTCATGAAAGATCCTTGTTTATTTGGTAAGTTCGACACGAGACGTTGGTGATATTTTGTGAAACGTTTCAAGGTATAATTTATTGTTTCATGGTGTTTAATAAGGTATGAAATTGTATACGGGGGTCCAGGGGCAACGCCCCTGGTAGCGGGGTCCAAGGGGTGGCAACCCCTGGCAGGGTCCAAGGGGCAGAGCCCCTGGCTGGGGTCGAGCTGACTCGAGTCCAAGGGGTAAAAGAAAATTTTTATTTCTACTATGTTGCTGTAGTGAAAACGCATCCGAATTCCAAATTCGGAGTAAAATCAAGTGGTAAAATCTGGTTCCGACACTTAGTGAAAAACATGTGTTTTTAAGGTTCTGAGTTTTGCGACATAAGTACTGTGTCGCTAAAAAGTTCTGCAACACAAGGGTTTGTGTCGCATTCCTGCGACATTCATAAATAAATGCGACACAGGCATTTGTGTCGCAAATGCTGCGACATAAGTAGTTGTGACGCAAGTCTGCGACATAGGATAATTTATGCGACACAAGGCGTTGTGTCGCATAATGCGACGTAAAAATGGTACTGCGACACAAAAGCTTGTGTCGCACTACTGTTTTCGGTCCCGTGTGACACAACGCGCTGTTTGACAAAAATCTAAATTTTTCAACCAAAAAATGTTTATATCTTTCATATAGTGACTTGTAACATGTTTGTATACTATAATAACAAAGGAAAAGTGAAAGAAAAGTGATTTTTCATACCAAATCGAGTGAAATCCGAAAGTTAAGTGAGTAGATGAAGATGGTGATGAAAATGGTGTTCTTGAGCTTGGATCTTGAAGATGAAGTTGATGATGAGTTTTGTTGTTGTTGTTGGTCCGAAAATACAAGGAAATAGGTGGTGATTTGATGATTTTTGATGAGTGATTTTGAGAGAAAATGAGTTGGTGTTTGTGTGTGTTTTTGGAGAAATGAGATGAAAATGGAGAAAGTGGGATGGGTGGGGGGTTTGGGCCGATTTTGTCAAAGGAAAAAGGGAGGTGGTTTATGTCCCAATTTTGTGGTATTTAACCCGTGTTCGTTTACTCGATCGTTAAATGTTAAAATATTTTTAAACAATAGGTTTTTAAATATGTTTTCGATTATATTATTACTTGAAATATTTTATTTAAAATAATTTAGTTGAGTTATAAAATTATAACTTTGTTTTATTTTAGTTTTACTTATATGGTTCAAGTCGTTTCAGTTTAGGAAATAAACATTATTTGACACCAAATGCTTTGTAAATATTATCAACATAATAATTAATAAATGTTAATGCTAATTAATAATTTCATATTATTAATTAACTTTATTCACCAACAGTCGTATATTTTGTCGCGTTTGTTTAAATCGTTCTGTACATAATTACAACTAATTATGAATAAGTAATACTACGCGTATTATCTAGTTGGGCTTTGCTAGACTTATCTCTAAACTATGTTGTGAATTCACTCTAAGTTATGGAATTAGCCTAAAAATGCGTGCCATTTACGTTTATGAATATGTTGAAATTGCGGGGTGTTACATTCTCCCCCTGTTAGAGAAATCTCGTCCCGAGATTTAAAATCAAGTCGGAACGCCCATCGCGTATGTTTTCCAAAAAGTCATGTCGTTAATAATAATAATAGTTTGTTAAAACATACCAATGTTGGCATAGGGATCCTCTGGTGCATCCCGTGCACGAAGGGTGTATGCGCGTCCGTGAGCGTTTTCAGTGTTGGCGAGGTGGTTGTTGTTCTGATTGTTGCTGGCGTTGTTGAGCTGTGGGCACTGGTTTTGGTAGTGTCCTGGTTCACCACACTCAAAGTAGCCCGTATTTTTTCGTCCAGGGTTTGGTTGAGCGGGAGGGTTGTTTTTACATGAATGGGCTCGGTGTCCCCATTGGCTGCATTTGCCACAAAGGAAACATTAACCCTCGTGGTGCCTTCCGCACTTATCGCATTTTGGTTTGTTGCCAAAATAAGGTTTGGATCCAATTGCGGTGGTGGAAATGTACACTCGGGTGTTCCCCGGGTTTCTGTTTTGCAGATCCTGTCGGTCATTACCCTCACTGTTCCATTTTCGCTTATTGTTTCCAGATTTGCCCGCATCAGTGCGGGTAGGTTCAGTTTTCCCTGCAGTAGCTTTCAGGGTTCCGATCAAGACTGCATCATCAGTCAAGCTTTGAGCCAGATCAACTGCGCTCCTAAAGGTAGTTGGCTTGGAGGACATCACCATGCCTCTGATTTGTAGGGCCAAACCCCGGATGTATCATTTGATGTGTTCCTTCTCAGGAGTCACCATGTGGGGCACAAGACGTGCAAGCTCTTGAAATCTAGTTATATAACTGGTAATGTCAGCGCCGGTCATTTGGATGTTCCATAGTTCAGTCTAGAGTTTCTGAACCTCATTGGGAGAGCAAAACTCTTCTGTCATCATCTGTTTCAAGGTTTCCCATGAGATGGAGTAAGCAGTTGTGCGTCTGAGGATCTGGACCTGAGAGTTCCACCAGGTTAACGCCTTGTCGGCGAGGGTACACATGGCGTATTTCACCATGTTGTTGGTAGCAGAGTCGCTGATATTGAAGACCGATTCCATTTTCTCGATCCAGTGAATTAGGCCAATGGCCCCTTCAGTCCCGGTGAAGGTGCTCACTGATATCGGTTTGCAGGCCTCGATCCAGTGTTGATGATGAGTTTTGTTGTTGTTGTTGGTCCGAGAATACAAGGAAATGGGTGGTGATTTGATGATTTTTGATGAGTGATTTTGAGAGAAAATGAGTTTGGTGTTTGTGTGTGTTTTTGGAGAAATGAGATGAAAATGGAGAAAGTGGGATGTGTGGGGGGTTTGGGCCGATTTTGTCAAAGGAAAAAGGGAGGTGGTTTTTGTCCCAATTTTGTGGTATTTAACCCGTGTTCGTTTATTCGATCGTTAAATGTTAAAATGTTTTTAAACAATAGGTTTTTAAATATGTTTTCGATTATACTATTACTTGAAATATTTTATTTAAAATAATTTAGTTGAGTTATAAAATTATAACTTTGTTTTATTTTAGTTTTACTTATACGGTTCAAGTCGTTTCAGTTTATGAAATAAACATTATTTGACACCAAATGCTTTGTAAATATTATCAACATAATAATTAATAAATATTAATGTTAATTAATAATTTCATATTATCAATTAATTTTATTCACCAACAGTCGTATATTTTATCTCGTTTGTTTAAATCGTTTTATGCATAATTAAAACTAATTATGAATTAGTAATACTACGCGTATTATCTAGTTGGGCTTTGCTAGACTTATCTCTAAAATGTGTTGTGAATTCACTCTAAGTTAGGGAATTAGCCTAAAAATGCGTGCAATTTACGTTTATGAATATGTTGAAATTGCGGGGTGTTACAGTTTTTGTTCCGTGTGGCGCTTGTTTACCCGATGGTTTGAACGTTTAATTATCGTTATACGTTTTTAATACGTGTGTTTCGTTAATAATTTAAATTGCGTTATTTTTATTGAAAGTATTATTCTAAATGCTTTATTTTAAGTTATTAAAATGTTGTCGGGTCTCGGTTTGCGCATTCGTTGCGTATTTGTACGTTTATTTAACTCGTGTAACGTTTTATTCGTACGCGTGAAATAGTAATATTTTTGCTTGAAGTATTTTATCAAAATACTTAATAATGAATTATAAGAATATAATTTGGGTTTTTTTCGTTTGTCGGGCACGTTTCACGCGTTGCTGTTGTGTACGGTTAGTTTTAGACGACAAGAAATACGTTTGTATATATTATCTAAATGATATATAAATAAAATGAGTTAATTAAATAATGTCCCATTATTTAATAAATTGTTCACCAACATCAGTATTTGTGATTGTGTCGGATTCCATCCGAATATGAAATGCAGGATTTAATGAAATCGTGTACATGTGTATATATATATAACCATATACAAAATGATACTCATAATTAGCCCTAAACATATCTAATTACAGGTATTAATACAATGATTAGGTACTAAGAACTAACCCTAATTTGGCGGGTGTCACACATTACAACACCGAGATGCGTATAGTTTTCTTCGAGATTCCATCCGGGTAAGAACATAATCTAGTATCCAGAGAGAGTATCAAGTTTTCGACACTCTTTGAAGTGATATCGAGACACTCATAACTAATTAAGAGCTTGATATTACTTACATGAGTCCAGAAGGTTTAAACAGAGAAATGGTGGTAGCGACTAG
The DNA here is from genome assembly GCA_963422505.1 of Pseudognaphalium luteoalbum. Taxonomy (NCBI): domain Eukaryota; kingdom Viridiplantae; phylum Streptophyta; class Magnoliopsida; order Asterales; family Asteraceae; genus Pseudognaphalium; species Pseudognaphalium luteoalbum. The sequence continues at coordinate 116,737,008 of OY730192.1, read as the reverse complement.
CGAGGGAGTATTGTTACTATGTTTGATGTGAAAAATGTGATCACGAAAAGGAATTTTGATGATCATATATTTCATACTGGGGAAGTTGATGCTCATATTTAGGGTTTAGAACTTTAAAGGGAAGAAATAATTATATTATAGTACTCCGTATATCATAATTTATAATAAGTGGAATAATTTTATTTAATATTTTTGTCACAAACTTAATAACCAATCTGGAGGAAAGGTTTTAGTAGGTGGTCCCCTTGTGTCAGTATATATTCCGTTCAAGCTGCAATACACATATTCTCAAATCACAATGGTTTGCACGCATATTCATGTGGCATAAAAGTACAACTTGGATGCTCCAACTTGGAGCGTTAAGGATGCTGGTCTAATGACCACGGTTTGATTATAGTAACCGCGTTCCAAACTATATATATATAAATTAATAACATTATATATTTTGTATAAAAAGAAATTAAATGATCATAGACTTAATCAAATATAAATGGCGAGAACATTATATACTTATACTTATTTGTGACGCATTTGACAAATTAATATCAAATTCGTTGAATCAACCACATAAATCTTCATAACATGTATGCAATAGTTACAACACCCACAACTTTACTTTGGAACACTACAATTTTAAATGGGGATTTTAAACGGTTCCATGAAGGTAGAAAGACCACTTCGCATCAGGAAATGCAAACAAGTCTCTATACCATCAATTGTGTCTACACAGTTTGCATCAATTTTTATATCATATGGCCTCATCTTCCAACTCCGTTATTTCTGGCTTTCACGTTCATAATGATGTACATGAAAGTGATTGACTTCGAGAGTAATGTAGTAAGGAGTAGCATGGAAGAAGAACAACCATTGTTATTGAAGACTCTTAGCCTCCCTATTTTGTACCAAACAAGCCCGCCAAAAGAGGTAATCTTGAAAAAGGTGAATTTAATATCGACAGAGTAAACTCCTTCAACAAGGTGATTAAACAGAGAAATCTCGGTTGAGAGGAAGTATTGGCACTTTTGTTGTGAAAAAATTGATAACGAAAATGAAATATTATGACCATATCGGAGAAGAAATCTCTTGACGATCATGATATTAGGGGGTTGAAGATCATATTGATTTGATGAAAAAGAAGATTGACGCGCCCCAAACGGTCGGTCCAGGAATCGCTTCCTATCGTTGCGGACCTCATGCTCACGGCGACATCATGGGTAGTTTTAATATTATATTTTGTCAGGACCTAAACCTTCCGAACAACGTACTGATACTAAGTACAAGTACCTGATACTAGTAAGTGGCAAGGATGATCCAGGGTCGTTCCTCACGACGGTAGAATTGAAGCAGAGGTCGTTCGGATAACTTAGTGATTAAGCTGGGTTTTGGATAGTTGGATAGGTTTGTATTTGGTTTTCTAATTTATTAAACTACTAGAGCAAAAAATAAAAGGGAAGCTAGCATATATGTAACACTTAAGGATGACGGAGACGTGGTTCACCATGATTTGGGATAGTGCATTAGTGTGATGATGTTCATTATGGGACACATTTAGGTAACAGACAAGTAAACTATAGGTGTAAACACTAGGACCCTACTTCTTTAGATGGATTCTAAAATCAATATGTCACTGAGTACCTAGGCTATCGTGATTATGATCAGAACAGGCTGCTCAACCCCGCACACTGTCCGGTTAGGACTGGTGACCCATGAAGGGTGCAGGAATAAGGTAACAGACTGCCCTCGGGTTATTCTGACCTTTCTTAACACCTAAGTCTAAATGTTATGATCTAATCGTGTACTGATTATTAACTTTGTATTCTAAACTATCGGTTTTGTAGAGTCTTGGGGTTTAGGAATCCTGAACCACTGATGGGCTTGACCTTCGTTTCTAGACTCATTCTCTTAGGTGGTAATTAGCTCTAATACTTCCATCATCATCTAGAGTCCTCCTTTGCGATCAGTCATTTATCCCTAGGAACACTAGCGGTGTACAGTGCATTTACTTCTTCCACAGCTTGCTAACCCTAGGTACGTTTACGGTGTACAGTACTTCTAACCATCTTCCACAATAACTTGTAACCAGAGGTGGGTTCACAGTGTACTACAGCCATTCCATAGCTAACTAACCCTAGGTACAATAACGGTGTACAGTGCTGTAAGCATTTCCACAACCTTTGTAACTAGAGGTAGGTTTACGATGTACTATAGCTCTTCCACATGTTCACTAACCCTAGGTACCATTACGGTGTACTTCAGTTGATGTATTTCCACAGCTTTGTAACCAAAGGTAGACCTACAGTGTACAGTAGCATTTTCACAGCTCTACGGTTCCTAGATCATATTCTAGGGTTACTAGGTAGGTCACAAAGGCGGTACCAACGACTGTATCTGGGGCTTTCACGGTTGTACTACACCAGTGGTGTTTCCTTCGCTATACCCAGTACTTTAGCCGAATTACAGTAACAAACATTGATTCGTACAAACATACAAATAACATATCTACCGTAACTTAGGACTACAGCTAAGGTGATAGTCACGTGAAGGACTAGAAAGGGTGATCCGTAACTAGGTCTAGATGCATGATAAGTTTAGACAAATACAAGGTTTAATAATTCCATTAATCATACCTAATGACAACAATCCAAATCATGGCAAACATACAAGTAACAACTCACAAAGCATGGCAATAAACATTTCCAACATTAATAAATCACAAACATCAAATAAGAACATTAGGACAAATTAATATAAGAAAGGATAGATATTACCGGTAAATAAATGCGAGCAGAATAACACTTGTATTTCGCCGAATAATATCCCAAGTATTACATATGCTAGCTTCTGCGAACTAAATTACATAACTCTCTAAGCGACGGATTCTCCCCCTAATCTTCCCACTAGTTTCTAGAGAGAGAAACTAGAGAGATAGACTAGAGAGAGAAACTAAAACTAAAAATAAAAATCTAATTCTAGAGAGAGAGTAGTGAGAGAGTGAATTGTTGAAATGTGAAATGATGTAGTGTATCAAATGTTGAGGTGAAGCCTTGTAGTTATAGGAAACGCGCAGCCGTATTCTTCAACCGTATTCCAACCCCCAAATGCACAACTGTATCGCACAGCCGTATAAAAATCTGATTTTTATTGCCTGAACACGGAATACGGTTGGTTTTGGCTGTATACGGGTGAACTGGAGCAAATACGGGTGGGCACCAACCGTATACGGCTGGACTGGGCCGTATATGACTGGGCACAGGCTGTATACGGTCTGTGTCCAACCGTATACGGTCTGGTCCAGCCGTATACGGTCTGGGACTGCCGTATTCGGTCCTTTCGGGTCTTTGTTTCTTCGATTTGGCGTAGCTTCTTCTTCGTTTATCCGTTTTGAGCGATCTTTATATCCACGCGTTCGTATTTTCCTAACAAAGAAAATGACATAAGTTAGAGGTCATAATTCCAAGTATATCGTAACTTTTGCTCAAATGCATGAACGGAAAATCCGTTGATCGTTTATGCTCTAGTTTACTCGTTTTTAGGCATTTTTGGTTGATTCTTGAAGCATCGTCTATATTTTAGCCATCATTATGAAATTTAGTATAAAAATGTATATTTCAAATGTTTTCATCCATAATTGGGATAAAAAGGTGAGATAATAGGACACAAAAACTTGACTTTTTGCGTGTTATCAAATATCCCACACTTAGACTTTGCTTGTCCTCAAGCAAAACTCAAATTTCTCACTTTCTTTCCAATGAAATTTTTTGAAAGTGTCACTGTATTTTGGGTGAATCAAAACATATCAAGAGCGACATTCCCATAAATAAGTAACATATCCTGAAAACTAAGAGAAAATAAGGTATTCGTTTCAGGAGCATAAAATGACTCTTTTAGGCATGCTTTCAATTCTCGCGATCTTGGAATATGCATGACTAGGTATTCTCACCAGGTGGTCACTCAATTCACTCAGAAGTGTTTTGAGTTACCTATCATTCTAAACAAACGAAATCGCTCAAACGCCAGTCATGCAACATCCATCGTTATAGGCTTGCTCGAGAATCATATCTCCACCACTTAGGTGAGGACGGTGCTAATTATCCCAGGACATTCAAATGAGTTGTAATGTTTGGTGAGGGTTAAAGGGTATGGATAAGTGGGAATTTTGGTTCAAGGGTTTTGCTTATCTTAGGACCTTTAAACTTTATGAAAAAATTTATTTAGAAAAACTTTTTAATAAAAACGGAAACGGATAACGGTAAGGGAGGAAGATAGCTATTTTGACTTCTATCTTTTGAAAACACATGGAGGATTTATACTTTTATGAGATTGGAGTTTTCAGGAGATTTGAAGCACTTAACTTTATTTCAAACTTTTTCTTTTCTTTTCTTTTTTTCTATATTTTTGGCCTAGAACTTCTTTGCCAAGGAATTTCTAATGCATTTTTATTTTATTGCCCTTTTGAGATCCTTTCTTACTTTCATTTTTTTCACACTTTTGATAATTTCGAATTTACTTGGTGCCAATTTTTCGCACCATAAGACTCTCGATCCTTGAATATTGATCACGGAAACGCACGCGAGGAGTTTTGAGTAAACACGAATTTTGTGATTTTTGAGTGAAAGCAAAAAGAATATCTAAATAGCGTTTCAAAAATTTAAAACTTCTAAGATAAGGTTCTGGTGGGTGTGGAAGTGAATGGGTTTAAAATTTAGGTTTTAAAGAAACGAAAAGGCTAAGGCTCAACAGGGTTTTAGGCGGATCATCAACACTGAAAATGAGTGTTGGAAGGGTTTGGGGCTTGAAGAGATATGTAAAAAGGGGGTTAAATCCAAAGGAATGTCAAGGTCCTCTAATTGCACCTATACCGCGTACGGTACTCTACCAATGTGGTCTCAAAGTGCATACCAGGAAAAAGTTCTAATTCCGGATGCATGCATCGGAACATACTCATCAAACGGATAGTGAAGCATTTAAATGAATGCTTTAGGCTCAAGATACCTCACTGCAAGTATGGGTTGTATGTGCCTAGCGATGCCATGCCCCTCTTAGATTATCATTTCAGCTCAAGAAATTCCTAACTTATTTAATCTTAATTTCCAAAATACCTTACTCATATATGAAAATGATTCCTCTCAAGATATTTTAATTCAAAAATTTTGAAAAATTTTAAGCAAAAGTGAGGTTTTAAAATTGAGGAACATTTTCCGAGTTTGCTTTTGGACTTAAGAATCAAATCTATGTTATTCTATACCGCTATCCCACACTTAGAGGAACATTGTCCCTAATGTACTCTTGACTTGAGATTTTACTGAAAGAAAAATCCCACACTTAGAGTTTGAACATATAAGAAAATGTTTCTCAAGTGTTTGTTTTGGGCTGGAATCCCACACTTAGTGATAAGCTTAGGATATGGTATAGACTACTTCTATTATTCAACGATAAAAATAAAACAAAATGATCATATCGAAACAAGGATAAGAACGAGAAAACTCCCCTATATGGCTATGAGCTGAGGATCTGAAAAGTAGACTGCGTCGTCACCAGTATATGCTGGCTTAGACTCCATCTTCATGAAGTGTATTCAAGCTCAAGCGGTATACTCTTCATTCAAACCATCCACCAACTTCTTTCAAAAATAACTCAGACTAGAAGGATAGATTGTAGAAAACGAAGTGATAACATTATCAGGATACAAGCAGAATCAACAAAGATGCACCAAATGCTTGATAGAGATAACGGTCAAGGATCCTAATCATCGTGAGCCACTGATGTAACTTAACATCTCATGATGAATGAAAGTGCTGGATCTGATGGCCATAAATTTCTATCACCCAGGATCATCTCTGATGAACTGACGGGATGAATGTAATGTTGTTCTTGTCAAATGAGATCTCCAGCTTCCATTTCAATCACGTCTTCACTTCCTTGATGTCTGTTCCTTGATCAACTTATATTACGAAGGTTTAGCATTAAATACTTATAAGCTGGAAAATACTGCTAGCATTGTGGTGCTTCATGGTCTCTAATGGTGGTAATGATAAGTGGTGAATGGGTGGCTGGGTGGGGTAATGGTGATGGTGATCTTGGTTTCCATGAAACACTCTTCTAGCAACCAAGGATATGTTAAGGTATGGTAGGATTATGGAATGTTGGGAGCATTTGGTGAATGTCGAGGTCATTTGCTCGATGAACAATTCCAAGAGATCCAGAATGTGATAATCTTTTGTCTCCTAAGGATGTATCATTTCCCATACTAAGCCGTGCTCCAAAGTTTCCAAATCTAATGAACAAATAATGCTCCCCTTGTCGTTTCTCCATTATACTTGAAGATTCTCCATCCATAGGCATCGGTCCCTGTCTGTTAGGCATTTGTACAAACAATCTAGCAGACAAATGTGATCTAATAGACATGTGATTATTCCCTAGGTCATAGACTCACTGGTTTTTGAAAAGATTTTAAAATTGAAGGTTTTTTGAAAAACAAACCAGTGTATGACTTCGAGTCTAATCACACGCTTAAAAGTGTTGGCCGCCTATAATTTCATTTTAGCACAAACAACGGTTATTGAAATACTAGGAAATTCAGTTGAACCAGGCAGCCAAGTATAATGATTTCCAAAGCACATATTTTTAAACGAGTTCGAGCATAATACATGTGTTAACATACGAATCATGTTTATCAGATAAATCATTTAAAGATCCTATATATGTTCACAGAAATATATTTGTAAGTACCTCAACTGTTCAAAATATGTGAGCTGGTGTGTATGATGATGAAGGCACCTAGATAACAAAACTTCTGGCAGGGTTCCATGTTTGCAAGTGAAAGGATGTTAAGAACTTTAGATAATGGCAAAATAGATTTTGTAATGAAGTCCAGACAAGTGGGGAAGGAAAGTTTCAGGTTTTTAGCAAAAGATTTACTTTAGATTTCAAAAGCCATGACTTTAATGAATATGAAATTTTAAGTTCCAAGTCATTTCAAAAATCATTCCCTTTTGTTCACTTAAATAGAAGAAAACTTTTAAACATGCTTTTTAGGGTTTCATTTTCTACTTATTGGGGTTAGTTAACTACTATTACTAATACTACGTTAGACATGGGTTGCCTCCCGAGTAGCGCTTGTTTTTGTTCGAGTCTCGAGCCTGACTTTAACGCTATATTTCAGGAAATCCTAGTTTACTTGTATCCATGAGTAGACACAAGTGGTAGTATTGGCACATACCTATATAATTAAAGCAGGTCATTCCTAGGGTATGTCCAATCAGATGAGAAGGTACGTCGAAGTGAGTGATTTGTTTTACTTGAGGTATAATAAATCTCTCAACTTCTTGTACTTTCTCAGTTTGGGTTTTCAGAATGGGCAGGTCAAAGGGGTCCTTATCTCTTGATGAAATGTATGTCATTATATAGTGGAGAGATGGTTTGTAGGGAAACCTTGACGCAGAACCCACCTTACTTCCTATGGTCTTTGGGTTGATGATAATGTTGTACTCTGGGCATGGAGGTGGGACAGAGTCCATTGATGTCTCCAACCTTGTAGCAACACTCTCATTAACTACTTGGGAAGTCTAAGGCAATAGAGGGTTCAACTAGATCAAGGGGTGATTCATCCTGAGAGATATGTGGGATATTATCAACCACAACTAGTTGTGGGATAACATCAACTATGTTGGTTGGAATGAGATCACTTCTTAGAGTCGCGCACATTCCTCTCGTCCTTCTGAAGCTGAGTATCTGTGTAGATTTCCCACTCCGGGTTCTCCATTTCTATTTCCTCGTCTACCTCATCATACTCGTCAACTCGGCCGGAAATTTCGAGTTGCAATGGTTCGTAGAGCTCCTCTAGAATGAACTCTTCGTTGGTCTTGGACGTTGATAGGTTAAGAACGGGTGGAAGTGAGGGTTTAGAAGATTGTGTGGGTGTAGGATTTGAAGGAAGTTTGCAACCAAAATCATGAGAATGAAACTCTATGTCGAATGAAATAGATGTGGTAGGTGTGTTCCTTTCATCATCCTGTAGCCTAGAGTTAGTTATATCTTGATTCCTATATCCCTTACTACTCACTTGGACATATTCTTGTGGCTCAGTAAGCTTATCAGTGACGTGTCTAAGCAATTCTTCATGTTCTTTTAATGTTTGTTCAAGTGGGTTGTAAGGGTGTGAGAAAGCAACATTACTGCCGAGAAAGGTCAAAAACGTATCTCTCAAGTCAAAACTCTTGTACAGTTGGGGTGGAGGTTCAGGTACAGGGTAAGATGAGTATGGGTAGACTTTGAATGGTTGAGGATAGTAAGGTTGGTATTGATGCTGTGGGAAAGCGTAAGGGTTATATTGATTTTTTATTTGAGGATCTAGGTACCCTACGTTATCCACATAATTCCTACTATACCCTTGGCATTTGTTATCTAAGTGGGAATCACTCAAACATCTATCTTGAACAAGACTATCAAATTGATCTATTAGTTGTTGCACATTTGCCATTACCCAAGTTTTTAGAGAACATACGTAGAAGGTTTTTAAGAATTAAAGTTGAGGTGAGAAGGGAGTTTAATCCAAACTACGCTAAGTTAATTAAGCTATGCTAATCTACGGGCAGAAAGTAACTTCTGACAGGGATGGTGAATCCTAGTAAAAAGGATCGCTTAAAAGTACTTTATCTAAACAAGCTCCAAATCGTACTACCGTCCCCGGCAGCGGCGCCAAAAACTTGACGCGTCCCAAACGGTCGGTCCAGGAATCGCTTCCTATCGTTGCAACCTCACGCTCACGACGGCATCATGGGTAGTTTTAAATTTATATTTTGTTGGGACCTAAACCTTCCGAACAACGTACTGATACTAGGTACAAGTACCTGATACTAGTAAGTGGCAAGGATAATTCAGGGTCATTCCTCATGATGGTAGAATTGAAGCAGAGCTCGTTCGGATAACTTAGTGATTAAGCTGGGTTTTGGATAGTTGGATAGGTTTGTATTTGGTTTACTAATTTATTAACTACTAGAGCATAAAATAAAAGGGAAGCTAGCATATATGTAACACTTAAGGATGACGGAGACGTGGTTCACCATGATTTGGGATAGTGCATTACTGTGATGATGTTCATTATGGGACACATTTAGGTAACAGACAAGTAAACTATAGGTGTAAACACTAGGACCCTACTTCTTTAGATGGATTCTAAATCATTATGTCACTGAGTACCTAGGCTATCGTGATTATGATCAGAACAGGCTGCTCAACCCCCCACACTGTCCGGTTAGGACTAGTGACCCATGAAGGGTGCAGGAATAAGGTAACAGACTGCCATCGGGTTATTCTGACCTTTCTTAACACCTAAGTCTAAATGTTATGATCTAATCGTGTACTGATTATTAACTTTGTATTATAAACTATCGTTTTTGTAGAGTCTAGGGGTTTAGGAATCCTGAACCACTGCTGGGCTTGACCTTCGTTTCTAGACTCATTCTCTTAGGTGGTAATTAGCTCAAATACTTCCGTCATGATCTAGAGCCCTCCTTTGCGATCAGTCATTCATCCCTAGGAACACTAGCAGTGTACAGTGCATTTACTTCTTCCACAGCTTGCTAACCCTAGGTATGTTTACGGTGTACAGTACTTCTAACCATCTTCCACAATAACTTGTAACCAGAGGTGGGTTCACAGTGTACTACAACCATTCCATAGCTAACTAACCCTAGGTACAATAATAGTGTATAGTGCTGTAAGCATTTCCACAACCTTTGTAACTAGAGGTAGGTTTACGATGTACTATAGCTCTTCCACATGTTCACTAACCCTAGGTACCATTACGGTGTACTTCAGTTGATGTATTTCCACAGCTTTGTAACCAAAGGTAGACCTATGGTGTATTGTAGCATTTTCACAGCTCTACGATTCCTAGACCATATTCTAGGGTTACTAGGTAGGTCACAAGGGCGGTACCAACGGCTGTTTCCGGGGCTTCCACGGTTGTACTACACCAGTGGTATTTCCATCGCTATACCCAGTACTTTAGCCGAATTATAGTAACAAACATTGATTTGTACAAACATACAGATAACATATCTACCATAACTTAGGACTACAGCTAAGGTGATAGTCACGTGATGGACTGGAAAGGGTGATCCGTAACTAGGTCTAGATGCATGATATACAAGGTTTAATAATTCCATTAATCATACCTAATTACAACAATCCAAATCATGGCAAACATACAAGTAACTACTTACAAAGCATGGCAATAAACATTTCCAACATTAATAAATCACAAACATTATGAAAAATTAATATAAGAAAGGATAGATATTAATGGTAAATAAATGCGAAAAGAATAACACTTGTATTTCGCCGAATAATATCCCAAGTATTACATATGTTAGCTTCTACGAACTAAATTACATAACTCTCTAAGCGACGGATTCTCCCCCTAATCTTCCCACTAGTTTCTAGAGAGAGAAACTAGAGAGAGCACCTAGAGAGAGAAACTAAAACTAAAAATAAAAACCTAATTCTAGAGAGAGTAGTGAGAGAGTGAATTGTTGAAATGTGAAGTGATGTAGTGTGTATCAAATGTTGAGGTGAAGCCTTGTATTTATAGGAAACACGCAACCGTATTCTTCAACCGTATTCCAACCCAAAATGCACAACCGTATCACACAGCCGTATAAAAATCTGATTTTTATTTCCTGAACACGGAATACGGTTGGTTTTGACCGTATACGGGTAAACTGGAGCAAATACGGGTGGGCACCAACCGTATACGGCTGGATTGTGCCGTATATGACTGGGCACAGACCGTATACGGTCTACACAGGCCGTATACAGTCTGTGTCCAGCCGTATACGGTCCGGTCTAGCCGTATACGGTCTGGTCCAGCCGTATACAGTCTGGGACTGCCGTATTCGGTCCATTCGAGTCTTTGTTTCTTCGATTTGGCGTAGCTTCTTCGTCGTTTATCCATTTTGAGCGATCTTTATATCCACGCGTTCGTATTTTCCTAACAAAGAAAATGACATAAGTTAGAGGTCATAATTCCAAGTATAGCTTAAATTTTGCTCAAATGCATGAACGGAAAATCCGTTGATCGAGTATGCTCTATTTTACTCATTTGTAGGCCTTTTTGGTTGATTCTTGAAGCATCATCTATATTTTAGCCATCATTATGAAATTTAGTATAAAAATGTATATTTCAAATGTTTTCATCCATAATTGGGCTAAAAAGGTGAGATAATAGCACACAAAAACTTGACTTTTTGCTTGTTATCAAAGATACAGACATAGTCAGAAGCTGGTGATTCATCTCGACTTTTCTTTTTAATTTCTTCCCTTTGTTATGTCATATCTGCAAAGGTTTGATCATGGAATGATTTAAACGGAGAAATTGAGATTGTATATTGAAGGTTGTTGTTACTTAGCTGCATCAAAGAAAGACACAGGGTATCGATCAGTTAATTTGAATCTTCCAGATTTTGTACCCATGTTCAACAGATCGAATTCTGTGACATCCGTCAAAATCTCAGGTCATTACCACACTCGAATCTTAAAGTTACAGCATTCCTTCTATCCTAGTGAAACTTAAGGTTATGACTTCTTAGGTCTACTAAAGCCTTAGAATGACTTGGAGATTTCTTAGTGAACCTTAAATTCCTTTAGACATATTAATTTAGGCTATGAAGTGCCAAATTAAACAATGAAAAACTTATCTCCTTATGTTTCAACAAAATCCTTATCGAATCGCAAACTGAAATTCCCGTGACTCGACAACGTGAACTTAATCGGATAAATAACTCATGAACATCAAACTTAGACAAATTCAATGATTAAAATCCATATCAAGAACTTAGAAAATAAAATCTTATAACTCAAATATTAATCACCAAAACATCACTAAATAAACCTTATAATATATTAAATTTAGACCAAATTAATACACAATATTAATCTACATATTATACATAATAATTAACAAAAAAAAAATTGATTAATTCCACCCCCCCCCCCTCCTCTTTCATTTCAAATTTCCATTTAATTCACCTACTCTTTCATTACTCTTTTCATTTTTTCCAACACACACACACTTCTCTCTTTTCTCTCTCAAAAACACACACTAACCCTCTCAATTCCCTCTCTAAAATTCCAGCCTTCTTCAAGGTTTAATCCAAGAAATTGAAGGTGTACTTTTACCAAAGAAACACTTAACAGTAAATCAAATCATCTACACTTATATATCTTTCATTTTCTTGTATTTTCTTCATAAAATTCGGATTTTATGCCTTTTCTATGGCTAAAATCCTCATGCAAAGCTTAATGTTTGTAGATTATCTCTTTTCACATCTTTATGTGTTAATAGAAAGAGTAATCCATGATCAAACCAAAAATCAAGTGAAAATCGATTATTGTTGTAATATTGTTGAAATCTTGTTCATCTTTATGTTAAATCTTGAATTTTTATGTTAATAATCATCTCTAATATATCATGGATGTATTTCAACACCATGCATGTGTTATAACATGGATTTAAAGATCAAAAGATGATAATCTTCCTTATTTCATGTTTGGTGTTCATTATTTTGAATGAAACACTCAAACATGAGTTTACAACTTTCTGTCCAGAAGGCTTCTTCCACTTCAACGATTTTTATAAAAATCATTTCTTCATGAAAATGGACGTTTTTATAGTCTAGAATCAAGTTCTCGAAGTTAAATTTCCAACCACATAAGTCTCATGTTTTTATGAGTTCATTTGATATTTTTTATAATTTTTGTGAATAGAGATGTATAATCTGTTAGATTAAGGCATAAACTTTCATCTCAATGTTTTAATCATAACTGGAGCATTACAACTCCAAATGACTTGAAATCAACGCCAAAAGTTTACAAATTTCATTGGCTACAACTTTCAAGAAGACCACTTTTATTGATTCCTTGTACATTTTGTACAAAAATAATAATTGCATGCATGTGTTCAGATCTGACCTCAGATGGTAAAAGTAAAAATAATAAATACTTGGACTTCACTACAATCCCTGGAAAAATTACAGTAGATAGATAACAAATTGAAGATGATCTGTGATTTTTTCCTTATTTTATTTCGGATCATAAGTATTTTTAATAAATTAAACCAGCTGAGGTAATTTTCTGGAAATAAGAATATGGACTGATTTTGGTAAAAGTTAAAAACCGACACTTGCGGACTTCTTACTTAAGGAAAGACTAACTCTTTTTGACCCATAAATATGTTTATGGATTGAGTAAAAGTCTCGGGTAAAACCGAGAAGGTTTGACCGAGTCAACAATAATCGGTCCCGATTTTGAAAACGGGAAATTTACTATTTTTGGGAATGAATGATAACCAAAAGGGGTTCGGGCGTCTTATGATGTATTTATTGATTTTTGTGTTGTTAACCATAATTCGGAAGGAACCAAAGTTCCAAAGCTCAAAACATTATGATTCTAAGACACTTACAATCGTGAGATATTATACACTTGTATAATCATTATTATATTCCATGTGATTATTGGACACTAACAAACTTCAAAAGCAAACAAACCATGTTGGCACTTTGTAATCTAAATACTTAGTTAAGCAATCCTAACAAACCTAAATTACCAAGGAACTAATTAGAAACCTCGTGTTCATAGGTCTTGGATAGAAGTCATACATGACAAGCACGCGCGCTACATTCATCGTTTACTCATACGCTCAATTGTGAGTTTTCACAGCCCCTTTTTACTTGTTTATTATTTTGGGGTGAAAAGCATGATCTCGAACTTTAACTAAATTGGTTGTACTCTTTATGAACTTGTTGAACTTTTGCTATACTATTTATGCGAATTGGTATATACTATTGTTATGCTTGAGTACTATCGTGTTAAAGTCCCCGGAAATACAGTTTACACTACTTATTAACTCGTCCGAGAGCCAGACGAGCCGTTGATATTTATGGATAGCGCTATTTAGGGGGAAACCACTCCTCACTCACACTGGTCGTGAGTGCATAGTATCACCTTACTCATGTTAGCGATAGAACATGGAGCTTGGGGCATGTATCGGTTGAATCGGTTTAGTAGTGGCCTCAATTGCATTAACACTCTTGTATATTACCTTTCATATTCGCAACTATTACAACCAATCATTTTATTTATGTCTCTTAGGAGTAAAACTTTTCGTTCAATTAATTGTGGCATTAAACCTGTGAACTCACCAACTATGACCATAGTTGACTCTTTTGTTTTATCATGCTTTTCAGGCGAACGACAGTAAGGTGCATTCTAGGAGTACTTTTGCATGGATGCATACTCATATGCGTTTGCTTCACTTTGAATTATGACTATCTTTTGGAAACCTTTATGAACTTGGTGTAATCTCTTTTGAAACTATGGGTTGAACTTGTAATAACTTGTAATTCTTTCTACAAATTATGTACGGTGTTGCTTCTATATCTTATGCATCGTTACCCGGTACTGTTACATCTCGTGTTTCCGCTTTAGCGGGGTGTGACAGGTTTGGTATCAGAGCCTAAGGTTATAGAGAATGCCGGTTTTTCCAAACGAAAACCCCAACTATAACCAACATTTTTAAATAATATTTTCTTAAAACACCAAAAGTATTACCAGTTTAACTAAACCAAGCATATAACTAGTATAACTAACCCGTGTGTTGCATTATTAGACCTCAATTAGACATAGTCTGATCACCTATGTTTAATTTAGGTAAGATTATGCGAGACACGGAGTAGGTATACTGTGATTATGTTCGATGTTCTTTCCTATTTAAACCTATGAAAAGCAAACGTTGTGTGAGTGCATTGCATATTGTAGGCATCTATAGTGGCACTATTAGTAACTAAGTACATCTTTAGGAACTAAGTCATCTTTTGGTACAGACTTACCATGTCACACTCCTCACTGCACGCTCTAGGATCAGCTGATGATTCTGGTTACTACACTGGTCGCCCCCGCGACAACCCACCGAGCTACGAGCCAGAGGAGGATCCCTCTGAGGAGGAACCCTTTGAGGAGGACCCCTCTGAGGACCCAGAGTCAGAAAATGAAGTTAGCAGCCGAGAGGCCACCAGGGTAACTACTAGGATGACCCCGACACCCGTCTCACCCCAGCCACCTCAGAATGGTGTGCGATCGAGGGCCACTGCTCGTATGAGCGTTGCCCCTCCTGTTAGGTTTGCAGTCAGAGATTTCCCTCCAGGAACAGGACCTTCCCGACCTTCAGGAAATGTACCCCCTGAGACTGTTTCTGGGATCCCGATTTCACGAGATCCCAACATGACTTTCTGGTTAGCACGCAGGGTAGACGGTATAACTCATGAGCTTCAGGCTCATAGGGCTAGCATTGTCCATCATGGACAGATGTTGGGTAATACTGTAGACCTAACCGAGCGGTTGATTTATCGGGTGAGCGATGCTCGGGACACAGCGAGTACGGCGATATTTTGGTGCAGAGTGTTAGCAGGGCTCACGTTTCTTTTGGCCACAATACTTGTTTGGGGAGTTTGGTTTAAAGTGTAGTGCTTGTAGCATGCGTCAACTTTTAAAATTTAGTGAATGTATTTTATTTCAGTTATTTATGAAGGATTGTAATGTAATGGTTGATCCAAATTTTGAAACTCTGCATTATTAATGGAAAAACCTTATTTTGCTTACTTTATATGACTGTGGTAGTTACTTACACACTTACTTGAAAGTAAAACTTTTACCATAACTTAGTTTTGAATAATTACTAATATATTAAAGTTGTAACTATACAAATATGAAATACAAGCACTAACCAATAGCCTTTACCTGACTTAGAATCATGCCTCCAAGGAGAAACACAGACAACGTAGCTGAACAAGTAACTCGAGAACTTAACGCGACACTACCTAACCTCGTTGCTCAAATCACCGCGGGTATCAATGCAGCTCAAGGGAACCCGGGAGGACAACCTACCAACAACAATCAAGGATGCAGCTACAAATCCTTCATGTCGTGTCGTCCCAAGGAATTCTTCGGGACAGAAGGTGTTGTTGGGCTGTTATCCTGGATTGAAAGAATAGAGTCAGTGCTCCACATCAGCAAATGCTCACCGGGAAACCAAGTTGAATATGCGTCGTGCATGTTTCAAGGAAGAGCTTTGACGTGGTGGAATAACCAGATTCAGACCCGTGGTCGCGTAACTGCATATAACCTTTCATGGGAGGAATTAAAGAAGTTGTTGATAGAAGAGTACTGTCCAAAAGATGCGCTCCAGAAATTGGAATCTGAATTCAGGAACCATGCCATGGTTGGGACTGACATTGATAAGTACACTGCCCGATTTCATGAGCTTGCAAGGCTAGTGCCCCACATGGTTACCCCAGAGGAGAAGAAAGTGGACCGGTACATATGGGGTTTGGCCCCAGAAATTCGAGGAATGGTTACCTCAGCGAATCTATCAACCATTCAGTCGGCTGTGGTCTTGGCTAACCGTCTGACCAATGATGTGATTAGATCAGGCGGATCGTCTAAAGGGAAAGATGGTGGAAAAAGGAAGCTGGAAAACCAACAAAGGAACAGGGGCGGTGGTAACCCGGATAAGAAGCAAGTGGTGGCGAAAAACTATGGTGTGGTTGCCCAAAGACCGAAGCAATACAACGGTCCGCATCCAAAATGCAACAAGTGCAACTTTCACCACTCAGGAAATTGTCCGGTGTGCGACAAGTGTAAACGGGTAGGCCACTATGCTAAGTATTGTAGGAATGGAAATGGGAGTGATGGGCAAAAAGCAGCATGCTTTGAGTGTGGAAGCCAGGACCATCTCAAAAACACTTGCCCAAGGCTGAATAGAGCTCCTAATAACAATGTTAGAAATCAAAGGGGCCCAGTGCGGGGACGGGCATTTATCATTGGAACTGAGGAAACGAGGCAGGATCCGAACGCTGTGACAGGTACATTCCTCTTAAACAATCACTACACGTCTGTATTATTTGACTCTGGGGCAGAGAGAAGTTTTGTCTCACTAGAGTTTAGGCCACTGATTAACTTAAAGTCAGACAAACTAAAGGAGATCTATATTATCGAATATGCTAATGGCCATGAATTTGAGGCTAGGGACATAATTTTAGGTTGTACCTTCGACCTAGCTGATAAGTCATTCAATATCGACCTAATTCCAATTGAACTGAAGAGTTTCGATGTAGTGGTGGGTATGGACTGGCTCGCCAAGGTCCGAGCAGAGATTGTCTGTTTTGAAAAGGTCATCCGAATACCTCTACAAGATGGAGAAACTCTTGCTGTGCAGGGAGATAAACTCGGCCGAGAGCTAAAAATTGTGTCGACCATAAAGATGCGTAAGTATCTGAAGAAAGAGTGCCATGCATTTCTGGCTCACGTGGTAGAAAAGAAATCGAAGGAGAAGCGTATCCAAGATATCCCTGTGGTTAGAGATCACCCTGAAGTTTTCCCGGAAGATTTGCCTGGACTTCCCCCGTGAAGGTAAGTCGAATTTCGGATTGATCTAATTCCAGGGGCAGCACCTGTAGCTAAAGCGCCATATCGTTTGGCACCGGCTGAGATGCAGGAGCTGTCAGAGCAATTACAAGAACTTTTGAGCAAAGGATTGATTCGACCAAGCTCATCGCCCTGGGGAGCTCCCGTCCTCTTTGTCAAAAAGAAAGATGGGTCATTCCGGATGTGTATTGATTACAGGGAACTAAACAAGTTAACTATTAAGAATCGATACCCTCTTCCCCGAATAGATGATCTATTTGATCAGCTACAAGGCGCATCCTATTTTTCAAAAATCGATCTACGATCTGGATACCATCAGGTGAGTGTGCGCGAGGAAGACATCCCTAAGACAGCCTTTAGAACGCGTTATGGGCACTACGAATTCCTAGTAATGCCCTTCGGACTAACAAATGCACCGGCAGTTTTCATGGATTTGATGAATAGGGTGTGCAGACCATACCTAGATAAGTTCGTGATTGTGTTCATCGATGACATATTAATTTACTCGCGAAGTAAGAGTGACCACGAACACCATTTGAAGTTGATACTGGAACTACTCAAGGACCAGAAACTGTACGCTAAATTCTCAAAGTGCGAGTTTTGGCTTCGAGAGGTACACTTTCTTGGTCATGTGGTCAACGAAAAAGGAATCCAGGTGGACCCAGCTAAGATTGAGGCGATTAAGAAGTGGGAGGCCCCGAGGACCCCTACGGAAATTCGTCAATTTCTGGGATTGGCTGGTTACTACCGAAGATTCATTGAGAACTTTTCAAAAATCGCCAAGCCATTAACAGAATTGACCCAAAAGGCGAAGGAGTTTGTTTGGGGTAAAATGCAGGAAGAAGCATTCCAAACACTGAAGCATAGATTATGCAACGCACCAATTTTGGCGTTACCCGAAGGAACAGAGGATTTTGTCGTATACTGTGATGCGTCACACCAGGGATTGGGATGTGTGCTGATGCAAAAGAAAAAAATCATCGCTTATGCATCGAGGCAGCTCAAGGAGCATGAGAAGAACTATACAACACAAGACTTGGAGCTAGGAGCTGTAGTCTATGCCCTTAAGATCTGGAGACACTATCTGTATGGTGCAAAATGCATTGTGTATACTGACCATAAGAGTCTTCAGCATATCTTTGACCAGAAAATGCTCAACATGAGACAGAGAAGGTGGGTAGAATTGCTTAGTGATTACGATTGTGAGATCAAGTATCATCCGGGCAAGGCAAACATAGTAGCTGATGCCCTAAGTAGGAAGGAAAGGTTACGACCCTCACGGGTACGAGCTTTGGGAATGTTGGTTCAGACAAGTTTGAAAACTCGGATCCTTGATGCTCAAAGGGAAGCATTAAGATCTGAAAATATAAAGAATGAGACTCTGCATAACCTAGAGCAGAAATTTGAGATTAAGACTGATGGAATTCGTTACTTCAAGGAGAGGGCATGGATTCCGAGAACCGACAACTTAAGGGATGTCATTATGGATGAAGCCCATAGATCAAGATATTCGATTCACCCAGGAGCTGATAAGATGTACAAGGATTTAAGGGAATATTATTGGTGGCCAGGGATGAAGAAAGATATCGCTCTGTATGTTGGGAAATGTTTGACATGTTCTAAAGTCAAAGCAGAGTATCAGAAACCATCCGGTTTGTTACAACAGCCGGAAATTCCCCAATGGAAGTGGGAGCAGATATCAATGGATTTTATAACCAAGTTGCCCAGGACGGCAAGGGGACATGACTCGATTTGGGTCATAGTGGATAGGTTGACGAAGTCTGCTCATTTTCTCCCGGTCCGAGAAGATTACAAGATGGAAAAGCTAGCACGGATCTATATAGATGAAATTGTTGCACGTCACGGAATACCTCTTTCCATCATTTCAGATAGAGATAGTCGTTTCACATCACGCTTTTGGCAAATATCCCAGAAAACTCTGGGTACTCAACTAGATTTAAGTACTGCCTATCACCCCAAACTGACGGACAAAGTGAGCGGACCATACAAACTTTGGAAGACATGTTGCGAGCTTGCGTGATCGACTTTGGAGGAAGTTGGGATACTCATTTGCCTTTGGTAGAATTCTCTTATAACAACAGCTATCACACTAGCATTAAGTGTGCGCCATTTGAAGCCTTATATGGGCGTAAATGCCGTTCACCACTTTGCTGGTTAGAGGCAGGCGATAGACAATTGACGAGACTCGACCTTATACAAGAAATAACTGACAAGATCACGACTATTAGGGAAAGGCTGAAGAAAGCCAGAAGTCGTCAGAAAAGCTATGCAGACAACCGTAGGAAACCTCTAGAGTTTCAAATCGGTGATAAAGTACTTCTAAAGGTGTCACCGTGGAAGGGCGTAGTCCGCTTTGGAAAGCGAGGAAAACTAAGCCCGAGGTACATAGGACCCTTCGAGGTACTACAAAGGATTGGTCCGGTGGCTTACCGACTCAAACTGCCGCAAGAGCTCTGTAGCATTCACGACACCTTCCATGTTTCTAACCTGAAGAAATGCTGGTCCGATGAAACACTCGTCGTCCCTCTCGAGGAAATTCAGATTGACAATAAACTTCACTTCATAGAAGAACCACTCGAGATCATGGACCGCGAGGTCAAAAGGTTGAAGCAAAGCCGAATTCCCATTGTTAAGGTCCGATGGAATTCACGACGAGGTCCTGAATTCACATGGGAGCGTGAGGACCAATTTCGACACAAGTATCCGCATCTATTTCCGAGTGTATCGCCACCCTATGGGACGGATTGAATTTCGGGACGAAATTCATTTCAACGGTGGGATACTGTGACATCCGTCAAAATCTCAGGTCATTACCACACTCGAATCTTAAAGTTACAACATTCCTTCTATCCTAGTGAAACTTAAGGTTATGACTTCTTAGGTCTACTAAAGCCTTAGAATGACTTAGAGATTTCTTAGTGAACCTTAAATTCCTTTAGACATATTAATTTAGGCTATGAAGTGCCAAATTAAACAATGAAAAACTTATCTCCTTATGTTTCAACAAAATCCTTATCGAATCGCAAACCAAAATTCCCGTGACTCGACAACGTGAACTTAATCGGATAAATAACTCATGAACATCAAACTTCGACAAATTCAATGATTAAAATCCATATCAAGAACTTAGAAAATAAAATCTTATAACTCAAATATTAATCACCAAAACATCACAAAATAAACCTTATAATATATTAAATTTAGACCAAATTAATACACAATATTAATCTACATATTATACATAATAATTAACAAAAAAAAATTGATTAATTCCACCCACCCCCCCCCCCCTCCTCTTTCATTTCAAATTTCCATTTAATTCACCTACTCTTTCATTACTCTTTTCATTTTTTCCAACACACACACACACTTCTCTCTTTTCTCTCTCAAAAACACACACTAACCCTCTCAATTCCCTCTCTAAAATTCCAGCCTTCTTCAAGGTTTAATCCAAGAAATTGAAGGTGTACTTTTACCAAAGAAACACTTAACAGTAAATCAAATCATCTACACTTATATATCTTTCATTTTCTTGTATTTTCTTCATAAAATTCGGATTTTATGCCTTTTCTATGGCTAAAATCCTCATGCAAAGCTTAATGTTTGTAGATTATCTCTTTTCACATCTTTATGTGTTAATAGAAAGAGTAATCCATGATCAAACCAAAAATCAAGTGAAAATCGATTATTGTTGTGATATTGTTGAAATCTTGTTCATCTTTATGTTAAATCTTGAATTTTTATGTTAATAATCATCTCTAATATATCATGGATGTATTTCAACACCATGCATGTGTTAAAACATGGATTTAAAGATCAAAAGATGATAATCTTCCTTATTTCATGTTTGGTGTTTATTATTTTGAATGAAACACTCAAACATGAGTTTACAACTTTCTGTCCAGAAGGCTTCTTCCACTTCAACGATTTTTATAAAAATCATTTCTTCATGAAAATGGACGTTTTTATAGTCTAGAATCAAGTTCTCGAAGTTAAATTTCCAACCATATAAGTCTCATGTTTTTATGAGTTCATTTGATATTTTTTATAATTTTTGTGAATAGAGATGTATAATCTGTTAGATTAAGGCAGAAACTTTCATCTCAATGTTTTAATCATAACTGGAGCATTACAACTCCAAATGACTTGAAATCAACGCCAAAAGTTTACAAATTTCATTAGCTACAACTTTCAAGAAGACCACTTTTATTGATTCCTTGTACATTTTGTACAAAAATAATAATTGCATGCATGTGTTCAGATCTGACCTCAGATGGTAAAAGTAAAAATAATAAATACTTGGACTTCACTACAATCCCTGGAAAAATTACAGTAGATAGATAACAAATTGAAGATGATCTGTGATTTTTTCCTTATTTTATTTCGGATCATAAGTATTTTTAATAAATTAAACCAGCTGAGGTAATTTTCTGGAAATAAGAATATGGACTGATTTTGGTAAAAGTTAAAAACCGACACTTGCGGACTTCTTACTTAAGGAAAGACTAACTCTTTTTGACCCATAAATATGTTTAATGATTGAGTAAAAGTCTCGGGTAAAACCGAGAAGGTTTGACCGAGTCAACAATAATCGGTCCCGATTTTGAAAACGGGAAATTTACTATTTTTGGGAATGAATGATAACCAAAAGGGGTTCGGGCGTCTTATGATGTATTTATTGATTTGTGTGTTGTTAACCATAATTCGGAAGGAACCAAAGTTCCAAAGCTCAAAACATTATGATTCTAAGACACTAACAATCGTGAGATATTATACACTTGTATAATCATTATTATATTCAATGCGATTATTGGACACTAACAAACTTCAAAAGCAAACAAACCATGTTGGCACTTTGTAATCTAAATACTTAGTTAAGCAATCCTAACAAACCTAAATTACCAAGGAACTAATTAGAAACCTCGTGTTCATAGGTCTTGGATAGGAGTCATACACGAGAAGCACGCACGCTACATTCATCGTTTACTCATACGCTCAATTGTGAGTTTTCACAGCCCCTTTTTAGTTGTTTATTATATTGGGGTGAAAAGCATGATCTCGAACTTTAACTAAATTGGTTGTACTCTTTATGAACTTGTTGAACTTTTGCTATACTATTTATGCGAATTGGTATATACTATTGTTATGCTTGAGTACTATCTTGTTAAAGTCCCCGGAAATACAGTTTACACTACTTATTAACTCGTCCGAGAGCCAGACGAGCCGTTGATATTTATGGATAGAGCTATTTAGGGGGAAACCACTCCTCACTCACACTGGTCATGAGTGCATAGTATCACCTTACTCATGTTAGCGATAGAACATGGAGCTTGGGGCATGTGTCGGTTGAATCGGTTTAGTAGTGGCCTCAATTGCATTAACACTCTTGTATATTACCTTTCATATTCGCAACTATTACAACCAATCATTTTATTTATGTCTCTTAGGAGTAAAACTTTTCGTTCAATTAATTGTGGCATTAAACCTGTGAACTCACCAACTATGACCATAGTTGACTCTTTTGTTTTATCATGCTTTTCAGGCGAACGACAGTAAGGTGCATTCTAGGAGTACTTTTGCATGGATGCATACTCATATGCGTTTGTTTCACTTTGAATTATGACTATCTTTTGGAAACCTTTATGAACTTGGTGTAATCTCTTTTGAAACTATGGGTTGAACTTGTAATAACTTGTAATACTTTCTACAAATTATGTAGGGTGTTGCTTCTATATCTTATGCATCGTTACCCGGTACTATTACATCTCGTGTTTCCGCTTTAGCGGGGTGTGACAAATTCCTTGACCATCACCTAATGATGATGACTTGAATCTTCCAGATTTGATCCATGGTTTAAGATTTGTTAGAGACAATGTTTTAACCCGGATTTGTGCCCGTTTTTGGGTGAACCGGTTGAACCGGAGTGAATCCGAGCCTCGATCTAGCATTTAGCAACGCCTTCCTGCTTGATCATGGCTTTTATGTCTCCAATTGTGTATGAGTGTTTGACGATCAAAAAGATCAACCTGGACGAAGAGGTTGATCATATTAGAATGCAAAGAGAAATTCCACACTCAAGGTTAAACAGAGAAATTGCGGTCGCGAAGGAGTACGTACGTATTGTTACTTTTGTTCTGGAAAATGTGATCACGAAAAGGGAATTTGATGATCATGTTTAATTATTTAGGGTTTAAATGTAAATTGTGAATCCTAACTATGTGTATGTATATATATATATATATATATATATATATAAATATATTATATACTCCATATATTTTATAGGGAAAGAGAGAGAATATATTCTCCGTGGTTATGTTTCTTTGGAACCAATGAACCATGGGCCACGAGCCCACGATATTTTGTTGAAATGATTTAACACTAACTTATAAATACACCTTTAATTTACCACCTTTTTTTTAATATACTAAGTTTTACATAATGAAATTTGACGCATTGGATCTTTAAAGAATATATTTTAATTTTATCGAGATAGATTTATCAATATGACCAAATATAATATTCACTTGACTATACAACGATTAATCACAATATATACTAAACTCGTGGTCTAACAAAATATATCGAAAAAAGAAAATGATTGAAAATTGAAACAAGAGATCGAGAAGGTTCGAAACAATGACCTTGACTTCATTCGAAATTAGTTACAAGTTTTGAAATACTGCGAAATTTTTAAATTTAACCTAAAGTGATCAAGTCTAAAAGAAAAACACCATGCCACGGTCCCTTAGAAAAGAACCCTGGTCCTTTCAATATTTTAACATGGTTCCGTTAGTTAAACCCGTGACCTAAAGTGATTAAGTCTAAAGGAAAAATATCGGGCCACGGTCCCTTATAAAAAAACCATGGTCCTTTCAACATTTTAGCACGGTTATGTTTGTTAAACCCGTGGTCTAATAGCTAAAAAATTCAAGCAACCCGCCATAACTTATAACGCATCCCCCTTTTCACCAAAAATCCAAAAAAATTTCATATATTTCATCCATTCAGGCATAACCTATCTAAGCTACTACCGAAAACCATCTCCAATCGCTAATAACACCTCCAAAATCCATCATCGTTGTCCATAATCTTCTACCAAGTTAGTCAGGTTGTGTTCATTTGTTCCCCGATTACAATTTAGTAGGCCGTTAGGGTTTATATCCAACTACAACTATAATGGTAACGTATCTATTTCTCTTCTTCTTGATGTTAAATATTTAGCTTTTGAGTGATTATATATTTATATGTCTGGTTTGTATGAACCAAATGAATGTTATACCTCAGGGGCGGAGCCATGTAGAAGTTAGGGGTAGCGCTTGCTACGGGTCCGTTTGTCATGCGAAGTGTAATTTTTATAGAAAATGTTGATTTTATTGCTATTGTTACGGGTCCAAACAAGTTTTGGTATTGGTTTGATAAATGATTAGTCCATTTTATAAGTTATTTATTCTAAAAAATACTAATTTCTAATAAAATCGTACATGTTCGTGAAAAAATTATCTATTCAAAAATATGAAAAAAAATTGTGCTACGGGTCACTTGGATTTCTGGATCCGCCATATACTTATACATGTGTTATTTTGGTGTTTCTGCTTCAAATACTTACCATAATTGTAGTTGAGCTAATTAATTGAGAGTTTGTATATTGTTTAATCTATGCATGAGTTTAATTAGTTGATGATTGTTTGTATCACAACTGTCACACCCCCAAATTCCTTAATAGTGGTTAGCGGAAGCATTTGGTTAAGTAAGGGGTGTTGACGTATACATTGTACAAACACACATATGAGAGCATATGATTATCGCAGCACATACATATATATTAAGATGCCAACGTTAAATTTTTACAAAAGTTTACGATTTATCGGATCGTAGCAGTAAAAGTAAAGTAAAAGTTTATACAAAAGTGGAATTCGTAAATATGACTTAAAACATTTCAATTATATAAAAAAATCCAGTTTCTTCCAAAAAGATGGCATCCTAAATCTTCATGGGTCGCCTAGTTTCCAAGAATGCAAGCGGTCTTACATGTGCAGCTAATTACCTGGAAGACATAGCAAAAGTCAACAAAATTGTTGATTGAATTCACAGGTTTTAAGTTTATGAGTATAGTTTGTTAAACCAGCTTGTTTGTAAGTTTACTGATTCAAAAGTCAAATAATGTTTCGTTTTAGTTGGAACGTCGTCCAAAAGTATCATTTTGTTGGGATGTTACCCAAAAATATTGTTATGTTCTAGTGATTTCAATACATCGTTTCGTTTTAGTGATGTCAACACATCTAATGGCATACGTTGGGGAAACCAATCCATTTGTATAAATAGTAGGAACGCATTCCTATGTAGTCAATCGTAGGATAAATGTTATTTCCAAAAATGTTCACAATAGTAGGGAGACATAGACGGTGATCCCTCAAAGGTTAGATAGACCTTATGAGTTATATTAACGACCCCTAGTGCTATAACCAATCCACGATGTTTAACGTTTTTGCCACAGTAACATTTTAAATATACGATCCTCGTTACGACTGCTGTCGTGCGGTTGGTCGCGCCAACAAGTTATAATAGTGGGAGGGCTGTCAACTCGATAGTACTATCCGTATATCTAGTGGCTAGAGTCACCTAGCTAATGGTTATAGGCTGTGTACACTAGGACTTTTGTGTACTACAACTACCTCTCGTAAACCTAGGTCTGTACCAAGATTCGTTGTCATGTTTCCAAAGTAGTATAAAAGTTATGTTGTAAAAAGTTCAAGAAATAGTATGAAACCTCGTTTCATAAGTAAACAGTTTGCGATAGTATGAGTAAGTCGTAATGTTTTGTATAAAGCATGAAAGCATTTATAATAATCGTTATATATTTGTAACAAAACAGTAAAATAGCAGCTATGTCCTTCATCCCTGTTAGAAAAGTATTGAAAACAGTAAAAGTAGGGGTTGTGAACTAACTTGTGGGTGCTAGTGTCCTTAACGTTTGAGATTATGTTCCAAGTCAGTAATCTCCTAATGTCCTAAACGTTTGAGATTATGAGAACAAGTAAGTGGATGTCATAGTTGACCATCCATTCTAGTGTTCATTCAACTAGGTATGTCCAAAGTATTCGTTTGTCGTTTAGGTTTGTAGTTTTGAAAACACGTACGGCCCATCAGTGACAGTCTGTAATAATTTTAAAGTAATGTTATCATGTTTGTTCCATTATATACTTATAAAAGTATTTCCAATATATTTGTCATTTATGTCCAAGTGTAAAAATATCATACGGAGGTCCGAGGGCAGCGTCCCTGGTTGCGGGATCTAAGGGGTGGAAACCCCTGGTGGGGTCCAAAGGGCAGAGTCCCTGGCTGGGGTCGAGCTACCAGGTCAGCTTGGAAATTTTTTATATCTGTTTATATTGCTTTAATAAAAATGCATCGGAAATTTAAATTCGGAAAAATTGACCAAGGTTAGCTACGAGTTGAGATTGCGGTGCGAACTGAGTTTGCGATGCGAACTAAAATCGGGTTTGCCAGGTAAAGTCGGCTGCGAACCGAGTTGGACTCGCAAGTCAATTCGAAAGGTTCAAATCGCAGGTCAAGTAGCTGGTCAAAAGGGTCAGTTCGCAGATCTCATCTCGCAGGTCAGTTCGGTTCGCAAGTTCTCAACTCGCAAGTCTTCGGTTCGGTTCGCAGGGCTCGATTCGCAACGCGAGTTGCAAACTGAAGTTAAATCGTGCGACTTGAATTTCGATCTGTGAAATGAGATCTAACTCAGTTCGCAGACACTGCTGTTTGACAATTTTAAGTTTTAAATTGCAAATCGGTTTGGATTTTGGACATATTTTGTTGTTTGAACACTAATACATGATAATATAAGCTTTCTAAACTCGAATTTGAGAGGAAAGGGAGAATTTCTGACGGACGAAAAATGGAGACCGACAATGATGATGATGGTGTCGAGATGATGATGAAGAAGAAGATAAAGATGGTTATGATGATGCTTGGTTGCTGCTGTTGCTTTTGTTGTTGTTTTTGATGATGATGATTGAAGAAAATAGAGAGAAAAGGTGGGTAGGTGATGATGAAAATGAAAATGAAATGAGAAAGAGGGAGAGGGGGTGTTTGGGTCGGTTTTAAGGAAAAGGAGGGGAAAGGAGTGTGTAGCTTTTGTCCCCAAATTGTGGAGTTAACCCCCGTATTCGTTCTCCCGATCGTTAATTTGCGTAATATTTTCAAATTATAAATATTTAAATGTATATTAGAAATGTTTTTAATTGGAATCGTTTTATAAAATACTATAAGTGCGTTATAAAATTATAACTTTGTTTCAATTTAGTTTGTCGAATGTGTTTCGTATGGTTTCGTCGTGCAGAATGCGTTTTAAATAAAACGAAGTACTTGTTAAATATTATCAACATAATATTTAGTAAATAATAGTGTTATTAAATAATTTCATTCAGCAACGGTCGTGTACTTTTGTCGGGTTCGTTCTGAATGTTTTGTACGTAATTATAACTAATTTTGAATTAAGTAATACTACGCGTATTAAATTTTTGAGGGGTGTCACAATAACTAAAAAGTGAACATTATCCCGCAATATGCCACCAACTCTGTGAACTGTTCATACAGTTTTATTTTTGAGTGTGTTTATATCTTCGATATGTGATTTATATGAACCATTTGTTATGTTCACGTGTCTAGACTCTAGAGGTGTACGTGTTGTTGAGTATCTCCATTATTTAATCAAAAAGTGAATATTTTTCGTTTGCTGTTTAATATTGTGACACCCCGCAATTTCGACATAATTAAAAACGCAATTAGCACGCACATCTAGGCTAATTCCCTACTAGAGTGAATTCACAACTACTTTTAGAGGTAAGTCTAGCAAAGCCCAACTAGTTAATACGCGTAGTATTACACGTTTCGTAATTATTATAATTGCGCTCAAAAACAATTGGAACAAACGCGACAAAAATATACGACTGTTGATGAACAAAATTATTAGATAATATGAAATTATTAAATAACGTTATTTATTTATTAAATATTATGTTGATAATATTTACAATTTATTTTGTTGCAAATAACATTTATTTCGTACGACTGAAACAACTCGAAACCCATTTGTAAAACTAAAAATAAAACAAAGTTATAATTTTATTACTCAACTAAATTGTTTTAAACCAAAAGTATAATCGAAAGCATATTTAAAAACCTATCGTTTAAAAACATTTTTACATTTAACGATCGAGTAAATGAACACGGGTAAAATACCACAAGATTGGGACAAAGTCCCCTCCCCATTTTGGACCACCAAAACCGGCCCCCACCCTCACCCCCACCTCACTTTCCTTTCATTTTTCATTTTTCCACTTTCTCTCTACCTCCATTTTCTCTCCATCTTCTCTCTAAAAACCACCAAAAATCACACAAAAACTACTACAAAAACGCAATAAATCACCGAGCTCATTTAGAGAAAAACGATCACCACGACGAAAGCTACACAACTATCTTCTCGGATTTCGCATGCGACAACTTTGTAAGAACCCGACAATCCCGCAAACTCTTAGATTTTGCTATTTTCTTTAATATCTCATGTTTATAATGATTAATATACAATGTATTAGTGTTATATCAACTTATTATGTCCAAAAATGACTTAAAAATGCGTTTTTAAAAGTAGAAAACACGATCAGCTCGTTCTGCGAGCTGAGATCTGTTCTTCCTTCGAACCGAGTCGAGCTGCGAACCGAGCTCGCGATGCGAACCAAACCGAGCTGGTCTGCGAACAGAACTCGTTATGCAAACCGAACCGAGCTGCGAGCCGAACCGAGCTGCGAGCCGAACTGAGCTGCGAACTGAATCGAGCTGCGAACCGAACTAGTTGCGAATTGAACCCTTGCGAGCCGAGCTTGCGAGCCGAATGAGCGAGCCGAACTGACTTGGTCTGCGAACTGAGGTTCTGCCCTGCGAACTGAGTTTTGCACAACGATTCGACGTTCGCATAACGACAACTACACTTCTTACAACGATGATTGACATACAAAAGTATATACTTTTGCTAAGCATAAAACGAAACGAATATAATAATGTTTTCAGAAATTATTATTACAAACCGCTACCAACGAGTCGTATACATTTCTAAAACTACAAACTCAAACGACAAACAAACACTTTGGACATAATTTGGTTGAACGAACACTAGCATGGATGGTCAAACTAAGACATCCACATACTTATCAAATCTCATACGTTTAGGGCGTTAGGAGATTCTGGACTATACTTGGGCTTTAGGCTTTTGCTAGCACTCGCACATTACTTAACTCAACAGGTGAGTTCACAGCCCTACTTTTACTGTTTAACTGCTTTTGAACAGGGGTGGAAAACATAGTCAACTGCTTTATTAATTGCCATAACTGCTTTTACTACATGATTGTATTCTTGTTTACTCGAACGATTAGAGTACTTTGAACGGTTGAACGATTGTGTGAACTAATGTTTATGAAATAACATTTTCATACCATAAACTAAAACAAACGTGGTAAACTAGTTGATAAACTGTTTTGTTTGAACGGGAGAATGACCCGTGCGTATTTGGCCAGAGAACGACCGGTACTTTTTATGAAAACGCTGGAAAACGACCAGCAATGTATTTTAGTGCTAGAGATTGACTGGCCAAGTGGACGGGAGAACGACCCGTGCATATTTGGATGGGAGAACGACCCATGCGTCTTTTAACCGGAGAACGACCAGTACCGTGTTTCGCTGGAGAACGACCAGCAGTATTTATTGCCAGAGAACGACTGGCCGATTTGGACGGGAGAACGACCCGTGCGTATTTAGACCGGAGAACGACCGGTACTATTTTGTAAACGCTGGAGAACGACCAACAACGTAACGTAAACGGTATTTTGGGTAACATCCCACGTAAACGGTATTTTGGGTAACATCCCACGTAAACGGTATTTTGGGTAACATCCCACGTAAACGGTATTTTGGGTAACATCTCACGTAAACGATATTTTGGGTAACATCCCACGCAAACTGTATTTTGAATAACATTCCACAAAACGATTACTTGACTATTATGGCAATAACTATTTGTGAACGTATTGGTTTTAACAACTGTGCTTACAAACTCGATTCAACTATTGCAAACATAAAACCTGTGAATTCACTCAACCTCGTTGTTGACTTTTACTATGTTTTTCAGGGAATTAGCTGCATATAAGACGACCTGCTCACATGGAACATAGGCGACCCATGAAGGAATAGGATGCCAACTTTTGACAACTGGATTTCTTTTGTATAACTAAAGTGATTTTAGTGATATTTACGAAATCTACTTTTGTAAACTTAATACTTTTAACTTGTACGATTCGAGGAATCGTAAACTTTGTAACTAGTACTTTGGCATCTTATTATTTTTGTTCTGTTGTAATCATATGCTCTGATACGTATGCATGTACTGTATATTGTGGCACTCTCCATACTTAACTAAACGCTTCCGCTAGATTAAATCAACGAATTTTGGGGGTGTTACAGATTGGTATCAGAGCCATTGGTTATAGCGAACTAGATTTCTTAGGTGACTTAGAGACCTTAGAGACCTAGACTATAGCCTTGGCTAGAACGCACATGCATACACACATTTGCATACGACTAAACTATCGACGCGACACATCAACATGCGTGATCCAATTATTGAACCGTACTACATTCGATTCGTTCAAACTCACTCTGATCTCAGGAGAACCTGATTGTATTAAGTGGTTGATGAAAAGAAGTATGTATTTAGCATCATATAATGACGTCTGGCCAACGTGATTATATTATACTAAGTACATATGGGCGTTTCATAGTCGTGAGATACGTGATGGGAATCCTATCATTTCTTATAAATACTCGATAACTAAAGTATGTGAAACTTTATTCTTCACACCCTTTTCATTGGCATTGACTTCCGCACTCCTTCATCGCAGAACGTCATCATGCCGCCTAAACGAAGAAATACCCGAAACAGTCGTCGAGCGCCTACACCTCCTGTCGTTGAAACTACCGAACAGATCATCGAACGACGTGTGGCTGAAGCAATTGCCCAGTATGAGCCAAGCCGCAATCGTGATAATGTGGTGCACAACAGTGGAACCACTCCTGTCAACAGCGAAAATCCTGCGAATACCTAACAAGGGTGTTCTTACAAAACCTTCCAGGCTTGCAAACCAAGCACCTTCACCGGGACTGAAGGGGCCATCGGCCTAGTCCACTGGATCGAGAAGATGGAATCGGTCCTCGACATCAGCAACTGCACTACCAACAACGTGGTGAAATATGCCACCTGTACTCTAGCTGACAAAGTGTTAACCTAGTGGAACGCTCAGGTCCAGATTATTGGACGCTCAGCTGCTTACTCCATGACCTGGGAGACTCTGAAATAGATGATGATGGAGGAGTTTTGCTCTCCCAACGAGATCCAGAAACTCAAGATTGAACTCTGGAACATTCAGATGATCAGCGCTGACATTACCGGTTATACAACTAGATTTCAAGAGCTTGCACGTCTTGTGCCCCACATGGTGACTCCTGAAAAGGAACGCATCAAACGATACATCAGGGGTTTGGCCCCACAGATCAGAGGCATGGTTATGTCCTCCAAACCAACCACCTTTAGGAGCGCAGTTGACCTGGCTCAGAGTTTGACCGACGACGCCATTCTGATTGGCACGTTGAAAGCTGCTACTGGGAGGAACGAACCGAGCAGTACTGAGATTGTTGGTCACGGGGGAGAGAAACGGAAATGGATCAACGAGGGAAACAACAACCAGAATCAAGCAAACAAGAAACCTACGGGTAACTCCCGGGCTTACGTTGCCACCGCCCCAACTGGACCCAAGCCCTACCTTGGCAACAAACTAAAATGTGACAAGTGCGGGAAGCACCACGCAGGCAATTGCGCCTTCTACCAAGACTGCAGGAACTGGGGTCACTTAGCCCAAAACTGTAAAATTGTAACACCCCCAAAATCACTGTTTAGTGGAAGCAAGCTTTGGGTTGCTACTAATCAAATATCACAGCACAAAAGTAAAGCAAACGACATCTATATGCAACGTTTGTAAAATAGTTACATTTCCATACATAAAATGTTTGAAACATAGAGTTTCGGGTTACAAAATGAAGTTCCCTAGAGTCCGCGCGTAAAGCGGGAGATTCTATTACATAATCATAATAAATACAAAAGATAATGCTAAGAATCTCCGTTAAATGCAGTTGTAGGAATCATGCGACTCTAGCTAGTATTATGAGGGAGTCCTACTCCGTATGTGTACCTGAGATACGAAGCTAAAAAGGTCAACACGAATGTTGGTGAATCTCACAGGTTTGTAAATAATATTAGTATTTGAACACAAGATTTCATCAGTAATGCCCGCAGGCGTAAATCAAGTATTTGCAATCCTGCAAATGTAAAGTAAGTAAGTTATACCGTTGCCATGAGGCTCATAATCGAAGCTTAACCCGTAAGTAGTAAGTTGCCCCCGAGACATGCTCGAACCTGAGCAAGCTAAGTAACGAATAATAGTCGCCCGTTTATACAGAACGGTTCGAGGTAGCGCTACTACACCGGGCGGGGAGGGTCATTTCCCTAATGGATCCATTAACTAGTGTTCGCGCTTAAGTACCATAACTAACGATATATGATGGAGGGACTTCCCCAAATAAATGGTGAGAAAACTCATGCAATTCCGTTTGGTAAACATGTAATTCAGTACTTGTGTTCATAAAAGTAAGCAATGTATCTCACCCCGTAAGTAAAACAGTAAAAGTGGGGCTGTAAGACTCACCTGAGTCTAGCAAGTATGAAGGTGTAATCAAGTAAGGCGGATGTAAGTCCGTACGTGGTTCTCCGAACCCTGCAACCTTCTGGCGTCCGAAATGCACAAGGTTGTAAGTAAACAAGTAAATGAGTTGGTGTCTTAAAAGATTACCCATGCTAGTTGTCCACTCAACTAGGAAATGTCCAAATGTTCATTTAGTAATCCGTTTGTATTTTGAAACTAAATATGGCCCGTTGGTGATGGTTTGTAATAATAATACAAAAGTGTTATTATTTTATATATCGTTGTATCAGATTTCATTATCTGTAAGTGTTTGACACTTAGTGTGAAAAGTATTTATAAGTTCCTGGATGACGGGGGTCCGGGGGCAGCGCCCCTGGTAGCGGGGTCCAAGGGGCGGCAGCCCCTGGCGGGGTCCAAGGGGCAGAGCCCCTGGCTGGGGTCGAGCTGGACTTGAATTGGTGAAAAACGCATCTGGACTTGAATTTGGGTGAAATCGAGTGATAAAATTTAAGGTCTCGACACTTAGTAAAATTTGTGTTTTCTTGGTTCTGTTTCATGCGACATAGCATGCGACATAAGGCTTGTGTCGCTAGGTGCGACATAGTCTGTTGTGTCGCAGATCACCTCTGCGACATAAGGGCTTGTGTCGCTAAGTGCGACATAGTCTGTTGTGTCACAGATCACCTCTGCGACATAAGGGCTTGTGTCGCTAAGTGCGACATAATTCAAATTATGCGACACAAAGGCTTGTGTCGCAGGTGGCCTGGAGCCTCTGCGACACAACGAGCTGTTGGCCGGAAAATGAGCCGAAAAGGTGTTTTCCGGCCTCCGTTCGACCTGTGACTTTTACCCAACCCATATTTGGACATTTTAAGCTTAAAGAAACAACTAGAACTTAAAAACACTTAAAATCGAAAGGTTTCGAGTTTTGTCAGAAACTTACAAAGTGATGAATCGAAATTCCGAAAAGGTAGGAGTGTAGATCGTTGTGTGGTGATCGTTTTTCTCTAAATGGGTGTGACGATTTATGGTGGTTTGTTGGTGTTATTTGGTGGTTTTAGATGATGGTGGTGGTGGTGAAAGTTGAGAGAAAATGGAAGGAAGAAAGAGAAAGTAAGTGGTGGAAATGAGGGGGAAGAAAGGAGGGAGGTGGGGTTTTGGTGAAAGCCTCACCTTTCCAGCCCCAGTAATTGTGCTCCGTGCGGTGTTCGTCTTCCCAAGTCGTTAAACATTAAATCATTATTTTGACTGTTTACAATGTAAGTTTTAAAATACGGGAGTTCATTAAATTCATTTATTGAAGTATTTTACTAATACTTACTAACTCAATTGGTTTCGTTTGTTTGTGTTTTTAAATGTTTGGGTCGCGTAGATGTTTATTATGCGATACAAAATGTAATTGAAATATTATCAAAATAATATTTGTGACATAAAAGTGTCCTTAATTAATATTACATTGCTTGATAGAAATGTTCACCAACGTCCGTATGATTTGAATCGAATTACATTCGATTTGAAATTCGTACGATTTAAACCAAATCGCATATTAATATACATTTTGATACATTAATTAGTCTAGTACCACACTAATTACATGTATTAACAGTTAAGTAGGAACTAATTACTAGTCCTAGCTTGGCAGGTGTCACAAAAACAAACCCTAACCCTCGACAAAACAATGGGTGTTTTGAGTGCGGTGAACCGGGGCATTACCGAAACCAATGCCCACAACTCAACAACAACAACAACCGCATCGCCAACGTTCCAAACGCTCACGGACGCGCATACATCCTTCGTGCATGGGATGCACCAGAGGATCCCTACGCCAACATTGGTATGTTTTAACCAACTATTATGCTTAAACGTTACACTCTTTGAATGTCGATTCAAACCTAACGCTTGGTAAACTTTGACCGCTTATCGAACGCACTACTTATCCAACTATACCGCGAGTATACTAAACCGTTAGAACTTTATGGCAACTTAGAGCGCCACGCAAACTATTATTATTATAGTTAACGATATGACTTCTCAGAAAACATACGCTACGGGCGTTCCGACTTGATTTTTAAATCTCGGGACGAGATTTCTCTAACGGGGGGAGAATGTGATAACCCGCAATTTCGACATAATTAAAAACGCAATTAGCACGCACATCTAGGCTAATTACCTACTAGAGTGAATTCACAACTACTTTTAGAGGTAAGTCTATCAAAGCCCAACTAGTTAATACGCGTAGTATTACACGTTTCGTAATTATTATAATTGCGCGCAAAAACAATTGGAACAAACGCGACAAAAAT
Source organism: Pseudognaphalium luteoalbum (assembly GCA_963422505.1). NCBI lineage: Eukaryota > Viridiplantae > Streptophyta > Magnoliopsida > Asterales > Asteraceae > Pseudognaphalium > Pseudognaphalium luteoalbum. Next base: position 116,701,391 of record OY730192.1, on the reverse strand, counting down.
ATACGACTGTTGGTGAACAAAATTATTTGATAATATGAAATTATTAAATAACGTTATTTATTTATTAAATATTATGTTGATAATATTTACAATCTATTTTGTTGCAAATAACATTTATTTCGTACGACTGAAACAACTCGAAACCCATTTGTAAAACTAAAAATAAAACAAAGTTATAATTTTATTACTCAACTAAATTGTTTAAAACCAAAAGTATAATCGAAAACATATTTAAAAACCTATCGTTTAAAAATATTTTTACATTTAACGATCGAATAATGAACACGGGTAAAATACCACAAGATTGGGACAAAGTCCCCTCCCCATTTTGGACCACAAAAACCGGCCCCCACCCTCACCCCCACCTCACTTTCCTTTCATTTTTCATTTTTCCACTCTCTCTCTACCTCCATTTTCTCTCCATCTTCTCTCTAAAAACCACCAAAAATCACACAAAAACTACTACAAAAACGCAATAAATCACCGAGCTCATTTAGAGAAAAACGATCATCACGACGAAAGCTACACAACCATCTTCTCGGATTTCGCATGCGACAACTTTGTAAGAACCCGACAATCCCGCAAACTCTTAGATTTTGCTATTTTCTTTAATATCTCATGTTTATAATGATTAATATACCATGTATTAGTGCTATATCAACTTATTATGTCCAAAAATGACTGAAAAATGGGTTTTTAAAAGTTAAAAACACGATCAGCTCGTTCTGCGAGCTGAGATCTGTTCTTCCTGCAAACCGAGTCGAGCTGCGAACCGAGCTCACGATGCGAACCAAACCGAGCTACGAACCGAGCTAGTCTGCGAACAGAACTCGTTATGCGAACCGAACCGAGCTGCGAGCCGAACCGAGCTGCGAGCCGAACTGAGCTGCGAACTGAATCGAGCTGCGAACCGAACTAGTTGCGAATTGAACCCTTGCGAGCCGAGCTTGCGAGCCGAGCTTGCGAGCCGAACGAGCGAGCCGAACTGACCTGGTCTGCGAACTGAGGTTCTGCCCCGCGAACTGAGTTTTGCACAACGATTCGACGTTCGCATAACGACAACTACACTTCCTACAACGATGATTGACATACAAATGTATATACTTTTGCTAAGCATAAAACGAAACGAATATAATAATGTTTTCAGAAATTATTATTACAAATCGCTACCAACGAGTCGTATACATTTCTAAGACTACAAACTCAAACGACAAACAAACACTTTGGACATAATTTGGTTGAACGAACACTAGCATGGATGGTCAAACTAAGACATCCACATACTTATCAAATCTCATACGTTTAGGGCGTTAGGAGATTCTGAACTATACTTGGGCTTTGGGCTTTGCTAGCACTCGCACATTACTTAACTCAACAGGTGAGTTCACAGCCCTACTTTTACTGTTTAACTGCTTTTGAACAGGGGTGGAAAACATAGTCAACTGCTTTATTAATTGCCATAACTGCTTTTACTACATGATTGTATACTTGTTTACTCGAATGATTAGAGTACTTTGAACTGTTGAACGATTGTGTGAACTAATGTTTATGAAATAACATTTTCATTCCATAAACTAAAACAAACGTGGTAAACTAGTTGATAAACTATTTTGTTTGAACGGGAGAACAACCCGTGCGTATTTGGTCGGAGAATGACCGATACTTTTTATGAAAACGCTGGAGAACGACCAGCAATGTATTTTAGTGCCAGAGATTGACTGGCCAAGTGGACCGGAGAACGACCCGTGCGTATTTGGATGGGAGAACGACCCATGCGTCTTTTGACCGGAGAACGACCGGTACTGTGTTTCGCTGGAGAACGACCAGCAGTATTTATTGCCAGAAAACGATTGGCCAATTTGGACGGGAGAACGACCCGTGCGTATTTAGACCGGAGAACGACCAGTACTATTTTGTAAACGCTAGAGAACGACCAGCAACATAACGTAAACGGTATTTTGGGTAATATCCCACGTAAACGGTATTTTGGGTAACATCCCACGTAAACGGTATATTGGGTAACATCCCACGTAAACGGTATTTTGGGTAACATCCCACGTAAACGATATTTTGGGAAACATCCCACGCAAACTATATTTTGGATAACATTCCACAAAACGATTACTTGACTATTATGGCAATAACTATTTGTGAACGTATTGGTTTTAACAACTGTGCTTACAAACTCGATTCAACTATTGCAAACATAAAACCTGTGAATTCACTCAACCTCGTTGTTGACTTTTACTATGTTTTTCAGGGAATTAGCTGCATATAAGACGACCTGCTCACATGGAACATAGGCGACCCACGAAGGAATAGGATGCCAACTTTTGACAACTGGATTTCTTTTGTATAACTAAAGTGATTTTAGTGATATTTACGAAATCTACTTTTGTAAACTTAATACTTTTAACTTGTACGATTCGAGGAATCGTAAACTTTGTAACTAGTACTTTGGCATCTTATTATTTTTGTTCTGTTGTAATCATATGCTCTGATACGTATGCATGTACTGTATATTGTGGCACTCTCCATACTTAACTAAACGCTTCCGCTAGATTAAATCAACGAATTTTGGGGGTGTTACAGATTGGTATCAGAGCCATTGGTTATAGCGAACTAGATTTCTTAGGTGACTTAGAGACCTTAGAGACCTAGACTATAGCCTTGGCTAGAACGCACATGCATACACACATTTGCATACGACTAAACTATCGACGCGACACATCAACATGCGTGATCCAATTATTGAACCGTACTACATTCGATTCGTTCAAACTCACTCTGATCTCAGGAGAACCTGATTGTATTAAGTGGTTGATGAAAAGAAGTATGTATTTAGCATCATATAATGACGTCTGGCCAACGTGATTATATTATACTAAGTACATATGGGCGTTTCATAGTCGTGAGATACGTGATGGGAATCCTATCATTTCTTATAAATACTCGATAACTAAAGTATGTGAAACTTTATTCTTCACACCCTTTTCATTGGCATTGACTTCCGCACTCCTTCATCGCAGAACGTCATCATGCCGCCTAAACGAAGAAATACCCGAAACAGTCGTCGAGCGCCTACACCTCCTGTCGTTGAAACTACCGAACAGATCATCGAACAACGTGTGGCTGAAGCAATTGCCCAGTATGAGCCAAGCCGCAATCGTGATAATGTGGTGCACAACAGTGGAACCACTCCTGTCAATAGCGAAAATCCTGCGAATACCCAACAAGGGTGTTCTTACAAAACCTTCCAGTCTTGCAAACCAAGCACCTTCACCGGGACTGAAGGGGCCATCGGCCTAGTCCACTGGATCGAGAAGATGGAATCGGTCCTCGACATCAGCGAATGCACTACCAACAACGTGGTGAAATATGCCACCTGTACTCTAGCTGACAAAGCGTTAACCTAGTGGAACGCTTAGGTCCAGATTATTGGACGCTCAGCTGCTTACTCCATGACCTTGGAGACTCTGAAACAGATGATGATGGAGGAGTTTTGCTCTCCCAACGAGATCCAGAAACTTGAGACTGAACTCTGGAACATTCAGATGATCGGCGCTGACATTACCGGTTATACAACTAGATTTCAAGAGCTTGCACGTCTTGTGCCCCACATGGTGACTCCTGAAAAGGAACGCATCAAACGATACATCAGGGGTTTGGCCCCACAGATCAGAGGCATGGTTATGTCCTCCAAACCAACCACCTTTAGGAGCGCAGTTGACCTGGCTCAGAGTTTGACCGACGATGCCATTCTGATTGGCACGTTGAAAGCTGCTACTGGGAGGAACGAACCGAGCAGTACTGAGATTGTTGGTCACGGGGGAGAGAAACGGAAATGGATCAACGAGGGAAACAACAACCAGAATCAAGCAAACAAGAAACCTACGGGTAACTCCCGGGCTTACGTTGCCACCGCCCCAACTGGACCCAAGCCCTACCTTGGCAACAAACTGAAATGTGACAAGTGCGGGAAGCACCACGCAGGCAATTGCGCCTTCTGCCAAGACTGCAGGAACTGGGGTCACTTAGCCCAACACCTATTTTGGGTAACATCCCACGCAAACTGTATTTTGGATAACATTCCACAAAACGCTTACTTGACTATTATGGCAATAACTATTTGTGAACGTATTGGTTTTAACAACTGTGCTTACAAACTCGATTCAACTATTGCAAACATAAAACCTGTAAATTCACTCAACCTCGTTGTTGACTTTTACTATGTTTTTCAGGGAATTAGCTGCATATAAGACGACCTGCTCACATGGAACATAGGCGACCCACGAAGGAATAGGATGCCAACTTTTGACAACTGGATTTCTTTTGTATAACTAAAGTGATTTTAGTGATATTTACGAAATCTACTTTTGTAAACTTAATACTTTTAACTTGTACGATTCGAGGAATCGTAAACTTTGTAACTAATACTTTGGCATCTTAATATATTTGTTCTGTTGTAATCATATGCTCTGATACGTATGCATGTTCTGTATATTGTGGCACTCCCCATACTTAACTAAACGCTTCCGCTAAATTAAATCAACGAATTTTGGGGGTGTTACAAATATACAAAGAAGTGTCATTTTCTGTCGTTTGATGTGAGGAATATTAATATTAGTATGCAGGGACCAATTTTTTTACCACTTTTTATATGATATCTATGATTAGTTAATTACCTTGTGGGGACCTATCTGATGATGTTTGGTAGGCAAGTTTATTTATCTATGTATTGTGGGTGTAATGTACCTATTAATTATTATTGAATGTTAGATTACGTTTGATCTTATACATTTCTTTTTAATAACTTATTCATAATCATTTGTAGGATAATCAAGATAAGGATCTCTTTTCTCATCCGAAAGATGATTATTTGAATGATTATACTGAAAAAGGTGTTATGAGTGATCATCAACAACCTGATCTTCATGCAAAGGATCAGATGTCAGATTTTCCAAAACAGGTTGAAGACAATCATGTTGGAGAACTAGTTAATCAAGAGTGTAGTACAAGTGCTCCACGAAAAAGGAGAAAGAGCAGGGCTACTTCATATAAGGAGAAGGATGAAAAGGCCAACGTGCTTCAGGATAGAGAAGTTAACTTCAATGTGTTTGGACTCAACATTGGGCCGGGACAGATTTCATTTAGTAAAATGGTAGGTCTTGTTGCTAGAGGCCGGGTTAGTATTCTAATTGATTCGTGGGATAAGGTTGATGAAAAAGTGAAAGATTCACTATGGGAAGAGGTTAAGGTAAATGTTGAACCATTAAAATAATTTTGTAGCAACTATATCCCTTTCTCAAAGATGATATTTCTACATAAGGCTATTGATATATACTTATGTATTTCAGCAAGCAGTTCCTGATATTGAGGGTGAGGAGACCAAGAAGGCTGTTACTGCGCAATGCAACCAGGCCTGGAAAGAATTCAAGAGAAATCTGAGGGAGAATTTTGTGAAAACCGGGAAAAGCCGTTTTTGAAATACCCGTATCTTAACAAGGAAGAAGGATTGTGAAAGAAATTCTGTGAGAAGGTCAATAGTGAAGAATTTCATGTATAAATTTTTATTAATTATTATTATTATTATTGTCTTTTTTAAAATAAAGTCGAGCACAAATTTTCAATAACAAGATGCACAATGATACATTCTCATAATAAAACGTAGTGTGGTTATGACAATAAGTTTTGTTGAGTTGGTATTATTTAGTCCATTACCACTCACAATTTTATGCAACACTTATTGATAAAAGAGTACTACTGGGGCCAAGGCCATCTCGACTACTGTTTTCATTCCCATTATTCTGTTCAAACTTGTTTTTGTGATTTGAAGAGATTAAGTGAGAGAGGTAGAGAACTAGCTAGTTTGAACAAGAATCCTCCTAAGATAGGACCTAAAGGTTATCGTGGATACGAATAAGAGTTGATGAAGGAGAAAGAAGAAGCTATGAAAGTCTTGGATACCACATCTCTTGCTGGTCGTGCATACGGGGTTCACAGTAAGCGGGTGTTTATGTATATCAGGGCTCGATGCGGATGCAATCAAGGATGGTTGATTATACCTGAGGCTATTGTTCCAACTGTGGAGGAACTGGTATGATCACCTATGTTTACTTTGAAATTTTATTACTTATTTATATTTCTGGTAAAATTAGAACATAAACTTTTTATTGGTTCAAACTGATCAAGAAGGACGAGGAGCTGCATGAGGTTCCGGATCCCCACGGAAAAGATGCCATATGGAAAGTTGTAGGAAAAGAGCACCCATGAAGGACAAGGGAGGTGGGGCACACTATCGGCTTCACAAAGGCAATAGATGGTTACGGGAAGCAACTGCGATGCAACAAAAGGAAAGAACTAATTGACAAGTTAGAAAGAAGGGTGGCTGAGTTAGAGAGGATGGAACGGGGAAGGATGGAGGTTGAAGATAGGGAAGTAGGATCGGGAGAGGAAACATCGAGGGAGGTGGTGCAAAGACTTGTCGTAAGTCTAGATATGAGGAGGAGGAGTAGTATTGGGTCAGAGTTTCATCCTTTTAAAGATATATTGGTAATCAAAATTAATTACTATGATATGTTTTTACCACAAATCATTTTACATCACCTAATATATATTCGATCCATATTATTGTAGGAACCCACCGCATGCAAGTTGTTCGCGGAATTCGGGTTTCAAAGGATGCTTGTTTTGAGAGGAAAGGCTCATCCTCGAGGGGACTGGCAGGTATAGGGGGTGTCTATGCCACCAGATCACCTACGGGGTACAAATTGGGAAAATTAAGGATGGATTCGGGGTGATGAGACTTCCTAAGCCAGCTGCTGGAATGACTTTCTTACAGGAAGCCAGTAACAGTTTCGTTCAGTGGCCACGTTCATTTATTGAATTTTCTGAGGTACATACACATTGATTATCTTTAAGTATCGTATATTAAATATTTCTATGACTGTCGTAACAATAAACACTTTCAATATAATTTGTTACTAGGATGGGAGAGAGTCATCCCCGGAGCCTGATATTGTCCCGAGTCCTAAAAGGCGCAGTCCTAACACTGTACGGGATGAGGTGCCAAGTGAGGAAACTATTGTGCTCACCAAACAAGCACCCCTCGTGGTGCCAGAATATGTTGTCACACCCCAACAAGCACACCCCCCACGCCAAAAACTATTGTGCCAGTCCAACAAGCACCACCACCATCCCCATTCGAACGTACCGAGCAAGTTTTAACAGATTCTTAAAGTCAAATTTTAAAGTCGAAGCCGGTGGTTATGAAAAATGTTTGGAATAGAGCAACCATGTATCCCAACATGAATTTATTTATCAAGCCCGGAGTTTTTGTGGAGGACGTTATCGAGTTGAACATTGATGTTGCTGATCTTAAGGAGTTTGTGACAAATGGGGAAGCCGACATCACTATCCTTTTGTTTTTCATGCAGTAAGTATTATTTTCTTAATATACTACTAGTCAGAGACCCATGCTATACAGCAGTAAACCGATAACAAATAAGAAATTCTAGTGGTCTATGATGATGATGATCAGTGCATCGATAATGGTTTTACACACTTAATATATTTTATTTTTGCAATCATGATAGTTGTGTTTATTCTTTATTTTTGCAATCATAATATATTCCGATATTCCACTATGCTTAATAAGGGATAAGATAAGATTAAGATAACAATGATCATATCACATGTTTTCTAACTCTTTAGATATGTGTTTTAGTGCACTTCACTTGCTTCGACAAAAATCTGCATACCCGAACAACAAATGTGGATTTATGAACTCATCTGGTATTCATCGTCAACAAATAGAGAAAGGGGGTAGAAAGTGTTGCAAACTTTATCTGCCAGTCGGTGGAATATCATACAAGGAATTCAAAAAGCATTATGTTAGCACCGTATTGGCAGGGTACGATGTTAACTTAAATTCTAGTGTGTGTGTGTGTGTGTGTGTGTTTATTGTCATATACTAACAATGTATACTTAAATTTCAACAGTAAACACTGGATATTGTTCATTTTACACCTTGAGACAAATCAGGTTTACATACTCAACTCCGTTGCGCGCCGTTTCAAATATGATGTGACAACACATTACAAAATTGTGAAGTCTCTTAATGAGTAAGTATTCTCTCAAACATATAAAGATAGAAATATGTGTATCTTATTATTAATACTAACACTTTAATTGCTTCATTATAATTCTCAGTGCATGGATGCAGATGTTTTCCATGTTACCCGAGTACACCTTGGTTGATTCGTGTAATCAACAAAGAGGAAGATGGGAATGTGGATACTATGTCATGTATTGGATTTTTTACTTCGTGACTGTCCAATAGTCCGATTTACCATCAAACGTAAGTATTATTTATGTACATTCAGTTCCTTCAAATAAATTGTATCTTTCATCATATAACATTTTTCCTTTTAATTAATATGAATATAGGTTTTAGAATTGTGGCAAGACAAAACTCCATTATCGCGAAGAGACCTCAATAATGTGGTGGTGAGGTGGTGTGCATGGTTCCAGGAACAAATCCTCTTTTAATAGCATAGGTGAATACGTTATGCCTTTAAGTTAAATGATTTACATATTTTTTGAATGCTTAACCTCTTATGTGCTAAAATGTTAATTATATGCTTAGATGCTTGAATATATATAATGGTTACAAAAATATTCACGGTGGGTTAGGGGTGTTTGAGTTTGCTTCTTTCTAAGCACTTGTATGCTTAAAAAATAAGTAGGTGACCCCTTACTTATTTTTAAGTGCTTATTCCTTAGTAAGTAAGCAGATAAGTAGTTTTCATAGACGTGTTTGGATCTGCTTATCTCTTGTCAAAATAAGCAAATAAGTAGATATACGCTTATTTAAGCAATCCCAAACACCCCTTGGTGGGGTGGTAGTCGGTAGATCAACATAAACATATGCCCGACTTATGATTCTTTTAAGATCAAAATAGCTTGCTTGATTAAACATAAATTTTCAATGATGAGATGTGCCCAATGATGAAATCTCTTATTAAATACTTATCGTGGTGACAACATATATATATAGACATGTTGAGTTGGCAGTCTTTAAATCGATTACCACTTATAAGCTAAGTTTACGCAACACCATTTGATAAAAGAGTACTACTGAGGGGCGAGGGCATCTCGACTACTAGCTGTTTTTATATGATGAAATTATTTGAGGTAGAAATACTGCTTGAAACGGGTTTTGAAAGTAGTTTTGAAAAAAAAATTCTATTAAATAAACTCACGGTCCATTAAAGAGAACCGGTGTAGAGCCAAAATTTTTTAGTAAATAAATTAAGGCAGACCACGGTTCCCACAGGTAGAGCCGTGGTCCGATAGTTTGGTCGCGCCATTGTTATCCGTGGTTATGTATTACTAATCGTGGTTTATGTGGTTATTAGACCACGAATTTCGAACTGTGGTCCTTTTGCTATGCAAATAGACTTCTCCCCCCTTAGCCCACCTCCCATTTTTCGTGGTCAGTATATGGTTTTAACCGTGTGCCATTTGAGATTTTGTAGTAGTGTTACCTTTTGAATACACCATTGTTAGCAGATTAACTGATGTAATGGTGGTATGTCAAATAGGATCATAGCCTTAAGAAAATTAATTGTTTATATATATACAAACATTTGGGTATTTAATCTTCTTTTAAGGATGTATTATCGAAAATATTAAATTCGAAATTTTATCTAGTTGTAGATGGAAAATCATGCACCGAACTCGAATTATTCAGCTTTCAGGCAAATGCTAGAAAAAGAAAAACTTTCAGGAATAAATCTCAATAAATGGTTTTGTCAACTAAGGATTGTCCTTCGTGTTGAAAGGAAAACAGAAGTCATTGAACAGTCGATAGGACTTGCTGCTGATGCTGCTACTGATCCTATTAAGGAATTAGCAGCATGGAATGCTCTTTATGATCGTCATAATGAAGTTGCTTGTTTGATGCTCGGCAACATGACTCCCGAACTTCAAAACCAATTTGAAAATCATATTCCACTCGATATGACTACAGAGCTAAAATAAGCTACATCACAAATCCTTGCGATTAAGAGTGGAAAGCTCTAGAAAGATAAGAGGAAAGGCTAAATGGAATGGCAAGGGTAAGCAATGTGTTTATGCCCCCAAACTTAAGAAAACCCCTTCAGCTATGAAAGAGCATATGACTAAGAATAATGCGTGTCACCATTGTGGGATACGTATTGGAAATTGTCCTGCCTATCTTGCTAAGTTGATAAATAAGAAAAAGAAGCTAGCCGGCTCGACCGGACCTTCAAGTATCTTCACAATAGAATTATATTCTTTCTCTAAATCAAATTTCTAGGTATATGACACTGGTTGTGGTACTCACATTTGTAATACCCTATAGGAGTTTAGAGGAAAGGAGAAACTTAAAGGTGGGGCACTCTACTTGTACTATGGTGTACGTAAAGTAGAAGAACTCAATGGAAGTTTGACTTGGTTTTGCCCTCGAGCCTAATCATTGTATTAGACAATTGTTATTTTGCACCTATTATTACTAGAGGTGTTTCAGTTTCACTTTTGAAAGATAATGCTATTCCTTATGATGGTATTTTTGAAATTGATATGCAGTATCATGATTCAAAAGTTAACTCTATGTATTCTGTTAGCAATAAAAGAGCCAAATCTAATTTGGACTCTACCTATCTTTGGCATTATCGTCTTACAAACATTGGCAAGAAACGCATTGAAAGGCTTCAACATGAAGGGCTTTTAAAATCAAATAATGATGGATGCTTTGATAAATGCGTATCTTGTGTTTCTGGAAAGATGACAAGGAAAACCTTTTCGCATCAAATGCAAAGGGCTGAAGATTTACTTGGAATCGTACATATGGATGTTTGTGGTTCATTTAGACATGTGTCGAGACAAGGTGCTAGCTACTTCATCACTTTTACTGATGATTTTAGTCGTTATGGTTATGTTTACTTGCTTAAACATAAACATGAAGTCTATGAAATATTTAAAGTGTTTAAGAGTGAAGTAGAAAATCAACTTGGTAAGACTATCAAGATCCTTCATTCGGATCGAGGTGGTGAATACTTAAGTGAAGAGTTTAAGGATTGTCTGAAAGCGTGTGGAATTGTCTAACAGCTACTCCTCCATACACACCACAACACAATGGAGTGTTTGAGAGGAGGAATCAAACCCTGTTAGACATGGTAAGATCAAGGATGAACCTTACAACTCTCCCATTAATATCTTGGGATTATGCTCTTGAATCTGCTGTACGTATTTTGAATATGGTTCCAATCAAGAAGGTGGATAAGACACCACATGAATTGTGGCATGGAAAAGTCCCTAATTTATCTTATTTAAAGGTCTGGGGATGTGAGGCGCTTGTGAAGCGGGATACGCCTGATAAACTCGAGCAAAGATCTATTAAGTGCATCTTTGTAAGATACCCAAAGGAAACAATGGATTACTACTTCTACAATCCTTCTGAAAATACTGTTAAATTTGTTAGATATGTTGAGTTCTTTGAAAATAATCTCATAGCTCAAGAAAACAGTGGGAGGGTTGTAGAACTTGATGAGAATCAAGAGAAAGATGTGTCACCTTCTACAAACACTAGTGAACATCAACTTGGGGGGAAAGTATTCAAAGTGTTGAACCTCAAGTCGATGTTGTTCCAATTCGTAGGTCCACAAGGACAATACGTGATCCTGAAAAGTTGTGTCTAAATGTAGAAACTGGGGAGCACATGTTAGGGGATCTTAATGAACCTCCTAATTTCAAAGCTGCATCATCAAATCTGGAATCTAAAAAATGGCTTGAAGCTGCGAATGTGGAAATGAAATCCATGAAATCAAGTCTGGCGCTTGGTTGATCTTCCACCCAATGTTAAAACCGTTGGTTGCAAATGGCTCTTCAAGAAGAAGACCGACATGGATGGAAATGTACACACCTATAAAGATCGTCTCATAGCGAAGGGCTATACTCAAAGCTACGGAGTTGATTATGATGAAACCTTCTCTCCTGTAACACATTAGGGCTAAAAGGATTCTCTTAGCCATTACATCGTACTATGACTATGAGATTTGGCAAATTGATGTCAAGACTGCCTTCTTGAATGGTTACTTAGACGGGGATGTCTATATGGTTCAACCTGAAGGTTTTGTTGATCCAAAACATTTCAGCAAAGTATGCAAGCTTCAAAGGTTCATTTATGGACTAAAGCAAGCATCGAGAAGCTGAAACAAGAGGTTTGATGAGGAAATCAAAAGGTTTGGATTTACTCAAAACCTTGATGAGCCATGTGTATATCAAAAGGCTAGTGGGAGTAATGTTATTTTCCTAGTCTTATATGTTGATGACATATTGATCATAGGAAATCACATTCCAATGTTACAAGATGTAAAATCCTACTTTGGAAAGTGTTTCGCTATGAAAGACTTGGGAGAAACAACATTTATTCTTGGAATCAAGATCTATAGAGATAGGAAAAAGCTGTTAATTGAACTAAGTTAAAGTGCTTATATTGATAAGATCTTAAAGAGATTTAAGACAGAGAATTCTAAATATGGAGATGTAGCAATGTTAGAAAGACTTTACTTAAATAGAAACAGTATGCTTCTACACAAGCTGAGGTGGAGCATATGAAAAGGGTTCCTTATGCTTCGGCTGTTGGATTTATTATGTATACGGTTAGATGCACTAGACCTGACGTGGTGTTCGCACATAACATAGCCAGCCGTTTTCAACAGGATCCAAGTGAAAGTCACTGGGTGAAAGTCACTGGACTATTGTGAAGAATATTTTCAAGTATTTGAGGGATACTATAACACTCCAATTTTCGTAAGTTGAAAACTTTAAAATATACTATTTTAATTGTTTAAGTTAGTAGGACTAACTATGTAAAGTATTTAGATTGGATAGGACTTGTCAATTAATAAATTAACTAGAATGGGGTATAAAGTGACAAGTGCTATAAGTGGAAGTGATAGTATTAAAACACTGATTCTGTACTATTTTGAATAATTCTAAAACACATAAATAAGAAAATAGTGTACGTGTGTGTGTGATTATGTCGACTTGAAATAACAAGAGGAAGGAACTCAAATTAAGGCTAGGGTTTTAATTGTTTATGCTCTTAAACTTCAATTCATTCTTGTGAGGTATGATTAAAGCCTTATTCATGATTAATTTTGTGTTTATGTGTGATAATAGTTTGATAGTATAAACCCTAACTTTGGTTTTATAATGATTTGATAAATAACATGATGAATTAAAGTTATGTGGATTTGATTGGGTTAAATAACATGTTTAAATGATGTTGATTTTATTAAAGAACTTATAATCATGTATAAATAGGTAACTAATGTATGAGATATGTGAGTATACACTAAAAGATGATGATACTCTTGGTGTTTATTGAAGATCTTGATAAAAGATGATGAATACCTATTTATATGTGGTTATGTGTAAAAGTGTATGAAACTTATGGTGAAATTATAAGTGTTATGAGATTTAACACTTTGTAACATGATATATGACATAAATAGAAAGTTGAATGTGTAATTGATATGTGTTTATGTGACTATATAAATTAGATGATAAATGTGTTGAAGGTGTTGCTAGTGATTTACGTGGGCTATCGCGAGTGTTGTGATGCGCACTGGTCGTTGGAATTTCTAATGGTGATACAAGACATCAGTGAATTTTAAATTTGTAAGGCTGGGGACTAGGGTTACTATTATGCTAATCAAAGGGCTAGAAAAGGACAAGTATGACCTAGGATCGTTCTTCGAATTGCGACAAATTGAAGCTAGGGGATTTAAAAACTTTTATGTATTTAGCTAGGGAGAAAAGAGTTGGTTTTGGTTTTGGATTTTCTATTCTAAATTAAATTAAAAATAAACTGAAAGGTGGAAGTTACTTCGGGCGTTCAGCAATTAAAGCGATTGTCTACTATGAAGTGATTTAAGAATTGTTGAATATGTAGAGTTCTAATGGGGATAAGTTCGTAAGTTAATGTGAGCTATTACTGCAGTCCTTCTATCGGGCTAACGCGGAGGTGTCCACAATCAGGCAAATAGAATGTCACGTGGGTTGCAGAATATATTAAAGCATACACCAAAAGTTCTCTCAAATATATACCCATACTATCTGACAGTTAATCTCGAATCCTATTCCCCAATCTCGGTCGTCAGAGATGTCCGGATCATGGCAAAGTTTGTTGAATAAACAATCTTATGAACGAGGTTTTACCCTCACCGGAATAGGTTGGACTAACTGGTCTAGGCGGTCGGATAATATGTCATCACTTATTCGCACGAATTAGCAACATTACTCAGGTTTGCAAGAATACAGGGATGGTTTGTACTACAAATGGAAACTTAAGTAACACGTTTGTTATTCGATTCATAATACAGCTACCTTCGGTCGTTCTCGACTTCCATACATTTGTACTCCGCCGTAGGCGTTTCCAGTACTATATCAGAGAACAGTCGAATAAGGGCCGTCATATTATGTCACGAAATTTAATGTCATCTGTATTTCACTATTATGATAATCCTAAGGCAACAATCAAACAAGAAAATGCAATAAGATGATCAAAGCAACAGTTCAATATAAGCATGCAAAGGTATTATTTAAGTCGAGGATATTCTGAAAGTTGTCTCAAAAATATCGTCTATATGAATTTAATCTTAATCTACCTCTATTCCCATATTCCGTGTCTCTTGGATCCTATTTTGGTCTAGAGAACACCGGTCATGCCGAGCTCAATGATTCAATCTAGCATAGTATAATTAAGTGACATATACCCTATGAGTTAGCTACGTTCATTTTTGGATAAGGTTTTAGTAACAACATGAGTTGGGCAGATAAACGATAAACATTTAATTCCAACATCTATTTATAATAAACCATTCGCAATCTCATAACATACAACTTAATTACATACTTAAGACTTTCCTAAGAGACTATCATAGCAGACAATTGAGTTATCTAGTTAATCATGGCAATTCTAGCATGCATATTTAAATTTATTGTGAATGCCCCGTAGGATGGATCACAGATGACAGAAGTAATCGATTACAAGGCGGAAACAACTAATCATATTAAACAAACACATAATGAAACCGAAAATGAATAATCAAAGTAAACTAGCTTGATATTATGAACTATGAACGTTTGAATATGATTACAGAGAGTTTAGTCGACAAATGGTGCTAGGGTTTCATCAACTTTAGCCAGAAACCCGTAGGTTTGCTTTTATACTAACACAAATCGGCAGACATGCGTCACTTGACTAGTTGCGCATGTGGCCGCCTTCATGCGTCACTTACCTAAGTGTCGCTATGCGTCACTAAGGCAAGTGTCACCTAATACTAAAGTTAAGTGTCGCTATACATATAAATGACTTTTCTATTACAATCAACTAACGACACTTACCACTCAATAGATCAACTGACTGACACACTAAATGTACCAACAAACTCCCCCGTGTCATCAGCTTGGTCTTCAAAATCTTTAATCTTCAAATGTCTTTCATCAGAACCATCCTTCGGGGAATGTTCCACCAGCATGAACACCCATTCTAACACAAACCTCAACAACCTTTATGAATTTGACTGCTTCCTCATGATCAATCTGATTATATCGCATCTTGTTTTTGTGCAGAGCTTTCAAATCATTCTTTGACATATTGATAAGGCTGAGCGGGTCAAACACATGAACATTCTTACTAAGAGCTCCTTTGATATTCCATTCAGTCTTTTCTTTCTCAGACTCTTTCTTTATAGAATATTCAATAACAGCTTCTTGTGTATCAGAGTCAAACCACCAATATCGCATATACTTAAGAAAATTTAGTGGTAGTGACTGTAAGGGGACTTTCTTAAGACAAGCAGCTGGCGGATAATGATATTTCACTATTGGTTCTTGAGTTCTTGGATCAATTTTCTTCTTGTAATAGAAACGAACTCCCAGCTCTGGTCTAATCCACATATACATCTTACTATAGATTTCTTTCCTTAAAAGCTTCTGAAACATATTTCCTCAAAAATCATCTGTATGATTAACTATGTTCAGCTGAGCAAGACGATTTAATTCAACCTTTGGCAATGTGCTAATATGATTAAATCTTGTTTTGAAATATTGCACGTCGTCTCTTCTTTTAATCAAAATCAAAAAAATTTCTGCATCAAATTCCAAATTTTGATCAAACTTGTAAGTTCACCTCGAACCTCGAAAAATTTACACTTCTTCAATTCAGGTTCGGCTGGAAAATAACTCAAATGTGGCTTTGTCGAATCTCGAATAACAGATATCGATTAACCCTCTGGTACTGAATGAGATGACGATTCAGGAACTGATTGAATGGTTGGTTGTTCCTGAATATTTTCAAACGTTTGTTCTTCCTCATCTTCTGAAGAATCCGACTCAATGATTGGTGCATCAAAATCATATAGTTGAGCCGATTGTCTCTGAATAAGTTCAGGTTCTCTTTCAGGCGCCGGTTCTTGATTCGGGTTTTCCATATAAACCTCATCCGGCCCTGGAACCTCTGCATCCATTTCTACATCATCAGGATCAACTGATCTATCATCTTCATTAATCGGATTAATCAAACTCTGCAGATACGTGAGATTGATATTTGAGTAATCAATAGCAATCGGTCTCGGTTTGTAACACCCCCAAATTTAATGATTCGCGGAAGCATACTTTGGGTGTTACTAATCAATAATCAAAGCACACAGATATATAGCAAATGACTCTATATGCGTCGTTTTAACAAAATATATTAATATTAAAAGGTTTACAACAGTTTGAACTCATACATAGCTCGTGTTCGTAATATGAGAGATTTAAGTACATAATTAGTTATACAAAATCTAATAATGCAATGAAATCTCTGAAGTTTGCATGAAGACTCGAGCTAAGATGCATCCTGATGGGCAGTCCAAATCTACTGCTGAGTACCTGTGATACATGCTAAAATGGGTCAGCTAACGCTGGTGAGCTCACAGGTTTGAGTATCAAATAATATTCTATGAACCGCAAGATTTAAGAATTGATTTGCATCCAGCAAATAAAGTTACAGATAATGTATACAACCATGAGCGCATAGTCTGAGCTTAACTCGAGGGTCGGGTCCCATATAGAGAATTCCGAGCGAGGTGCCTCCACGAGTGCCTAATCTACACTCGTCTTCCCAAATATTAGTACGTCCGTTTACCCGGTTAGTGCTTGCTAACCCGGACGAGGAGGGTCAATCCTATATGGTACCATATACTAATATTCACGCTACTTACGTATTACCAGACTATACTGACGGAGGACATTGGTTTGATTAGTTGAAAACAACTCATGTAGTATATTGAAATATGTACTCGCGTTCATGCGTTAAAAACAGAGCAATGTATCACACCCCTAGTAAAACAGTAAAAAGAGGGGCCATGACACTCACCTGAGCCTGAAGAGTTTATCTTAATAAACTTAGATTGATTAGCCAAGAATCGAAGTCCAATGACTTGTAACCTGAGGGTGTCCACGACACGCGATGGTTATGACATGATTGAGTATCTCAAAGATCACCCTTGTAGTTGTTTGTTCTACTAGAATGTCCAAATTACCACGATTTGGTTGTTTGTTTAAGTGTTTGAAAATGTGTACGGCCCGTTGGTGATTTTTTGTAATAATAATCTCACATTATTATTTTGATGATTTTGAAGTGTTATACCTAAAAGTAAGTTCCAATGTGTTTTAGAAGTAGTGTCGCATTCGTGTTTGATGTTATACAAGTTTAACACTTTGTGTGAAAGTTTAGATGTAACACCGTTACTCGTGAACCTAGGGTAAGGGCGAAGCCCGTTAATGACGGGGGTCCAGGGGCAGCGCCCCTGGTAGCAGGGTCCAAGGGGCGGCAGCCCCTGGCGGGGTCCAAGGGGCAGAGCCCCTGGCTGGGGTCGAGCTTAAATTTGGGTGAAATCGAGTGATAAAATTTTAGGTCTCAACACTTAGTAAAATTTGGGTTCTGTTTCATGCGACACTTATAGCGTCACTAGAGGGCATTAGGCGTCACTTGGGAAGTGATGCATGAAATGGCAGATTCTGAGTAAGGGCGTCACTAACGGAAGTGACGCATACTGAGGCGTCACTAAGGTAGCTTGGGCGACACTTAGGAAGTGTCGCATAAAATTGGAAATTCTGAGTTTAGGGCGTCACTTAGGTAAGTGACGCATAAGGTGGCGTCACTCCATTAGTGTCGGGTATGAGTGTCGGTTAAGGCTTCTAGGCGTCACTAAACAAGTGACGGATGTAAGTGTCAGGAAAAAGGGGTTTTATGTGGCACTTATGCAAGTGACGCATGATTAGGGCTTTTAGCGACACTCAATGCGTCACTTAAGTGACGCATGAAGTGACGCTATACTGCACCTTCGTTGCGACACTTAAGGCTGTTAACGAATTTTTGAGCCAAAAACGAGTTTTTGGGTTTCCGTTTGGTCTGATTCTTTTACCCAACCCTTATAAGGACATTCTAAGCTTAAAGAAACAACTAAAACTTAATAACACTTGAAATCGAAAGGTTTCAAGATTTTGTCAGAAACTTACAAAGTGGTGAATCAAGATTCCGAAAAGATAGCGTTGTAGATCGTGATGAGGTGAACGTTTTTCTTCAAATGAGCCTTGAATTTTGAGGACGTTTAATGGTGTTTTTTGGTGATTTTAATGAAGTGGTGGTGGTGGTTTGGTTGGAGAGAAAAAGGAAGAAAAGGAGTAGAGAGAGAGAGTGATGGATGAGAATGAGGGTGGGGAGGGGTTTCCCCCCCCTTTTTGGGCAGATTCGGTGGGGGCCCACCGGGTGTGTGTCTCCACTTTTTAACTCCGTGCATTCGCGTTTCGGGCGGTGTTCGTTTTCTCGTTCGTTTAAACTTTAAATAATTATCTAAAATATTTAATTGTACATTTTTAAAGAGAAATTAATTACTCGATATTTATGTTGAAGTATTTTATCAAAATACTTAATACTTGGATTATAAATCATGACTTTAATTTATTTTGTTTTGTTTGTGCGTTTACGTTTTAATCACGTAAGTTGTCAATTATACGAAATGAATATGAAATATTATCAGAAAATATTTTGGATATAAGGTCGTCATTAAATAATGTTTTCTTATTCAATAAATATGTTCACCAACGTCCGTATTTAAAGTGAGTCGTGTTACATTCGATTTAGAAACGCGTGCGATTTAATCAAATCGCATATTCATATATATTCGACAATATATATTTCGATACATTAATTAGCCTAATACATAACTAATTACATGTATTATGTGATAACCCGAAAATTTCTGTAAATTCCGTACGTTTTAACGCATGCATATTAGGCTAATTCCCTATCTAATCAATGTGAATTTAAATTCATTTCAAATAAAGTCTAGCACAAGCCCGGTTTTACGTGAATAGTGTATTTACTTTAATACGTGAAGCGTTCGCGTACGTAGTTATTATAAATTACACAAACATTCGGAAGAGACCGACACCCACTAACGACTGTGATCAAGCCAAGCATGCAACATGAATCCATTTGAATTAAATAGTAGTTATTTACTTGGAAATATTATGCTAAACACTAAAGTATAACGATAAAACGAAAACAATTACACGTTTAGCTTAAAACGTAACGTACGCGTCGAAAATGCGCAAAACGAGCCCGACAACCAAACGAGTCAAACATTATATTTTTGAAACTCAAAATAAAGTATTTAAAACAATACTTCAAAATATATATACGTATTTTATACATGAACGAATTTAAGGTAACTATCGTGTTATGACATACGATTAACGATTAACCGACGACCGGGTATGACACGAACTTGAGGAATGGAACATCGTAAGCCCAAGACCCATTGGGTCAAACCAGACACGGCCCAGGCCCAGCCCAGGTCGGCCCAACCCAAAAACTTACAACCCTAAGTACTAATACTTGTTAAACTTGAGATTTCTCATTTCTCACCTCACACAAAAACACACACACTCATTTTATCTCCTCCCACCACCTCTCCAGCGATTTTCCAGCTGATCCAACACCTTCCACACCCTCTCCCACGTCCTAGCATCAACAAACAAAACCATCATGATCTAACTTCATCTACATACGGTTTTGACAAGGAGAAGCGAAAAAGGACAGCGGCTGCACTCTTCGACGAACTCAGCCACTAGATCACGTTTTCTGTGTTAGAAACCTCTAACTTTCTTTAGATTTCCTTGGATTAAGTATAAAAACATGTTTGTTGTTCATCTCACTTCGATTATCACCCAAAAACTCGACCAAAAACGTTCACTAGTTGCGGTTAACCGTTGGACAAAGCTATTACCCACTGGACAAAACTTTACCGACTTTAGATCGACGATATCTAACTCATTTCTTAATGAAATCATGTGTTTCTTGAGGCTAAAACGAAGTTCAGAGAGTCTAGTTTTCAAATCTGTAAGAAACACGAATTATTGGTCATTTACTATTTTTAAGAAAAGAAATAAAGGTACATGTACTTTCTGTATTTTCTGACCAGATTTTGGGTCTTATGTTGACTGGCATATCTCGTTAACCACGAAGTGAAAACTGATGAAACCAATTGGGAATGTTAGGAAATTGTATTGGCTTTAAATCCCCTACTCACACATTTTGTGAAGTTTTGTAAAACTAGAGATATGGTCAAATCATGTAACGTATATACCGAAATAGAGCTGCTGGACAGACTCGTGTTTACGAATTTATTCCACGAGTTTTACTTGACTAAAACATATATAAAAATATTGTTTGGAAAGCTTAGACATAGGGTAATAACCTGTAATGTTATTGGATTCCATTTTGGACGTTTGATTAATGAGAATGAGCTTGGAAAAAGGCATAAAAACGCATAAAAAGCTGATGGAAATACCTTTCTGTCGCAATTCATTTTAGCGACACAATTTTATGTCGCAAATCATTGCAGCGACACAATTTTCTGTCGCCAGCCATTTCAGCGACACAACCCCTTCCGTCGCTACTCCCTTTTGCGACACAAACCTTCCGTTGCTAATAACATATTTCTTGAAAAACATGATATTCACTAAGTATTGATTTGCGTAGCCACAATGAAACCATATATGACACTACTCATACACACAACATATATATTTGTATAAGTATACAACAAAATGAACATAATAATAATGTCACTTTGAATTATTATTACGAAAACATCACCAACGAATCGTACGTACTTTTAACACAAACGGTCTTTCGAAACGAGTGAACAACGAACATAGTTTGGCAATGAGCTGACTACTTATACAAACCGCCTCTTACATTTAGGGCATTAAGAGACACACTTGGACAAGCCACTTGCTAGCTCTCATACACTTTAGCTCAAGAGGTGAGTTCACAGCCCCTATTTTACTGTTTTTAAAGCTTTCAAATGTTGGGGTGGAAAACATATAACTGATTTATGCGATTATTGGAAACTGACTTGTATCTTTATGGGAGCCTAAGTTCGCAAGTTGTAGCACATAAGTCCTTTGCTTGCAATGACTATAACCATTAACTAGGTGACTCTAGCCACTAAATATACGGATAGTACTATCGGATTGACATTCCCCCACTGATTATCTTAGTTAGTCGCGCTAACTAGCGACATTGTTCGCGACCAGGATCGTATATTTACTTTGTCCAAGGCAACGATTGTTACGTCGTGGTTTGGTTATAGGCTTAGTTTCGGCATATTAACTCTTAGGCCTAGCTAGCCTTTGGGGGATCACAGTCTATGTTTCAAACTTTAAATAATCGTACCGTAGGCCTTCGATGCCATCTTTTATGAACGTTACTAAATAATGGTTTATGATTGAGCTTTAAACCTGTGAATTCACTCAACAATCATGTTGACGTTTTAAATATGTTTTTCAGGGATTAGCCATGCTGCAAGACCATATGCATTTTGGGACCGCACCTGACTTATTAATTAGGATGCCATCTTTTGAACAATGTACCTTTGTGAAACTGTGTATTTGATAACACTACTTTTGACAGTTCGATAAGCCGTAATGTTGGTAAAACTTTTAATCGCAACTTAATATATTAGATGTTCTGCGATAGCCATATGCTCTTGTATTATTTATTTGGATCGAGTCACGCCCCGCTTAACCCTAATGCTTCCGCTAAATGAAATTACCGATTTTGGAGTGTGACATATTAACTGTTAATTAGGAACTAATTACTAGTCCTAATTTGGCGGGTGTTACATTCTCCCCCTGTTAGGAGAATTTCGTCCCGAAATTTAGCTCGATGTAGCGTTTGATGTATAGTCAGTGAATAACTGAGGGTACTTGAGTCGCATTTGATCTTCCCGTTCCCAAGTGAACTCCGGACCACGCCGCGAATTCCACTTGACCTTAACGATGGGAATACGACTTTGTTTAAGTTGTTTGACCTCACGGTCCATGATTTCTGTGGGTTCTTCAACAAAATGAAGCTTGTTATCGACACGAATCTCGTCGAGCGGAATGATGAGTGTCTCGTCAGACAGGCATCTCTTTAGGTTAGAGATGTGAAAAGTAGGGTGCACGCTGCTGAGCTCAGCTGGCAGCTGCAGTCGATATGCCACAGGGCCAATCCTTTCGAGGATCTCAAAAGGCCCAATGTATCTGGGATTTAACTTCCCGCGTTTGCCGAATCGGATTACGCCTTTCCAAGGTGATACTTTCAGGAGTACTCGATCCCCAACTTGGAACTCGAGTGGTTTGCGTCTCACGTCAGCATAACTTTTCTGACGATCACGTGCGGCTTTAAGTCAGTTTTGGATTTCGAAGATTTTCTCAGTGGTTTCGTGTATGAGTTCAGGACCAGTGAGTGTGTTGTCTCCCACTTCGGTCCAACAGATCGGTGATCGGCACTTACGACCGTACAGTGCCTCGAAGGGTGCAGCCTTAATGCTGGCGTGATAGCTGTTATTGTAGGAAAATTCGCACAATGGCAGGTGTCTTTCCCAGTTTGCACCGAAGTCAACTACGCAAGCTCATAGCATATCTTCCAGTGTCTGAATAGTTCTTTCACTTTGGCCATCGGTTTGAGGATGGTATGCGGTACTCATATCGAGTCGGGTACCTAATGATTTTTGAAGTGATTGCCAAAAGTGAGAAGTGAAACGAGCGTCCCTGTCAGAGATAATCGAGGTTGGGACACCGTGTCTGGAAACAATTTCTTTGATGTAAATTTGTGAGAGGCGTTCCATTTTATCGGTTTCCTTGATCGCCAGGAAATGAGCAGATTTGGTGAGTCGGTCAACGATCACCCAAATGGTATCGCAACCGCTCGAAGACTTGGGTAGTTTGGTTATGAAATACATGGCGATTTGTTCCCATTTCCATTCAGGAATGTTGGGTTGTTGAAGTAAACCAGAAGGTTTTTGATGTTCGGTTTTGACCTTCGAGCAAGTAAGGCACTTGCTGACATATGTGGTGATTTCGGCTTTCATGTTCGGCCACCAATAGAATTCCTTGATGCCATGATACATTTTGTCAGTTCCAGGGTGGATAGAATATTTAGACTTGTGAGCTTCATCCATCACCAAGTCTCGCAGGTTCCCGAAACTAGGCAACCAGATTCGATTTGAGAAGTACCTAACACCATTAGGTTTGATTTTGAATTGCTTATCGATGCCTCGTAAGGCTTCTCTTTTGACATTTTCGGATTTCAAAGCTTCGAGTTGAGCGGTATGAATCTGAATGGTGAGATTGTTATGAATGGTCATACCGAGGGCTTGAACTCGAAGTGGTTTCGGCCGTTCCTTTCAACTGAGGGCATCGGCAACAACATTTGCCTTGCCTGGGTGGTATTTGATTTCGCAGTCAAAATCGGTGAGCAATTCGACCCAACGACGTGGTCGCATATTTAGGTCTTTTTGGTCGAAGATGTGTTGGAGACTTTTGTGATCGGTGAACACGGTACTTCGGGTACCATAGAGGTAGTGTCTCCAGATCTTGAGAACGAACACCACGGCCCCTAGCTCGAGGTCGTGAGTCGTGTAGTTCTTCTCATGAACTTTGAGTTGTCGAGAAGCGTAAGCAATGACCTTATCTCGTTGCATCAACACGCAACCGAGACCTTGGTGGGAAGCATCGCAGTATACCACGAAGTCATCGGTGCCTTCGGGTAAGGATAGAATAGGAGCACTGCAAAGCTTGAGTTTTAATAGTTGAAATGCTGACTCTTGTTTTTCAGTCCAATCGAACTTCTTTTCCTTTTGAGTCAGTGTCGTGAGTGGTTGAGCTATTTTGGAGAAATTTTTGATGAAACGACGATAATAACCGGCCAATCCTAGAAATTGGCGTACCTCAGTCGGAGTAGTTGGCGCTTGCCAGTCTTTGATAGCCTCGATTTTCGATGGGTCGACGTGAATTCCTTTACTATTAAAAACATGTCCAAGGAACTGAATGGATTGTATCCAGAACTCACACTTGGAGAATTTGGCATATAACTCTTCGTGCTTAAGTAGCTCTAGGATGGTTTTGAGGTGTTGTGCGTGTTCTCATTCGTTGCGCGAATAGATGAGGATGTCATCGATAAAGACAATGACAAACTTGTCAAGATAAGGTTTGCACACCCAATTCATAAGGTCCATGAATACAGCCGGTGCGTTTGTTAAACCGAAGGGCATCACCTGAAATTCATAATGCCCGTAACGAGTTCGGAAAGCAGTTTTCGGAATGTCGATGTCGCGAACTCGAAGTTGATGATAACCTGATCGATGATCGATCTTTGAATAAATAATCGACCCTTGTAGTTGGTCAAACAGGTCATTGATGCGAGGAAGTGGATACCGGTTCTTGACGGTCAACTTGTTCAACTCTCGATAGTCGATACACATTCGGAAAGAACCATCTTTCTTTTTCACGAATAAGACTGGATCTCCCCATGATGAAGAACTTGGTCTAACAAATCCTCTGTCCAGGAGTTCCTGTAACTGGGTGGACAACTCCTGAAGTTCGGATGGGGCTAGGCGATATGGTGCTCGGGCTACCGGTGCGGCACCCAGCACGAGATTGATTGAGAACTCAACCTGTCTATGTGGAGGTAAGCCAGGTATTCTTCCAGAAAGACTTCGGGAAAGTCTCTAACGATTGGCACATCCTCAAGTCGCTTCTCTTCCGACTTTTTCTCCGTGATGTGCGCGAGGATTGCTGGATAACCCTTTCTCAGAAATTTTCGGGTTTTCAAACAAGAGATGATGTTTAGTCTCGTCCTGCCAGTCTCCCCCTGTATGATCAAGGTTCTACCGACGGCGAGAGGGATGCGGACGATTTTATCGTAACAGATGATTTCGGCTCGATGTTTGGACAACCGGTCCATTCCAATGATGACGTCGAAACTCCCAATTTCAACAGGCATAAGGTCGATCGAAAAGGTTTCATCGACTAGGTTTAAAGTGCAATTAGGTATCACACTATTGGTTTCTATGAGTTTACCGTTTGCTAGCTCTACAGTGTACTTAACATCTAAGGCAACAGGAGTGATGTCAAGTAAGGGGTAAAACTCATCAGAAATAAAGCTTCTATCGGCACCAGTATCAAATAGAACAAAAGCAGTTAAGTTGTTGAGGAAGAACATACCCGAGACCACATTCGGGTCCTGTCGGGCGTCCCCAGAGTTGAGTACGAACGCTCTACCTTTTGCGTTGTTGTTGTTGTTGTTGTTGCTGTTGTTGCCCTTTTTATTCAGGTTTGGGAAATCATTCTTGAAGTGCCCGGTGTTTCCGCACCCGAAACATATCTTGGGTGCCTTGGGGTTGTAGTTGGAGTTGTTGTTGTTGGTGGGGGATCTACAGTCCTTGGTAAGGTGTCCGTACCTCTTGCAGTTGTTGCAATAAGGACCACAAGGACCTTCATGGTGGCGGTTGCACTTGGAACAGTAGGGCTTGTTCCCGGTGTAACCACGCCTGGGTTCGGTGGTTGAGTTGTAGGCTTTGATGGTGTCGGGTTTCTTGTTTTGGTTGTTGATGTGGTTGTCAGACCACTTCCTTTTGAGGTGGTTGGAGGAAGAAGTGGGTGGTTCTGGGTCCTCGTTCATGCCCATGAGTTCATGGGCCAATCTGATGGCACCATCAATGGTGGTCTGGTTTGAAGAGGCGACGTTCCCCCGGACGGGTTCCGGAAGACCGCGGATGTACCTTCGGATCTTATCGGGTTCGGTGCTCACCATTGCTGGACGAAGGATGGCAAGCTGTTGGAATCTGACGGTATATCGGTCAATGTCAGTTCCCTGCACCTTTAGGTGCCAGAACTCTACCTCTAGCTTTTGGAGTTGTTCGATGGGACAATACTTAGCAGTAAGCATTGTCTTTAGTTCCTCCCAAGGGAGTAGGTAGGCGGTATCAATACCCACAGACTAGGCATATGAATTCCACCATGAGAGTGCACCATCCTCGAGGGTGCAGGTGGAGTACTTGACTCTGTCCTCTTCCGCACACTTGCTGATGTGGAAGACGGACTCCATTTTCTCGAACCATCTGATTAGTCCGATGGCTCCTTCAGTTCCCTTGAAGTTCAAGGGTTTGCAGCTCAGGAAGTCCTTGTATGAACAAGGCTTGGATTGAGGACCGTTGGCAGCTGTGTCTTCGCTGCCCGAACTGGGTTGTCGGGTAGCCATAGCTTGAGCCACGCTTTGGGCTATGAGTTGGGCGATTTCAGTTTCGCTGAAGGTGAATCGCTTCGGTGGCATCTTGCTGAACAAGATCAAGAAAAGACAATGAGATCCTTGTGTGAAATTCTGATGTATCACATGTGTATATGATGGAATATACGATACAAAGTGATAATTATATTTCATTTAAATAACCAAGTTTGGTACATGACACGAGTTTTCAAAAGATTACATAATACGGGGAGTACAAAAGGTACCGGGAATTGTTACATCCGGTTAGAATAGTGAAAGTCCTACATAGATAGATATAGATTACAAGATGACAGCCACACTAGTTCTAATGCAAGTTGATCCTTTCCATTAGTGTGACGAGTCGATCCACGGTGACTGCGAGTCTGCTGGTTTGTCGGGCGTTGTCTTCTGCCAATGCTAGTCGTTGTACCAGCATTCTTGAGTATTCTTCAGCCTCTTGCAGGCGCTGCTCGCATTGTTCCAACCTGAGTCGCAAAAGTTCGACTTCTATTCCTGATTCCACTACTCGGTCATGGAGTATGTTCATGTTGCTAACGGTGTTTTCGTGGTCCTCGGAGACTTGGTTGATACGCTCAAGCGCTGTGAGTCTCCAATTTTCATTGGTTTCTTGCAAAGCGACATCCATGGTGCGAAGTCGTGAAGTGAGTGGGGTACGGGCCAGCTCGAGGCAACCTGG
The DNA here is from genome assembly GCA_963422505.1 of Pseudognaphalium luteoalbum. NCBI lineage: Eukaryota > Viridiplantae > Streptophyta > Magnoliopsida > Asterales > Asteraceae > Pseudognaphalium > Pseudognaphalium luteoalbum. Next base: position 116,674,011 of record OY730192.1, on the reverse strand, counting down.
CGTTCCTCCTAGCTACCCTCGGGTTCTGCAACCCGGATTGAGAGTGTGACGAATTGGGTGGTATGTTTGCCATTCTAAGACAAAGCGTTAAAAAGAGTGAGGCCTATCTGTATATACATATATATTACATAATAGCCTAAGGTGTCTAACACATACATGTTTGGGTCCCGGTTTCTCTCGTGGTCAGAGTCAACTAGTGTATCCTGTTCAGTCATGATTCCTTTCAGATTCCACATCATATTCTTTTAATTATACATAGTTGATCAGGCAATGTTAAATTAAACCAACACCATGTAGTCATTGAACCTAATCATACCTAATAAGGAATACTGCCTAACGGTCATTGTCTAGGCCCACTAAATGCAACCTAGTTCACTATAACCTTAGGCTCTGATACCAATCTGTAACACCCCCAAATTTAATGATTCGCGGAAGCATACTTTAGGTGTTACTTATCAAACAGATATATAGCAAACGACTCTATATGCGTCGTTTTAACAAAATATATTAATATTAAAAGGTTTACAACAGTTTGAACTCATACATAGCTCATGTTCGTAATATGAGAGATTTAAGTACATAATTAGTTATACAAAATCTAATAATGCAATGAAATCTCTGAAGTTTGCATGAAGACTCGAGCTAAGATGCATCCTGATGGGCAGTCCAAATCTACTGCTGAGTACCTGTGATACATGCTAAAATGGGTCAGCTAACGCTGGTGAGCTCACAGGTTTGAGTATCAAATAATATTCTATGAACCGCAAGATTTAAGAATTGATTTGCATCCAGCAAATAAAGTTACAGATAATGTATACAACCATGAGCGCATAGTCTGAGCTTAACTCGAGGGTCGGGTCCTATATAGAGAATTCCGAGCGAGGTGCCTCCACGAGTGCCTAATCTACACTCGTCTTCTCAAATATTAGTATGTCCGTTTACCCGGTTAGTGCTTGCTAACCCGGACGAGGAGGGTCAATCCTATATGGTACCATATACTAATATTCACGCTACTTACGTATTACCAGACTATACTGACGGAGGACTTTGGTTTGATTAGTTGAAAACAACTCATGTTGTATATTGAAATATGTACTCACGTTCATGCGTTAAAAACAGAGGAATGTATCACACCCCTAGTAAAACAGTAAAAAGAGGGGCCATGAGACTCACCTGAGTACCTGTGATACATACTCATGAACCTAGGGTAAGGGCGAAGCCCGTTAATGACGAGGGTCCGGGGGCAGCGCCCCTGATAGCGGGGTCCAAGGGGCGGCAGCCCCTGGCGGGGTCCAAGGGGCAGAGCCCCTGGCTGGGGTCGAGCTTAAATTTGGGTGAAATCGACTGATAAAATTTTAGGTCTCAACATTTAGTAAAATGTGGGTTCTTTTTCATGCGACACTTATAGCGTCACTAGAGGGCATTAGGCGTCACTTGGGAAGTGATGCATGAAATGGCAGATTCTGAGTAAGGGCGTCACTAACGGAAGTGACGCATACTGAGGCGTCACTAAGGTAGCTTGGGCGACACTTAGGAAGTGTCGCATAAAATTGGAAATTCTGAGTTTAGGGCGTAACTTAGGTAAGTGACGCATAAGGTGGCGTCACTCCATTAGTGTCGGGTATGAGTGTCGGTTAAGGCTTCTAGGCGTCACTAAACAAGTGACGGATGTAAGTGTCGGGAAAAGGGGTTTTATGCGGCACTTATGCAAGTGACGCATGATTAGGGCTTTTAGCGACACTCAATGCGTCACTTAAGTGACGCATGAAGTGACGCTATACTGCACCTTCGTTGCGACACTTAAGGCTGTTAACGAATTTTTGAGCCAAAAACGAGTTTTCGGGTTTCCGTTTGGTCTGATTCTTTTACCCAACCCTTATAAGGACATTCTAAGCTTAAAGAAACAACTAAAACTTAATAACACTTGAAATCGAAAGGTTTCAAGATTTTGTCGAAAACTTACAAAGTGATGAATCAAGATTCCGAAAAGATAGCGTTGTAGACCGTGATGAGGTGAACGTTTTTCTTCAAATGAGCCTTGAATTTTGAGGACGTTTAATGGTGCTTTTTGGTGATTTTAATGAAGTGGTGGTGGTGGTTTGGTTGGAGAGAAAAAGGAAGAAAAGGAGTAGAGAGAGAGAGTGATGGATGAGAATGAGGGTCGGGAGGGGTTCCCCCCCCCCCCCTTTTTGGGCAGATTCAGTGGGGGCCACCGGGTGTGGGTCTCCACTTTTTAACTCCGTGCATTCGCGTTTCGAGCGGTGTTCGTTTTCTCGTTCGTTTAAACTTTAAATAATTATCTAAAATATTTAATTGTACATTTTTAAAGAGAAATTAATTACTCGATATTTATGTTGAAGTATTTTATCAAAATACTTAATACTTGGATTATAAATCATGACTTTAATTTATTTTGTTTTGTTTGCGCGTTTACGTTTTAATCACGTAAGTTGTCAATTATACGAAATGAATATGAAATATTATCAGAATAATATTTTGGATATAAGGTCGTCATTAAATAATGTTTTCTTATTCAATAAAATTGTTCACCAACGTCCGTATTTAAAGTGAGTCATGTTACATTCGATTTAGAAACGCGTGCGATTTAATCAAATCGCATATTCGTATATATTTGACAATATATATTTCGATACATTAATTAGCCTAATACATAACTAATTACATGTATTAACTGTTAATTAGGAACTAATTACTAGTCCTAATTTGGTGGGTGTTACACGGTTGACCCTGAACCTCAACAAAATAGTCTATAGCGATATTTTCATTAACAGCAAAATTTTGTACATTTTCCGGTTCTGGGGGAGGAGTTACATTTGTTTCTAACTCCTTGGGATCATCCTCCCCCGAAACAATAGTAACTGACACCAACTCTAACAACCTAGACTGTAGATCTGTCACTTGAAGCTTTAAGTTGTCAACCTCAGCCGCCTTGGTCTGTAACTACTTGATCTCCGCAACCTGAACTTCAATAAGCGCAGATTGATCATCAAAATGCTTGTTCATCCTTTCGATCTGAGCCAGAAGATGTTGAAGAGAAGGAAGTTGTGGCTGTTGTGGTTGTTGTTGTTGAGTGGGTCGTTGACCAGGTTCTTGTATTAAAATCCCAGTTCTCTGGCGTCTCCTCAGAGGTAAATCAGAATAAGACGGAGAAGACCCAGCTGGTCGCTTTCCTGGATTCCTCGGAACGTGAACCCTTCCCTCAGAAATACGTCTCAAAATACGTTTAAATCGGAGAGGATCTACCAATTGTATAGCATCCAACACATCTTGAGGAGGCACATCACCCTCAGAATCGGGTGGTGTGGGTCCACCATCATCATCATCAGCAGCATCAACATTTTCAACCTTATCAATATCGTTTAAATCCTGAGCTACCTCAGCGTCGACCAGATCATCATCATTAACCGGAGGGGTTACCACATCCTCAAAACCGTCATTCGGTGGCGCAACATAGTTTTCATTGACTATTTGCCCAAACAGTTCACGATCAGCCAGAACATGTTCACCCTTTGGCGCTAACTTGCAGTCGTTGAAAACGCGTAAAAGCATTGGTGTCGGAACCTATAACGAGCGCTGATCTGGGGCGATATCCAAATTCAAATCATTCAAAAGAAGCTGCAAAAACCTCGGATACTGCAGCCACTTATCTTTACCAGCTCGTACATTCTCAACCATATTTCCGAAGATGTATCCGCTAAAGTTGTAGGGGTTGTTGTAAATCAGTGCCAACATCAAAGATAACGTGAGATGACTGGCTGTATCATATCCACCTTTCCTCGGGGATAGGCAGACAATAACGATATGCATAGATATCTCCATACCCTACAGAGATATTGCTTTCGGAAGTCGGATAGCTGGTTTGCAGGATAACCCATCCTCTGAAGTCCACCGTAAATAAATGTCATCTCAAACATGGTCGGCATCTCATGCGTATCGTTGAACTGGAGAACTCGATGAACGGAATCCTCAGTAATTTCAACCTCCTTGCCAAACATTTTCGAGACAATTCTCGGCACATCACCCTTAGTTCGGATAAAGGCGTGATCATAGAACTCCTCAATATGAGTCATGTACACCGGAGTGGAGGCAGTGATAGCGTAATGAATCCTTGATCGGCTTAAAAACTCAATCATGGGTCTGAATTGGATTGAGTTCGTGTGCGTGGATTCCAAGAATGCGACAATGTTATGACGGGTGTTGGTGCGACGATAATAATTTTGCAGAGTAGCCATCTGTAAGCTAAAATACGAAACAAAGATAACCAAAAACATTGTTATAGAATTAGCACAAATATTAAACAAAATTCTGGTTTAGGCGTCACTTGGGAAGTGACGCATGAATACTACCGACACTTAGGAAGTGTCGCAGGAGACAGTGTTCAAAATCAGAAATCAAGTATAGCGTCACTTAGGGTAAGTGACGCTATCAGGCGTCACTGGTATAAGTGACGTGGCCAACTCATGCGTCATTAAATACGACACTTAAGAAGTGTCGGTACAAAAGTATGTGTCATTTAGCATAGTGACGGTAACCTAGGTGAGTCACTTAAGAAGTGACGGTATAAGAAGTGACGCAGTAAGAGGCGTCACTAAGGGAGTCACTTAAGGAAGTGATGCATAGATGGGCATCACTCAGACGAGTGACGGGCTAATTAATGAAATAGGCATATGCGTCACTTAGGAAGTCACTTAATGAAGTGACATATTAATGAGCGTCACTGAAGAAGTGACGGTATGGGTCCTAAATTGCCAAATAGCGTCACTTACAGGAAGTGACGCATGAAGTGACACAACGATGAAGATCATCGCGGCACTGTTCAAACCCAGAAATCACAACGAACTAAATTTGGGGTTTTTGAAAAACGAAGTTACCAAAGTGTGCACAATACAACGACGAGTAAAACACACCACATATTAACATATAACATTAGCAAACGATCCCCAAATCGAGTGATTTCGTTAAAAACTTTAAACCCGTAACCCTAATTAATGATTAAAGCATGAATACTTAATTACAGGGGTTAAAAATTGTACCTAATGATGCGTAATGAAGTGGTGAACAAGAATGTAATGCCCGATTTCACAAACACAGCCTCAAAATCAACAAAAGATCGAGAAAAAAAATTCCATTCGAAGTGACACAGAGACACACGAAGTGACGGTATGTCAGTGGAAGTGACGCTAGAGTAATAGTGAAAGTGATGAGATGGAGTGTCGTGTGAAGGGGTATTTATATGAAAACCCTAAAACGCGTCACTCAACCCGACACTTATAGCGTCACTTGAAGCGTCACTAGGGGCGTCACTTACTAAGTGACGCATAATGTCACTTAGTGAAAAAAATTTGGAAATTTTGGAAATTTTGAGATTTTGTCGATTTTGTGCGTAGTGATTTTGGTAGTCAAATTTGAAGGTAACTGTAACTTGGCTTTAACACAAAATAAAACTAACTAAGATAAAATATATGAACACAAAATTAATGCAAATTTACAAATATAGAGTTAACACATTCTTTTTGGTGACGGAGTTGATTTAATCTGGTTAGGGATCATATCGGAATAACCTGCATTTATTAGGAACAGTAAGTGTTATTTCGATCATCAATATGTTTATCCACTTTAAACTTACTTGGCATGCTAAAAACACTTTTTATAAAAATTATTTCAAAATGATTATCAGTATATTTGTCCTCTTAAACATGTTACACTCACATCTAGGAGTTAATTTTATTATTATTCGTATGTACATTTCGCTGTGGTCCCAACCATGGATATACATCTTAACTTAAGACATAGACCATGCTTCCATTTATAGAGAGAATATAAGAAAATCAATTTTAAGAATCAATTCAGCGGTGACAGGTCTGTACTTACGTACAACAGAGCGACATAGCTTGATTCAGGTTTAAGCAAAACCAGACTTGGTCAAACCATTTTGGCGACCTTGTTAGGTATCTTAATTTTAAAGACTTTGCAATTACTTTGACTTGTGTTTGCTTAATTTTTAAGTATATATTAACAGAGACCAGGTCTATACTTACGTATAACAGAGGAAGTTGTCAATATATACCCCCAAATGATATCAAATAAACTTCTTTCACAAAAACATATCTAGCATAAGTAAGATATTAAGACTTTTGTCATACATCTAACGGTGTTATACCAATTGAAATAAACAATTGTATGTTAGGCTTCTTAAGAGGTCTCAAAGAGTTTTGTGTAACATGCCTACTAATATATCGTATGATGAAGACAATGTTTATAAAAACTGTTTTCAACATGTCAGATAAATCTACTGACACATCCAAGATAAACCTTAAAATTCCTTTTTGTGTATGTCACCCGATGTACCATCATATCCCAAGTTGTTTACAGACACAATTTCAACGTCTATTTTAAAAATGTAGCAACCGTGCATTTCTTTAATACTAATAAGTATAAAGTGTGGCTGTTGCTTTTTTTTTAACACACATAAAAAGCAAGTAAGTTACTTTCCAAGTTACAAATTACTTTTTGGTCACAAAGAACCTTAAACCAATCATGTTGATTAGTTCATCAAATCGAGTACGCAAAAAGCTTTAGGGTGTCTATGTTGACAAGGTCTATCAGGTGTTTTTCATAGCAATCCCGTATAAAGTGGAACCTAGGTTCAATGTGTTTAGTCTTAGAGTGTTGTACGGGATTGCGTGTGATAGATATAGCAGCAGTGTTATCTATGTGAATAGGAGTCATAGAAAGAAGTAACCTGTAATCACGCAGTTGATGTTGAATCCATAGAACCTGAGAGTAGCAACTGGCAGCAGCAACGTACTTAGCTTCTGCAATTGAAAGAGAAACTTTAGTCTGTTTCTTGCACTGCCACGAGACCAAGCGAGATCCGAGAAATTGGCATCCACCAGTGGTGGACTTCTTGTCTATGCTGCAGCCGCCGTGATCAAAATCCGAATAGGCAGTAAGAGCGAATGATTTCTCATTTGAATACCATAGACCAAGATTGGGTCTATGTTTGAGATAACCAAAAATTCGGTTTAACGCCTTCCTGTGAGACACCTTGCGTTTGGCTTGAAAGCGTGAACAAACGGATACCGCAAACACAATATCCGGTCGAGAGGCTGTCAAATACATCAAAGGACCTATCATTGAATGATAGTCCTTCTCTTTGCAATCTTCCTCATCCTCAGCAAGTCTAAGGTTGTGATTAAGTTCGATAGGAGTCCCATAGGTTTTACAATTGAGCAGGTCATATCTAGTCAACATGTCTTTGACATATTTTGACTGATGAATATAAATACCTTTTGCAAACTGCTCAACTTGTACACCTAAAAAGAATTTGAGCTCCCCCATCACACTCATCTCAAACTCAGACTTCATGATCTCCTCAAAGTGCTTGCACATTGCCTCATTTGTAGAGCCAATGATAATATCGTCCACGTAAACCTGCACAAGTAGCATATCTTCTCGATCCCAGTCTGTTCTTTACGGATGAACAGAGTACTGTCAATATTCCCTCGAACAAAACCATGCTTGATTAGGTGAGTAGTGAGCCTCTCGTACCAAAGCTTCGGAGCTTGATGAAGACCATATAATGCCTTGTTCAATTTGCAAACATATTCTGGATGCTCAGGGTCTTCAAAACCTGGAGGTTGTTTAACGTACACATCCGTATCCACTTGTCCATACAGGAAGGTGCTTTTAACATCGAGTTGGTTAACATGAAACTCCTTGAAAGAAGCAAATGCAAGGAAGATACAAATAGACTCCAATCTTGCCACAGGAGCAAAGACTTCATCATAATCCAAGCCCCCGATTTGACTAAATCCTTGAACAACCAATCGTGCTTTGTTACGAATCACTATACCCCGATCGTCCATCTTATTTCGAAATACCCATCGACTGCCAGTTAAGTGAGCACCTTTGGGTAACGGAACTACATCCCAAACGTGTAGCTTGTTGAACTGCTGTAATTCTTCTTGCATGGCCTCGACCCAGGATGGATCTTTTAAGGCCTCATCAACCTTCTTGGGTTCAATTTGAGATAAATGACATGAATTTATCCGAACAACAAGATTCAACATTTCTTGATTTGTATTTTGTTTCACTTGTTGTCTTGTTTGAACCGCAGCATTAGGATCACCAATAATATTATCGATGGGGTGATTCTTGTGTACACGTATCACTAGGATTACATCCGGCGCAAGTACTAACTCCAAATTGTACAAATCCCCTTCAGTGGCAGGAACTGTTGTAGTCTCGGGAGCAGTAGAACTTTCAAGTTGCGCGGGTTGTTGTGGTTCCTCATCTTCTTCATCATTAGCGTTAAAATTGGTGAAGACAGTTTCTTCTTCTTCGGCTTCCTCTAAAGGAGGCATATTGGGATCATCAGGAAGATCTTTTGCATTAATCCTTCCTGAAGTTGAAGGAGCATTCAAAGATAGGGTAATAGGAGATGGTTCGGTTGTAGTAGGTAATGGTGTGGGTGTTGGAGTAGGTGTTGATGTAGGTATTGAGGTAGATGTGTCTTGACATAGACTGATTCCATGAAGTAGGGTAACCAACTCCTCCTCTTCATCATCTTCTTCGGGTATGTCGAAAGAGTTAAACACATCCTTATAATTGAATAGCCAATGCGGACCCGTTCCTTGAGGAGGATCCGTGTAACGCAAGCATTTTACCTCAAAATGCTTCTCTACCTGGTGTGTTGATTTAATGTAGACTCTTTTGTTTGGAGAATTAACTGAATAACCAAGAAAAATCCCTTCAACAGCTTTAGCTCCAAACTTTGAGACTTTTTCTTTTGGGATCATAATTAGACACGGACACCCAAATGGCTCTAGAAACTGCAGAGTTCGGTTTACGGTTATTGAAAAGTTCATAACATGTCTTGTTCTTTTTCTTCACCGTGAGCACTCGATTCAGAATGTAACAAGCAGTGCTGACTGCCTCAGCCCAAAATAGGATAGGGAGCTTAGAATCAGCAAGCATAGTGCAAGCTGTCTCGATAATAGTCCTATTCTTACGTTCTGCAACTCCATTCTGTTGAGGAGTTCTTGGAGTACTGAACTGATGATCAATGCCTTTCGAGGCACAATATAACTCGAGAGTTGAGTTCTTGAATTCAGTTCCATTATCACTTCGCAGTCTCTTCACCTTTAAGTTGCACAGATTTGCCAACTTATCCAACAGGTACACCAAAATATCTACTGTTTCGCTCTTTGCTGCAAGAAAGTATACCCACAAAAATCTGGAGTAGTCATCGGTGACTACTAAGCAGTAGGATCGGCCACCAATGCTCTTAGTAGAAATAGGACCAAACAGATCCATATGTAAGAGCTCCAGTAGTGCAGCAATAGAGTTCACTACCTTGGACTTATGGGACTTTTTGTGGAGTTTCCCTTTGTGGCATGCAATACAGTCATCTTTTAGAGCAAAGGACTGTTTTGGAACTCCATTTACCAAATCAATATTTATAAGGAAATTCATTTTGCGAAAATGAATATGTCCCATCCGTCGATGCGAAAGTAGTGATTCCTTTTCAGAAGCCTTTGACAGGAGACAAGTGTATTCATCTGTAGTCTCCACAGTTCGCATGTTCATCACATAGGTATCGTTTCTCCATGGCGCCCGCATAAGCAACCATTCTTCAGGGATAATGAAACCTGGCTTCAAGATCACACATTATGTTTTTGTGAATGCAGTGGTATAATCCTTATCACAGACTTGTGAAACACTCAACAAGTTGTGAGTGAGTTGAGCCACATAGTTCACATTCTGAAAGCTAACTCTCCCATTAGTTAGCGTTCCCTTTCCGGTAATCGTTCCTCCATGATCTCCAGCAAAAGCAACATGTCCTCCGGCGTGTGGTTTAACATCCGTCAAAAGAGATACATCGCCAGTCATGTGTCGTGAGCAGCCACTATCCATAAACCATTCACTATCTTTAACATGTTCTGACTGCTGCCCACATAAAAGTAAGGAGATTAGTGAGAAACGGTGACCCAAGCCTTTACAGACTTAGGTCTACCAAGGTCATCAACAATAATCACATCGGACAGAACTTTATTTTTCAACAAATCAGAATTTTCATCTAATGTGTTATTGTTGATGACGGAAGAGTCACTAGCAGACTCTTTTCTTTTCCAAACTTTAGATTGTTCGGAGGTTGGTTTAGGAGCAATGTCGGGCTTTTGTTTTGGCAAAGGTTTTTGCCCAACATTACTTTGCTTTTCAACAGGCTTGGGAGAGTTGGAATAACACCTAGGTGGTGAAAATGAATTTCTATAAAAAGAAGTTCTAGGCATATCTCTCCCATAGCGCTGATGAGAAAGCTTGGGCCAATCACGAATTAAATGTCCCTGTTTCTTGCAGTAGAAACAGGAACAGTTCTCAACAAAAGATTGAGACTGAAGATTTTCCAACGGAGGTGGTGAAGCATTTTTAGAACATGCACATTGTGTACATGTTTTAGAAGATGCTTGCTTCGGTTGATCAGTTGAAGTTGAAGGTTTATTACAAGAAACTCTTTCATTATTAACTGTTAAATTTCGTTTCAAAATCTTTATAGGTGTCTGTAAAGTTTGAGGTTTCTCATTTAAAACCTTTTTCTTGCCCTTATCATTTTATACTTTAGGGGCAGGTTCCCTTTTTAAAGTCACCTTTTCAGATTGGACTTCAACTTTCACAACCTTAGGATACTCCTCATTGGTAATATCCTCAATCTCAACTATCTCCTCAACACTAACTGGAGATATGGTCTCAGACTTAACAAACTTAGGCGAAGGATACTCTGGCCGCTTGGTTTTCTCCTTTGCCTGTTTGTTTTGCTTATTCACCTTTGACTTGGTACCATATAACACTGCATAGTCAACAAGAATCTCTTCAGTGCCTTCCTTAACAGGCATAGGACAGTATTCAGTGGGAGGTGGGACTTCAGTATAGCCTAGTCCTACCTTGGTTTTGTTATCTGTCCTCTGCTTATTAAGAATTTCATTGAAGGCAACTATAGAGGAAGAGGAACCTAGAATCTTGTTCTTATAGTTATCATACTCAACTTTTAAATCAGAGAGTTCCTTTTTTAACAATTCTATTTCAGCAAGATAGTTGTTAATAGCATCTTGTTGATAAAAGACCTTAGATTTGTACTTTTGAGTGTCTTGTTTATAAGCTTCAATCTTCTTTTCATAAAGTTGTTCATTAGCTTTTAAGTACTTATTGGACTCATTAAGTTTTACAACCTTTTTCCTTAATTCTACGTTTTCTTCTTGAAAGCACTTTAAAGATTCAGTTAACTTAATGCATGAAATACAGTTCAAAGGCTCATCTGGTTCATTGCGTACCTCATTAGTAATGTGAGCTATAAGACACTGTTGGTACTTGTCAGCAAACATGCTCCAGTCCGTGTTTGTAGGCTCGAAGGAAACTAATGCATCAGATGTCGCTTGTTTCACTTCTTCCTTCTCTCGAGCTTTAGGAGCATCCGATTTCGTAAAACCCGATGGAGGAACTTTGGGTTTCTCACATTCCCTTGCAAAATGTCCCAAATTCTGACAGTTATAGCAACGGACCTTGCTCTTGTCGAAACCAAAACTGGTTTTTCCATTTCCTTCCAAACTCTTGCGTCCAGTCCTTTGCAAGAATTTTTGAACTCTTCTCGAGATCATGGCAATATTCCACTTTAAGTCTATTTGCTCAAGATCATCACCATCCAGTTGAGCATAATCTTCTTTAGCAAGTTCAAGTGTAGAATTTGATTGTGAAACCAAATCCTTGTAGGAGCTAAGAAAAGCTGTATAGATAGCAGCTTGTTCTTCAATGGCTGGGGAAATCGCTACTTACTGTTGTGAACCTTGTGAAGGTCCAGAAGCATAGACTGGATGATGAGCATTAGTAGACTGCAATGGAGAACTAGTATCAGAAATAAAGGCCATTCCACCATATGTCTTCCAGGTGTTTACCTTTGTCGGGTCTTGAACAAAACCACCCGATTTACACTCCTTTTTCTTCAACTCCATTGCATGAGCTTGAAGAACGCCAATTAACTCATCTAGATTAATTCTTGCTAATTCTTGGTTCTCTTTTAGAAATTGTACTTTTACGTCCCAAGTACTAGGCAGAACATCCAACAGCTTCTTATTCACCTCAATCTGAGGGAAATTGTAACCTCCCTCGGTTAACTCACTGACCAACTGTGAGTACCTTGTGAATAATCCTGATGCCGTTTCATTAGGAAGAATATCGAACAGATCATACTGTTTCTTTATTAGCTCTAGTTTAGCCTCCTTATACTTCTCGTTTCCTCCACATCTCGTTTCAATAGCCTTCCAAAGATCGTATGTGATGTCATGAGTTTTGAAAAGTCGTAAGACATCTTTAGTTAGGAACATATAGATAGCCGAATGAGACTTTCTCTCGATGTCATACTCCTTTTTCTCTTCAGGAGTCATAGATTTATACGTCTTGGCTGGAGGGATACCACGATAATCTCCCTCGGCTACTGGAGCTTCATATCTTTCTCTGAGTGGACTCTAGAGCTCTGGACAATGGAAATCCACGTATCGTTCGAATCGGTCACGCCAATATGCGTAATCCCTATCAGCAGTAAACAAAGGAGGTTTACTATTAGAACCAACATCGTGATTTTGTTTGATCATATCTCTAATTCCCCTAATATCTTCTTTATCGGAAGCAGCAGCCATTAAAGGAAATCCTGAAAAATAGCTCAAAAAGAAGAACTAGAAAACTTATTAGTATCAAAGGCGTCACTTGGTAAGTGACGCACCGAAGTGTCACAATGAATAGCGACACTCAATAAGTGTCGCTATTGAGTGACGTATAAAGTGACTGATGACACTGCAAGTAAGTGTCGCTCAATCAAGTAAGTGACGCACCCAAGTGTCGTACTTGAGTGCAGTAAATCAAACAGGCATCACTAGTGGAAGTGACGTGTAACAAACAAGTGACGTGCTTAAGTGACGCACGTGAGTGACGCTAGATTAAAGCACACGACACTAGAGGTAAGTGTCCTATTCTTCACAAATGACGCTCTTAGTGACGCACAAAGTGACGCACCAGAGTGTCGGAAAAACCCTAAATGGAACTTACGGAGTGTCGCACGAAGTGTCGCTGTCAAGTGAAGCAACGAGTGACGCAAAAATGGCTGTGAAGTCCCAAAAACCCTAAAAAACGAATTTTCATAAACCTAACAAAATTTCTACAATCCCAATTGAACGAAACCTGTAAATATTGATTCCAAACGTCTGAATATCACCCAATTGATCCAAAAATCCTTTAATCTTCTTGTGTTTCTTCACGAACAAAACCGAAAACTCTCTAATTCAAGATCAAAACATCAATCAATCATCCAAAGGCTCTGATACCAGTTGTGAATGCCCCGTAGGATGGATCACAGATGACGGAAGTAATCGATTACAAGGCGGAAACAAGTAATCAATGTAAACAAACACACAATCAAACCGAAAACGAATAATCAAAGTAAACTAGCTTGATATTATGAACTATAAACGTTTTAATATGATTACAGAGAGTTTAGTCGACAAATGGGGCTAGGGTTTCGTCAACCCTAGCCAGAAACCCGTAGGTTTGCCTTTATACTAACACAAATCGGCAGACATGCGTCACTTGACTAGTGTCGCATGTGACCGCCTTCATGAGTCACTTACCTAAGTGTCGCTATGCGTCACTAAGGCAAGTGTCGACTAATACTAAAGTTAAGTGTCGCTATACATATAAATGACTTTTCTATTACAATCAACTAACAACACTTACAACTCAATAGACCAACTGACTGAAACACTAAATGTACCAACAAACTCCCCCATGTCATCAGCTTGGTCTTCAAAATCTTTAATCTTCAAATGTCTTTCATCAGCACCATCCTTCTCGGAATGTTCCACCAGCATGAACACCCATTCTAACACAAACCTCGACAACCTTTATGAATTTGACTGCTTCCTCATGATCAATCTGATTATATCGCATCTTGTTTTTGTGAAGAGCTTTCAAATCATTCTTTGACATATTGATAAGGCTGAGCGGGTCAAACACACAAACATTCTTACCAGAGCTCCTTTGATATTCCATTCAGTCTTTTCTTTCTCAGACTCTTTCTTTGTAGAATATTCAATAACAGCTTCTTGTGTATCAGAGTCAAACCACCAATATCGCATATACTTAAGAAAATTTAGTGGTAGTGACTGTAAGGGAACTTTCTTAAGACAAGCAGTTGGCGGATAATGATATTTCACTATTGGTTCTTGAGTTCTTGGATCAATTTTCTTCTTGTAACAGAAACGAACTCCCAGCTCTGGTCTAATCCACATATACATCTTACTATAGATCTATTTCCTTAAAAGCTTCTGAAACACGTTTGTTATTCGATTCATAATACAACTACCTTCGGTCGTTCTCGACTTCCATACATTTGTACTCCGCCGTAGGCGTTTCCAGTACTATATTAGAGAACAGTCGAATAGGGGCCATCATATTATGTCATGAAATTTAATGTCATCTGTATTTCACTATTATGATAATCTTAAGGCAACAATCAAACAAGAAAATGCAATAAGATGATCAAAGCAACAGTTCAATATAAGCATGCAAAGGTATTATTTAAGTCGAGGATATTCCGAAAGTTGTCTCAAAAATATCGTCTATATGAATTTAATCTTAATCTACCTCTATTCCCATATTTCGTGTCTCTTGGATCCTATTTTGGTCTAGAGAACACCGGTCATGCCGAGCTCAATGATTCAATCTAGCATAGTATAATTAAGTGACCTATACCATATGAGTTAGCTACGTTCATTTTTGGATAAGGTTTTAGTCACAACATGAGTTGGGCAGATAAACGATAAACATTTAATTCCTACATCTATTTATAATATAAACCATTCGCAATCTCATAACATACAACTTAATTACATATTTAAGACTTTCCTAAGCGACTATCATAGCAGACAATTGAGTTATCTAGTTAATCATGGCAATTCTAGCATGCATATTTAAATTTATTGTGAATGCCCCGTAGGATGGATCACAGATGACAGAAGTAATCGATTACAAGGCAGAAACAAGTAATCAATGTAAACAAACACAAAATCAAACCGAAAACGAATAATCAAAGTAAACTAGCTTGATATTATGAACTATGAACGTTTGAATATGATTACAGAGAGTTTAGTCGACAAATGGTGCTAGGGTTTCGTCAACTTTAGCCAGAAACCCGTAGGTTTGCATTTATACTAACACAAATCGGCAGACATGCGTCACTTGACTAGTGTCGCATGTGCCGCCTTCATGCGTCACTTACCTAAGTGTCGCTATGCGTCACTAAGGCAAGTGTCACCAAATACTAAAGTTAAGTGTCGCTATACACATAAATGACTTTTCTACTACAATCAACTAACGACACTTACAACTCAATAGGCCAACTGACTGACACACTAAATGTACCAACATTTATTATAGAAAGAACAAACATAATTAAATATGAAAGATAGATTAAAACCTAAAAAAGGTGTACAATAACTCGTAGCTACAAATGCATCGCAGAGCACCTCCGTACAACTCTTCCTAGAACAGTTAATTAGCTAATCTAATTAACTAAGGAAGAATTACAACTAATGTTACAAAGAAAGAAAGAGTGAAAGTGTGTGTTTTCCAAGGTATGCAAGGTGTGGTGTGTCTTTCAAATGAACCAAAGCCCTCCTATTTATAGGTGAAATCCAGATCACGTGAGCATCTTGGGGAGTACATTAGAAAAAGGTGGAAAAGGTGGTGCACCAGGTATGTACTTTCGCGGAAAGGTGTGGCACCGGGTACGTACAATCGCGTAAAGGTGTGACACCGGGTACACAAAAGGACCAAAAAGCGGAAATGGGACGGGTGGCAGGTGGCCGGAGCCGCCCTACCTGTGGCCGGCGGCGGCTGGTAGGTGGTCGGCGGTGGCTGGCCTACCCCCGCCCCGGTTCGCCGTCTTTTGTTCCGTTTCTTAGTTTGTGCGTATTTTCTTGGTTATGTGTCCGTTTGCGTCGATTCTTTTGCGTTGGATTCGTAATTCAAAAACAAAGACTTTGATATAAAGAAATCCCCGAGATGAGTTTCCTATCTCCAGATATTGCGTACGAATGATTTGAATCTTCCAGCGGGCGTAAAATCTTCGTTGTTTATCCGTTTTTGTTGATTCTTCTTCTGTTAGACTCGCAATTTGAAAATGAACATCTTGGATAAGATGGATGTTGATGATGGGCACTTTAGTCTTTAAATCTTGTTTTGATGCCTAGAATCTTCAAACGTGCGTGGAATCTTCGTTTTTCATCCGTTTTGCTTGATTTTTATCGGGCATCTTCATTTTGATCTTCTTGGCGGATTCTCATTGATTTTGATGTTATTTGAGTTAAAATGCTCAAAATCATTCCAGAATGAGAAAGATATCGGTAGTAAAAACGTGACTTTTTACGCGATATCAAGTATCCCACACTTAGAGTTTTTGCTTGCCCTCAAGCAAATTGTCAGAAAAACTGCTTCGAAAGTTTGGAAGGGTGTCTTTGTATCCTGGAGAACTTTGATTCCTGCAGGTTGGGTGAAAAGATTTTAAACGGGGTTTTAACCTTTGACGCTTTCCCAAACTACTGCATCTGACAAGCTCTCTTTTCAATCTTCGTGATGTAAGATAAACATGACTGGGGCCCTCATAGGTGGTCACTCAATTCACTCAAGTGTATCTTGTTTCCTAATTTCTAATTCACTCAGGGGCCAGTCATGTAGCTCTTTTGTCGTCATAAGCTTGGTCGAGAATCAGATCTGCAATACTTAAATGGGGACGGTGCTAATTATCCCTTAGATATTTGTAAGAGGGTAGAGATGGTTATGGAATAAAGGTTTTGTAGGTGGTTTAGTGGGGTTTTGATATAGCCTAAGAGTTTATCTGTGATGACTTATCTTTGACGTTTTAGTGATACCTCTTTTTGGATTTCTCTCTTTGAGAGCCTTCTTTTCATGTTTTTATTTGAGGAACCTTCCCCTTGGCATTAAATGATCCTTGGGCCTTTTAGTTTTCTAGTTCCTCCTGACAGCTTTGTCTTTGCTGAATTTTGTTTTTCTTCGGAGTTCCCCTTCTCTTTTTGGATGGTATTTTTATCCTTCGGGGATTTCAATGTGTTTATTGTAGTAATTCTTCTTGACAGAATAGAAACTTAGGCTACGGCCAAGAGATGTAAATGAAGAGTTGGTTTCCTGAAGTGAATTTTTGAAATGAAAAGGCTAGGGCTCAACAGGTTTTCTACTTGATCTTCAATGCTGAAAGTGAGCATCGGTTTGGTTAAGCTTGAAAACAGGGGTTTTTAGGAGAGTGTTTTATCCTAGAAAATGTCAAGATCCTCTAATTGCACCTTCGTCACTTGTGACGCCCATCTTTGTAGTTTTGAAATGTATTGCTCAAGCAAGTTCTAACTTAAAAGGCATACATCGGCACACTCTCAATTGAAAAGTGAAGCATTAAAGATAAATGCTCTTATATGGCTCAAGATTCCTCACTTGTTTTGGTGGTTTAGTGCCTAGTCATGCGATTGCTTATTTCGAAACTTAGTTTGGAAGATTTTCAAAGAGTTTTGCCCGTTATTGTCGATTTCCCAAACCTTTGAAATTTCGTTGACCAGAAATACCCTTTTTGGACTTTCCTTGATTCAAAAATTTGAAAATTTTGCTGAGAATCTGAGTTTTCTAAAAAGATTGATCAAAAAGTTTTATGTTGCACGTCAGTAGTGAATACTGATGTTATCCCACACCTAAAAGAACATTGTCCTTAATGTTCCATTTCTAAGTTAGGTTAATCCCACACTTAGAATTTTGAATGAGGGTCAATATTTTCGAAGTCATTCTCTGTTTATGAGTCATAATCCCACACTTTAGAGTTTTTCTTAGAGTTTTAGTGTGTTTATCAAGCAAAGTAAGGTTAGAAGAGATACTTCCTTATGTTGTGTGCGTTGCCACTGGATTTTATGGACCAGGTTCGAGTGTGTGAAATTGTTGGAAATGGACTAGGCTCATTAGAAATAAACTTGTTCCATAATTTCCACGTCAAGTTCTGCATAATAAATATCCTTCAGGAAACACAAATGTTAATACACGTTAATACTAAATAGAAATAACATAACTGATAATAACTAATCCATGTTAGCATAGAGCGCCTCCCAGTCGGTGAAGTCATCATCCATAAAGATCGTGTTTTCCACGACCGATGTAGAAGATGTTGACTCCATAATGGTATAGACTGGAGATGCAGTGCCATCCTCTGGGTCCTGAATCCAAGCATCTACTGCAGCGATCTCCTCCTCTAGTGGGTCCGTAATAGTGGGGTGGTCCTATGCAGTCAGGTTCCAAGGTGGGAATAGGTCCCACGGTGGAATGTGCAGAGCGGGATCAGGTCCCATCTGAAAAGGGCACACAGGTGTGGAAGGAAGGCCCAGAGCAGTGTGGATCTCAGTGATGGCAGTGTGCTGGACCTCGAGGGCTCTCAGTATCGACCAAGTGATAGCAGGGTCCGTGGTAGTCACCCCATGCTGAAAGGTGGGTACTCGGGAGGGCCCTACGGTCTGTCCCTCAGATTGGTGAGACGAAGGTAACCTGGCATGGATGGAATGCAAAACGAAGGTCTCCTGAATGTTCACCTCCACCAAGTCTGCCAAGGTCTCGTCCAACCAAGGGGGCGGTGACTGTGATCCCCTGATGGTCCTCATGCTACTACCCGGTGATGAACTCCGGGAGTGATACATGGTACATGAGCGTCTCTGACTGGGGGCTCTAGCTAGATGCGAACTCATCCTGCAAAATATAAAAGGTCAATGGTCTAAACATAATCATTAGCCTTTCACAAGATGAGGTACTTCATAAGAATGGATTAGATCAAACAAAAAAGTAAAATTAATGCTTGAAAATATAAGATAGGCTTGGGATGCCTCCCAAGAGCGCTTTGTTTATCGAGTCTCGTAGCTTGACTCATTCATACCTACTATTCTATTAGGGTGGTTCGTAGTTATAGACTTCCTCGGTTGTGGGAAATTCTTCTACATAGTGTTTTAAATGGTGACCGTTTACTTTGAAATTCCCGTTTGGGCCCTCGAGCTCGATCGCACCATAAGGAAATACTTTAGAGATTGTGAATGGACCGCTCCACCGTGTTTTGAATTTGCCAGAAAACTTCTTAAATCGTGAGTTAAAGAGTAGAACTTTATCACCTGGATTGAAGCGTGTAGGGCGAAGCTTTGAATCGTGGAGCAACTTGGTTCTTTCTTTGAATTTGTAGGAGCTTTCATAGGCTTGATCTCTTAACTCTGCTAGCTCGTTCAGTTGCATTTTTCTGTGCGTTCCCGTTATCGTAGGATCCAAGCTACAGTTTTTCGGTGCCTAGTAAGCTTTGTATTCGAGTTCAATCAGGAGATGACATGCCTTTCCATAAACGATCCTATAGGGGGTGGGTTGTTCCTAATGGCATTTTATAAGCTGTCCGGAATGCCCATAAAGCATCGTCTAGCTTATCTACCCATCTCTCCTTGTGTTGACCAACTGTTCGTTCCAAGATCCTTTTTAATGCCCGGTTTGTAATTTCTGCTTACCCATTTGTCTGTGGGTGGTAGGCCGTAGACGTCTTGTGGGTAACACCGTATTGTTGCAATAGTTTCATAAACTGCGTATTGCAAAAGTGCATGCCTCGATCACTGATGATCGCCCGAGGGGTTCCAAACCGATAGAATAGCTGTTTTAAGAACTTGGTTACGACCCTAGAGTCATTTGTTGGAAAGGCTTGAGCTTCGGCCCATCTGGATACATAGTCGACAGCTACTAGAATGTATTATTTTCCGTATGATTTTGCAAATGGTCCCATGAAATCTAATCCCCATATGTCAAATATTTCACATGCTTGGATATTCGTTAACGGCATTTCGTTACGCGTTGTGATATTCCCAAACCTTTGGCAAATATCGCAGCGTTTTACCAAGTCTTGTGCATCTCTGAAAATAGTAGGCCAATAGAATCCTGAGTCGTAAACTTTCTTTGCTGTCAAATTGGCTATGTAATGTCCTCCGGTAGGTCCGTGATGGCTTTGGTGGAGTATATGTTCGGCTTCTTTTCCATCGACACATCTTCTCACAATTTGGTCGGGACGGACTTTGAACAAATAGGGATCATCCCAAAAATAATGTTTGACGTCGCGGAAGAACTTTTGTCTTCGCGATGATATCATCCCCTTTCTTGTGATCCCTCCAACTACGAAATTGCCAATGTATACAAACCAATGATCGTCAGTGAATTGCGAACCTTGCATTTGTTCTCCTAAACTCATTAACTGCTCCTCTAGAAATCGATTTTTAATATCTCTTTCTGCAAGTTGTTCCATTGATGGGTTTTCAACTCGACTTAAATGATCTGCGGCGACATTTTCTACTCCTTTTTTATCTTTTATTTCGATGTCGAATTCTTGTAGGAGTAGAATCCATCGTAACAATCTGGGCTTTGCGTCTTGCTTTTTGAAGAGGTATTTTAGAGCTGAGTGATCCGTGTACACTATTGTTTTGGACAGTTTTAGGTAGGATCTAAATTTGTCAAAGGCAAACACTACAGCTAACAACTCCTTTTCGGTGGTTGTGTAATTCTCTTGAGCGTCTGTGAGTGTTTTGCTGGCGTAGTAGATTGGTCGAAAATGATTATCTTTCCTTTGCCCTAGAACTTCCCCAACTGCAAAATCACTTGCGTCGCACATGATTTCAAACGGTAGATTCCAATCTGGAGCGACCATGATTGGTGAATTTGTTAGCTCCTTTTTCAGGTAGTTGCAGTTCTCATCGAATATGAACTTGATGTCTTTTCCTAGAAGGTGGGTGATAGGTCGAGAAATCTTGGAGAAATCCTTGATAAAACGGCAATAGAACCCAGCGTGTCCTAGAAAGCTTCAGATGGCCTTAACGTTGGTTGGTGGTGGTAGTTTGGCAATGGTTTCGACTTTTGCTTTGTCTACTTCGATTCCTGATCTTGATATTCGGTGCCTTAAAACTATTCCTTCCTTCACCATAAAGTGACATTTCTCCCAATTCAAGACAAGATTTGATTCTTCACACTTGGCGAGCTTTCTATCGAGGTTGGACAGACATGATGTGAAAGAGTCTCCAAAGACCAAAAAATCATCCATAAAGACCTCCATGCATTGTTCAATCATGTCGTGGAAAATTGCAACCAGGCATCTCTGAAATGTCGCAGGTGCGTTGCACAATCCAAACGGCATTCGTCGGTAAGCAAATGTTCTGTACGGGCATGTGAACGTTGTCTTCTCCTGGTCCTTTGGATCGAGCGGGATTTCCAAATCCCGGAAAAACCGTCAAGGAAACAATAGAATTTGTTCCCTGATAGCCTTTCGAGCATTTGGTCAATAAATGGAAGCGGGAAATGATCCTTGTGAGTTGCTTCATTTAACTTCCGGTAATCGATGCAAACCCTCCAACCGGTAACCGTCCGAGTTGGTATAAGCTCATTTTCTTCGTTTGTAATGACCGTCATTCCTCCCTTCTTCGGGACGACTTGAACAGGGCTAACCCAAGGTGAGTTGGATATTAGGTAAATCAATCCAGCATCCAAGAGTTTGATAACCTATTGCTTAACAACGTCCTGAATCTTGGGATTTACCCATTCTCTGCCTTTGTACGGATGGTTTGAAATCGTTCTCCATGAGTATCTTGTGTGTGCAATAGTTGGGACTGATTCCTTGTATATCAGAAATCTTCCATGTGATTGCCTTCTTGTGCGATTTCAGAACATTGATGAGTTGAGCTTTCTCCTTGGGTTTTAACTCTTTTGAGATTATCACCGGGAGTTGGGAAGTTCCTTGGAGGTAAGCGTACTCAAGGTGAGGTGGTAATTCTTTTAATTCTAGGTTTGGTGGTTCTTCAATAGACGGCTTCATTCTAGCTATATCGTCTCTATTCAGTTTCTCATATTCAGCCTGGAATGGTGCCTCGTCTATCTCGGGTTCAGACGTGGAGATTGATGCTATTTCAACCCACTCGGTTGTATTTGAGAATTCGTCCATCTTTAGCTCATATTTTTTGACTGATGATGAGGAAACTTCATCATTTCTGGTGAGAATGATCTCTCCGTTGTCGGTGAACTGGAATTCTTGAAACTGAGCGGATGAAGATTGGTTTATGGTGATTTCAGGGTTTGAAAGTGGTAGTGGTACGGGTTGTTTGTCTAATTATGGTTCAAATAGCGATGGCACAACACTCATTCCCTTGAATGAATTTAGTATTTCTTCAATTGAAGGAAATGGGTTTGGTTTGTTGAATATTGGTTTATCTCTTTTTAGCCAAGGTATCGGTGTACCGCATCCTAATGGAACAGCGATTGCTTTGCCATCGGTGCAAGAGGATTTCTTTTCAAACAGGGGAAATAGTAGTTCATCGGATTTTGTTGGCGAAGTGATTACGGAATGTAGCCCAGGGTCTTCATTTTATAGCTTCCGAACGGTGATTATGGTGTTAGGTATCGGATCCCGGCTAGATAGTGCCAGTACTTCGTGGAGATGTTCATCAAATATATCTTGCATGGTATCACACAGACCAAGGTCCTCTTCCAGAGGGTGCTTTATTAATCGATCGACATTAAAGGTGACCTCCTCTTTCCCAACTGTGAGCGTCCTCGGATTAGAATACGCAAACTAGAACGAACATATATTCGTGCGGAAAACAAATATATGCAATCACAATATGAATTGTAGTAAAGAAGAGAGAGATGAATGTATCAAACAAGAAATCTTGATTATATTGCAATATCAATCTTTCATATACAAGAAGTTCAAATATCACAAGTGTATGTCTACAAGTGATCTCTCAAAAGCTCTCAAAACAACCCTTACAAAATGACTTCAACTGACCTATTTATAGACAAGTATTTTATACGACAATACCAAGTGCAATCCGTGAATAGACATTCACGGAACTATACCTTCCGTGAATCCAAGCATTCACGGAATGCTAATGTCGGATCAAGCATTCACGAATAATTACACTATTGTCGAATCCTTATCATTCACGGACAACCCACTATTGTCAAATCCTTATCATTCACGGATAGAAAGACTATTGTCGAACTAAAAGATTCTTCTAATTCACGGACTAATAGATTCACGGACAACGCTTAGACAAAATAATAAAAACAAGTAATAATCAACTTTTGTCTTTACAAACTCCCCCTTTGATAATACTTGAGTTTTTTTCTTCAAGTCTTCAAGCGTATCCTGGAAGATTACATCCAGCAAAAATCCCTTTTGAACAACATACTTCGACAACCCATTGAAACTTCAAAGCCATCTTTTCGTCATCATATGCATCATCATACACAATCGGATTCACGAGCAAGACTTCAAGATCATCTTTTGATAGATTGATTAAGCTCAGAGGATCAAACACATATACAATTGACTCTCTGTTCCACATCACTTCTCCATTCAACTCTCTATCATAACAAGCAATTTCTGCTTCTCCAGTTGATCAGTTATATCTCCAATGACTCACAAACTTAGAAAAATTCACAGGCAATTTCTCAAGTGGAATCTTTGTCATGCATTTAACTCGAGGATATGTCAAAGTAACTCTTGGTTGATTGGAAATCGGATCGATATCAAAATAATCAACGGTTCTCAATGGGAAAGTTTCCTTAACCCATGTGAATTTCCCATTATTACTTTCTCTTGTTAAAGTGTCTGCCATCCAATTTATCAAACCATGTTTTGATCGGTTAATAATATCCACTGAAGCCAAATGATTGATTTCACACTTAGGCAATTTTTCTAAGGCTTTGAATGTAGAGTGAAAGTACTGAAGTCCATCAGTCCTCTTAATGATGAATACTTTGTTGTCATTATCATATTTCCATCTGATAATTCGACCAACACATTCATATCTTGGTATTTTAAAGAACTTCCGAACTGTAACCACTGGAGTTGTTTGTTCAGGAAACCACCAAGAAACTTTTTGCTCTGGCTCTTTATCATCATCAGAATCTTTCCATAATCCTTCTTGTGAACACATATCTGACTGAACATTTTCCGGATGAAGTTCATCTTCAGAATCTTCCCAGTCTTCAACGTGAACATAATCAAAATCAGGTTCAAATCCCGGAGGATATTCTGGATCGAATTCTTCAAAATCATAATCACCATCATTGCAAAGTTCAATAAATGGTATAAGATCTTCAATAATCACATTCAAAGGAGTTGGACAAAGCACCTCTTCATCTTCAATGCTATCCATTAATTCCTCCTGATCAAAAGTACGTGATGATTCTCCAAACTCAAACATTCGTAACTCATGTACTGCACTTATTGGATCAACTTCTAATGGTTCTTTTTCTTGAAATACAACCAATGCTTGTGAGAAATTTGGTTGATCACCATCATTAGAATCATTTCCATCATAAGTGTTATCAGCATTTTCAGTCATATCATCACCATCATCACCATCACCATCATCACCATCATCACCATCATCACCATCATCATCACCATCATCATCACCATCATCACCATCACCATCATCATCATCAGTAACATTATTCTCCCCCTGATCAACCAAAGTTTCTTTCAGAAGGAAAACATCAAGTTCCAATTCTTCTATTCGATCATTCTGAGATAGAATTTGCTGTCGTTGTTCCTCGAGAAGAATGTCTTGAGTATTAATTCGTTGTAAAGCATTAAGTAAATCAAGTTGTAGCTTTTCAACGATAGACATTAAGGGTTTTACAGCTCTTTGTAATGATGCATCAAGATTAGCCATGCTAACACTTGGTCCATGTGAAGATGAAGATGTGCCAGCTGCAACAGAAGCAGCAACAAGAATTGTAGATTGAGCTGGAATAGAGGCAGGAATACCTTGTGATGACATAACAGGCACAGAGGTAGAAGCAATATCAGCAGATGAATTAGGTTCAACAATTCTGCGTCTTTGAGATGGACGAATATCAGGTACATATTCGGGATCTTGTGCTTCTTCGCGTTGACGT
The DNA here is from genome assembly GCA_963422505.1 of Pseudognaphalium luteoalbum. Classification (NCBI taxonomy): domain Eukaryota; kingdom Viridiplantae; phylum Streptophyta; class Magnoliopsida; order Asterales; family Asteraceae; genus Pseudognaphalium; species Pseudognaphalium luteoalbum. The sequence continues at coordinate 116,648,931 of OY730192.1, read as the reverse complement.
CTTGAATCTTGTCGTTCTTTTTCAATATTTTCTGCAATAATTCTTTGAGTGACTAAAGATTCTTCGACAGTTTGTAGACGAAAAGATTGATCATCTTCAGAACTTGAAGATTCCACTTCCTCATGGTCAATCAAAGGTACCTCTTGCTCCCCCTCAGATGATTCACTATCAGTAGTAGAATCAGCAGGTTGTACAATCTGTGGCAATGCAAATTGTGGTGGTTGAAAGTCAGCATCAATGATATGGCCAAACAAATCAACAGTAGGCGGCACTGGTTTGCCCCTATATCCATTGCAATCTGCAAACACTCTTTTGGGAATAGGAGTGTAGTGTAGAATGCTTCCATGATAAGTAATCCCGTTGACATGATTATCAAAAATATGCTGAAGAAACCGAGGATACGTGAAGAAACCATCATCATTAATGTTTCCAACCAAATTTTCAAAAATATATCTTGAAAAATTAAATGGAATATTTAGAACAAGAGCTGTCATTAATCCTGCAAGCTGATAACTCATCGAATCAAATCCAGCTTTCCTCGGAGAGATGCACCCAATCAACATATGTGCTAAAAACTTCCAGTGTGGACAAAAATGATTTTTCAAGATTTGTACATCATGAGGTCCTTTAGTACATCCCATTTGATGAAGACATTGATCAATGATGTTTCGAGGAATGTCATTTTATGCATTCAAAGTATCTCCAAATTGGAGAGTATGACGAATCAGCTCTTCAGTCAGCAACAAAGGTTTTCCATCAACCGTAGATGTAATACATGGAGATCTGTTTGATACACAGCTGAGGTCCAGAAGTCTATCATGTGGTCTTCATACAGATTGGGAACAGATACAGTCAAGGCATACGATATGCGTGATCGTAGAAGAAACCTTATCATAGGAAAAAACTTCCTATTTTCAGGTTTATCAGGTTGTTCCATAAGATATGCAGTTGCATTGTGTCTTTTTTCAAACACGACTGCTCGATGTCTAACCTCAGGTTGAACAGCAGCAATGGGATCTAAATCTGCCATTTAGAAATAAAATCTGCACCAAAAGTTTATTAGACACACAAAATCTAAACAGAAAGTTTATTTGAAAAGTTTTAACACTTAGAAAAATTTTCAAACATCCAAGTATCCGACAATAACAAAATGAATACTGTTCATGCGACAATGATTAATCTTATGCGACAATATGACTTAGCTATGTACTATTCATACGACAATCATGTATTTATCCGTGAATCATATTGTCCGTGAATAATATTCATGCGACAATTCAAAATAAAATAATATTTCAAAAATTTTGTCCGTGATTCATATTGTCGTAATACTATTCATCCGTGAATAATATTGTCGAAGTACTATTCATCCGTGAATAAGTACTGTTCATACGACAATATGATTGTCGTAGTCAAATAGTCAAACAAGTCAATATAGTCAATCATAAGAATAAATCACGGAGTACTGTTTATCCGAGAATTCAATATTCACGGATAACCAACACACTGTTCATCCGACAATACGGTATTGTCGGTTGGTCCGACAATTCGAATTGTCGGACGATTTTGAACAGTAACAAAAGATTAAGTGTATGATTGATTAAGTATGAAATTCTTAACAATAAAGAAAGAAATTTATACCAATCGATTCGGAATACAAAGGCGAGCAAGTCTGTCGGATTGGTTTTTAATGAAACCAAGTAATCAGAAAGAAATCGAAGAAAAAAATGATTGTCGGAATTTTGGGATTGTCGGAGTAATAATCACGGAAAAGAAAAAGTAGAAGTTTTTTCAAATTTTGAAATTACTTATATTATTTCAATTACTCCGTGAAAATAATATTCCGTGAATATATGTCTTTATCCGTGAATAAAGAAATATATACATCCGACAATTCTTTTATTTTTGTGAAAAACATTTGTATCAAATTAAACTAACTTTGGATAAAATTTTCTAACCTATTTAAAAATGAAAAATGAAAAAATTAATAAACTAAATATGTACAAAAATAAAATCTTTTTGTTGGAGTAATTTTCGTGACTTGGGATCATATTGGGATAAATGAATGTATTTAATTTGTAATTTTTAGAAATGAAAGTCTATTTTGATTGCTAATATTTTTGACCAATTTAAATCTACATAGCATTAATAAAACATACTTTCTAAAAATCATTTTATATATGATTTTTGGTATGTGTTATACACTTAAACACTTTGGCATCTAAAATATCTTTTTTTTATTATTAATATGCATATCATTTTATATAACCAAAATAGAAATATACTTTCAAATTCATAATATATTAATATTTTCATATAAAGAGTGAAAATATGATGATATCTTTAGAAGTACATACATATGTTGGAATGACTTTTAGTCACATATGTCATACTTCGGGTTGGACTAATAAACTGGATCACAGGTCTATACATCGTATAACAAAGTGATAGAGTTTATTATGATAGATATTTGTATCTTTATCAATATTTGTATGTCCGTTTATAAAAAATATACCGACTAAGGTCTGTACACCGTACAACAAATAGTCAATACATTTTTCCCAGATATCATAATATAAAGACCCTAAATCATAAATCATAATATATTAATCCTTCAAAATTTAAGACTTTTATTATCATTTTGATAATTTTATTGTCATATACTAAGATTTTGGAAGATATAAAATAATATGCAAAAATGTTTAGACATTTCTTAGACTAGATATGATAGACCCATAAATGCCTACCAATAAACCATATTTAAAATTACATTAGTAGAAAATTTGGTTTAAAAATGCTATATAAACCTATTAGCATATCAAAAATAGTACGTAACATTCCTTTTTCAGATTTATATGTAAATACAATTCCCAATGTACTATCATTTCCCAACTTTTACACAAAAATCTCCCCCATTTTTTATTTTTCATATGTTTTTGAATTTTTGTTTAAAGAAAAAGTAAGAAAGTAAACAATAAAGAAAATTCAAAAAGATCCAAAGTTTATTTAATTTGATCTAAATGCTTCATTCCGAGCATCAAGATTAATTCTTCAAAATGAGGTTTAGAAAACGCTTTTGTAAACAGATCAGCTCGTTGTTTTAAAGTATCAATATGGACTAAGTTAATCAAGTGTTTCTCATAGCAATCCCGTATAAAATGAAAACGAATTTCGATGTGTTTCGTTTTAGAATGCTGTACGGGATTACGTATGATACTTATGGCAGCAGTATTATCTATATGCAAAGGAGTTTGGTTTAGAAGAAACCCATAATCTCTAAGTTGTTGTTGAATCCAAAGGATTTGTGAACAACAACTTGCAGCAGAGATATATTCTGCCTCTGCAGTAGAGGTAGAAACTGTATCCTGTTTCTTACACTGCCATGTCACAAGACGTTCTCCTAGAAATTGACATCCACCCGATGTGGATTTGAAGTCAATACCGCATCCGCCATAGTCTGAATCGGAATATGCAGAAAGAGAAAAGTCATCATCATGTGAATACCAAATGCCTAAATTAGGCTTTCCTTTCAAGTATCGGAAAATACGTTGAACGGCCTTCAGATGAGAAACTTTAGGATTTGCCTGATATCTTGAACAAATGGAGACAGCAAACATAATATCTGGACGCGAAGCTGTCAAATACATAAGAGACCCAATCATGGACCGATATTCCCTTTCATCGGTTGATTGGTCATCAAGAGCAGGGCCAATCTTTTCAACAAGATCAATAGGTGTAGAAATGGATTTGACATCTGTCATCAGAAATTTCTTTAAGATTTCAGTAACATACTTTGTTTGATGTATGAAAATGCCTGAATCAAGTTGTTGGACTTGCAACCCAAGAAAGAATGCCATTTCACCCATTGAACTCATTTCAAATTTTGATTTCATAATCTTCTCAAACTCTCTGCATAAGCTTTCATTTGTCGACCCAAATATGATGTCATCTACATACACTTGAACAAGCAACAAATTCCCTTTTACGTTTCTGATGAAAAGAGTGCTGTCAATCTGACCTCTAGAAAACCCATTTGCAAGCAGATGTTGAGATAAAGTTTCATACCAAGCTCTAGGAGCTTGATGTAAACCATACAAAGCTTTATCCAACCGATACACATAATCTGGGAATTTAGAGTCTTCAAAACCCGGTGGTTGTTTGACAAACACTTCTTCATGCACTTTCCCATATAAAAATGCACACTTGACGTCCAACTGATATACTTTAAACTTCATGAAGGAAGCATAAGCTAGAAAGATTCGAATTGATTCAAGTCTAGCAACCGGTGCAAACACTTCATCATAATCTAAACCTTCGATCTGAGTGAAACCTTGAATGACTAATCGGGCCTTATTGCGGACCACAATTCCTCGATCATCTTTCTTATTACGAAAAACCCATCGAGTGCCAATCGGATGCACATCTTTAGGTGGTTTCACTAAAGTCCAAACTTGCAATTTCACAAACTGTTGTAATTCTTCTTGCATTGCTTGAACCCAAGAGGATTAAGTCAAAGCACTTTGAACATTTTTTTGTTCAATTTGTGATAAAAAACAAGTAGAAGAATCAGACTTGAGTTGATGCCGAGTCTTAATTCCTTCTGACACATCTCCAATCACATTCTTTAGGGGATGTCGATACTTAGAATTAATTCGCAATGTAGGAACCAAATCTACATGCAAATTATTTCCTAAGTTGGAATCTTCAGGATTACTAACTACTTCATCACTAGAGTCATCAAGAATTGATTCTTCCAGTTCAGCAGAAGGTTCCTGAAAATTGTCAGTATCGTCAGGATTGGAAGTTGTATCTTCGTCTACAGTTGTCAAAAGAGGAGAAATCTCATGAGCAATTGATTCATCAGAAGATTGTGGTGGAGTAAGATGAGAAGTAGAAACTGGTGGAGCTGAAGTAATAATCGGCTCAACAGGAGCAGACATAACTGGAATAACAAAGTCATCCAAAACTGTAGCAGAAGAAGACACATCATGCTGAAAAATAGCAAGAGAATTAAAGAACGTGTCGTAATCGAATAACCATTTTGGACCTATGCCATTAGAAGAAGGAGAATGCCGAAGAAATTCAACTTCATAGCATTCCTCTATTCGATGTGATGCCGTGTTATAAACTCTCTTGTTGTGAGAATTGGTAGAATATCCCAAGAAAAATCCAGATTCAGATTTTTCAGCAAACTTAGGAAGGCGATCCTTAGTCTTCAACAACAAACACGGACATCCAAAAGGTTCCAAAAAATGAATATTCGGTTTCCGATTATTCAGTAATTCATAGCTCGTTTTCTGCTTATCTTTGACCACAAGAACTCTATTTAATACGAAACAAGCCGTATTAACTGCTTCTGCCCAAAAAGTTGTTGGCAACTTTGCATCTGATAGCATTGTTCTTGCAGCTTCGATCAAAGTTCTGTTCTTCCTTTCAGCAACTCCATTTTGTTGTGGAGTTCGAGGTGCACTAAATTGTTGAGTAATTCCGTGCTGAAGACAAAACATTTCCATTAAGTAGTTCTTGAATTCTGTACCATTATCACTTCTCAAAATTTTCACCTTCAGAGAAAACAAAGTTTCTAATCTCAGAATTAGATACTTAATTTTCTCAGCAGCCTCATCTTTTGTACTAAGGAAGTAAACCCATGAAAATCTGGAGTAATCATCAGTGATTACTAAACAATAGGATTTGCCCCCAATACTCCTAACACTGACAGGTCCAAACAAATCCATATGGAGAAGTTCCAAAGGAATGTTAATCGAATTCATCAATTTAGGTTTATGAGACTTCTTAGTTTGTTTTCCCTTTTTACAGGAAATACAATGATCATTTAGTGAAAAGGTTTGTTTAGGAACCCCAATCACTAAATCATTCTTAACTAAGAAGTTCATTTTCCTAAAGTTAATGTGACCCATTCTTCTGTGCCACAAAATTGATTCCTTTTCTGTAGCTTTTGACAATAAGCAAGTATGCTCTGTAGATCGAGTAATGGTACGCATGTCTAAGACATACATATTCTTTACCCTTGGAGCTCGCATAAGAATCCACTCTTGAGGTACCACAAACCCTGGTTTAAGAATTAAGCACTCTTCATCGTTAAACCAAGTTGACAGTTTCTTGTCACAAACTTGGGAAACACTAAGTAGATTATGTTGAAGTTGTTCAACATAATTTACTTTGTCAAAGCTGATTTCCCCGTTTGAAACGGTTCCCTCACAAGAAATCATGCCACCTTTGTCTCCAGCAAATGCAATAAACCCTCCGTCTTTAACCTTAACATCCTCAAGCAGAGAGAAATTCTCTGTCATATGTCTTGAACAGCCACTATCGATGTACCATATGTTATCAATAGCTCGGGAAGACTGTAAGACATTTGATCAAAAGCGGATTAGTTGCTAATGGAGACCCAAGCCTTTGAGGCTATGGGTCGTCCAGTAATGACATCCATGATGAAAACGTCAATTTGTTTCAAATTCCTTTTAAAATTTCTTTTGATTGACGCATCATGAGATTTTGTTTTCTTCTTTGAAGAAACAGAAGATGTTACTTTCGGTTTTGATGATTTTTCGTGGATAGTTTTTAAATCATCTTTGATTTCAGAATGTTTAGCTTGCTTCGAAATATCTCTTGAACATTTTATAGCAAGCTTGTGACACTCATTGATAAGATGTCCACGAACACTACAATAGAAACATTTTCTTATTTCATATTGTTTCCGAGAAGTAACCCTTTTATCAGAAACATGAAGTGAAGTCTTACTTGTAGAAGCCTCGCATTTAGAATGTGATTTTCTACTCGTAGAAACTTCACTTTTGGTAGAAACAACGTGAGAAGAAGAAAGTTTAGCTTTTGATGAAGAAGTTGATGATTGTGATTTTTGTGGTGAAGAAGATTGTTTCAAAATCTGTTTAACTTGTGATGATGTTGTACAAGCTTTTGATTTTTCTTTCAACTTTTTCAAAACACAATCTTTAATCTTGTCACTACACTCACAATCATGCTTCTTCATTTTGGAAGCATCAACTTTGGATTCATCAGTTGGTGAATCATCAACTTTGGAATCATCTTTGGAAGATGATTCTAAAGTCTCACTAAATGACATCTTTTGAGGTATGTCTTTTAATTTATCAACCTTGCCCTTCCCATAAGCAAACTCAACATTTGCTTCATCTTTAACTGGCAATGCAGAATAGGTAGTTGGTGGAGGAACAAAATGATATTCAACTTTTGAGTCTTTTGTTTTTGAATCATCTTGATATCCAATCCCAGATTTAGATTTAGTATCTAAACGTTGGTTATTGATTATCTCATCAAAAACAACAGCAGATGTTGACACGTTTAGCAATTTTCTTTCAAGATCTAAAAGCATAGAATCAGCATTAGATTTTTCTTTCTTGAGTAATTCCATTTCAACCAAATAGCTATTGATAATGGATTGTTGATTGAAGATTTTTGCTTTTAAATCATGTGTTTCAACATTTGTTGACTCAAAACGTTTGTTTAAAAGATTATTATTTTCAACCAATTCCTTGTTCTGTATTTTTAACTTTTCATTGTCAGTTAAAAGTTTAGCATTTTGAGTTTGATAAATGCTGATTTGATTCTTCAAATCAGTGCAATTTGAGCAAATTTGGTTAGCAAGGGAAGAATCGACCTCGGAAACATTCGCCATAAATGCTTGGTTATGGGAATACTCATCCACGTGTGCACTCCAATCATAAAACTCATCAGAAGTAGAAATAAGTGCAGAAGACGTGGGAGTAGCAGATGTCTCCTTTGTTTGAGACTGAACAGATGAAGAATATGTCTTGGAGGTTGATGGCTTAGTAAAACCAGAAGTTGGAGCTTTATTCTTTTCACATTCTCTTGCAAAGTGACCAAGGTTTTGACAATTGTAACAACGAACTCTTGACTTGTCAAAACCTGATTTACCTCCCAGTTTACTTTTACCAGTTCTCTGTAAAAACTTTTTAACCCGCCTGGTAAGCATAGCCATATTCCATTGCAAATCCATCTCTTCTAGGTCATCTGGATGCAATTGATCATAATCCTCTTCAACTAACTCAACATTTCCAACTCTTCCAGAAATAAAAGCTTCATATGAAGACAAGAATGCAGTAACAACATTTGCATGGTCTTCAGTCACTCTTGAAACTTGTGGATTAGAATTCTGTTGTTGTTGATGGCTAGAAGTTGGAGAACTTCCAGAACCATAAAAACCAAAACTTGAATAACCACCAGATGTGGTTCCACTTGAATAAGTTTCAGATCCTGAATATAATGCTGTTGTTTCAGAAGATTTGGTAGTACCAAATTGAGTAAACTGCATCATTTTTCCTGTCTCCTTTTTCTGGAGAGACACATCATACACCTGAAGTTTATTTATCAAATCTTCAAAAGCATATTCCCCTAATGATTCATCTTCCATCAAGATATTTGCTTTGATGTCCCATCGAGAAGGCAAAGCTTCAATCAATTTTTCATTGATTTCAAGACGCTCAAGAATCATTCCATGTCTTTTTAACTCACTAATAAGCTGTGAGTACCTAACAATCAAATCGTTAAAAGACTCATTGGGAATACAGGTGAAAACATCCCATTGTTTCTTTAGTAAATCGCGTTTGCTCTTTTTCAATTTATCATTACCAGCAAACCGCTTTTCCATTGCTTTATACAATTCAAAAGCAGTAGACAAATCTTTCCACCCTGCTAAAACATCGCTTGGAAGACTCATTGAAATGATGGATTTGGCCTTCTTATCACGATCATGTTCTTTTCGTTCTTCCGAATTCTTCATCTTTAATGATTTAGGTGGAGGATTATCTCGATAAATGCCTTCTGCTCTCGGATGTATATATTGTTCCAATATTGGAATCATCAAATCAGGATCATACAAAGCAATAAACGATTCAAAACGATATCTCCAGTCATCGTAATCGTTTTGACAAAGAAACTTGGGTGGTTTTGTAGTTGTTCCGGTCTCTTGATCATTTTTCATCATCGTTTGCCAGTTAACATGAGCCATCTTCCAAGATGAAATCCGTGAAAATTAAATCCGTGAATCACACTAAAAATTCTTTAATCTTTCTTCGCGAATACAATATCCGAGAATACTAATATATAACCAAATACTAATATCCGTGAATATTAATATCCGATAATACAAATATCCGTGAATATTAATATCCGATATTACTAATATCCGTGAATATTAATATCCGATAATACTAATATCCATGAATATTAATATAGATGAATACTAATATCCGTGAATACTAATATCCGCTAATACTAATATCCGTGAATATGAAAAATTAGTTAGTAATATTTTGAAAATGTTTAATCCGTGAATGTAATACCACTGTTTATGCGACAATAGTATAATTCACGGAAAATTACTCAATCCGTGAATGTAATACTACTGTTTATGCGACAATAGTAATATTCACGGAGTATATATATTCACGGAATTCTGAATTCACGGAAAACGTTAATTCATGGAAGACGATTTCCAGAATTTTCAAAATGATCCAGATTCTTCAAAACAGACTTGTTCTTGATGAAACTTGATGCAATGTGCTCGGAATTCAATTTCCGACACTCAGAAACAATCAATTTGAACTTTGAACGTCAAAGTTTCAAACATGCAGAAAAGTCGTGAACTCTTGGTATGCTTCTTGATCAACTCGTCATCATAGAGTGAATGTGAATGAATTCAGAATAAATTCAATTGCAGACATCACTCATTAACAACTTCAGAATGAATCAAACACTTTCTCAAATGATCGTAACACTAGACATCACTACAACTTCTTCAAATCCTCAATCTTCAACTTTAATTCACGCAAATGTTCTAATTTCTTATTCTTCTTGCTCTGATACCACTTGTGAGCGTCCTCGGATCAGAATACGCAAACTAGAATGAACATATATTCGTGCGGAAAACAAATATATGCAATCACAATATGAATTGTAGTAAAGAAGAGAGAGATGAATGTATCAAACAAGAAATCTTGATTATATTGCAATATCAATCTTTCATATACAAGAAGTTCAAATATCACAAGTGTATGTCTACAAGTGATCTCTCAAAAGCTCTCAAAACAACACTTACAAAATGACTTCAACTGACCTATTTATAGACAAGTATTTTATACGACAATACCAAGTGCAATCCGTGAATAGACATTCACGGAATTATACCTTCCGTGAATCCAAGCATTCACGGAATGCTAATGTCGGATCAAGCATTCACGGATAATTACACTATTGTCGAATCCTTATCATTCACGGACAACCCACTATTGTCAAATCCTTATCATTCACGGATAGAAAGACTATTGTCGAACTAAAAGATTCTTCTAATTCACGGACTAATAGATTCACGGACAACGCTTAGACAAAATAATAAAAACAAGTATTAATCAACTTTTGTCTTTACACCAACTCTTAATTTTAAAGATTTTTCGTTAACATTGATTACGGCCTTGGCAGTATTTAGGAATGGTCTGCCAAGGATGAGCGGGATATGGGTGTCTTCCTCTATGTCCATGACAATAAAGTCTACTGGAAAAACGAACTTATCGAGTTTGACCATGACATCTTCAGCAATTCCCCGAGGGAGCTTAACTGATCTGTCAGCTAATTGGATGGTCATACAAGTAGGCAATAGATCATCTAGTCCTAATTTCTTATAAAGGGAATAAGGCATAAGATTAACACTAGCACCTAGGTCTGCTAAGGCGTTACTAATTTGAATTCCTTGGAGAAAACAGGGTATAGTAAAGCGTCCAGTATCACCTAATTTAGGTGGGAGACCATGTTGTACAATTGAAGAACATTTAGCATTCAAGGGTAGACTAACTATTTGCCTAAGTTTTTCTTTGTTTGAAAGTAGTTCTTTAAAGAATTTGGCACACGAGGGCATTTCTACTAAAGCATCTAATAATCTAACATTTAAGTGTAGACTTTTAAATATTTCTAGATATTTACCGAATTGGGCTTCTTGTTTTTCCTTCTTTAGTCTACAAGGATAAGGTATTCTCGTGTGAGGTACATTATCTGGAGTTTTGGATGGGTCATATGTTGTGACAGGAATGTCAATTGACACATTTTTACTAGGTGTTGGCAAAGAAGTGTTTTCGGGGGTGTTATCGGGTGGTGGTGGATCAACTTTGGTTACATTTTCTCCTCTTGTCACGATTAACACATCATTACTTGGTGGATGAGTGGTGTCATTAGTGCTTGCTGACGTACTTTCCTCAATAAAACTTAAATTTTTCAAAATAGATTCCATGTTAGAGATTAATTTTTCTGAAATTTTTATCATGGCGTCAATGTTATCTTGAAATCCGGTTACTCTTTTGCTTATAACATTTTGTTCAGACATAAATTCCTGTAAAGATTGTTTTGAGGAAGGTAAGTGGTTTGTAGGTGAGGAAGCAGCCAAAAGTTGGGTTAAAGGTTCATTTGGTGTGGGGATATCCAAATCAAAATAGGGTGTTTACATGATTGGTCAAGAGTGGTTAAACTAAATCTAAACTAATTCTAAAGGTAAAAAGGTAACTTTTGATTGATGTTAATCTTTCAAAAGGATCGCTAAACACTAAAAGTTGCTAAATTCCTAAAATCGGTTGCTGATGCTCCCCGGCAGCGGTGCCAAAAACTTGTTGTGATGCGCACCGATCGTTGGAATTTCTAATGGTGATGCAAGACAGCAGTGGGTTTTAAATTTATAAGGCTGGGGCCTAGGGTTACTATTATGCTAATCAAAGGGCTAGCAAAGGACAAGTATGACCTAGGATCGTTCTTCAAAGCGCGGCAAATTGAAGCTAGGGAATTTAGAAACTTTTATGTATTTAGCTAGGGAGAAAAGAGTTAGTTTTGGTTTTGGATTTTTTATTCTAAATTAAATTAAAATAAACTGAAAGGTGGAGGTTACTTCGGACGTTTAGCAATTAAAGCGATTGTCTACTATGAAGCGGTTTAGGAATTGTTGAATATGTAGAGTTCTAATGGGGATAAGTTCGTAAGTTAATGTGAGCTATTACTGCAGTCCTTCTATCGGGCTAACGCGGAGGTGTCCACAATCAGGCAAATAGAATGTCACGTGGGTTGCAGAATATATTAAAGCATACACCGAAAGTTCTCTCAAATGTATACCCATACTATCTGACAGTTAATTTCGAATCCTATTCCCCAATCTCGGTTGTCAGAGATGTCCGAATCATGGCATAGTTTTTTGAATAAACAATATTATGAACGAGGTTTTACCCTCACCGGAATAGGTTGGACTAACTTGTCTACGCGGTCGGATAATATGTCATCACTTATTCGCACGAATTAGCAACATTACTCAGGTATGCAAGTATACAGGGATAGTTTGTACTACAAATGGAAACTTAAGTAACACGTTTATTATTCGAATCATAATACAACTACCTTCGGTCGTTCTCGACTTCCATACATTTGTACTCCGCCGTAGGCGTTTCCAGTACTATATCAGAAAACAGTCGAATAGGGGCCGTCATATTATGTCACGAAATTTAATGTCGTCTGTATTTCACTATTATGATAATCCTAAGGCAACAATCAAACAAGAAAATGCAATAAGATGATCAAAGCAACAGTTCAATATAAGCATGCAAAGGTATTATTTAAGTCGAGGATATTCCAAAAGTTGTCTCAAAAATATCGTCTATACGAATTTAATCTTAATCTACCTCTATTCCCATATTCCATGTCTCTTGGATCCTATTTTGGTCAAGAGAACACTGGCAATGCCGAGCTCAAGATTCAATCTAGCATAGTATAATTAAGTGACCTATACCCTATGAGTTAGCTACGTTCATTTTTGGATAAGGTTTAGTCACAACATGAGTTAGGCAGATAAACGATAAACATTTAATTCCTACATCTATCTATTTATAATATAAACCATTTGCAATCTCATAACATACAACTTAATTACATATTTAAGACTTTCCTAAGCGACTATCATAGCAGACAATTGAGTTATCTAGTTAATCATGGCAATTCTAGCATGCATATTTAAATTTATTAAAGAAAGAACAAACATAATTAAATATGAAAGATAGATTAAAACCTGAAAAAGGCGTACAATAACTCGTAGCTACAAATGCGTCCCGGAGCACCTCCGTACAACTCTTCCTAGATCAGTTAATTAGCTAGTCTAATTAACTAAGGAAGAATTACAACTAATGTTACAAAGAAAGAAAGAGTGAAAGTGTGTGTTTTTCAAGGTATGGAAGGTGTGGTATGTCTTTCAAATGAACCAAAGCCCTCCTATTTATAGGTGAAATCCGGCTCATGTTAGCATCTTGGGGAGCACATTAGAAAAAGGCGGAAATGGTGGTGCACCAGGTACGTACTTTCACGGAAAGGTGTGGCACCGGGTACGTACAATCGCGTAAAGGTGTGGCACCAGGTACACAAAAGGACCAAAAAGCGGAAATGGGATGGGTGGCAGGTGGCCGGAGCCGCCCTACCTGTGGCCGGCGGCGGCTGGTAGGTGGTCGGCGGCGGCTGGCCTACCCCCGCCCCGGTTCGCCGTCTTTTGTTCTATTTCTTAGTTTGTGCGTATTTTCTTCATTATGTGTCCGTTTGCGTCGATTCTTTTTGCGTTGGATTCATAACTCAAAAACAAAGATTTTGATATAAAGAAATCCCCGAGATGAGTTTCCTATCTCCAGATATTGCGTACGAGTCATTTGAATCTTCCTACGGGCGTAGAATCTTCATTCTTTATCCGTTTTTGTTGATTCTTCTTCTGTTAGACTCGCATTTTGAAAACGAACATCTTGGATAAGATGGATGTTGATGATGGGCACTTTAGTCTTTAAATCTTGTTTTGATGCCTTGAATCTTCAAATGTGCGTGGAATCTTCGTTTTTCATCCGTTTTACTTGATTTTTATTGGGCATCTTCATTTTGATCTTCTTGGCGGATTCTCATTGATTTTGATGTTATTTGAGTTAAAATGCTCAAAATCGTTCAAGAATGAGAAAGATATCGGTAGTAAAAACGTGACTTTTTACGCGATATCAGCGAGGTAAGTAATGGATGATGCTATTGTTCACCAAGTAATGTACATTTCTAAATGTTTGTTGCTAGCCAAATGATGGATATGTCATTGACTTGATGATGTAATTGTGTATCGGGGTATGGCCCGAAGATGTTAATTCCGTGGGAATTGGCATATTTTGTCGCACCCCCAGGACACGTGGCAGCGGAAGTATGAGGTGTCACGGGGCTACGACTACATCAAATATCATCACACAAAGACTACAACAAACGACCTCTATATGGGATGTTTTAATAAAAAGTTACATTTCATAAATAAAATGTTTACAAATGTTATATTAAAACATTGGAGTTCGCATTAAAAGTGTAGAGATTTCTAATACATAAATGTTGATACAAAATATCGTAATGCAATCTAATCTCTTGTTGATTGTGAAAATATGCGACTCGAGCTAATGCTTTCCAAAAGCATCCTATTGCCTTGTTTCCTGTGAGTAGTCCTACCGTGTCTGTGAACCTGAGAAATACATGCTAAAAGGTCAACATAAAGTTGGTGAGTCCATAGGTTTACGCAGTTAAAATCATAATATGAACCACAAGATTTCATAGTTATCAAAGTAGCACGAATGCCAAAGTGAATCATAGTATACTATTGCCATGAGCTCATAGTCCGAAGCTTAACCATAGTTGTTTACCCCCAGTGAGTGTGTAACTAGTACACTAGGTTGTACGAAATATTATGCATCCGTATAGTGGTTAGAGCGACTAACCCGGATGGCGGATTGTCAGGTCCCGATAGATCTATCCATAATGTTCACGCTTAGTATTAACATACTATGATATTTGTTAGGGGCCATCGTAGTTTGGTTTAGTTACTCATGTAGTTAGTATAAGAGTTTTCGTTACTTGCGTTCATATGTAAGACAGATTATAAAACAGGGCATGTATCTCACCCCAAAGTAAAAAATAGTAAAAAGTGGGGCTATGAAACTCACATGAGTTTAGCAACAGCTAGCAAATAATCAAATAAGCAAGCAATGAGTGTCCCAAAGTGCAACCTTCTAACGTCCTAAACGTATAAGGTTGTAAGTAAGTAGGTGTCTCAAAAGACCATCTACGTAAGTGGAAGGTTAATGTCCACTTAAATCAATAATGTAGGTGGAGGCTTAATGTTAACCTAAAGCTAGTTGTCCATTCCACTAGTTATGTCCAAATACTTATTCAAGTTCGTTTGTCAAAAACGCGTACGACCCGTTGGTGAAAGTTTGTAATAATAATTCATTAAGATTTTATTATTAGTTTTGTTTCGTTGCATACTATACATTAGTACATATCGTGTGTTGCTAACATATTATTTAGTTCGTAAAGACCTCAAACCGTAGGTCAAAGTTGGTCAAACTTGGTCAAACTGGTCAAACCTGGTCAAACTTGTCGAAGTTGGTCAAACCTGGTCAAAGTTGGTCAAACCTGGTTAAAGTTGGTCAAACTTTAGTAACTATTGCCAATTTATGTGACACTTGCCAATTTATGAGACACTTCCCAATTTATGAGACACTTACCAATCTACGAGACACTTCCCAATTTATGAGACACTTACCAATTTATGGGTTAGAGTATTTGGTCCAAGTGTTCTAAGTGTCGGTTTCTAATTCGGGAAACTTTCCAAGTTTAGTTTTAGGTCCAAATTACTAACTAAGTCACCCAAACCCATTTTTGTTACCACTTTCCAAAAATAGTAAGTTTGTCAATTTTTAGAAATCGAGCCCCATTTTTGTTGACTTAGCCAAATCTACTCGGTTTGACCCGAAATTTTCCCGAAACCCTTAGATATGTTCAAAAGTCACAAAAAGTCTTTCTTTCTATTTTTAGAAAACTCGAAAGTGTCGGTTTTTTAAGTGATAACAAAATCAGTCCACAAGTTTAGTTTTCAGAATTTCCAGCCCCTTGTTCTATTTATTAAAAATATCAAACTTCCAAATTAGAATACGATAAAATTTCCAAGTTTTCCCCCATATGTTACCTAGCTTCAGTAATTTTTATAGATTTAATTAAGATGTTTAACTATTTTTAATTATTATTTCTCTCTCATATACTCAGTTTTAGTGACATGCATGAAGATTCATTTCCTGGGCATAATCTACACATTTCTAATCAAAGTGGTCAAAATCAAAGTTGTAGCCAACGAATTTTGTGAACCATTGGTTCTAGCCTCAAGTCATTTGGAGGTGTGCAGCCCTAGATATACATAAAAAACTAAGGATATAATTTCAGTTTCAATCTAACAGATTATACATGTTTTATTGTAAAAATCATTAAGTATAGTAAACGGGGTAAAAAAGATACAAGGTTAGTGGGCATTGGAAAGATAACTTTTTGAACTTGAATTTGGACTATAAAAACATCCATTTTCATGGATAAATGTATTTTATAAAATTCGTGGAAGTGAAGAAAAGTTTTTAGACAGAATGCATTTTAACTTTTTCATGAATTTCAAGTTAGGAAAATGAGTTTTTAAGTTTGGTTTTGTTATATATATATATATATATATATATATATATATATATATATATATATATGTTGAGTGAACTTAAACATATGTAATTGTAAGTAAGAAAAGAGGTTCCTTACAAAAGATTAGATGAGGAGAAGGAGAGGATGATATTGAGCTAAATTACTTGCTTAAAAGTGATGTTTTGATGTGGTGGTTGTTGGTGGTCAAGGGTGGTGGTGTGGTGGTGATGGGGCTGAGTTTATCTCTGGAAATGAGAGAGAAAAGAGAGTGATGAGATAGTTTGAGAGAATCTATGGAGAAAAGTGAAAGAGTTGAGTGTTCAAATGAGACTTTTGCATGCATATAGAGTGGTGAAGGGTAAAGAGATGATCATTGTCACATGGGGGGCATGTGGGGGCTGCATGTGGCCAAAACGTCTAGGTTTTTCGTGTATTATTATATAAAAATAATAATATAGAGTAAATAACTTTTAAAAATAGATTTAAGTTATTTATAGAAATGTTTTCACCAATGTCGTATAATTTGTCGGACTTCGTCCGGTTGTAGTGCGTAATTACAACTAATTACGTAAGCCTAATATAAAATAATCACGTAGGTGTATATTCACAATAATATACAAATAGTTACAAGTAATTACGAGTATTTAGCCTAAATCACATCTAAATACAGGTAATTAGAGTTTCAATTAAGTTTAAAAGTTAACCTAAATTGTCAGGTGTCACATATATTGAAGTTAAGGATTCTTAATATGTCTATAAATGTATCGATGTAAATTGATATTGATTATTAATAGCCCATGCTTACTAAGCTATATGCTTACGATGTTGTGTTTTCATGTTTTTAGGTGAACCGAGTAATACACAAAGGAATCCGGGCAAGAGACCCGGGGGATGCTAATAGTGGTGCTTGTTGCTTTGTCAATAATAAGTTCATCTTTTAAATCATGCTTTCGATATGTATTCACCCCTTTTGGTCAAGAAACAACATTTTAATATGGGATGTTTGTAAATATATGACTAATGGTTAAAGTCAAAGTAGTCAATGAGTGAGTTGTTGTATACTCATTGACAGTTTTGGAAATGATGGTGTTAATCATTAGATGTAAATAATATGGTTAGTTTGGTTTTGATGGAAATTTGGTGTTTAATGCTTAAAATGAAGTTCCAATGGTAATACTAGTTTAGTTTGACTTGGAATAGTCAACTTAAAGTGGAAATGATATTGAAGTCAGGTTAGATGAGTCAAAGACCCAAACGGGTTATTAAAGTGCCCAATTAGGTCACTAACGGGTCAAAAGACTATAATAAGTTGCGAACATGGGATGCCAAATGTAAATGTTGTACTAGGTCCTAAATGTGGTATTAAAAATATGGTAAAAATGTTATAACCCAACTGTTAGTAATTTGGAAATTTGTGTGTCAACGGAAGTGGTAAAAAATGACCATAATGTGGTCAATAGTCCAAATCGCGATAAAACGTGAATTTGAGAAAAGTGTCAATTAGGAAGTGTTCGTATTATCATAATACATGTGTGTGTAAAATTTCATGTGTGTGATAATAACAATAGATAATAACGTTATATAAATACTAACAAGTTTTAATTAATAAAAAAATGGTTCTAATTTTCATCTTCTTAGACTTGAGATACAAGTAGGTCTTGTATGTATGAATTGCATCTTCTTGATATTGTTCTAGCTATCCTGAATAAGGTAGTAATAAATGGCTATTTTCAGAAGTGTAGTGAAGTACATGAGTGACACATGTAATAAAGATAGAATTTGTTTCTTCAACTAGCTATTGAAGTATGATACCACAGGGGCCCCTCATTAGAATTAAATAAGATGTGTGTATGGTCATACCCAAATGAAATCCAGATGTGTCTCGATTGATTGGTAATCTTAATTTCTTAATTTATTATTAAAATGAGAAACATAATCGTTAAATTATGAAATGACTTTGATCCATATTCATATTTAACAAAGGTATCTGAAACAAACGGATAGTAAACACTGGAATCATTTTAATATATTTTAAGAAACTATACTTAAATATTTTTGAAAGCATTGGCGTGTTGCTAGACGCTTATCAATGTTATTGCCTTTATTATGACATGCTCAAGTGGGAGCTGTTGGGAAATGATCATGTCAAATAAACGCATGTCCAAAAATGTTTAAGCCTACGGGGTCACACGTGTTAACACGTAGATACCGCTCTTATAACTAAGTTAAGTTAATTATAATAACTAGTTGAGTTATATAATTAATTTGAGATCATTTAATAAATGTTATAATGATAGAGTTCAAGGTAAAAGTATTTAGGACTAAACTGTTACTTCTAATTACTTAAAGGGTTATAATTATTTAATAATAAAAGTTATTATTTATTAATTATTATAAAATCTATATATAATAACCATAACCCTTAACCTGACGATATATAATAAGCATTTTATGTTGAACTAGTAGGGTACCCGCGCAATGCGGTGGTACTAATTGATATAACAATGTTAATTTTATGACGGAGATAATAGTAGCCGGCATTTTAAACCAGGAAGTCATGTGTTCATACCTTTACACTAATTTATTTGAGACTTACTACAACGTCATTCGCGTTTTCTTTATAAAAGTTTGATAACTATGTTTCCTTTTTAATACTTTTCCCGTCTCAAAATAAGTGCATGAATCAGATTTTGAAGTATTTCTTCTTCAACTTTGACCTTAAATAATTTTGTTTGTGTTATATATTACTTTATGGAAATTATACCAATGAAAATACAATTAAAACGCAATTCATTCATATATTTTGTATCAAGTATTATATAACACAAACAAAAATATTTAAGGTTAAATATGAAAAAGAAAGAATCAAAAAGTTAAAACAAGACACTTAATTTGGGACGTATGGAGTATAATGTGACACCCGTCAAATTAGGATTAGTTAATAGGTCCTAATCGTTTTATAATACATACGATTAGTGCCAAGTTAGGCTAATTGTGTTTATCATTACGTGCATTATTATATATACGCATTTACGCGGTTAGAAATAATCGTGTCATATTTATATTGGTCGAATTCCGATACACTAATACAGACGTTTTATTAAATAATATGGATTTATTTAATAACATTATCGATTATTTTATATTATGGTTATAATATAACGAACATATACGTTTTGCTTAAAACGTAACCGAATGCGACAAAAATGAGCGAAACACGCCCGACAAACAAAATTTATAAAAATTATATTTTTATAACTCATTTCTAATTATTTTGATAAAATACTTCAATTTAAATTTACGCGATTACACGCAAACATTTACAATGTTTAAAAACGTTACACGATTCGAACAAATATGTAATTCACAACCGACGACCAAACGAAAATCCAAATATCATTTTGTACATTAAAACATAACATTTTGAATAAAAACCTTCATTTAAAATATCGAGTTTTAAATCGTTTACGAAAACTTATGTATAATACATTTTACGATTAATCGAACGTTTAAACGATCGGGTAAACAACACGGATATAATACCAATATTTGAGACAAGATTTAACAACTTCTCCTCCTCCTTTTGACTAGCAAAAACCGGCCCCCTCTTCCCTAATTTGGAGATCTATGTTTTCCTTGACCAAAAATCACCAACATAAACCCCTAAAATCCTCATTTCACCACTTACCTCTATCTCTCTCTACTACTCTCTAAAAACACACACCACACTCCCTCCTCCCCTCTCCCATTTGGCAGCCACCCCCCACCAACTCACCACCATCAATCTTTATCATTTTCCTTGAAGAAACACAAGAAAAAGGAAGCAAGAAGAAATAACCAAGCTACTCTCACTCATCTCTCTCTAGCCACAATTTTGGGGTATAATACACCACTTTCTCTCTCTATATTTTCATGTTATACTTAGATCTACATGTCTAGTAGCCCAAACAACAAGATAATGTCCAAATCATAAGCTCAAACACATTTTTGAAGAAGTTGTATAAAAGCAGTAAACTGATCAGAATTTTCGCCTCACCAAATCGTGTATAACTTGAGTTCTAGACCGAATTAGAAGGTTAATCTTATATCAGAATCTTCGTCTTGAAGTCCTTTACAAAACGCCCTGCTTTGGCCCGGCTTGAAAACCCACTGATTTTGTTGTAGAAACCGATTTATGGACTGAGGTTGTTTATCGACAAAATCTAACCACCTTCCATTTCCATTTTTGTTTAAAATAGTAAAGGACCTTCTAAGAGAAACATAAAATGCAGATTTACACTCGACATTTAGAAGAACTGGTGTGATTTTTGGTTAGGCTTGATTCGGATTAAAAATGGTCCAAATCGAGAACTCAATCGAGTAAAAATCTAGAAATAAAAACATAAGGACTGTTTTGAAGTTTTCTTGGAAACGACACTTCGAGAGACCCACAAAACGTAACAAAAATTTTTATGAACTTATTTTACAATTTTAAGGTTTGGGTAAAAGTTTCGGGTCAAACGGAGACCATTAACCACGTTTTCGACCTTGGCTAAAACTGATAAGACTTAAGTGTCGCATTAGGCTAGAGTTTTATGCGACACTTCTATAAGTGTCGCCAACTTACACGAAATCGTTATCTGCAACACTTACCTTAAGTGCCGCACACATCTAAATGTCGCCATATGCGACACTAAACATAAGTGACGCACCTATCTAATGTCGCCTTCTGCGACACTTAATTGAATGTCGCATAAACCCAAATGTCGCTACCTGCGACACTACCATCGAATGTCGCCCTAATTATTTATTATTAATCAGCGACACTTACCTAAGTGCCGCAACTCAGTGACGCATTATGCGACACTTCACTAAATGTCGCTAGTAACTCAGAATTCATAATTTTCTGCAACATTTCCCTAAAGGTCGCCAAAACTATAAAGTGTCGCATTGAGTGTCACAAATAACATAATATTGAAAACTAGTTTTTCATACTAAGTATCAAACCCACGTTACTTCAATACTTATTTATGATACAACACACGAAAACATATACTTTGATAGGTATACAACGAACTATGCATAATAATAATGTTTTAAGATTATTATTACAAAATCCGTCACCAATGGGCCGTACATATTTCAAAACTTAAACTAATCAAGCTACAACGAAATCATTTGGACATTACTAGTTGGATGAACAACTATCATAGATGGTCTGTTGAGACATCTACTTATATGTTATAACCTTGCGCGTTTAGGACGCCCGGCGGGTTACAGTCTTTGGACAACATCACATTATACTTCATCACATTTGCGCGTTTAGCCCCTCATTTTCCTGTTTTCAACCCAGGGGTGGGAATACATGCTCCGTTTTACTTTTACATGTGAACACAAGTACAAAACATCGACATATTGACTGCATAAGTTTGTTTTACCTAATCATGAAGCCCTCCACTACATAGTTTGTTAGTATTGCTATAGCGTGAATGTTAGTGTATGGTACCGTATAGGATTGACAATCCTCATCCGGGGTAGTCACGCTACCACGACTGCGGTCGAACGGGCGCATTATCATTTGTTCATACCTGTGTTGATTAGGCACATGCAGGAGGCACCCTCGATCGGGCACTTATTTGTGATCTTGACACCCTCAGTTAAGCTCAAACTATGGCCTCATGGCAGTAATATACAATCATTATTTTATTTGCTTAATTGCAAATCATCATACTTAAATCTTGTGGTTCATAACTCATATTTCATCATTTTACAAACCTGTGAGATCACCAGCTTTTAGCTGACCCTTTTAGAATGTATTCTCAGGTACACAGCAGTAGTAGGACTGCTCAGGACATTTATAGCTCGAGTCGCATGCAAATACGGACATCAAAAGATTTTCTTGCATTATTTTATTTTGTATAAATGGTAATGCTTTAAGATCTTTCAAATCAAGAAGTCAAGCTATGTAATCAATATGACCATTGTAAACTTTATTACAAACAATGTATTTTGTAAAACGACGCATGTAGTGGTCATTCACTTTATCTTATGTGCTGTGATTATTGATTAGTAGCACCCCAAAGCATCACTTCCGTAAATCATTAAAATTGGGGGTGTTACAGATTGGTATCAGAGCCTAAGGTTATAGTGAACTAGGTTGTATTTAGTGGGCTTAGACTATGACCGTTAGGCAGTATTCCTTATTAGGGATGACCGGTTCAGGGATTACATCATACGAATTTAATTTAACATGGCGTAGCTAACCATGTACAATTAAATAAAGATGATGTAAGATCTGAAATTGGGTTATGGTCGAACAGGAATGCACTAGTTGACTCTGACCATGAGAGAACCGGGACTCATACTTGTTTTGTGTTAGACACACATTAGGCTATTATGGGATATACTTGTACATACATACATAGGCCTCGCTCCCTTACTGGATACTTAGGCTATTATATATAATGTATTTATATATGGATAGGCCTCACGTACTAGTCTCTAGGCTATTATATATCGGAGATATATGCATAGGCATCACACACTAATACGCTCGCTATATAAATAGATGACTCTTCTCTCGTGATACTTACGAAACACGCTCATCGGTTTGCACAACCATGCCAACCTGATTTATGTCACATCGACGCACCACTTTTGGCGAACTCTAATGATCTCCTAAAAAATCACATCTATCATGTGCGATCGGCATATTTCTAAGGACTAAAATCCTTTTCCTGCCATTTCTATAGAACTCACTTGCGCGGAAAATGGCAAACCTCCCAATGGACAATTACACGTGAGATAATGAACAAATCAATGATGAACAAATCCAGTACACATATCTCGATGAAGATATCGCTCTTATGGTAGATATGGTGAATGAAAACATCGAACCCCACGACTTTGGATTGGTCAACATCGAAGAGTACGAAAGAGTACGAGATCAGGCTGAAGACTTAGATGGCCGAAACTGGGAACTGAAACTGAGATGCAAGTTCTACGAGATGGAACTGAGAATTCTGAGGAGATCCTTTGCCGAACGAATTCAGGATCAGATCCTCTACTGCAAGAAAATGACTGCAAGCCTGTACTACCGAACAACCACCTGGGTTAAAGGGATGTACTGGCAAGCAATTGAAGATGATGTGGTTTACCATATGCCTCCACGATACCGCGACATACTCGAAGCTCGTTACTACCCTTATGACCTCAACCTAGAATAGATCAATGATAACTATAACCACCTTGTATAGTGGTTAGTTTCGTATGTAATAGGTCGTAATTAGCACCTCTAATCCGATGGGTATATTAAAATCCCATCCCATTTTGTATAACCCTCACTATCAGTCCGGAAGTGATAATTCTTGGCAACTTTTGTAAACTCTAACTCTTGTAATCTTTTGGACATGCATGATTGAATGATTACAATCCTATTATCTTTTGTTATTATCAATCAATACATCATGCTTGGACACTTTATCCACGGTGCTAGAAACACACCCGCTAATTGTTCACAAAATTAAAACAAACAACGACGTTACCAAGAACAAATTATTCGAAGGAGATATACTTAAGGAGTTTACGTCTAAGGACAAACCAACAAATTTTTCATCTTATGAGAAATCATCACACTGACGCATCCCATCTACTCCCCTCACGTTATTTTCACTCGCTCTCATCGTCGGGCAGACGACCACCAATTAAATTGGTCAACCACAACATTCGCATCTTAGAATGTTTCCCAACAGTTAAACTGAACCTCAACGATTTACGCACGCCTCGATATCAACTTTGACCATGCTGGTTACCATTGGATTAGTGTTGACTAAGTCCACAAAATTATCTCAATCATAACCTGGTCATTTCGATCATCACGATTCAGTACTTTAGTGCCTACCTGGTTCGTTACCTTGGCACTTACATTTTAGCCTTTGCGTTACATTTGGGAAACTATGAAACTTCAACAGATTTTTGGCCTTAGGTCTACACTCGAACAACACAAGACACCGTGGGTGTCATACTTACCAACAAACCTGTCTACATTGTGCTTTGGGCACAACACACGGTACTTCGATACTGCATTTTGGCACATTAGTGCTACACTCACGGTACATGGGTACATCATTACGGTGCTTCGGGCACTGCATTACGGCACGTGGTGTTGCATTTCATGGTACTTCGGTACTACATTCATAATACATTAGTATTACATTACTGTGCTTTTAGCACTGCATTTTAGTACTTAGGGTACTACACTTTGACACCTTAGGGCTACACACAGTATGAGGATACTATTTCATTGTCTGCTAGTCTACTACAATGGCGTAGTCTTGGTTGATTACGTTGGACGCACTACTCAGTCATTATTTTGACTACACATTAAGACTGACAGCTTAACTAACCACAAAACTTGAGACGTGGTAAAACACGAGAACATAACAGAGGATCGACCCGACAGGTTTACATACCACACACAACACCGAAGATTTCAACTCCATTGGGGATAGAATCATTCCGCCTCGTGATTCGTCCTGGTTATAACAACTTCAAACGTCTTTCGTAAACTTTGAAGCCTGAAATCTTGCAACTCATACCTTAAATGGTTCCTGATCTTTAATGTCGCACATCATCAAACTTCATATTTTACAGTTGTACATTACTTCTTATATGCACATTTATGATCATCGCAACCTTGATATAGAACCTCATGTGTCCCTTCATCCTTGTCATTAAGACTCCCATCATGTCGCCCCGACGACAATACTTCCGTCAAGCCGAGCTTGACCAATACTTTGCCCAACGAATGACTATTGTTTTGACTACTCGAGACTTGCAAAAATTTGGCGAGGAGACAAGGAACAACACACCTCAAATCCGACCATGTACGTACAAGGATTATCTGAACTACAAACCTCTAAACTTTGAAGGCACTGACATTGGCCTGTTACACCACCCGATCCAATCAGTTGGCACTGTTGTGCCCATCCTTAGTTAATCCGGAATATAAAAGGATTGAACGCTACATCTAGGGACTTCCCCCGCACATTCAAAGTATAGTCACTGCTTCCAATTCTACAACCACTCTAGGAGCCACTCGTATGGCACATAATCTTATGACACAAACGGTTTGCCAAGGAACACCTGCTGCCAAAGACACTTCATACCCATCTGGAGATAACCAGCGTAAATGGATTGAGAACCCCAACCAGCTAACCGACAAAAACCCTGCTTCTGTGCTACATGCTTTGATAAACCCTGCTTTCTACTCAGTGTTCAATTATTTCCTTAGATTCTAAGTACACAATAGAGTTACGAAACGACAGACATTTTTCAACCGTCAGTGCAATCCCCGATTTCACTTTAGAACTCCCTTCTATTTATCTCGTACCAATGAGACCGGAGGCATCGTAACACACCATTAATATGCAACGACTACTCTAACACCGTACCGTTATCTTTTATTCTGAGAAACCCTATACCTTCTTACCACATTTTAGTAACAACCGTTATGCAGAATTGTGATGAATCCAGCCTAATTCACGCATCAAATTTCTACATGTCTTTAGATTGATGGCGAACATCATGAAAACATGTCTTAAAATGAAACATCATTTCATAGGAAATGAACAACCACTCCATCAAAAACCTCACATCGGACAACGATCAACTCCATGAGGAACAGACGATGTTTCCTTACCTCCTTACTTTGGAAAATGACACTGAATCCTTGAAATATGAACCAATAGAACAAATGGCAGCACATACACTGCCTACCGTCGAGGGAACGGCTGAACCAGCTCGAGCAAGTTGCACTCCCAGTTTCACCTTTACTGACTTTGCCACTGCTACTTTTGCCACCCGTTCACTCGCAAAGGGTACACATGCTACTAATGACACCAACATCGAAAGTACCCAACATACCGACATAGCTCTTGATACTCTACGCAAATAATTGGCTGATGCACAAGAGGGAATTGCTGACCTCCGTGACCACATTGAACAAACCCACGTACATCTCCTTAACCACGATACCCACCTGATCTCAATGGAGAACACACTAGGAAGACTACTGCTACTACAGCCAAGAGTTCAAAACACAAATCTTATGGTCGACAACACGACGGCACAGACGTCCCGACCTAGTGCCTCTACTAAAAAGGGCACTGAGATTCAAGTTCCAAACCCTAAAAGGAATCCGGGAGAGAATCCCAACATTTTCCTTACTCAACCCGAAGCAAAAAGGGCGAAAACTGTTCAAGCCAACATTGTTCAAATCGAACCGAGGAATTACAAAGGATGCAAACCCTTTTGTTCACTATGCAATCGACACCATGATGAACCATGCGTACCGCCCTGTAAACGATGCAGAAATTATGGGCACCAATTTCAGGAATGCAAATTCCCTCCTAAAGGTATAAACTCTAGGGGATCGAAAATTTGCTTCAAATGTGAAAACACTGGGCACATCAAGAGTAACCGCCCATCACTGACTATCAAGAGTAACAACGATAAAGAGAGGAACATTCATGTTGAAACCTTCACAGACAACACCTCTGAGACCGACTTTGACCCGAACACCACTACGGGTACATCTCTACACGATAACGCAATTGTTATACGATACTAATAGAGTTTGGTTACTTTACAACCATACCGACCATCACAGACTTTGTGAACATTATAGGCTTCTCTAGGCTACTAGTACACCAAGTAGCTACTCTACGGTCACCGACTGACCAACTATCTGACCTTGTCCTTTGGACATCATGGTCAACCACGCCTAAACCTTCCCATCTCTTTTCCCTAGTGGACATCTGGGCTTTCGCCTAACAAGGGGAGGAAGGCCACGTGACGTAGGCGTTACATCACATGATACGACACGCAAACTACCACCTCGAACAAATTTGGGACGAAATTCTCTTAACAAGGGAAGAATGTGACACCCGTCAAATTAGGATTAGTTAATAGGTCCTAATCATTTTATAATACATACGATTAGTGCCAAGTTAGGCTAATTTTGTGTATCATTACGTGTATTATTATATATACGCATTTACACGGTTAGAATTAATCTTGTCATTTCTATATCGGCCGAATTCCGATACACTATTACGGACGTTGGTGAAACTTTTATTAAATAATATGGAATTATTTAATAACATTATCGATTACTTTATATTATGGTTATAATATAATGAACATATACGTTTTGCTTAAAACGTAATCGAATGCGACGAAAAAGAGCGAAACGTGCCTGACAAACGAAATTTATAAAAATTATATTTTTATAACTCATTTCTAAGTATTTTGATAAAATACATCAATTATAATTTACGCGATTAAAATGCTCCAAATCGAGAACTCAATCGAGTAAAAATCAGGATAATATAAACATAAGGACTGTTTTGACATTTTCTTGGAAACGACACTTCGAGAGACCCACAAAACGTAAAGACAATTTTTATGAACTTATTTTACCATTTTAATATTTGGGTAAAAGTTTCGGGTCAAACGGAGACCATTGACCATGTTTTCGACCTTTGCTAAAACTGACGACTTAAGTGTCGCATCAGGCTAGAGTTTTATGCGACACTTCTATAAGTTTCGCCAACTTACACAAAATCGTTATCTGCGACACTTACCTAAAGTGCCGCACACATCTAAATGTCGCCCTATGCGATACTAAACGTAAGTGACGCACCTATCTAATGTCGCCTTTTGCGACACTTGAATGTCGCATAAACCCAAATGTCGCTACCTGCGACACTACCATCTAGTGTCGCCCTAATTATTTAATATTAATCAGCGACACTTACCTAAGTGCCGCAACTCGGTGACGCATTCTGTGACACTTCACTAAATGTCGCTAGTAACTCAGAATTCATAATTTTCTGCAACATTTCCCTAAGGGTCGCCAAAACTGTAAAGTGTCGCATTGAGTGTCGCAAATAACATAATATTGAAAACTAGTTTTTCATACTAAGTATCGAACCCACGTTACTTCAATACTTATATACGATACAACACACGAAAACATATACTTTGATAAGTATACAACGAACTACGCAAAATAATAATGTTTTAAGATTATTATTACAGAAACCGTCACCAATGGGCCGTACATATTTCAAAACTCAAACTAATCAAGCAACAACCAAATCATTTGGACATTACTAGTTGGATGAACAACTAGCATAGATGGTCTGTTGAGACATCTACTTATATGTTATAACCTTGCGCGTTTAGGACGCCCGACGGGTTACAGTCTTCGGACAACATCTCATTGTACTTCATCACATTTGCTTCACTACAAATCATCAGACTCAGGTGAGTCTCATAGCCCCTCATTTTCCTGTTTTCAACCTAGGGGTGGGAATACATGCTCCGTTTTACTTTTACATGTGAACACAAGTACAAAACATCGATATATTGATTGCATAAGTTTGTTTTACCTAATCATGAAGCCCTCCACTACATAGTTTGTTAGTATTGCTATAGCGTGAATGTTAGTGTATGGTACCATACAGGATTGACAATCCTCGTCCGGGGTAGTCGCGCTACCACGACTGCGGTCGAACGGGCGCATTATCATTTGTTCATACATGTGTTGATTAGGCACATGCAGGAGGCACCCTCGATCGGGCACTTAACTGTGATCCTGACACCCTCAGTTAAGCTCAAACTATGGCCTCATGGCAGTAATATACAATCATTATTTTATTTGCTTAATTGCAAATCATCATACTTAAATCTTGTGGTTCATAACTCATATTTCATCATTATAAAAACATGTGAGCTCACCAGCTTTTAGCTGACCCTTTTAGTATGTATTCTCAGGTACAAAGTAGTAGTAGAAGTGCTCAAGACATTTATAGCTCGAGTCGCATGCAAATATGGACATCAAAAGATTTTCTTGCATTATTTTATTTTGTATAAATGGTAATGCTTTAAGATCTTTCAAATAAAGAAGTCGAGCTATGTAATCAATATGACTATTGTAAACTTTATTACAAACAATGTATTTTGTAAAACGACGCATGTAGTGGTCGTTTACTTTATCTTATGTGCTATGATTATTGATTAGTAGCACCCCAAAGCATCGCTTCCGCAAATCATTAAAATTTAGGGTGTTACATATAATTTTTTTTGATCTCACTGACAACTAAATAGTTATGGTACGTTTGATTTATATTTATTGTTTATGTCTGCGTCCATGTAATTAATTTGGCTAGCAATCTAAAGAAAATTAAAATTTAAAAGTCAACTTTGTAAATGGAAATAGGTTGGTGCAAGTTATTAGCCTACATCAAAAGCAACAAAGATGATTAATTGATTATCCTAATTGTAGAAGGACAATTTAGGCATATTAATTTTTAAGAAGTGTTAGATTCAACGCCCCACACTCTTTATAAGTAGTTATAGATTATAGATTATAAATAAATCTAATATTTTGATGAAAGACTTCCACAAATTAATGCCTCTTTCTCTTCAATACATTTTCCAAAGAAGCCTTGAATTCTTTGAACACTTCATCCAGATCAAGGTAGTCAATGAAAGAAGGCTAGTGATACATACAACAAATATTTTTTATTCATACACCAAACTTATATGCATATTGATGCAATGCATACATTTGTTGTATGTATAAAAAAGTATGTAGTATTTATCAACACTGATATCGCGTAAAAAGTCATGTTTTTACTACCGATATCTCTCTCATTATGGAACAATTCTTGGCATTTTAAACACAAAAACAGTACAAATCGATGATATTATGCCAAGATGGTCAAAACAAGGTTGCACGACAAAAATCAAGCAAAACGAATGAAAAACGAAGATTCCACGCACGTTTGAAGATTCAAGGCATCAAAACGAGATTTGAAGAAAAAAGTGCCCATCATCAAAATCCATCTCACCCAAGATGTTCATTTTCAAATTACGAATCCAACAGAAGAAGAATCAACAAAAACGGATAAAGAATGAAGATTCTACGCCCGCCGGAAGATCCAAATGATTCGTACGCAATATCTGGAGATAGGGAACATATTTTTGGGATATCTTTACATTAAAGTCTTCATTTTTGAATTACGAATCCAACGCAATAAGAATCAACGCAAACGGACGCATAACGAAGAAGATACACACGAATTAAGCAACGCAGCGAAAGACGACGGACCGGGGCGGGTGGCAGCCAGCCACCGCCGGCCTGCTTGTGGGCGGCGCCGGCCTCCACCCCCCGTCTCTTTTGCACTTTTTCTTCCTTGCTTGTAACCGGTGCACCACCTTTCGCTACTTTTCCGTACCCGGTGCACCACCTTTCGCTACTTTTTCGTACCTGGTGCACCACCTTTCGCTACTTTTTCTAATATGAGCCTAGGGATGCTAATGTGAGCCACTTTTCACCTATAAATAGCAGCCCTTAGGCTTCATTTCAAGACACACCTTCCTAGCTTATTTTCTCTCACTCTAGAAATAAGCTCCTAGTTTCTCACTCTATATTTTTTCTCTAGATTAGTTTTAACTAGTATTTAAACTAGTTTAGAAGTTTAATTAGGAATAGAAAGAAAGTGCGGAACGCATTGTAATCTTCGGTGTACGCTCGGAATCGTGTCAATTAATTCAAATCTATTCTCTCTCGCATTTAATCCTGGTTCTTTCTATCCTTATCTATCTTAATTAATTACGTTTATATTGATTATGCTAGAGTTAGTTATTGCCATGATTAGCGAGTAGTACGCTTGTTGTGTTTGGTTGCGATGTAGTTAATTAATTATGGGATGATTTATAATTAAATATTAAAGATCGGTAGTATCGCTTTGATCGTCTTATTGCATGTTCTTGTTTGATTGTTGCCTTAGGATCATCATAATGGTAAAATATAAACGGTCTTAATTATCGTAAAGTAACATGATGGCCCCTATTCGACTGTTACTCGATTTAATACTGGAAACACTTCAAGGTGGAGTACAAATGTATGGAAGTCGAGGAACGACCGAAGGTAGTCATATTATGAAACGGTATAATATTACAAAGTAATATGATGGCCCCTATTCGATTGTTATTCGATATAGTACTGGAAACACTTCAAAGTGGAGTACAAATGTATGGAAGTCGAGTAACGACCGAAGGTAGTTGTATTACGGACTAACATATAAAATGAGAAACCTAGTTTAATTAACCTTTATAAATAGACTTTTAAACTTCAAATTAATCTAATCGCCTTTCCACCAATAAACGTGATTACAACGCCTTTTTAACGACGTCCAACTAAAAGGTAGTCAGTCATCTGTGTCAATATAATTTGTCAAAGGTATGAAACTATGGAACCGCCAGGCTACATGGGGGATTATCATAGGACAAGACATGGCCAAGGTTTGAAGCAGCGGAACCACTTTAAGTGAGGAACGCTGTGGATAATTAGGGGATTTATTGGGTAGTCTTAAGCAAGGGCTGGTTTAAAGTCATTAATGAACTTTTTAAATATACGAATCTGTTAGGATGACGAGGAATCGTTATATGATTCAGTTATGTCTAGTACCTTAAGATTTTGTTCCCGTTCATATGAAAGTATTATTAAACCATAATCAAGATTTTGCTTATTATTCTAA
This sequence comes from Pseudognaphalium luteoalbum, assembly GCA_963422505.1. NCBI lineage: Eukaryota > Viridiplantae > Streptophyta > Magnoliopsida > Asterales > Asteraceae > Pseudognaphalium > Pseudognaphalium luteoalbum. The sequence continues at coordinate 116,616,784 of OY730192.1, read as the reverse complement.
ATACTTTGTGATGTTACCATAACCTAGCGCCCGGTGTGACATGCTAATGGGATTTTAATTAGTATGGAATATAGTGTTTACATCACGAGTATTCAAGATTAATAATTAACAAATATATTTCAATACAGTTTCTCCAAACATCATCCCATAACTTAATTAACGAAATCTCAGCAAATATCTTTATTTTATCTGCTTTATCTTTTATTTTTATTTCGCTTTTATTTATTTGCCTAAGTTAATACAAAAACCAAAACTCCCCCACTATTTTATAAACCCTTCACTAGTTTGAAAGCCCTCATCTGCCACGCCTTAGTTTCAATTCAGTCGGTTTGAAGAACGACTCTAGGTCATACCTATCACTTCCTCACCCTTAGGATTAGCATTGTTAGGGAAAACTTAGGCCCCGCAATTAGAAATTTTAAACACCCATTGATGCCCGTCGCCAGTAGCCAGTGCAACGACGAGGGAAAAATCCTTACCGACCGCTGGTGATGCATCAAGTTTATGGCACCGCTGCCGGGGAGCCAATTGTACGATCCTTAGGCATTAAGACGAACTTACTTACTAGTGAACCTTTAGGATTTCTTAGACCCCTACGTCTTTCTTTATTTTTCCTCCCTTTTACCACTTTTAGAAATGACCACCCCTATCCACTCAACTAGTCAACCACCTGCCAACGAGACTATGACAGTTGCACGTATCACTCTGGCTGATGACACTAAACCTTTGATTGAAGGCCGAGGAGGACGAATCATCTATCCAGAAACCGATAGAGGATCATTTGAATTAAAGCCCCATATTGTTCAGTTAGTCCAAAACCTCTGTCAATTCCACGGCCTACCAAATGATGATCCCAACTCACACCTTGACAAATTCATTTCCTTATCCAACTCCTTTAAGCCAATTGGGGTTAATCAGAACATAGTCTATATATACCTTTTTCCCTATTCACTCACTCTCAATGCACAAACCTGGTTTGAGGAACTAGAAATCAACTCTACAACCTCTTGGGTAGAATTAGCAACCAAATTTTTGGCCAAATATTTTCCCCCATCAAAACAAGCCACGTTTAGGTCCAACATCATAAACTTCTGCCAAGTTCACGATGAATCAATCTACGATGCATGGAAACGCTTTAAGAAATTTCTTAAATGTCCAAATCATCATTTTGAGCGCTCAGACTAGTTGCACATTTTCTACAATGGTCTCTTCCCACATCACCGTCCTTTACTTGATACCGCCTCTCAAGGCAGTTTTATGAATTGTACGGACAATGATGCTTGGAGCCTTATAGAGAAAATGACAATACATAACCATGACTGGAACAGTGAAAATCACCCCTCACTAGTGAATTCACCTACTACAATCGGGAATGAAGCTATCAAAACCCTCACTCAGCAAGTGGAATAACTAACCAAAGAGATCAAGGAATTGAGAAGTCAAAAACAACAAGTCTGTCAAGTTCAAACCTGCCTTAATTGTGCTAATCCGAACCACTCAGCCCAAATTCCTCAGTCTCATCTAACTTCACCCAATACTAACCCTTCCCTTAACCCACCTAGGAATAGCCCACTAACTTACCAACCTCAACCTTTGGAACCCTCTTCTTCACAAATCTATAGTTTTGACGACACCCTTATACAAGTCATTCAAGGACTCTCAGCTAGACAAGACCAAACTGATATCATCTTAAGAGATCATTTGACTTTGTTAAAAGCTTTAGAATCCCAATTAGGACAATTAGCATAGCGTATTAACGCTAAACCTCAGGATAGTTCAACTAGTTGCCATAAGGAGGCTTCCCATATTCAAGACTCTCAGGTAGCACATAGCCCACCTACGATTTCTTCTCCGGTGAAGGAACCACCCATTGTCCCATCGACAATGGATTTAGAGTCCACACCAAATAGGAAAGTAAGCATTCCATTTCTGGCTCGTCTTAAACAACGACCCGACAAGCTTAAGTCTTTTAAGCTTGATAGGAAATTTCTAGACACCGCCTCTGAAGTTCAGTCCAAAAAGTACTTCAGAAGACTTCTTACAACCAAGGATAAGGTACCCGAAGTACCCAATGTCCCGCTGAACGAGGAATGTTCAGCTATCTTGAAAAATACCATTCCAGAAAAACTCGGAGACACCGGATGTTTTACTCTCCCCTGTTCTATCTACAATTCAGGCATCATTTGTTCTCTTGCCAATTTAGGAGCTAGTGTTAACCTTATGCCATACTCACTTTTCAAGAGCCTTGAGTTAGAAAATCTTTGACCTACCAAAATGACCATACAGCTTGCTGACCACTCGGTCAAATACCCTAGGGGAATAGTTGAAAATGTTTTAGTTAGGATTGACAAATTTCTTTACCCAACAGATTTTGTAGTAATAGATATGCAGGAAGACGTACACATCCCAATCATACTAGGAAGACCTTTCATGAATACGGCCAAGGCAATCATCAACGTCTTCGCACAAACTATCAGCTTGCAGTCTCAGGGAGAAACCATCACTTTCCATATCGACAATCCTAACGTTGGAGACCAAGCCGATATGTACATGATCTCCATGAACAAGACCGCGGAGGACAAAGAAACTGCAAAGCCAACAACTGAAAGGAACTCTAGCACGGAAATGGCAATCATGCCATATTTCCCTATTGACCTCCGACGAATAGTACAAGAGATGAAACATGCATCTCCATCAGTGAAAAACTCAACGATGGAAGAAATTGGGATGAGAAAGATGGAAAAAGAAAACAAAAGCAGCATACCGCCAATTAATCCGTTTACCGCTAAAGAAATGGCGGGAAGTAACCACAACCATCCTACGAGAAGAGAAACACTGGAAGAATATTCCAAACGCACAAGATACCAACCGCAAACCATCATAGATCACAACGTGCTCGAAAAATTAATCCAAAGATTTGACAAAGTAGTAGGTGGAATGAGCGGCGTAGTCAACATGCTTGCTCTTTCTCCTGCTGAACTGCAATTCTGTCAACAACAGAAACGGACTTATGCTAGGATCTACAATGCCCTTAAAAGATCTAACATCCCATTCACCTCAACGCAATGGGAGATGTTAGGATCCATTAGAGCACATATGGAAGGGACTACTGGACATCCAAGCAGTCGTGCCGACATCTTGACGATGAATGACCTAACATCATTGCTTGACTTTCTAAATAGAGAAGATCACCTTAGTTCCAAAGAAAGCGGATCTATGGTTATCAACTCCACTATTGAAAAGCAAATTGAGTTATTAATTGAAGAAATTAGAGATCTCGTTTGGGAGGAATCAAGGCGCGAACGACCTTTTAGGGCCACACATGAATCACCACTTGATATCGCTACTTTTGTTACGATCCATCTACGGGAGATTCAACAACAGAAAAGTAACTCCAGAAGAAAGTTCATATTCCACTCAGGTTGCAAGGAGATACTTGGTCAGCTTATTCTAGTTTTCTCAGAATCCGACTTTCCATTCAACAACCATCAACACCGGCAAATAGAGAACTTGTGCACGTCCATCAGAAGATTCAACGGAGACCCCAAGACCGAGAATTATGAAGACGTTAAACTGCAATTCTTGGCGTTTGTATGCTCTCTCTGGCAAAACCCACCGCCAAGAGAGGTTGTTAAGACAGACACAACCACCATGACCGACCCTAGTGGGATTGTCACGAAAGCAGTCGATTACATCACCTTCGGACTTCACGGACTTGCAAGGACAACTTCAGAGCAACTTCTGAACTACAAGGAAACCTCAAGAGATAGTCCACTAGAATTGATTACGACAATTATCAACCAATTCATGAGAATCTATCCACCTCGATACACTTTTCCGCAACCTAGGGCACACAACATCAACGGGAATCCAAGGGATGTACCAATCTCCATCTAGCTAGGAGAAAAGAAGTCAAGCACTCGGCAATAAAAGAGAGCTTCTTGGGAGGCAACCCGTGTTTACATTTCTGCAATTTTACATTCCAAGAAGTGATGAAGTCTCCGACTATCTTTCTGATAAGCATCAAATATATAGTATATTTTATAGTAATTTATCGCTATATTTATATATATTTTATGCATTTATATGATTTTAGATACTTATTTTGTTAATATTTGCAGAAATGTATTTTAATTGAAGATTGAAGAAAAAGGAACGAAAATAAGACCGAAACTGAAGAAATTAAAGCAATTGAAGAAAGGAAGATCTAAAGCTTAAGAAATGAAGACTAAAAAGATAATATTAAAGATTTGGGCCAAGAAAACAAGTAAATCCGTTTAAATAAGAAAAAGAGGCCCAATTTGAAGCCCAAGCCAATTTTGGAAGATTCTGGAAAATAAGCCCAACCGGCGGTTGGATTGCCCAATCGGCGATTGGGGGCTAAAGGTTCAAGATGTGGAAAGAACGCAGAGTTGGAGTAATACTCAATTAACTCCAACCGGCGGTTGGAGGCTCCAACCGGCGGTTGGAGGCTCCAACCGGCGGTTGGAGGCTCCAACCGGCGGTTGGAGGGTCGTCCAGAATTAGTATAAATAGAGGCATAGTTTTGGTTAAACGATATACGATTCTTAGAATACAAAGTCAAAAGTTAAGGTTTAAGGTCGACTTTAGGTGCGAATTTAGAGGCTAAGGAGTTAGGGTTTGAAGGTTTTCAACCCTAGGAAAAGCTAGTTCGTCAACTTGGTTCGGTTTCTTTATCTTTGTAGCTTCACTAACCTTTTGGGTTACTATGGATATTGTTTATTTGAATTAATTGCTTATTAGATTTTCATTATGAATGTTTAAATGTATGTTTATTATGTTTATTATATGAATTATATGTTTATGTTGGAACTATATTATTGAATATTATTATGCAAGAATTATGTGTTATATTATGTTAATAATCATAATTAACTGATTTATAGATAAACTGCAATAACCTTTTGAGTTTTTAAATTAAGTGATTATGTTTTATTAGATGTTAAATAGCATTATGATTCAACCGACCCTGGAATTGCATGAATAATATGTTGATAGATCTTAATAAATAGTGATACTTACATAACCTTTGATGGTATTGCTATATGAGAATTGTCATAACCTTTGAGATTTTCTACATTAGTAAATCACAATAATAATAGCCAACATGCAAATAGACATAAGTTGATATAATAAGTGTAATAAATAATAGTTTAAATAGTCATAATCTTCTATCCAATTTAGTATTCTTAAGTTGTTCTTTAAACTTATCTATTAAAGAATTGGTATCAATTATATATATATGTTCGATCGGAACTAAAACGTTTCCCCCCTATCTTATATATTATTGTATATTATTGTTTATAATTGTGAATAATTGTAATTAAGATAAATAAATAGTTAGTTAAAGATTAAATCACGTTCCCTGTGTTCGAATCTGGACTTACTTATAAAACTATATTCTATGATCAGGATAACACTTGCCTGAATTATGTGATAGTATTATTTAGTATTTCCTTAATTAAACTTGTGATTATAATTGCCTATACTTAGCACACATCAAGTTTTTGGCGGCGCTGCCGGGGAGCGGTGTATTTTAATTTAAACTAACTATTTTCCCTGTAAAATAATTTTATTTCTAATGCTTTGCAAAATCAATACGAAATATCGGCTCACCCATTGAAAATACTGACAAAGACAAAGGTATAAGGAGAGTTCAGCCCTACCTCATTGATTCATCATATAAGAGGTAAGGTGCTTCTCGAAAGAAATAGGTTTTCAATACGCTTCGCGCTGACCTGTTTCTCCGCTTTTGTGTACAATCAATGGAGCTACCGAGATCTATTGACTAGCTTGGTATAAGAAATTTAACAAATTAATTTTAACTTTAATTAACAATTAACTTGCATTACTAACAAATAGGAAAAGTTGGGTTGGGAATATCTTTTCGAATATTTAATTTTGAATGTGTTTTATTATTAATTTTCGAAATTCATATACATCAACCTGATTATTTCTAAATATTACTAACATTTACTTTTGAATTTATGGTGCTACTAAAATTCTGTTCTTCTTTAACAGATTGATGTATGACCCGGACACTTCATCCAGATCCTCTCATTCCATTTGACGAACCAGAACGAGAATTTCATTCGAGAAAAAGATTATCATATGCACCACCAAATTCACCAGAACACGAACTTTCACCAGAAGAAGATAATTTAGTTTTTCATAACAATTTAGCCAAAATGGCTGAATACGGTTATTACTCCGATCCAGAGTCGGGTGAGGATAAAATACCTTCTAGGCAACCTACAATATATCCAAGTGATTCTGAACCAAAGCACGAAATACAACCAATTATGGCAGACATAGCTGACATGACGCTTGAAGATTACACGATTCAAACTCGTGGAGATCCGAGACCGGGAGTGGTTAGGCCTGCCATAGCTAGAGAAGTAGAATTTGAGTTAAAGGGGCAATTTTTGAAAGAATTACGTGAAAATCCTTTCAGAGGAGAAGATAAAGAAGATGCAAACGAGCATGTTGAGAAAATTTTGGAGATTGCTGATATGTTTCATTTTCCCAATGTTACAAAAGATCAGGTTATGTTGAGAGTATTTCCTTTAACACTAAAGGATGGAGCTAAGAGATGGATCAATAACGAGCCAGCCGGATCTATTACTACTTGGGAAGATCTTCGTACAAAATTTCTAAAAATGTACTGTACACCTTCCAAGACTTCAAAAATGATTGATGAGATTAGGAACTTCAAACAGAAATCTGATGAATCTCTGTATCAAACTTGGGAAAGATATAAGGAAATGCTGCACAAATGTCCACAACATGATTTCAATGTCCAACAAGAGATAACAGTATTCTATAAAGGAGTTGATCGGGCAACACGTCAACAGTTGGATGCACAAGGTCCAGTTCTAAGAAAACTCCAGCAGTGGCAAGAGCCGGAATTGAAGAATTAGCTAAACATTCTCAGTTATGGGATGATGGTTCATCTGGAAGAAAAAGGATATCTGAAGAAAATGATGGTCTAGCAACTATAACAGCAAAATTGGAAAGTATGGGAAGAGATATTAAGAAAGTAAATGAACAAGTTCATGCAATTAGGATTGGGTGTGAAATATGTGGAGGAAGTCATCTAAAAGAAGAATGTCCTAATACTGACAGCAAAATATGTAATGAGGAAGTTATGTATGGGGATTTTCAAGGAAATCCAAATTATCGTCAAGTTTCTAATTTTAGAAGAGTTAATCAACCAGGCCAACAGTATCAACAAGGAGCACCAGGATATTATGTCAAAACAGGACAAACTTCCTATAATGACAGAATGACGGTGATAGAAAACGCATTGGGAAAAATGGCTGAAGCAAGTAATAAAAGAAATGAAGAAGATGATGCCAGAATGCGTAATCACGAAGCCTCGATCAAACAAATTGAGAGCTCAGTTCATCAAATTGCTAAAGCATTGCAGGAGAGATTTCCAGGAACATTGCCAGGATTTACTGAAACAAATCCAAAGGAACAAGCTAACGCAGTAATTACCAGAAGTGGTAAGAATGTTGACTCTCCTATTATAGCTAATAAAATTGTTGAATCTAAGCAGGTTGAAAAGGAAACAATTGATGAAGACATACAAGCAAACAAAAAGGAGAATGGAGAAAATAAAGTTAAAGAAGTCATCAAAGACTATACACCCCTACCTCCATATCCAGCTGCTCTTAGGAAAGACAAAGAAGATGAACAATACCACAAATTTCTGGAAAACCTGAAACAACTTCATATTAACATTCCTTTTGTTGAAGCTATAGCTCAGATGCCAAAATACGCAAAGTATCTTAAGGAGCTGCTGACAAACAAAAATAAACTGGATAATGTGACGAAGGTGACAATGAATGCAAGATGCTCAGCAATAATGCAGAATAAATTACCTCCGAAAGTCAAAGATCCGGGGAGTATTACTATACCTTGCAAAATTGGTGAAATGACTATTGAAAATGCATTGGCAGATTTAGGAGCTAGTATTTCATTAATGCCATATACACTTTTTATGCAATTAGGATTAGGAGAACCGAAACCTATTCGTATGTGTATCGAATTAGCTGACCGATCTGTTCAATATCCTAGGGGAATAATTGAAAATGTTTTGATTAAAGTTGATAAATTTGTTTTCCCATGTGATTTTGTAATTTTAGATATGATAGAAGACCCTAAAGTCCCTATTATCTTAGGAAGACCATTTTTAGCAACAACACATGCCCTAATAGACGTTTTTGATAGAAAGATTACCATGAGATTAGGAGATGATAAAATTGTTTTTGATGTTAATAAATCTACGAAATTTCTCGATTATGTTGATGATTCTTGTTATTATTTGAATGCTTATGAATATCTAGATAACCCTTCTTTTCAAGATTTTATAAAAAAAGATCAAACAGATACTGGAATTCTTACAGAATGGACTGAAGAATTTGACACTGAGAAAGATTTGGCAGAATTTGACAAACTATTAGAAGAAGATGAAGAGTCAGAAGTAACTGTTGTTCTTCAACAACATACTAAAGTTGAATCATCACAACCAGTTGCTAAAATTCTCAACCAAGAATTATTACCAAATTCTATCAACAAGATTCCTTATCTGAAGGAAGAGATCTTCGAGTTCAAAACATCTATTAAAGAACCACCACAACTGGAACTTAAAGAGCTACCAGCGTATCTAGAATATGCTTACCTACAAGGTACATCCGATTTACCAGTTATCATATCTTCTAGACTATCAACTGCAGAAAAAGATCGCTTAGTGCAGGTTCTTAAACAACATAAAAATGCAATAGCATGGAAGATCACGGATATCAAGGTAATCAGTCCTACTTACTGCACTCATAAAATCTTAATGGAAACGGATTTTAAGCCAGTTGTACAACCATTAAGAAGATTGAATCCAAATGTGAAAGACGTCGTCAGGAAAGAAATCATTAAACTATTGGATTCAGGATTAATCTATCCTATTTCAGACAGTCCATGGGTAAGTCCAATACATGTCGAACCAATGAAAGGTGGAATGACGGTGGTACCTAATGAGAAGAACGAATTAATACCCACAAGGACGGTAACAGGGTGGAGAGTTTGTATTAATTATCGGAAATTGAATGATGCTACCAGAAAAGATCATTTTCCATTACCATTTATTGATCAAATGATAGAAAGATTAGCAGGAAAAGAATTCTATTGTTTTCTGGATGGATTTTTAGGATATTTTCAAATACCCATCGCAGCTGAAGATCAAGATAAGACAACATTCACTTGTCCGTTTGGTACTTTTGCTTACAGAAGAATGCCATTTGGTTTGTGTAATGCACCAGCTACATTTCAACGTTGCATCATTGCGATATTTCATGATATGGTGGAAGATTTCATGGAAATATTTATGGATGATTTCTCGGTATTTGGAGATTCATTTGATGCTTGTTTAGAAAATTTAAAAAGGATGTTGCAAAGATGTGAAGGTGCTAATCTAGTTCTTAATTGGGAAAAATGTCATTTTATGGTTCGAGAAGGGATTGTTTTAGGACATAAAATATCAAAGTTAGGAATTGAGGTGGATAAAGCAAAGATTGAGGTTATTTCAAAATTACCTTATCCTACTAATGTAAAGGGAATAAGGAGTTTCCTAGGCCATGCCGGATTTTATAGAAGATTTATAAAAGATTTTTCAAAGATTGCGATACCATTGAATCATTTGCTGGAAAAAGATGCAAAGTTCGAGTTTACAGATGAATGCAAACAGTCGTTTGATGCCTTAAAGGAAAAGTTGATATCTGCTCCGGTAATGATTAGTCCAGACTGGAATTTACCATTTGAATTAATGTGTGATGCTAGTGATTATGCAGTAGGAGCTGTTTTGGGACAGAAAATTGATAACAAGTTTAAGCCAATCTATTATGCCAGTAAGACATTAACAGATGCTCAGGAAAATTATACAACTACGGAAAAGGAACTTTTGGCAGTAGTTTTTGCATTCGATAAGTTTCGTTCTTATCTTGTTTTATCTAAAACTGTGGTTTATACTGACCATTCTGCATTGAAGTATTTGTTTAATAAGCAGGATGCGCGCCCTCGTTTATTGCGATGGATTCTTTTATTGCAGGAATTCGATATTGATATTAAAGACAAGAAAGGAGCTGAAAATGTCGCAGCTGATCATTTGTCAAGGTTGGAAAATCTGGAATTAGAAATATTAGATGAAGAGGAAATTCAAGATACATTTCCTGATGAGAAGTTGATGACTGCACAAGAAATAATGAATATACCTTGGTTTACAAATTATGCAAATTATTTGGTTACTAAGATCTTACCAAGGATGGATTATCAAAAGAAAAAGAAATTCTTTTCTGATTTAAAGTATTATTTTTTGGGAAGACCCATTTCTTTTTAGGTATTGTGCAGATGGTATAATTAGACGCTGTATACATGGTGATGAAGCTCAGCAAATTATAAAGCATTGTCATGAAGGCCCAGTTGGAGGTCATAATGGACCAAGTTACACGGCAAGAAAAATATTTGATGCAGGATTTTATTGGTCGACGATTTTTAAAGATACATATGCTTTTGTTAGGAATTGTGATTCATGTCAGAGAGCTGGAAATATTTCTAAAAAAGATGAGATGCCACAAACTAATATTCAGGTTTGTGAGATATTTGATATCTGGGTTATTGATTTTATGGGACCATTTCCTACAAGTCACGGTAATAAGTATATATTAGTTGTTGTGGATTATGTTTCCAAGTGGGCAGAAGCGAAAGCATTACCTACAAATGATGCGAAAGTTGTGGTAAGATTTCTTAAACAATTATTTGCAAGATTTGGAACTCCTAAAGTCTTAATTAGTGATCGAGGTACTCATTTTTGTAATACTCAATTGGAAAAAGTATTAAAAAGATATGGAGTTACTCACAGGATTGCTACACCTTATCATCCACAAACAAGTGGACAGGTTGAAAATACAAATCGAGCTATAAAATGGATCTTGGAACGTTCTGTTGGATCAAACAGAAAGGAGTGGTCAGTGAAATTAGATGATGCACTTTGGGCATATAGGACAGCATTTAAAACACCTACAGGTTGTACTCCTTATAGGTTAATTTATGGGAAAGCTTGTCATCTACCAGTGGAAATAGAACACAAAGCATATTGGGCACTTCGGGAATGCAACATGGATACCGATGAGGTTGGTAGGCATCGCTTTTTACAGTTACATGAGTTAGATGAGCTTCGTTGGAATGCTTATGAAAATTCAAGGCTTTATAAAGAAAGGACGAAAAAATGGCATGATGTGAGACTTCGGGGTAATAAAGATTCTGTTGCTGGAGAACGTGTGCTTTTATATAATTCTCGTATTCGTTTATTTCCAGGTAAATTAAGATCAAGATGGAGCGGACCATATGTGATTCACCAAGTTCATGCTAATGGAAGTGTGGATTTAATAGCGTTCGATGGAAATATTTTTAAGGTCAATGGACATCGTTTAAAGAAATATTATGAAGGAACTGTGAAACATTTTTCACATATATCTTTGGAAGTATAGGTTACAGGATTTGGTCGAACTTACCGACTTTTAAACAAAAGTGCTTTTCAGGAGACAACCTGTGTTTATTTTTCTATATGTTATGATTTTTATTTTTATTTTCAGGAATGAACTTTGTGGGTGTGTTCCCTGGAAACCCTCACGAGACTATAACTCGTCCACTCGGGATACCGAGGGGTTTAAAGGCTTATTGCATATGCTAAATGCAATCGTGATTAACTACGAAAGTGTGGATGTTGTATATTATTTTTCAAGAGATCAAGAAATCAACCAATCAGAAATTTTCTTAGCCGATGATGAATTTTTGAAAATTCAGTCAGGGGAGTTTTTCTGTTCTATTTTTTCCTTTCCTTTACTCACTTTTGTTTATCATTTTTATACAATGAGGGCATTGTATAATTTAAGTGTGGGGATAGGGTTCGTAAGAAAAAGAATTTTCTTTAATTAATTAATTATTTAAGTTTCTCTTGTTCTTAATGTTTACTAAAATTTAAAATTTTAAGTGTATAACTGAATATTTATTAGTTAGAATACTTTTGTTAAAAATTTGTTTTGTATTTAAAAGTTTAGACTTTAATATCGATTAACTGTTTTGTATATATAACGTAAAGCTATTTAATAAATAAGTGATATATAGTTACATGATATGATGTATTAATAGGAAATCTATATGAAGATTTCTGAATTTTAAGAAATTAATTTGAATAACTTGTTTATTATATTATGGTACATAATATGATGTATGACATAAAAGTCTTAATTCTTAGATTTATCATGCGATAATTTTATATATCTTCATATTTATATAAAAACATTTGGGAGTCTACTAATTGTTTCCTCTGTTATACGTAAGTACAGACCTGGTCTCTAATTAGTATTCTTAAATAAAGTAGAAGAAAGAGGAAGTTCTTTCAAAAAGAAAAAAATATATATAAATAAAAAAATTAAACTATGTCGCTTTGTTGTACGGCTGTACAGACCTGTCACCAATGGTTTGATTTAAAAATTTACTTTACCTGAATCAAGTTATGTCGCTCTGTTGCATGTAAATGCAGACCTGTCACCAATGTCTTGATTCTTAAAAATGGATTTTATATATATATATTTGGAATATAAAAGTAAATTGCATGATTAAGTTTAAGAGTATATCATCTATGGAAATCATAAGTAATATACATAAGAATAATAAAGATGTATTCAGAAGTATAAATATAGATTGTTTAAAATGGATAAGTTTATTAGTAATCATTCATGGGCTATATATTACACAAATAATAATAATTTTTATTTATACATTATAGTTATCCATGTCAATTGTTTAAATTTTTAATGTTATAAAACAAGGTTTTAATTTCGGTATTCTGATTTTTGAATATTAAGTTGATGCTTATTTTTTAAATTTATTCAGTATTCTACTTGAGGACAAGCAGAACTTAAGTGTGGGGATATTTGATAAGCATCAAATATATAGTATATTTTATAGTAATTTATCCCTATATTTATATATATTTTATGCATTTATATGATTTTAGGTACTTATTTTGTTAATATTTGCAGAAATGTATTTTAATTGAAGATTGAAGAAAAAGGAACGAAAATAAGACCGAAACTGAAGAAATTAAAGCAATTGAAGAAAGGAAGATCTAAACCTTAAGAAATGAAGACTAAAAAGATAATATTAAAGATTTGGGCCAAGAAAACAAGTAAATCCGTTTAAAGAAGAAAAAGAGGCCCAATTTGAAGCCCAAGCCGATTTTGGAAGATTCTGGAAAATAAGTCCAACCGGCGGTTGGATTGCCCAACCGGCGGTTGGAGGCTAAAGGTTCAAGCGGTGGAAAGAACGCAGAGTTGGAGTAATACTCAATTAACTCCAACCGGCGGTTGGAGGCTCCAACCGGCGGTTGGAGGGTTGGCCAGAATTAGTATATATAGAGGCTTAGTTTTGGTTAAACGATATACGATTCTTAGAATACAAAGTCGAAAGTTAAGGTTTAAGTTCGACTTTAGGTGCGAATTTGGAGGCTAAGGAGTTAGGGTTTGAAGGTTTTCAACCCTAGGAAAAGCTAGTTCGTCAACTTGGTTCGGTTTCTTTATCTTTGTAGCTTCACTAACCTTTTGGGTTACTATGGATATTGTTTATTTGAATTAATTGCTTATTAGATTTTCATTATGAATGTTTAAATGTATGTTTATTATGTTTATTATATGAATTATATGTTTATGTTGAAACTATATTATTGAATATTATTATGCAAGAATTATGTATTATATTATGTTAATAATCATAATTAACTGATTTATAGATAAACTGCAATAACCTTTTGGGTTTTTAAATTAAGTGATTATGTTTTATTAGATGTTAAATAGCATTATGATTCAACCGACCCTGGAATTGCATGAATAATATGTTGATAGATCTTAATAAATAGTGATACTTACATAACCTTTGATGGTATTGCTATATGAGAATTGTCATAACCTTTGAGATTTTCTACATTAGTAAATCACAATAATAATAGCCAACATGCAATAGACATAAGTTGATATAATAAGTGTAATAAATAAGAGTTTAAATAGTCATAATCTTCTATCCAATTTAGTATTCTTAAGTTGTTCTTTAAACTTATCTATTAAAGAATTGGTATCAATTATATATATATGTTCGATCGGAACTAAAACGTTTCCCCCCTATCTTATATATTATTGTATATTATTGTTTATAATTGTGAATAATTGTAACTAAGATAAATAAATAGTTAGTTAAAGATTAAATCAAGTTCCCTGTGTTCGAATCTGGACTTACTTATAAAACTATATTCTATGATCAGGATAACACTTGCCTGAATTGTGTGATAGTATTATTTAGTATTTCCTTAATTAAACTTGTATTATAATTGCCTATACTTAGCACACATCACTTTCACACTTGGATATACGAAGAAGACCGACACATCAAGTTTTTAGCGCCGCATCAAACATCAAGTTTTTGGCACCGGAATTAAGAAAAGTATATCCAACGTGTTCACACCTACGAGACAAATGACAAAAGACTTGAAGAAATCGGAGCACACAACAGCAACGAAGGGACTCTACGGAAAAGTCGGCAATCATATGCTTGGGAGCACTCCTCATCATCACCTACAAGCCACATATATAAATGGGGAGTACTTCTGTTCTAATCTCTTTCTTTCGTTTATAAATATACCATATCCACTATGCGTATCACTAAGTGTGGGATTCAAACCCAACACACACTGTTGAAAGAATACGTCTTAGATGTTTTAATTCTTAAGTGCGGGATTTTACCCCAGTCAGAGCTTAGAATAACATCGAGGACGATGTTCCTTTAAGTGTGGGATAGCAGTAGTTACACTACTATAAAATGGATAATGGTATATGCTTGATTCTAAACTCGTTGCTCTTTAGACCATCCTTCTCCAATAAGCAAACAAAATTTTTCAAAATTGATTTAAAAATATGTAGAAAATGAAAATTTTTAGACAAGGAATAACTTACTTTGGGGAAGAATGTTAAATAAAATACAAATTCCTTTGGAAAATTAGTTTAGTAATCCCATAAAGAGCATCGCATGACTAGGCACACAACAAACCAACTTTCGATTCGTGAGGTATCTTGAGCCATATAAAGCATTCATTTTTAATGCTTCACTTTTTCGATTCTTGAGTGTGCTGATGTTTGCATTTATAATCAGAACTTGCTCCTGTTATGCATTTCGAATCCGAATTGGTGAGTGAAAAGGAGATCGAATCACATCATTCTTAAACCCATCCGTACACCCAAAAATAAATACATTATCCCTACCCTCTCAAAAGCATCCCTAAAACTTCATAGAAAGCCCAAAGATGAAAGAAGAGAAGCTACAAGAATATGACGTCGGAAAAAAAAAAGAATTCGAAGAAAAGAAAGTCAATTAGAGAAAAAGACTCCTTCTGCAAACACCAAAAGAAAAGGGCGTCAATCCTCCCAAAAATTCCACTGAGAAACCAATGAAAAACCAACAAAACCCCCTCTCACATCACCAACACTTCACTTCGAAAAACCCTACATCACTTCCCTTAGAATGATTGTGGCTAGATCGACTTCACGCTCACCAAAAAGGGTAACGATTTGATTCTCGATCAAGCCTATGACGATAAATGATACATGACTGGAGTTCTGAGTGATTGATAATATTAGAATAGGAAACCCTAAACACTTTGAGTGATTTGAGTGACCACCTTGAGAGGATCGCCTAGTCATGTATCCAAGATCAAAGATCAAAAGCATGCTCCCAAAGATTACAACCTTGTTTTCAAAGAACAAATATTTCATTTTTTCCAAAACCCCCTTTAGTAAAAAGTTTCGCCTCAAAATAATTCATTATCTGCTTATCTTTAACCATGTTGAAATTCGAGTTTGCTCGAGGACAAGCAAAGTTCTAAGTGTGGGATACTTGATATCGCGTAAAAAGTCATGTTTTTACTACCGATATCTCTCTCATTATGGAACAATTCTTGGCATTTTAAACTCAAAAATAGTATAAATCAATGATATTATGCCAAGATGGTCAAAACAAGGTTACACGACAAAAATTAAGCAAAATTAATGAAAAACGAAGATTCCACGCACGTTTGAAGATTCAAGGCATCAAAACGAGATTTCAAGACAAAAGTGACTATCATCAATATCCATATCACCCAAGATGTTCATTTTCAAATTACGAATCCAACAGAAGAAGAATCAACAAAAACGGATAAAGAATGAAGATTCGACGCCCGCCGGAAGATCCAAATGATTCGTACGCAATATCTGGAGATAGGGAACATATTTTTGGGATATCTTTACATTAAAGTCTTCGTTTTTGAATTACGAATCCAACGCAATAAGAATCAACGCAAACGGACGCATAACGAAGAAGATACACACGAATTAAGCAACGCAGCGAAAGACGACGGACCGGGGCGGGTGGCAGCCAGCCACCGCCGGCCTGCTTGTGGGCGGCGCCGGCCTCCACCCCCCGTCTCTTTTGCACTTTTTATTCCTTGCTTGTAACCGGTGCACCACCTTTCGCTACTTTTCCGTACCCGGTGCACCACCTTTCGCTACTTTTTCGTACCTGGTGCACCACCTTTCGCTACTTTTTCTGATGTGAGCCTAGGGATGCTAATGTGAGCCACTTTTCACCTATAAATAGCAGCCCTTAGGCTTCATTTCAAGACACACCTTCCTAGCTTATTTTCTCTCACTCTAGAAATAAGCTCCTAGTTTCTCACTCTATATTTTTTCTCTAGATTAGTTTTAACTAGTATTTAAACTAGTTTAGAAGTTTAATTAGGAATAGAAAGAAAGTGCGGAACGCATTGTAATCTTCGGTGTACGCTCGGAATCGTGTCAATTAATTCAAGTCTATTCTCTCTCGCATTTAATCCTAGTTCTTTCTATCCTTATCTATCTTAATTAATTACGTTTATATTGATTATGCTAGAGTTAGTTATTGCCATGATTAGAGAGTAGTACGCTTGTTGTGTTTGCTTGCGATGTAGTTAATTAATTATGGGATGATTTATAATTAAATATTAAAGATCGGTAGTATCACTTTGATCGTCTTATTGCATGTTCTTGTTTGATTGTTGCCTTAGGATCATCATAGTGGTAAAATATAAACGGTCTTAATTATCGTAAAGTAACATGAGGGCCCCTATTCGACTGTTACTCGATATAGTACTGGAAACACTTCAAGGTGGAGTACAAATGTATGGAAGTCGAGGAACGACCGAAGGTAGTCATATTATGAAACGGTACAATATTACGAAGTAATATGATGGCCCCTATTCGACTGTTATTCGATATAGTACTGAAAACACTTCAAGGTGGAGTACAAATGTATGGAAGTCGAGTAACGACCGAAGGTAGTTATATTACGGACTAACATATAAAATGAGAAACCTAGTTTAATTAACCTTTCTAAATAGACTTTTAAACTTCAATTTAGACTATCGCCTTTCCACCAATAAACGTGATTACAACGCCTTTTTAACGACGTCCAATTAAAAGGTAGTCAGTCATCTGTGTCAATATAATTTGTCAAAGGTATGAAACTATGGAACTGCAAGGCTACATGGGGGATTATCATAGGACAAGACATGGCCAAGGTTTGAAGCGGCGGAACCACTTTAAGTGAGGAACGCTGTGGATAATTAGGGGATTTATTAGGTAGTCTTAAGCAAGGGCTGGTTTAAAGTCATTAATGAACTTTTTAAATATACGAATCTGTTAGGATGACGAGGAATCGTTATATGATTCAGTTATGTCTAGTACCTTAAGATTTTGTTCCCGTTCATATGAAAGTATTATTAAACCATAATTAAGATTTTGCTTATTATTCTAAATACTTTGTGATGTTACCATAACCTAGCGCCCGGTGTGACATGCTAATGGGATTTTAATTAGTAGGGAATCTAGTGTTTACATCATGAGTATTCAAGATTAATAATTAACAAATATATTTCAATACAGTTTCTCCAAACATCATCCCATAACTTAATTAACGAAATCTCAACAAACACTATCTTTATTTTATCTGCTTTATCTTTTATTTTTATTTCGCTTTTATTTATTTTCCTAAGTTAATTCAAAAACCAAAACTCTCCCACTATTTTATAAACCCTTCACTAGTTTGAAAGCCCTCATCTGCCATGCCTTAGTTTCAATTCAGTCGGTTTGAAGAACGACTCTAGGTCATACCTACCACTTGCTCACCCTTAGGATTAGCATTGTTAGGGAAAACTTAGGCCCCGCAATTAGAAATTTAAAACACCCATTGATGCCCGTCGCCAGTAGCCGGTGCAACGACAAGGGAAAAATCCTTACCGACCGCTGGTGACGTATCAAACACCAACGAAAGAACCAACATTAGGTGTCTTTATTTTGTCTTTGGGTCACGTGTTAATATTGCGCATACACCTGTACAATTCTTCATATGATTTCTTAGTATCCTCAAACATAACTTTAACGCGAGCTTTTCATTTCCTCTCCTTGTGAATTGACCATAAAAATCATCTAGTGAAAAGTGGATTTTTAGGCATTGTTAGCTTATTGAAGAATGTGAGTTATGCAAATTTAGAAAAGAGTATTAGTAACATATTAAAACTTTCTAGACCTACGTGTATATATAGAGAACTATGAATTACTCATTTCGACTACCCAAAGCAGAATAATAATTTCTTCTTCAAGAAAATGTTCATAAACTGGAATTACAACCTTCTTCACGGATGTTTGTATCTTTTCGGACCGGATTCAATATGAAAAAATGTGTGCTTGGGTGGGTTTGGAGATTGATTAGCATAATGAATTTAGAGGTAGGGCTGACACCCCCATATCGAACCTACCCTATTGCCATTCCTACGCAAATACATAAATAAAGTAGATATGTTCTTTAAAATAAACTTAATTACCCTTTCATCCATATGTCAATTTAAAATGTTGTCCTCCACACGCAAAGGATTCGGACTTTGAGCTTCCATGAATCATTTACAATGTCTAGGTCTCCAATGAAGTTATATGATTCATTTTCCATAAAGGAAATGGATTGAAGAAATGCTGATTTGTTGCCAAAGTGAGAACTATTTTAAAAATTGTGGTGTGTAAATTGAAGAAAGTTAAACCTATTTAAAGTGGTAACGTGACTACTCTTGATTAAGCAATGATTATATACATAATGGATGGACAGGAGAGAAAATGAAAAACGGATAGACCATTTTAGGTTGAGAGTAATAATGGAGAACATTAAGAGTGCGTTTGGTTGACGGATTTTTTTAATGGAATTGAAATTTGATAAAGGAATTGGAATTTCAAGGAGGGAATCTAGCAAAATTGAATTTGTAACGCATTTGATTGATACGAAGGAATTGGAATTCGAATTCCATGCTCTACATATAGACATAATAATTGGTTTGCAAATAGGAAATCGAATTAGAATGTAATTAACTGCTCACTTTTTTTTATTATTAATCGTTCAATGCAGTAAAATAATTAATTTCTACTTTAAACATAAATTAATATTAATATTAATATTAATATTAAATTTTATATTTTCACGTGAATGTTTATAATGTTTATATTTAATATTAATAATTAATAATTAATACTTAATACTGTAATCAATAATATATAAAGTAAACTAGCACCCACTGTTATCACACTAAACGTGGGCCTCTGCCCACTACCATCTTCAATCTCCGATTCCACGAAGATCACCCATTAGGTCATAACAAATCCATTAAAAGTTCTTTAATGAAATCAAGAAGGAAATGGAGAACATGAAAAACAGTGTAAGGAGTTTGATGTCATTCTAAACTTGCAGTGGCCGGAGATGGAGGGTTGGCCCGAATTGAACAGGTGGCCGGAGATGAACGGTTGGTCAAAGATGGCAATAAGGGAGCGGATATTGAAAACACATTGAATTAATTTGTGAACATTCCATCGGAATATGTAGCTTTTCTCTCAATTTAGCATGGAATGTAAATTCCTTTTATATATGAATATGAAGGAATTCAGAAAATTCCAATTCCTTCAAGTGACCCTACCAAACAAGATTAAGAATTTGAATCTAAATTTTAAATCAATCAGATTCCATGCAATTCCGTGAACCAAACGCACCCTAAGTGTAACAATGGAGAACTATTTGCATGCAAAGTGCATAGGAAATAACTAAAAAATGCACAAAACCATTTAGTGAATCTAGCAAAATGCTTAGGCCGGTTTTAGGTAGAGAATTTTGCAGAATATGTATTGTATGAAAAACTTATAATTATCACAAAGTTTGTTTATTCTTAGAGCACTCCCAACGGGGAGCTTCACTTCTCGTCGGTTTCAACCGACCAGAGCCGACACGGATGGCACAGCCCGTTGGTTTGGTTCCGTCAGTTGGGTCCGTCTCATTTCCGACGCTAATCAGTTTTTGTGTGTGGGGCCATCATAATATTTAAAGGTAAATTGGTAAATGTAAAACTGAAAAATTAAAGTGTCGGTCACATATGGTAGAGGCCCATCACTTTCAACCAATTTTGAAGAAAACCGATGTGTCATAGACGTGTCACCCTGATTTTAATCGGTTTCAATTTTGTGTTAGGAATTGTTTTAGCATCTCCACAGCATCAAAACAACTTCACTAAATTGGACCATGTATATCTGCGTAGTGATGTCATGAAGGGATGGCACCCGCGGGTCGTGGGTACGGATATGCCAAACCCATCACCCGTCCGCGATGAGTTTTTTTACCCGCAAACCCGCGAATACCCGTTAGCGGGTTTATTTTTACACCCATACCCATACCCGCGGATACCCGTGGGTCGCGAGTAACCCGCGGGTTTTAAATAATATAAACATTTTATTAAAATATCAAAAGATTTTATATAATTTTAATGTGTATACATATTTTATAACATGTTCAAATCAATGGATCGTAATTTTAAATGAATTAAATTGTTAAAATTTAAGACATGCAGACTAATAGTTATATAACTATCGATTTAATTGATACTTTTTCTTGATCATTTGATAAGTTTGATATTCGAAAAATGAAAAATATACTTTTTAGTCTTTATATGAATAATTTTATTATGTATTGTTCAAATTAACCATTATATATAGATATATATGCAATAAATTATACAAATCCACTTATAGGTATCTATAATGTGTTTTGTAGGTTCGCGGGTCGAGTTTACCCGCGGGTATAAGTCCATACCCATCACCTGCCCGCAACCCGCCAACGGATAGAAGTTCATACCCGTAACCCACCCATGAGTAAAAATTTCACGGTTTTACCCACCCATGATGGACGGGTACCGATCGCGCCCCAACGGTTGGTCTAGGAATCGCTTCCATGTCGTTGCGGACCTTCCAGTCGGAGGCGGGTGATCAGTGGGTTTTAAATTTATAATGCTGAGAAGCCTAAGTTTTATTACTACCTACTGCTCTTGTTAAGGGTAGCAGGCGGTAAGTCTGACTCAAGTGTCGTTCTTAAAATCGGAGCGAATCGAAATGAAGCAAATACTTTAAACAATAGAAGCTAATATGATGGGTTTAAAAGAGCAGGTAGAGTTTCTTTTTGGTATTTTCTAGATTAACTACGATACAGAAAAGTAAATACTAAACTACGGGTAGGGTAAGCAGATAGATAGAGATTGTGATTGCTGAAGTTTCAATATTCAGGTTTCGGGATGATGTTCATTATAAAAGATGATTGGAGACTTCCTTTTAATAAAATTAACAAAGGTTTGGTGTCAACACTAGCATCCTACGATTTAAGTGGAAAACCTAAGTCGCATGTCACTGAATACTAGGTTATCATGAGTCTGATTAGATCAGGCTCCTCAGTCCCCAAACACTGTTCGATGAGGACAAGTGACCCGTCTTGGAGTTAACTCCTGGGCGCATGAATAAGGCAACAGACCGATATTTAATTTCTGACCTTTCTTAACACCTAATTCTAATTGATTTTATTAAGGGCCGTACTATTGCTTGCTAATGTATGTTAAACTATCAGTTAAGTTGGATCAAGGGGTTTAAGCATCCTACACTACAGCTGAATGTTTGCTTTCTTTTCAAGATCCCTTAGATTTTAATCGAGGAGCACAAATACTTCTGTCAAGGTGTAGACCCTCCTTTGCGATCAAACATTCATCCCTAGGTTCGTTTCACGGTGTATACTACATTTTCAGCAGTTCCACAGCTTTTATATATACCTAGACCATGTTCAGGAAGGGTGAC
The DNA here is from genome assembly GCA_963422505.1 of Pseudognaphalium luteoalbum. NCBI lineage: Eukaryota > Viridiplantae > Streptophyta > Magnoliopsida > Asterales > Asteraceae > Pseudognaphalium > Pseudognaphalium luteoalbum. The sequence continues at coordinate 116,594,450 of OY730192.1, read as the reverse complement.
TTCCAGATATCCACGGTGTCATATACTTACAACCGGTCCGTAGCTTCCACGCATTTGTACTCTACCAGTGGTGTTTCCAGTGCTATCCTAAGTACTGGGCCATTTTACTGCATGTCCACAGCTTCATACAAAAACACAGATAACTATCTACCGATACTAGGGTTGATCAGATCCTAATACTAAAGTAATAGTCACGTGAAAGCTTGGAAAGGGTGGAATGGGTGGTTTAGATATACCGCTTGAAAAGTTTAACCCGATACATAACATAACAACTTCCAATCACATATTTAATTAAAGATTAATTTAACATCATCCCTACTCCTAAATATCTACATTTCAACAATCACAATATTACACTACTCAATAAATATGTCAATAAGTAAAGCACATACCATAATATTACGCATAGATAAATAAGACATAATAACAGTATGAGAGAATAGATATCACCGGATAATAGAGCAGCGTAACAAAAGAATAGAACTTACAATCCTTGAATAAAAGCTTGAACACCAATACTCCTTGATTACAAAAGCTACTCTCTACTCTAATCTACTAGCTACTCACTAACTACTCTCTAATCCTCTAGAGAGAGAGGTTAGAGAGAGAAACTAACAAAGAAATGAAAATACAAGAGAAAAGTGTTTGATTTGAATGGAATTGAATTGTTGTGAGTTGATTGGAAATGAGGATGTTTAAGCCTCTATTTATAGGCATCCAAGTCACAATTTACACTCAACACCCTCACATCCGTTTTAATACTGAAATACACCCCTGAGCTATGAAACTCGACACCAAAGAGGGCGTATTCGACACCAAATAGGGCGTATTCGGTAGCTAATAGGGCGTATTCAGTAGTAAACGGGGCGTATCCAGCATCACAGGGGGGTATATGTGACACCCGACGATTTAGGGTTACTGATTAACTTTCTAGAAACCCTAATTACGTGTATTTAGTTTAGTATTAGGCTAAATACTTGTAATTACTTCTAACTATTTGTATATTTTTATGTGAATATACACCCCCGTAATTGATTTATATTACGCTACGTAATTAGTTGTAATTACGCTTACGCAATTTGGTGAAATTGTGCAAAACAACCGGACGGAGTCCGACACTGTATAAAGTACGACGTTGGTGAAAACATTTCTATAAATAACTTAAATCTATTTTTAGAAGTTATTTATCATATATTATTATTTTAATATAATAATACCCGAAAAACCTAGACGTTTCGATTAAAACGTCTCAAACGCAACGAAAATGCGCAGAACGCGCCCGACAATCGAACGAAAGTCAAAATACATTTTTGAATCTAAAATATATTATTTAGTGTAAAAATATTAATTAATATATGTGTCTTTAAACGATAACGAAAAACGTCCAAATAAAACGTCACGCGATTTAGAATCCGTACAACGAACGCGCAAATCGAGATCACTAAATTAACGAATCATTTTTTTATAAATGTTTTTCAAGTATTTATAATGAATACTTCAAGTGAAAATATTGAAACTTAAATCGATACTTAAAAACGCGTATTAAACGTTTAACACCAAACCGAATGAGAAAACGAACACCACGCGAAGCACAAATCGGATAAAACCAGAAATGACCAAATTACCCTTGAGTGGGGCCCCCCTTAGCCGGCCCCCTCTCCCCCTCATGGCTGCCCATTCCACTTCCCCCTACTAGTCACACATGCAAAACTCAATGATTAAACTTTTTGCTACTTCCACTAGATTCTCATGCAACCATTTCATTTCACACTCCATCTCACTTTCACTCTATCATTTTCTCTCTACTCTCTCTCTCTCTCTAAATCTCCAGATTCTAACACCACCACAACCACCACCATAATCCACCATAGCACCACCACCCCAAAAGTAACTATTTTACAAGGAAAACAAGCTCAACAACAACTTCTCCTTCTCCTCATCTCATCTCCATCAAAATCTTTGTAAGGAAACCCTTTCTTACTCTCATATTGTATATTTACATGTTATTAAGCTCATCTAACAAGATTATGTCCAAAAATAAGCTTAAAATATATTTTTATAAATTTATACACAAAGATATATAATCTGTCCAGAAAATCATAGCACACTAAAAACGTCATATCTTGAGTTCTAGGAAGAGTTAGAAGATGCATTTTTTAAAAGAATTTGCGTATTGAAAAGATCTACAACTTTTGTGTTTTACACTTTTTGCAGAAACGTACACGTTTTTCTCTACTGGTCGATTTGTGAGTCTGGTCTGGGTGAATACAAAATCTAGGCTATGCATGGCCATTTATTTTGTTTCTCTATGATAATGGGACTTAAAACTCTTAGGAAACATATGTTAGACACTAAACACATAGAAGATCAGTTGGTAAAATTTGTGAGACTTGATTTGGACCAGAAATATGTAAGACACATGGTGAAACAAACCGACAAAAAGTCGAAAATGTGAAATCTTGAAGATTTGGGACTTTTATAAGAACCGACACTTTGGCGAATTTGGACATGAACCGACAATATATTGGGACTCTATAAACTGATATTTGGGTTGGGTGAAAGTTTCAGGTCAAACCGAGTAAGTTTGACCAAGTCAACAAAAGTGGCTCGATTTCGAAAAACTTACTATATTTGGAAAATGTTAACAAAAATGGGTTTGGGTGACTTAGTTAGTAACTTGGACCAAAAAATAATTTTGAAAGTTTCCCGAATGAAAAACCGACACTTAGAACACTTGGATTAAAAATTAAAAATCTGATCAGCCACAAGTGTCGCCCTACCAGCGACACTTACCCAAGTGACACCTAATCTAGCGTCACTTACCCTTAGTGCCGCCTGAACCAAGTGTCGCCTATAGCGTCACTACCCCAAGTGACGCTGCCAATTTAAAAATCACATTTAACGTCACTTGACCTAGTGCCGCTAACCAACCGAGTGTCGCCTATAGCGACACTTACTTGAGTGACGCCCCTAAGTGATGCACAGAGTGACGCCCCTAAGTGACGCCTATAACAGAAACTTCAAAACTAGTTTCACACTAAGTGTCGAACTTACACAACTTCAATACTTGTATGCAATACAACACATGAAACATATACTTGGAAAGTATACGATGAAACAACACATAATAATACTGATTTAAGATTTTTATTTCAATCTTTCACCAACGGGTCGTACACGTTTTTTATAAACAAACTTGAACTACAATTTGGACATACTAGTTGATGAACTAGCTTTAAGTGGACATAAAACCCCCACCTACCCGATTGGCTTAAGTGGACATTAACCCCCACTTATACAATCGCTATAGATGGTCTTTTGAGACATCTACTTATACAACCTCATACGTTTAGGACGTTAGGAGGTTGCACACGGGAACGAGAACACCCACTACTTGCTAATATTTGATATTACTTCCTACCTGCTCAACTCTGGTGAGTTTCATAGCCCCTTTTTACTGTTTTTCACTAGGGTGAGAATACATACAACTATTTTATAAACTGCTTTATGATCACAAGTACTGGAAACAACTTTTTGTACGGATTGCATGAGACCTGAATAATCCACTAAAGTCCTCTACTTATCATAGTCATTAAAATTTGTGCGTGAGTATTATTGGGTGGTACCATCAGGGTTTGACAAACCTCGTCCGGGCTAGTCGCGCTAGACAACCCACGGGCGCAGTATTACTTGTGATTTAGAAGTGTATCGTATTAGTACACTTACCGGAGGCAAACAACGTTAAGCTTGACTATGAGACTCATGCAAATGGTATACTTATATTGCTGTATGCAATACTTTTACTTGTCGTTGGATAACGATACTTTTACTTATCATTGACGAATGATGCAAAACTTGTGAAATCTTGTGGATCATTTTAGCAACTGATTACTTAACAAAGCTATGAACTCACCAACTTTATGTTGACCCTTTTAGTATGTATTTCTCAGGTAACCCGCCGCAATAGGAAGCTTATGGATAGCTTAGCTCGAGTCGCATCGTTTTCAAACATCAAGGAACTAGATTGCATTTACTATAATTTAGATTCATAGTTATGTAATTCTACTTTTGTCATGCGAACTCCTATAACTTTTGTAAGCATTTGAATTATTGCAATGTAACTATTTTTCAAACGTCTCATATAGAGGTCGTTTTCTTTAATTTTTGTGTTGTGATATTTGATTTGGTCGGCGCCCCCGTGACACCCTCCACTTCTGCTGCCACGTGTTTTGGGGGTGCGACAGTATACCACCTGTGACACCCGGTTAAAAAGGGCCAAAATTAGCGACCAATTTAAACTTAAAACCTTAGTACTTAGTACAAGATAATACGAAAGTATTGGATATTATATATGTATTTATATATATATAACACAACGATTATTTAATCATGTACAAACAAATATGAAAGAACGCATAATCTTAAATACGGATGTTGGTGAAAAATATTTTCGAATAAAGTATTATAGTCAAGAATAATAACTATTTACTCTGTTAGAAATCTAAATATATTTTGTACACTGAAAACTATCCGTCAAAATTAGTTGAAGCAAAGATATATTTTTATATCTCACTAAAAGTATTTTTATAAGATATTTCGATTAAAGATATAAACGATTATATTTTTAGAAATTTATCATTTGAAAACATTATACTACTTTTCGATCGGGTACAAGAACACGGGTATTTTGTACCGTAAGCGGGAGCCAACCAACTCCAATAATTAGAGTTGGCCGGCTACATCAAACACACGCACACAACTCAGTGTCTTTCTCTGCACTCTCTCGGTCTCTCTCTTTTCTCTTCCAAGAACAACAACAACATCAACAATCCACAACAACATCAGTGCAAATATCATCATCATCATCATATTCATCTTCTTCTTCCTGATCATCATCATCCGGTTCATCATCATCAACCTCACACGGCTCCACTTTTAATACGTAAGAAAACTTCACAACTTTCTTTAAATTCGAGTTTAATATACTTGTACAAACTTAGTGACTCACTGTTTTACTACGATACTGATACCTTGCTACTTTACAAACGAAGTGAGCCACTATTTTACTACGTTACTGATTTACTACTTTGCTACTGTACGAACTTACAAACTTGTTGTTCTACTACGATACTGAATTACTACTTACCGGTATATCAAATTGCATGAGTTTTCGTTTAATCCAATGAAGGCCTCTAAAATCATAGTAGTTAATTATGCGATAAGCGCGAGTTTTAGTATATGGATCCATATGGGACTGACAATCCCCACCTGGGGTGGTAGCGCCACCATGAACCGTTACTCGTATAAACAGGTGTTTTCTACTCGTTTCATATGAGTGATTTTGGGTTGCACTCACGAGGGGCAAAATTACGGTTAAGCTTCGATTATGATGGCTCATGGCAAGATACACCGACCTTACTTACCTAATTACCTTGGCGTAATTGATGCTTACTTACTAAATTACCGTTGTGTAATTGATACTTGCTTACTACCGTTGTGTAATTGATACTTACTACCGAATTACCGTTGTGTAATTGATACTTATTTACCGAATTACCGTTGTGTAATTGATACTTACTTACCGAATCACCGTTGTGTAATTGATATTACTTACTTAATTACCGTGGTGTAATTGTTTCTACTTATTGAACTATACTGGATTTTCTATTTCTATATACTACAAACCTGTGAGATTCACCAACCTTTTGGTTGACGCGTTTTATTAATGCATTCTCAGGTATGCGTCAATAGTAGGGATGCCCAGCAGGACTGCTTGATAGTTTGAGCCGCATGCATACATACTTGGAGATTTTATTGCATTACTTTTGTACTAACGGTTATGTTTTAAAATCTCTAGATACTATTAGTCGAACTCCAAGCTATGTTCACTTTTGAAACTTATGTAATGTACTGTACAGTAATGTATTTTCTAAAACGTCTCATTTAGAGTCGTTTGCTTAATCTTTGTGCTTGATATTTGATTAGTCACGCCCAAAAACAATCGCTTCCGCAAAGCATGAAATTGGGGGTGTGACAGATTGGTATCAGAGTCTAAGGTTATAGCGAACTAGGTTGCATTTAGTGGGCCTAGACTATGACCGTTAGGCAGTATTCCTTATTAGGTATAACTGGTTTAGGGATTTCGTCATACGAGTTTAATTTAACATAGCCTGATCAACTATGTACAATTAAATGAAGATGATGTAAGATCTGAAAGGGGTTATGTTGAACAAGAATGCACTAGTTGACTCTGACCACGAGAGAACCGAGACTTCTACTTGTTTTGTGCTAGACACAACTAGGTGGATAATATGTATATATGGTTTATGCATATATGGTTAGGCCTATTAATATCTTCAGATACTAGGTAACACACTTATGGTTTGGATACGCCTTAAAACTCGCCAATGGTAAGTTGATCGAGTCAGGAAAATAGTACCGGGATGTGCCCTGGCTTCGAGGGTCATCTCTTCGAAATAGACTTACCCAGGTAGAGTTAAAAACTTCGACACTTCATTCGGCATGAAATGGTTATCAGAGGACCCGTCATTCACTCACCCATCATGGTTAACATTCAGATCCAGTATTCCCCTAAGTACAAAAATCTTTTCCTGCCTTCCTATCACATTTCGCATAACCGCTGTTATCTGTTTGGATGTAATATCCCCAACACTTTTGTAAACCTTAATCTTCGTAATCATTTGAACTTGCAAGTTAAATGATTACAACCACTATTATTCTACACTATTGATTGTCACTTTTGTTGTGATATATTACTGTTATATATACAACTACGATGATCATATTCTTATACGAAACTCTGACATGTCCCTTATCTTCATTGAAGGAACATGCCTCCACGACGCCAAATGTACACCCAAGCTCAGGTTGATCAATTGGTTGCTGATGCACTAATTGCTGAGCGACGACGATCTGAAAGTGATGAAACACCACCAAGTACCACTGTGGTAAAACCTTGCACCTACAAAGACTTCCTTAGCTACAAGCCTCTGAACTTCAACGGCACTGAAGGTGCAATTAGGTTGTTGCGCTGGCTGGAAAAGACAGAGTCAGTCTTTCGCATCTGCAACTACTCTGAGGACTGTAAGGTCAAGTTCTCCACCTATACTTTTATGGATGATGCTCTGACATGGTGGAACACTTATGCTGACTCTGTGGGTCAAGATATTGCTTTGGAAACTCCTTGGGGTGAGCTGAAGAAAATGCTCAAGGATGAGTATTGTCCTAGGGATGAGATCCAACAACTCGAGGCTGAATTCTGGAATCTTACCACTCAAGGGAACGACATTGCTGGCTACACTTCTCGGTTCAATCAGTTAGCACACCTGTGCCCATCTATGGTTGATACGGAATCCAAGCGTATTGAGCGCTATCTTTGGGGACTTCCTCCACAAATCCAGGGAATGGTTACTTCATCAAATTCTCCTACATTTCATGGTACTGTGCGTATGGCACACAAACTGATGGCACAAATGGTTCGTCAAGGAACCGTTGCTGACAAAAACGCTGGTAACAGCTCTGGAGATAACAAAAGGAAAGTTGATGGAAACCTTGGAAACCAGAGCCAAGCCAACAAGAAGCCCGCAACTGCTAAGACTAGCACCCCTGAATCCGATGACAAGATAGGGTACAAAGGAAGCAAGCCCTATTGCTCTAAGTGCAGTCTCCATCATGATGGTTCGTGCCCTTGCACCAAATGCAAGTGGTTCGGGCATGTAGCCAAGGATTGCAAGACAGGCATGACTAGTACTAACATCACTGCACCCAAAACCTGCTATGAGTGCAATGGTACTGGCCACTTTAAGAGGGACTGCCCGAAGTTGAAGGGCAAGAACATCAACCCTGCTCGAGGAAGAGCCTATGTACTCAAAACTAGGGAGGATGACCAGGACCCGAGACTCATTGACTTACTCAACCCGGGTATGATCACTTATAGATAACCCGACTGCCTCTATACTATTTACTGTGGTAGATCTTACTTGCTGCTTGATATCTTTTGTGTTTTCCCTATATTCCAAGTGCACGATAGGGTTAGGGAAAAACCGACGACTTAGTTCCTATATGAGACGGGGTTTAGCTAACATATGTATAGGAATGACATATCCTACACTGTTTCATACCGGAAAACATAGCGGTTAACTATTATACGATGGGTAACATCCCACATAAAACTAATTTATGCTAAACCACTTAGTTTCTATAGGAGACTGATAGAGTCTGATTAATGCTACGATGCTACTGTCCTTTACAAACTGTATGAGCACAGTGTAACTTACTACCTTACTTTAGGCTACTAGTACAAAGTGTAGCTACACCTTAGTGACAGACTGACCGACTGAACTTGCTTCTACAGACGAAATGTTTAAATGTGTTGAAACACACTTCCTCTATTCCTTTAGTTGTCAGTAGGGCACTAATCTAACATGGGGAGGAAGGCAACACTAGATAGGTGATATACCACTCACAGTAAACTCACAGACTTTCTGAAATAATGCACAAACTATTACGCTGACACACAGACAATTACTACGCACAAATTTCGGGATGAAATTCTCCTAACAAGGGAGAATGTGACACCCGGTTAAAAAGGGCCAAAATTAGCGGCCAATTTAAACTTAAAACCTTAGTACTTAGTACAAGATAATACGAAAGTATTGGATATTATATATGTATTTATATATATATATATCACAACGATTATTTAATCACGTACAAACAAATATGAAAGAACGCATAATCTTAAATACGGATGTTGGTGAAAAACATTTTCGAATAAAGTATTATAGTCAAGAATAATAACTATTTACTCTGTTAGAAATCTAAATATATTTTGTACACTGAAAACTATCCGTCAAAATTAGTTGAAGCAAAGATATATTTTTATATCTCACTGAAAACTATCCGTCAAACTTAGTGACTCACTGTTTTACTACGATACTGATACCTTGCTACTTTACAAACGAAGTGAGCCACTATTTTACTACGTTACTGATTTACTACTTTGCTACTGTACGAACTTACAAACTTGTTGTTCTACTACGATACTGAATTACTACTTACCGGTATATCAAATTGCATGAGTTTTCGTTTAATCCAATGAAGGCCTCTGAAATCATAGTAGTTAATTATGCGATAAGCGCGAGTTTTAGTATATGGATCCATATGGGACTGACAATCCCCACCTGGGGTGGTAGCGCCACCACGAACCGTTACTCGTATAAACAGGTGTTTTCTACTCGTTTCATATGAGTGATTTTGGGTTGCACTCACGAGGGGCAAAATTACGGTTAAGCTTCGACTATGATGGCTCATGGCAAGATACACCGACCTTACTTACCTAATTACCTTGGCGTAATTGATGCTTACTTACTAAATTACCGTTGTGTAATTGATACTTGCTTACTAAATTACCGTTGTGTAATTGATACTTACTACCGAATTACCGTTGTGTAATTGATACTTACTTACCGAATTACCGTTGTGTAATTGATACTTACTTACCGAATCACCGTTGTGTAATTGATATTACTTACTTAATTACCGTGGTGTAATTGTTTCTACTTATTGAACTATACTGGATTTTCTATTTCTATATACTACAAACCTGTGAGATTCACCAACCTTTTGGTTGACGCGTTTTAGTAATGCATTCTCAGGTATGCGTCAACAGTAGGGATGCCCAGCAGGACTGCTTGATAGCTTGAGCCGCATGCATACATACTTGGAGATTTTATTGCATTACTTTTGTACTAACGGTTATGTTTTAAAATCTCTAGATACTATTAGTCGAACACCAAGCTATGTTCACTTTTGAAACTTATGTAATGTACTGTACAGTAATGTATTTTCTAAAACGTCTCATTTAGAGTCGTTTGCTTAATCTTTGTGCTTGATATTTGATTAGTCACGCCCAAAAACAATCGCTTCCGCAAAGCATGAAATTGGGGGTGTGACACCACCCCTTAGAGTGGGTATACCATCCCTAAAGGGGGGGTATACGGCCTTTAGGAGGGCGTATACGGCCTCTTTAGGTGGGTATACGACCCCTAGAGGAGTGGTGAGCCTTGGTCCGTGGTCTTGTGTGCTGGATCGTACTCGTTTGGCTCTAATTTCTTCGTTCTTGATCCGTTTCTGACGTTATTTATATCCACGCGTTCGTAATCTCCAGACCTACATTTTAAGATATTTATTAAGTCCCAGATCGGAGTTTTACGATAGAATCGCGTGTCGAACGAATTATGCCTTTTTAAGTGTGTTTTTCGTCCATTTACCGTTGTTTTTGAAATACTTATAAAGTTTTGACCTTTTTAACAAAATGTGGTAAATGTGGACTTTATTGGCATGATTTTGTTAATTAAGTGCTAAATATGAGGTAAAAGATGTGTGTAAAACATAACTTTTTACGTCAAATCAGGTACCCACGAATCAAATCAGGTACCCACGAATCGCGGATTTTTTCTCACCCGTTGCCATCTCAGACCGTATCTACCCCGGAAATAGATCGACCTTCAAAATTTCAGCAATTGGACCCGTATCCTGAAGCCTGATTGACAAAAAGTCAAAAATCTTTGCTTTAGTTCGACCCGAGTCGACTCAGTAAGTTAAAAGCTGTTGGGCCGCTTCGCAAAGTACATCAAGCACTTGTAATTAAATCGCAGGCCAGGATCTGTGTGTAAAATGGAAGATTTAGGGCGTCGGAGAAAGCGCGAGAAATCAGTCGGCCGGATCACAGTCTCCGTCATCTGTGTTTGCTTCGCTCACTTTGCCCTCTACCTAATCTCTTCCTTCTTCCCGTCCTCCAACATCATAACTCTCCTTTTTCTCTCAGGTCCCCCTTATTATATCTATACATTTCACATGTATATCCAAAACGGTTAATTTTATCTAATTTGTGTTTTTTTTTCAGTGATGGTATTGATAGGGATAGCGGTAATAGGAAGAAGATGCAAAAGTTTATTTGGCCTACGTGGCTCACCTCCTGCTTTCGTCTTTGCTAATTTGTTCTTCATTTGGTTTGTGTATCTACTTGTAATTCACCAAGGTAATCAGTTCTTGCTTTTTACTTGTTATTTATTATTAACATTCATGTTTGCCTTTGTTGCACCATATAATTGTATAGTTTCTGAATTATGTTATGCTGTGCTAGAATGTTGTGGTAGTAATCATAATGATGTTTGATTAATCTAATTTTAATCAACCACAATTTGAAATGAATTGTTCCGTAATTTACTAGCTCAATATATCACACTAAGAGTACGGAATACCCGCAATAGCGATCGAAAATGTACAATACAAAAGATGAAAAGAACACCAGAGAAATAACAAGGTTTGGCCAACTTTTGCCTACTTCCTCCAACGCACCACCAACTATATGTCTTATAAATGAGAGAATAGAGTAGACAGCACATGCTTTTCCTAGTAATTGTTTCTAGTATACATAAACCTCACGATGAAAACCTCTATCTATAGCCTCCGAATCACTTGCCATTTGCAAGCATCTACATAGGAGGCCTCCTCCTACCCCTTGCTAGTTGTATGAGTTAATAATACAACAGTAGACTACATTTGCTAAAATATTTGAAATTCTAACTTGTATGCTGTTTTTTTTGCTCTTTAGTGTTCAGAACTGGGGTTAATATTACTTGAAGTAACTTGTATGCTTCAACTTTAAATATCGCTGTATTTGTCATTCTAAGTATGAAGCTATTTGATGAATCTTACGTTTTAGCTCCTAAGAGTTTGCAAGCATTTACATATGTATAACTTGAATTTGTAATTGATCCGCTCTTATTCCTCTATGAAATGAAATTAAATATTAAACACATCATTGAAATTCTATTTTTCTGTTTTACAGCCGTTTCAGTTTTATTGGACATCATCTTCCATGCAGAGCTTATTATGCTCCAAATTGGCCTATATAGGTTTTTCTGTGTGCCAGAACTTGGTCAATAATTATTCTTAGAAGTCCAGATTTGCATTCATAATAATCCTAATGAGAGTGTTCTTGGTGGCAGGATCCTCTCCGGTGATCCTGGTTTTGTAGATTGTGAACCTCTCTCCAACACTGAAACTTATCTTGAGGTTACTATCATTCAAAATATGTTTCCATTAAAATTGTTGTACTTGTATCTTAATCTTGTGTACTCACGCAGGTATCCAAGCTCCCAACTTCTGACATTATGGAAGGAAACCCGTCTGCTGAGGTTGACCGTAACACGTAGTGCATGCATTCATATATCTTTTTTTCCCAAAATTACACACTTGATTTGTATGAAGTACTCAACTTCTGACATTGTGGAAGGATGCCCATTTGAAGTACTCAATACTTATGTTACAACAGAGTTCACTTTTACTTCAAAGGGTACGATACTGTAAGCATTGTGAAGCACATGTAAAGGGATTTGACCACCATTGTCCTGCTTTCGGTAATTGTATAGGTAAAACTTTAATAAATTATTTCAGTTGTTTTGTATTTAATGCTAGGGTCATCCTTAAATGATCAAAGTTACTGTTTGGACATTTAGTGCAGGGCAAAATAATCATCAACTTTTCATGATTTTGGTAGCTGGATTTATGATAGCTGAGGTTTGTTACATTATGGGTGCATCTAAGAGTAAGCGTCAGTGTATTCTTCTTAATATCCAATTTCTTTCATTAAAGTTGCCTTTCTCAAATGCTCGTCATTTTTCCTTTTAAGTTTCATTTGTAACAACATCTCGAGCATTAGATAGCAGTGGCAGGAAGGTATGCCAGTTTCTCTTAACCAACACGTTGAATCTTGTATGTTACAATTCATTATTGTGATGTTTTAGATCTTGTGTCAAGCAGGTTGGTTGGCCTGATAAATTAGCTAGGAGCACAATGGTATTTTCTCTTCTACAAGTTCTATGGCAGGTGCGCGTCATTACATTCTGTTCATTTGAATATATCATATTGATTTAGGAGCTTGTATTATTCTCATTATTTTTATTATTTTATTGACTTTTGACATAGTTTTGTTTGTAATTGTTAGGCGGCATTTCTGGCATGGCACATATATTGTGTGTGTTTCAATATCAAAACAGATGAGTGGGTTAGTTCTCTAATCTTTGTTGACGAATCTCTGTAAGGATTGCATATGTCAATATTAATTCACAAGGACACACAATAGAAAATTGGTGTAAATGGCCAAAAATGTACCCGGCTGCCACCTTTGTTTGTTGGTGGTGGTTTTATATTATTTTTACACAGAATAGATGTGGCAAGATGACACGTCATGTGGGCTGGGTAGCAAGGCTGGTTGGGTTGACCCGTAAGGATTCACTTGAGTAAATTATATCAATTGTAATCTGAATCATTGAATGAAGAGCTTTACTCGGCCAGTTTTGTTGCTCTTGATTTATGTCTTGTGTTTAAATTAATATGTTAATAACTTAAAACAATATGTATAGTTAGGATTAATGGGACCTAATTATATGTTTTGCAAGTATAAATATAAATTTTTTTTTGGGCGTTTCAAGTTGTATGCTTTTAAAATAGACTTTGGACAACTTTCTATGCATTTGACCCATATGAATCAATTGAGATAAAACACAACCCTATGGACCAATTGTTAAGTAAATGAGTTGAAATTTCCAACTATACACAGAAATCATAGTGCTGCATGTATTTGTGTTTTTTGCAGTTAAACTGGAAGAAATATCCGGAGTTTCAGCATATCGTATATCCTGAACCAGGTAAGTGTTGATCACGTTCCTCCATGTATCTCAAACAATGAAACTGAGAAATTTGGCACTTTGACTTTTGAGTTAAAGTTGCCAATGTTCAGCTTCAGTAGTGATATGAGTTCCTTCAGCTCTCGGGTAAATTGATGACTAATCTTCTTTTATAGGCGATTAATACACATAGAGTTTATTAATTCATTTAGGTATATATATGAAGAGCAATACATTTGTCAAAATCTAACTCGTCCTTTTGCCAAATCATGAAAAACTATTGTACTTAGTGTATTATACGAAACTGTATACTGAATAACATTGATCATCCAGGAGAGACATTTATCGCAACAAGGTTTATAAATCCCTATGACAAAGGAATTTGGCAGAATTTGAGGGAGTTCATTGATGCCAAAGCATAACAGTCTTGATGATATAATGAACACAAATGTCAATATCTTCTAGCTATGAAAGGCAACTGTTGTTGTAAATGAGTTTTTACCAAATGTCAATGTCTTCTAGCTTGTTAGTTTGGTAAAGGAATGTTATATATTAACTTAAGACGATTGTCAGTGTAATAGTTCATCACTGCCCAATGTTCTGATTTTAATTATTCTTCTTGTAATCATGTAATGACCGGGCTTACTGATATAGAGCATGAATTAACACACTGGTTTTTATTACTTGACAAACATGTTACATAGGTAGCATCGTTTCTTCAACAGGTTTGCATAGTGACACATGCATATAGTCTCGCACAATCTCTTATTATTCAAAGTTGGATCAAGATGAGTAGTTAGAAATGTTAATGGCCTTCACCTCCGGCTTCTTGACCTCTTTCTTAGGTACAGTCAAAGTCAGTACCCCGTTCTCCATCTTAGCTTTGACCTGGTCAACCTTGGCATTTTCTGGTAACCTGAACTGCCTAAGAAACTTGCCAGAGCTCCTCTCGACATGGTGCCACTTGTCATTCTTTTCCTCTTTTTCTTTACTCCTTTCTCCACTTATCTGCAAAATCCTGCCCTCTTGCAACTCCACTTTCACCTCTTCTTTCTTCAACCCTGGAAGATCAGCCTTGAATACATGAGCTTCTGGGGTCTCCTTCCAGTCAATCTGGCCATTCACGAATGCTGACGTTTCACGGGCCGCAACAGGAATATTGGAAATAGAGGTGTTAAAGAAGGGGTCCCATATGTCCAATGAGAAGGGATCATAGACATTGGTTCTGCGACCACCGAAGAAGCTTGGAATAATAGACATTTTCTTTGTTATAGACTGAAGCTTGACTTATGGGTTGCTTAAGGTGAATCAAATGTGTTGGTGGGAGTGTAGGATGATCATGTTATTTATAGGAGAGGTAAGATGGTTCTGGGGTCTGCAATAGCAGTAAGTGATTGCTAATTAGATGTCATTATACGATTCTGGCACTTTTTGTGGTCCCTTTTGCTGGAGATATATGCCTTTAGTCATCACTAGAATCCTCTCTTAACTTGTGTATTCATGTAGGATGTTCTAGCGTTGTTTAATTGGGTAAATATATTTTGTCGGTTATCTACCCTACTAGTTTGTTCCGAGACCGGCATTGAATCGTTTTTAATATCTGTGTATGCAACAATCACAATGTTTTGTGCTAATGTAGGCAATATGGTGATCGGTGACATGAAGGACCGGCAATGTTGCTTACATGTCATTTTCTTATGTGTCATTAAAATTTAAAAATTCTATCATATTAAGAAAATAAATAAAAACTCATCATCTTCTTCATCAAAACTCAGTTTTAAAGATCAAAATTCCACCAAATGTTTTTTATTTTTCCAGCAACAAATATCACCACCACATTAACTAGATTTCAACAAATCTCAAGGAAAACAAACTCTTTTTATGACCAAATCACCACCACATTATTTCATATTAACAGTTCTTTTTATTTTGACCACATTACAAAAGCCACCGGGCCTTTAACATAGTCTAAATCAAACAGTAAACCAACAAATATTGTCATCGTCATCGTCATCTTCAAAATCCACCAACATTGAATAAATACTAACTCACTAAAATTAAACATACCCAAAACCAACAAATTCCATGAACATATAGAGTAAAAGTGTAAAACCCATATACAACATACATTTACTTACACCTGCTTTATACATAAACATATATATACACATTTCGATTACATATAAATGTATAAAGAACATACTTGAAGTGGTCGGAGATGATGGTGGCGGCACTATCGAGAAGATCCGGTAAACTCAACCAGCAAATCTGGTGACCGAAGGTGGGCATCACTTTCACGATGGTGGCGATGGTGGTCGCATAATCTATTCTCTCTATTTACCAACGAGTTACCGCCGTGATACGATTCGTTCTAGAAATTCAATTGAAAATGAAGAACGATCACACACGAACAATTAGGAATCTCAATAACTGAATGAAACTCGAAATATATTCGTAATCAAATGATTGATAGGGTTTACAACTAAATGACTGAAAGAGGAAGAAAGACAATTACAAATCAAGCTAACTAATATGAGATGCCTAATATTGCTATATATTGACACAGCCAGACTTGTTCATGTTAGTCTTGTTAATGAGTCATGTGCAGGTCACGTGCTTTATTAATTCTGTATCATTCCATCCCCCTTAATCGATTATTGTCCTCAAGAATCCTCTCTAAGATTGAAATTTTTTCCTATGTCTTCATACAACTTGATAGTAGCATGCCGATTTGCTAACCCATGATCCTTGATTCCTAACTTGACCCATTTTGAACTTGATTGCAACTCTTGTACCATGCTTCATTTTAATTTTAAGTTCTTTGGTGTTCTCCCCTGCTGTAGCAATGAATTTATCATTATTTGCAACCATGGTTGTATCGACCTTAGAATTCAACACAATTTCAACACAAAACATCATCAGTTGTAGCAGCTTTTCTTTACTAATGATCTTTTGCTTAACTAAATATCCCTGCTGAATAATCTGCTCAATCTTGTAATCATGATCATATTCTAGCACACTCACTTGTGGAATCCATTTAATGCTGCATGTGGTCCCAACTAGTCTCATGTCAATTCTTGAAGAACTAATTTCAGCAGCAACATGTTTGGTATCAATAGGATCATGCTTAGTATCAGCATGTTTCACACCATTTGTTGAGTGTGAAGCTGCCATCTTCAAATCGTTTGTTAACATCTCAACATCATTATATTTAGAAACATATAGAATTTTCTCTCCATTCTCAGTTGACCAAATTAGCCAAGCCGGTTTCCATTTGAGCATCCTAGTAACTATCGAACTCGACTCAAAAAGAACACACAAACCATTTGATATTTTTCTGTTCAAGTCAGCTGCCGAATATAGATTTAGTCGGCCCACTTTATGTGATTGCACCCAACCTTTTTCATCATGCTTTATCATTCTATTCAGCCTATTAAAACTTTTTAATTCTCAGTCAATGTGTGACACCCGCCAAATTAGGGCTAGTTTTTAGTTCATAATCACTTAGTTTATACATGTAATTAGTACTATGTTAGGCTAATTGTATTTATCATTATGTATATTATTATATATACACATACACGGTTTGATTAAATCGTGTCACTTTAAATCGGCCGAATTTCCGATTCATTAATGTGGACGTTGGTGAACAAAATTATTAAATAATATGAAAATTATTTAATTACATTATTATTTACTAAATATTATGTCGATAATATTTAACAAGTATTTCGTATCGTATAAGACAAATCGTACTCGACGAAACCACACGAAACAAATCCGTCAAAGCAAAGTTGTAATTTTATAACTCGACGAAACCACGCGAAACGAATATGTGTAAACAAAATTATAATTTTAAAATATTAAAATTATTTTACGATCGTGGTACACGAACACGGACATTTTACACTACGAATTGGAGCCAAACTGTATCCACCGCAATTATTGGAGTCGGACAAGATCCACAATTTGTGGATCTTGCCCTGTGACCTTAAGCAGACCAACACATCCCTTGTGTCCATCTCATTTCCATCTTTCTCTATCTCTTTCTCTTCTCTCGGCCTCTCTCCAAAAGCAACAACAACAACAACAACAAATTCAACAACAACAACAATGCAAACATCACCACCATCATCATCTTCATCATTACCGCGTTTCATCATCATCATCATCATCATCATCATCATCCTCGATTCCCATTTTTCATCCGCAAGAACACTTCCAATTTTCTTTGATTTTTGGTGTTTAGAAATACTTATATCATCATATGTTGGTGTTCTATCAACTTAGTATATCTGAAAAACTTAAGCTATAACTTGTTTTCACTGAAATCGCACGAACAGACCGGAAAATAGACCTCACCCGAACGGGTGACTTACCTCACCCGAACGGGTATGACGGTCCACCCGAATGGGTATGAAAGCCCATCCGAACGGGTATACAAATTCACCCGCATCTGGGTTTAGGGTAGGTGCCCGATCAGGTATGAGTATCTACCTGATCGCGTATGAAGTGTTACCCGGACGGGTAAAATTACCCAATCGCGTAATTTAGAACAAAATCTTTACAAAACTTGCGACTTGATTTTTAAGCTGAAAATCATTGGATACCCGGTCGGGTGATTTAACTTACCCGAACGGGTATGGAAAGTTAGCCGATCGGGTAAGCTCCTGACCGCGTGTTAACATCAAACGGTCACAAATTTTATTAAGTGTCGGGACTAAGATTTTACCACCTGATTTTACTCTGAATTCGAATTTTACCACCTGATTTTACTCTGAATTTGAATATTACTTTGAGCTTGACTTGGACCCCGCTAGGGGTTGCCACCCCTTAGACCCCACTACCAGGGGCGCTGTCCCCGGACCCCTGTCATACAAGGGCTTCGTCTTTACCCTAGTATCTCAAATAACGGTTTCACAACTAGTCTTTCACACTAAATGCTAAACTTATGTGACATCAATATTTATACGATACAAATCAGAATCGTACTTTACCAGTGTAACGTAACAACTTTATAATAATAATACTTTG
Organism: Pseudognaphalium luteoalbum; assembly: GCA_963422505.1. Taxonomy (NCBI): domain Eukaryota; kingdom Viridiplantae; phylum Streptophyta; class Magnoliopsida; order Asterales; family Asteraceae; genus Pseudognaphalium; species Pseudognaphalium luteoalbum. Next base: position 116,575,701 of record OY730192.1, on the reverse strand, counting down.
AAATTATTATTATGTAAACTCACCAACGGGCTGTACATATTTTCAAAACACAAACAAACAAACACATTTGGACATAACTAGTTGAGTGAACAACTAGCATAGATGATATGTCGAGACATCTAATCATTATAACCTTGCGCATTTAGGACGCCCGTCAGGTTACAGTCGTTTGTATGACATCATTACCTTGTGCTCCATCATTAATTGCTCGATAGTAATTCATCAGACTCAGGTGAGTCTCATAGCCCCTCATTTAACCATTTTTAACCCAGGGGTGGGAATACATGCTTGTTTTGTTTTACATGTGAATGCAAGTATCAAAATATCGCTATATACATCAAGAGTTGTTTTCTCTAATCATTTTAAGTCCTCTAGCATAGTTTGGCAATACTTTTGTAGCGTGAATGTTAGTGTATGGTACTATATGGGATTGACAATCCTCGTCCGAGTTGGAAGCCCCAATTGATCAAATGGGCGCATTATCATTTGTTCATACGAGTGTAGATTAGGCACTCGCAGGGAGGCACCCTCGATCAGGCACTTGATTTTGATTCTGACACCTCAGTTAAGCTTAGACTAGGTGCTCATGACAGTGATATGCACTCATTCATTTATTTGATTGATTTCAAACATGATAAAATCTTGCGGTTCATATATTATGTTTATACATACAACCTTGTCAGCTCATCAGCTTTTAGCTGACCTTTTAGCATTTATTCTCAGGTTCTCATCAACAGTAGGTCTGCTCTATCAGGATATCTTAGCTCGAGTCGCATATAGACATAAGGAGATTTCCTTGCATTTCTACGATTTGTAAAATTAGATATGCCCTAGAATCTCTATCATTTGGCTTACGAGCTTTTGAAATTAGTATAATAATGTAATACTTTTGTATTATCAATGTAATTGTAAACGACGCATGTAGAGTCGTTCATTATATATCTAATGTGTTGTAATATTTAACAAGTATTAGTCGCGCCCCGACCCGATTCGCTTCCGCACAGTAAATTTGGGGGTGCCACACAATGTAATGCACTTTAGTTGATAGCCTATCGTAACTAAGATAATGTACATAAACATTCCCCATCCCATCAAATTTCTTGTGATCTTGCACTTTGAGTTTTGAGATTTCAGAAGCCCTTTCTTTGAACTCTGATTCATCACCATTAATAATGTTTGAGCTTATTTTAATTACCTTGGACCTTAATGGACCCAAATGATCATCCATTCCAAGTTCTAAATCACAACCCTCACATAGGTTCATAGACTTTTCTATTTCACTACTCTCATTCTTTCTAGCAACACTCTTTGATTCCGGTTTATCATTATCTGGTTCAATTTTTGCTTCTTCAACCACTACCAACTCCTTATGAAAAGTTCTATTTATTTTACTAAACTTGTGCCCATGAACAAATGTTTTATCAAAATCATGCATATCAAAATTTCTCTTAGATATTCCTTTATCGAGTTCTCGCAAATCACGGAAAGTGTCTTCAAATGGTTCTATATTTTGACTTTTACCACCCTCTTTCCTATCACAATGAACTACCACTTTACTGTTATTTCCCATACAACTCGTATCTTCAAACTTCTGAGAATTCAGCATACACGGGCTGATTTTCTTGAAAAGATTGTTAGTTGTTTCTTGCATTGTAGCTAAACAATAGGCATCATAAAGTTCAATGTGCTTGTAAATTTCAACCGTCTTCTTAATTTCCGTTGCAAACCTCTAATAAAGTAATCAACTCTTTGCAGTTCATTCAAGCCAATTATATTGCTAGTCAAAGAGTTAAATGTCTCATAATATTTCTGAATAGTGCTATGTTGTTTGAGATTTCTTATCTTTGACATTTCATTAAACACTATGCGTGCACTGATATTACACTCATCACTACGTCTATTTTCATCCAATTTTACCCCTATATTAACTTCCTGAATGTACTCACTAGCCAACAATGGCCTCAAACCACTTACCATATGCAAATTCCAATTTCTATTGCTTATACCATAACCAGAGAATGGATCGTTACCTTGGTTCACTTTGGTCAACTTTTGCATTTCTTCAATTGATGAGTACTGTAATGGCAATCCACTATTATTATCTCCCTTTCCTGATTTGAACAAACTGTTGATTTTGTTGATTGATTGCTGCAAATTCCTCAAAGTGATTTTGTTGATTATGTTTAAATCTTGACTATTAATCGGTTTATCGGTTGCGTACATGTTCACCACCGACTCAATTAAATGGTGAAAGTTGAAATTGAGTGTTGAAACTTCAAATTGATGATAAAATTGATACAGAATAATTGATCGATTGCCAAGAAGGTGGCTCTGATACCAATTGATAAGATTCGTTCTAGAAATTCAATTGAAAATGAAGAATGATTACACACGAACAATTAGGAATCTCAATAACTGAATGAAACTCGAAATATATTCGTAATCAAATGATTGATAGGGTTTACAACTAAATGACTGAAAGAGGAAGAAAGACAATTACAAATCAAGCTAACTAATATGAGATGCCTAATATTGCTATATATTGACATAGCCAGACTTCTTCATGTTAGTCTTGTTAATGAGTCATGTGTGGGTCACGTGCTTTATTAATTTCGTATCACGCCGCAACCCTCCTTCTCTTCTTCCGATCTGCAAGTCAATTTCACCAGAGTTTCGTATTTGAAGTTGTTGGCGTTTAGCCAAAAACGTACAACAACCGTTGCTGGCATTTTAGCCGGAGTTTCAATTTGTTTACACAAAACAGAAATTCATACGGAAAATGGTTGTCTTGAAACTGAATTTGATGGATGCCAATTTATGGCTGTGATTGCAATTTTGATGGGTGTTTATTTTATGGTAGTAACTGTTATTTTGATCTCGTTATGACTTAATTTGAAGCTGATTTCTTGTTCAGATTTAGTTAATTTTTGGGTTTGTTACTTGTTAGAGCATGCGGAGTGGCGAAAGCAAAGATTGCCGTTCACCACCTTGAACGCCAGAGCTTGCCGTTCACCACTCTCTACGGCGTTCAAGATCGACGTGCGGGGCAGTGAAGCAAGCTGTTTTTTTTCCAAGGGTTATATCGATTATAAAGAAACGAAAAATTCTCCTTAATTTTTTTTTAAAAATAGTAGCCGTTTAACGGCTAGTTTTTAAATGTTTATTTTTATTTTTTATGTTTTTTAATTCTTTTCTATTCTATAAATACCAAACCATTTCATACAAAATTTTCACACCATGCTTTCTTTCTTTCGATTTCTCAATCAAAATGAGTGATTCCTAATTTTACGATTCACCTTCAACCAACGAGGACGTTGAAGTTTTGACACTTCTTCGTCAATATCGTAACCAAGTTGTAGTACCTCGTGAAGAGTGTGAATCGTCCAATTGAGGTCGTTTTAGACGCCGGTATATTTACCTTGATCGGTTGACGGCGAATCAATCTTTAATGAACCACTACTTTGTCGACGACGCAAAGTAACCGTCAGAGTATTTCAAACGTTGTTTTCGTATGAGCATGCCGGTATATTTACCTTGATCGGTTGACGGCGAATCAATCTTTAATGAACCACTACTTTGTCGACGATGCAAAGTAACCGTCAGACGTTGTTTTCGTATGAGCAATTGCATGTTCCTTCATATTATTATGGACATGTTTGTGTGACAACAGTTCTAGCTTGTACTGGCATTTAGTTATGTAATCAAGTTTTGTTTGTTGACCTTACTTGTGATATGAAATATATATTAGATTGATAATAATATTTGTTAAACATATTATTGTGACTAATGAGTTAGACAAATATAGAATTAAGCTAATATGTGAAATGATATTATGTTTGTAGTTAATATTATTGTTATATACATATACGTATTCAATAATAACATGGAGTGCGAACTGAAACAATTTGTGCGAACTGAGTACATAGTCAGTTCGCAAGATGGCTAGCGAACTGAGTTAGTTCACAGGGCCTAGAAGGCTGCGATATGAGTCAGTTCACAGAGCCCGTGGCTTGCGAAGTGAACCGAATATATTAAGGTTTTCGGTTTAGAAAACCCTAACTAATTGAACGTCTGCGAATTAGGCTTCTGCAATTATACCTTACGAATTTCTAAGTGTATTAAGCTCCATTCTTGATCGGTTAACTCTTTTGACAATCAAGATTAAAAGCTTATAAAAAGTTATTGATCACGAATATATCGTGATACCAAAGTTATATCCGTATAACTAAGTATTGAGGGATTCCGAACCTTGATACATAAGATAAGCTCGTTATCGATCCATAGAACTAGGGACTTACAAATGGTATCAAAGCTTTCGGGCTTAATATGTTGTGGTTCGAGGTTATTGTGATTAAATAACGAACAATTTTGGGTTGTTTTACATAAGTTTTACGACCAATAATTGTTTCTGGACGTTTTTAGCTTGATTTACATTCGAAATCTTCGGGTTTAAACGTAAAAACGCTTAGAATTTACATTTTTAGGGTTAACAGCCGTATTTGCAAACTGAGATGTACATTGTGAGCCAAACTGAACTTTGCGAACTGAGATTTGCAAAGTGAGCTGAGCTTGCGAACTGAATTGAAGTTGCGAGCCGAACTGAACATTGCGAACTGAGATTTGCGAAGTGAGCCGAGCTTGCGAACTGAATTGGGTTTGCGAACTGAACAGCCTTTGCGAACTGAGTTGGACTTGCGAAGTGAGTTTTGCGAGGTGAACTGAGTTTTGCGAACTAAGCTGTTGTTTGTGAACTGAACCTTCTGAGTTCATAATTTTCGACTGATTTTTATGTTTTAAACAACTTTAAGATGTCTAATCTTAGCCGAATGATAGAGATGGACCATGAGGTGGGCAAGTCGAATGTTTCACCTAAGTTACTCACCATCGATGACTATTATGGGTGGAGAGACCGTTTTGAGTCCAACTGTCGTTTTTATTACTTAATGATATGGGAATGTATTACTCATGGATATTCTGCTCCAACATCCACGGTACAGAACAAACAAGTGGTCATTCCATATAACCGGATGAATGAAGAACAAAAGGAAGGATATAAGAATAAAAATCGAGCTCATTCTTGCATTAAAATGTGTCTCCCTAAGGAAGTCAATCATCTGTTTAAATCCTTTCACACTGCTAAAGAGCTATGGTTAGATCTAGAGAAGAGGTGCGATGGAAGTCCTCAGATGAAAGAAGGCAAAAGGGATCTTTTAAAGAAACAATTTGTCATTTATAAGGCTTTCAAAGGAGAGGAACTTGATGCTTATATCACCCGGTTTTATCATTTCTAAGTGAGATGGATAACCATAAGATTGCGGTAAATGATCGAGAGAAAATTAACAAGTTTCTTGAAGGTTTACCACAAAGATGGGAAATGCATGGAGTGATGATAAAAGATAATGAGGATCGCTATGCAAGTATGACTCTGGAAGATGCAATTAACAAACTCAGAGGTTATGCATTCACTAAGAAAACAAGGGATTCAGATAATGATCAGGTTTAAGATCCTAAGCTATGCTTTGGTAAGGTTAGTCCCTCTGATGCCTCTACAAGTTCTACTACTGCATTGTTAGTTGGTGATGTTATTGAAAACAATGCTGAACTTGTCTATGACGATTTGTGCTATATCGCTGCTGGAAGTGAGAAACCAAGAAAAACAACTAAGAAGTCCACTCAAGAGCATCATAAGATACTTATGAGTGTAAAATCTGCTGAACAACAATGGTTTGTTCTTGCTTCATTCGTTGCCTAATATGAAAACTATATCCAGGGTAAGATCAATGATCTAACAACTTTTGATGCTGATTATGATCAAATTGACGATGATGATTTAGAAGAAATGGATCTCTAGTGGCAACTTGCAATGGTGTCAAGGAGAGTCAAGAAATTCTGAATCGAACTGGTAGAAAGCTGGTTGGTAATAAAGTTAGGTTTGATAAGTCCAAAGTGAAATGTTTTAACTGTCAAGGTTATGGACATTTTGCTAGGGATTGTAAAAGACCAAAAGTTGACCAAAATAGTGGGAATAACCAAAGCTTGGGTAAGACTCTAGCTTCCAAGGCTTTGGTAGTTCAATAGTTGGATGGGTCATATGATTGGAGAGCTTTGTCTGAAGAAGCTCTAATGGCTGAGATTATAGATGAAGAAAAGACTGCTGAATCGACATCTTATATGCCTGAAGCTGAAGATTCCAAATTGAAAGTACCAGACATGCAAGAGAAGACTATTGGAGATAGTATGCTAGACATGGATTCAACTAAGCATTTGAGTCCAGAAGACTTTGTTGCTCAGATGGCTGAAATCAACACGGATAAAAAGAGGGTATGTCTTAATATTCTTACTCTTACTCTTGCTGATGTTTGCTATTTAGTTACTGATTTGCAGTCGGATAATGTTTTTTTTTAGAATCTAATTTGACAATGAAATCAGAAATTGATAGATTACATGGTGATGTTCATGTATTAAATGAGGACAAACAATCTCTAAAAGATAAAATTAAGTCTGATGCAACAGATAAGACCACTTTAAAAGATACAATAAATGCGCAAATTGTTAAAATAGATGGTCTATATCAGGTTATAGTAGACTTAAAGAAGGACTTAGCTAGTAGGGATAGTAAGTTGTCTGTTGTCGCACTCCCAAATTCGGGTTGCGGAAGCGAATCGGGTCGGGGCGCGAATAATCAATATACACAGCACAAAAGATATAATGAACGACCACTACATGCATCGTTTTACATTGATATTGATAAAACAAAAGTTTACATCAAAATATTGTTTACATTAGCCCGGTTTGAAATTGAGAGATTTAAGTACATAATTAACCTATACAAAATATAATAATGCAGCTAAATCTCTGATTGTTTGCATGCTGACTCGAGCTAATAGTTCTTGATTGAGCTGTCCAACCTACTGCTGGTCACCTGTGATACATGCTAAAATGGGTCAGCGAAACGCTGGTGAGCTCACAAGTTTGTATGTCAACGCATATTTGTATGAACCGCAAGATTTTATAATATAATTGAATTTAAAATGCAATTAAGCAAAATAAAAGTTATACAACCATGAGCACATAGTCTGAGCTTAACTTGAGTGTCAGGTCCAATTAAGGAAACCCAACTGAGTTGCCTCCTATGAGTGCCTAATCTACACCTGTCTTCCCAAATGCTAATACGTCCGTTTGACCAGTTAGTGCGTGCTAACCCGGACGAGGATTGTCAATCCTATATGATATCATATACTAACATTCATGCTACAGATGTATTACCAGACTATGCTATGGAGGGCTTTAGTGATTAGTTGAAAACAACTCATGTAGTATTTGATTGATTGGTACTTGCGTTCAACTTGTAAAATAAAACGAGCAATAATATCACACCCCTTAATGAAAAAAGTAAAATAGGGGCCATGAGACTCACCTGGGCCTCTGGTGTTTAACTTAATAAACTTGAATTGATTAGCGAAGAATTGATGTCCGAAGACTTGTAACCCGAGGGTGTCCAAGACACGCAATGGTTATAACATGAGTAGGCATCTCGAAAGACTGCCCTTGTAGTTGTCCGTCTAACTTAGAATGTCCAAATTACCGCGATTTGGTTGTTTGTTTAAGTGTTTGAAAATGTGTACGGCCCGTTGGTGATTGTTTCTAACGATAATCTCACATTATTATTTTGATGATTTTGAAGTGTTATACCTAAAACTAAGTTCCAATGTGTTTTAGAAGTTGTGTCGCATTCGTGTTTGATGTTATACAAGTTTAACACTTTGTGAAAGTTTAGATGTAACACCGTTACTCGTGAACCTAGGATAAGGTCAAAGCCCGTTAATGACGGGGGTCCGGGGCAGCGCCCCTGGTAGCGGGGTCCAAGGGGCGGCAGCCCCTGGCTGGGGTCGAGCTGACTTATAGCGTCACTAGAGGTCTCAACACTTAGTAAAATTTGAGTTCTGTTTCATGCGACACTTATAGCGTCACTAGAGGGCATTAGGCATCACTTGGGAAGTGACGCATGAAATGGCAGATTCTGAGTAAGGGCGTCACTAACGGAAGTGACGCATACTGAGGCGTCACTAAGGTAGCTTGGGCGGCACTTAAGAAGTGTCGCATAAGATGTGAAATTCTGAGTTTAGGGCGTCACTTAGGTAAGTGACGCATAAGGTGGAGACACTTCATCAGTGACGGGTGTAAGTGTCGGTTAGGCGTCACTTAAAGGAGTGACGCATACTTGGGCGTCACTAAAGCAGTGTCGGGTTATTAGTGACGGTAAGGGTCCTAGGCGTCACTAAGCAAGTGACGGTTGGAGTGTCGGGAAAAAGGGGTTTTATGCGGCACTTAGGCAAAATTAGGGTTTCATGCGACACTCAATGCGTCACTTAAGTGACGCACGAAGTGACGCTATACTGGTCGTCTTTGCGACACTTAGGTCTGTTTGACAGATTTTTGAGCCAAAACGAGTTTTTCGGCCATAGTTTGGTCCGATCCTTTTACCCAACCCATATATGGACATTTTAAGCTTATATAAACAACAAACATGTAAAAATGAGTGAAATCGAAGAGTTTCGGGTTTTTGTCGAAACTTACAAAGTGTCGAAATGAAATTCCGAAAAGATAGAGTTGTAGATCGTTGCGTGGTGGTTGTTTTTCTCCAAAGAGCTTCGAGATTTCAGCGGCGTTTGGTGGTGTAATTTGGTGTTTTAAGGTGATGGTGGTGATGGTTATCTTGAAAGAGAAAAGAGAGAGAAAGGGGAGAGTGTTGGTGGAAATGAAGAAGAAAATGAGGAGGGAGTGGGGTTTTGTTGAAAGCCTCATTTCCTCAGCTCCTGCAATCATGCTCCGTGCGGTGTTCGTTTTCTCAATTGTTTAAACGTTAAATTAATATTAATTACTTCTAAATATACGTTTTAAATTACCAAATAAATTCCCGATAATTTGGTTGAAGTATTTTATTAAAATACTTAATAATTGAATTATTAAATTTAACGTTTTTTGGTTTTGTTTTATCGTGCGATCTTACATTTTAATTATGTAAATTGTCATTTGTACGATACGAGTTTAACTTGAAATATTATAAAATGATATCTTTAGATGTAATAGCGTTATTAAATAATGTTATATTATTTAATAAAATTGTTCACCAACGTCCGTATTAATTGAATCAAATTGCTTTTGATTTGAAACTTATACGATTTAATCGAATCTAATACTTGTATATATTCAACAAGATATATTTATTGATACATTAATTAGCCTAACACAGAACTAATTACATGTATTACACTTGATTAGGCACTAATTACAAGTCCTAATTTGGCGGGTGTCACATCTGTATCTAAGTTACAGGTCTTAGAGCTTAATCGTAAGTTAGAAAGCTATGCTACTTCTTAGCTGAATTTAGACTCAATGATTAGCTCTACACGAAGGGTAACTGATCGTACTGGAATAGGTTATAATAATGTAGCCCCTACATTTAATGCTAATTACTCTAAGACAGTTGACTTAGATATGCCTAATGTCTCCAATGATTCCGAGGAAATATTAACTGATAAGTCAGAGGCTCCACAGACAGAGAAACCTGTTATTAAAGACTTGTCATCTGAAGACCATAATATATCAGATGATAAAGTGATTATTGAACGGATACTGATTAGACGCAAAAAGTCACGTTTTTGTGCACCTTTTCAAGCCCATTTTGGTTCAAATATTTTAATAAACATCAAATAATTAATGTTTTACGCTAAAAATGTAAAATGAGCCAAAACTTAGACTTCCTTTCGAAAAATCACTTAAAATGCTCAAATTACAAACAAATCAGAGCTAAAATGATCCACTTGCGATTCTGACGTATAATTAAGCTAAACTGGCCTAATTTGTGTCATATTGATCTTCAGGAAATACAAAACCGTGGGCGCAAGAATCGTTCAAATCTGACAAGTAACGAAGAAGTTAGAGCCAACTGAAGATCACAAGAACTACGACCAGTGCACAAGACTTACGATCCAACACACAAGAACAAGACCCAGGGTACACCACCCCCATAGGGGCCGTATACCACCCCTAGAGGGCTGTATACGCCCCCTTTAAGGCCGTTTACGCCCTCTAAAGGGTGGTATACCCCCCTTTTTGGGTGGTATACCCTCTCTTTGGTGTTGGATACGCCCTATTTGCTACCGAATACGCCCTATTTGGTGTCGAATACGCCCCTGTAGGTGTCTAATTTCATAGCTCGAGGGTGTATTTCAGTATAAAATTCGGGTGATGGGTGCTGTATGTAAATTTAGTTCTTGAAGCCTATAAATAGAGGCTTAACCTCCTCATTTCCATATCCCTCATCAAACACATTCCATTCTCATTTCTTTCTCTCTCACACACACTTTCTCTCTCTAGAATAATAGTAGTAGTTAGTTAGCTAGTAGGAGTAGAGTAGCAAGCTTACGAGCTGTGACACCCGGTCAAAAATGACCCAAAATTTGGTCAAAATTTAAACTTTTATTTCAAGTATTATATTCTCAAACTACTGAAGTGTACAAGTATTATATATATAAATATATATAATAATGTTAAACGATTATTTGATAATCGCAAATATACAAATCTGACAGAACGCAGAAACTTAAAATACGAACGTTGGTTAAAAACATTTTTAAATAATGTGTTATAGAAGAAAATAATAATTATTTACTTGGTTACAAATTTAAACACATTTTGTACACTGAAAACCATCCGTCAAACCAAAGAGAAACAAAGATATAATTTTATATCTCATTAAAAGTATTTTATGAAATACTTCGATTAAAAATCTATACGATTTCATATTTAAAATTTTTATCATTTGAAAACATTACACTACTTTACGATCGGGTATACGAACACGGATACCCTAAACCAATTATTGGAGTCGGTTATATCAACAAACTCCAATAATTCATTTACACACACACAGACATATCTATCTATCTCTTCTCCTCTGCTCTCTCTCATTCTCTTCCAAAAACAACAACATCAATAACATTAACAACAATATTCAACATCGATATCATCATCATAATCATCTTCTTCTTCATCTTGGATCCTCATCATCATCATCATCGTGAACATCATCACCATCACTCACGGCTCCAATTTTTACTCGTAAGAAATCTTTCACTTTTCTTTTAAATTTCGTGTTTAAATGACATATATCATCATGTATTAGTGTTCTATCAAGTAGATTATGTCCAAAAATCGAACCTATACTCGTTTTCCCAACTGATTTCGCGAACAGACCTGAAATTGGTCCCTGAGCAGAACGGCTGGAAATCATCAGCCGAACGGCTGGATTTCATCAGCCGAACGGCTAGGCTACCTTAGCCGAACGACTGGACTTCCATAGCCGAACGGCTAGGTCCTCCATAGCCGAACGGTTTGGGTAGCTTCTCGATGAAAAATTTATTATAACGGTTTGGGCTAAAAGTCACACGGTCACTCGAAAACGGCCCAATAATCTAGGTTATGTATCATAGCCTAGGCGGTTTTAGGCCTTTCGGGGTCATCTAGGGGTCGAAAATGGCATATTTCAGTTTTCGGACCCGTACCAAATTTTGTAACTTATGAAATAAAATGTAACGGATGTGACAAACTTGAGTAACAACTAAACTTATACGATACGACTTACACATGAAACACATATACTTTTATAAGTACAACAAATCATGTATAATAATAATCGTTTGAAATTATTATTACAAACCGTCACCAACGAGCCGTATACCTTTTCACAAACTCAAACATAAACACTTATTAAATACTTTGGGGCATAATTAAACCGAACAAACACTTATACAGATGGTTTAGTTAAACATCCACTTACTCGTTATAATCTCACATGTTTAGGCATTAGGAGATTACCATTGGAACAACTCACGTACTTTAAGATTGCTTGCTCTTCAGGTGAGTCTCACGACCCCTTTTTACTGCTTTTACTTTGGGGGAGATGCATTACTTGTTTTACTTGAACACATGAAACTACTATCTTTACTAAATTACTTTACAGAATTAATACATTACAGACTTAGTACTTTACAGACTTACTACCTTACGGACTTACTACTCTACAGACCTGATACTATAAAGACTTACAGTCTTACAGACTTATAGTCTTACTGACATACTATCTTACCGACTTACAGACTTACAGACTTACAGACTTTCCGATATACTTACTGGCTTGAGTTACGATTAATCCACTGAAGGAAATCATAGTGGTTAGTTATTCTATAAGCGCGATTTTTAGTATATGGATCCATATGGGACTGACAATCCCCGCCTGGGGTGGTAGCGCCACCACGAACCGTACTCGTATAAACAAGTGTTTTCTTACTCGTTTCATATGAGTGTTTTTGGATTAGCACTCACGGGGGCAAACTACAGACTTGTTAAGCTTCGAATATGATGCTCACAGCAATGTATATCGATCCCTATTGCATTCGTGCAATTATTTCTTACTGCCTTACCGACTTATTACCTACCTACAGTCATTAGTTACTACACGATTTCATTGGTGCAATCATTGATTACCGACTTGTTATATACACACAATCAATGTTTACTACCCTATTGCTTTCGTACAATTATTAAATACCGACTTATTACATGCGTACAATCACTTTTACTACACTATTTCAATTGTGCAACTACATTTATTACTTTACAGCTATTGTGAAACTGTGGTACTAATATTGTGTTCAAACTGATTTACTTACCACAAACTTGTGAGATTCACCAACCTTTTGGTTGACGCTTTTAGTAATGCATTCTCAGGTACGCAGCCACAGTAGGATGGCCCAGCAGGATCTACTTATATGCTAAGCTAGTACGAGTCGCATGCATACACCCTTATGAAGATTTTACTCGCATTATCTTTTGTACTGTGATTATGTATTTAAAATCTTCAGATTCATTTTGCGAACCCACTAATGATGTATACTTACGACTTAAAACCTTGTGCTACTTTTGTAATGTAATGTATTTTCAAAAACGTCTCATTTAGAGTCGTTTGCTTAATCTTTGTGCTTGATATTTGATTAGTCATGCCCAAAAACAATCGCTTCTGCAAAGCATGAAATTGGGGTGTGACACGAGCTTTGTATGGAGTCGCTCCGAGACTACGATTGCGTAGATTTGTTGTAACGCCTAACAGGTTCTATTATATTATCCTTTCTTGTTATTTTTAAATATGTTGTGCTATTGTCATGATTATTTAAGAATGCATGCTAGGATAAATGCTATGTTAGGCTAGACAAATCTGTGTTTGCTATGATAAAAGTTATGCTAGGGTAGTTATGCTTTAAACAATGCTGTTACTATGTTGGTATGAAATTAGGATATGTTTGAATTTATGAATTAGTTCTCTAATGTTTTATTTATCCAACTTATGCTGTGGTTTGAAACCTATTGATATAATCCGGACAATTGTAGAAATGGGTCCCTCAACTATTCTGTGTCTGAATGATTCGATGAACTCGGCATGGCCGCTATTTTCCAGATTGAAATAAATCATAGGAGACACGGAGCACATGATTAGAGTTAAATTAGAATTAATCCCATGTATCAGATGCTTTTGAGAGAACTTTCGGAGCATCCGTGACTTAAACATTTATCCAGAAACTCTGCCTGAAACAAACTGATATTTATCCATGTTACACTACTGCATGTTCTTGTTTGATTGTTGCTCTAGGGTTTACATGCTAGTATCTGTTTGTCTACTACGGTTGTTGGATTTATGATTAGGTTTTCAAACATAGAATAATTACATACAACAGTTTAACATGCTAGAAAAATTACAATGATCTGTATGAAATGATGTCGAACAATTTAACCGATCGTTAGACAGACTTTCCCAACTTATTCTGCGGGGTCACTCCTGTTCACTTTATTGTTTTTTCAACAATTCGTGCCATGATACGGACGTCTCAGACGACCGAGACTGGGGAATAGGATTTGAAGTTAGTTCTCGGTTAAAATGGTACTACATTTGGGAGAACTTCCGGTGTAGCTTACACTCCATATCTGTTATCCATGTGACATGTAATTTATTTGATTGTGGACAACTCTACGTTATATAAGTAATAGGATATAAGTTATGGCCCATTAGGACATATACAGTAATGATACAGGATCTATGGGCGAGGCATCGAAAATACCGTAAAACGGCTCAGTACTTGGTATAGCGCTGGAACCACCTCTGGTGAAGTACAAATGCGCGGAAGCCACGAAAAGGCCGTAGGTACAGTACTATGTTGAACATCGTTCAGAGACCCCAAATCAGCACTGCTAGGATTCATTATAATTAGAGCCTGAACCCTCATAACTACCCCTAAATAGCATATTTAATATCATAGCAAACACTCACGTAATCGATAGATCTCTCAGCGACTACACTCATTTACTTTTCTATTATTTTAGTTTAATGTAGAATCGAAAACAAAACCCCTCAAAAAGGTTTTAAATCTCAGCTAAATTACCAAAGATAATTAATCCTCCTAAGATCCCATGCCCGTCGTGGTTTAAGAACGACACATGAGTCATACCTACCGCTTATACAAGTAGTGGTGTAACTTAGGCTTACCAGCAAAATATAAATTTTTAAAACCCTCTGATCTGCAACCCGACTGGACAGTCAGCAATGACAAGGAAGCAATTCCTTGACCGACCGTTGGGAGGTGATCAGGTTTTTGGCGCCACTGCCGGGGACTACAACGACCGATTTTAGGAATTTAGTTATCTTAGTTATTTAGCGATCCTTTCGGAAGATCAATATCATTCGAAAGTTCCTTTTCTATCCTTATGTTAATTTTACTTTTTCCGTCTTTAGATTAGTTTAAACCCTTCCTTTCCAAAACCCTACTTTCTATCAACAAGCTATGTCGAACCGTATCACTCTCGCCTCGTCAATTAAGCCACTGCTAGAGGGACGAGGAGGACCGATCGTAGCACCAACCGACGAAACCCTTGAATATAAGCCTCACTACATTAAAATGCTAAAATATGAGTGTCAGTTTCATGGTCTTTCGATTGAAAATCCAACCGCCCATCTCAACAAATTCATCAATCTTTCTGACTCTTTCACACATATAGGAACCAATAGAGACCTTCTACGCCTCCATTTGTTTCCCTATTCTTTATGCTCTCGAGCTTTAACATGGTTTTATGAATTCAAACCCAATTCGATTCATACATGGGAGGAGATGGCTACTAAGTTTCTGGCTAAGTACTTCCCTCCTTCCCTGCAAACCAAGCTTAAAAACGATATCACTAACTTCCATCAAGAAGTTAATGAATCATTAAGCATTGCTTGGGAACGATACAAGAAGTTAATTGGAAGATGTCAGAACCATCAGTTGGATGAAACGAATCTGGTATGTACATTCTACAACAGCTTGAATCCTCTACACAAACAAACCCTCGACCTCTGACGAAGCTTGGAAATTGATCGAGACGATTGCAACACATCAGCATAACTTGGAGTCAGATGAATCAACTTCAGAAGGAAGGAGTACTTCTAACCAAACCTTAGACAAATTAAGATCTCAACTCGATTCTATCACTCAAATTGTCAAGGATTTGCAAGAATCTTCAAACCCTAAGCTATAGAAGATACCTCAAAAGTTCCTCTCAAACCGAAGGGCCAACGAAGAAATTCTTACCACCAGTGGAAACCCTAATCACTCTCTTCATTCAAAATCTTTCATTCAGCGGTTTACCACACAACCCACTTCTCAATCTTTAATATTCTATACTCCTTCCCCATTGACTTCTCGTCTAAACAACGAAAATTTCAGAAACTTCATTGTTGAACAAAATAATGTCAATAAAAAAATTGTTGATTTTCAAAACCAAATTGATTATTTGACTAGAATTTCAAACGATTTAATTAAAAACATGGAGGATAATGTTAAAAAGTTGTTTTTAAAAGTTAAGGAGAAGCAAAGGGAAGAAGCGATCTACAACTCTGTCTATCACTCATCCTATGAGAATGATGACATCCTTGTGGTCACTAGAGGAGGAAAAGAGACTAAGAACGAGAAATCCATAGATATTCCTACAACTGAACCTTCTACTTCTCTGCCTACTGATTCAGTTCAAGTTGACACCCCCGTCACTTCTTCTGAACCAGAACCTTCTAAAGCCCAGAAGATATTAGACCTACGCGTATACCTTTCCCTGGTAGGCTTAAGAAAGAGAAACAAGAAGCTCAATTTGGAAAATATCTAGAAATGTTCAAAAGCTTACACTTAAATGTTAGACTTTTAGATGCTTTAGTTGAAATGCCTAGTTGTGCCAAATTCTTTAAGGAACTCTTATCCAATAAAGAAAAACTTAGACAAATAGTTAACTTACCATTAGATGCAGAATGTTTATTAATTATGGAACAAGGACTACCCCCAAAGCTAGGAGACACTGGCCGTTTCACTATTCCTTGTTATCTTCAGGATGTTCAAATAAGTAACGCCTTAGCTGACTTAGGAGCTAGTGTAAACCTTATGCCTTACTCTCATTTTAGGAAATTAGGATTAAGTGAACTATTACCAACTCGAATGACCATCCAGTTAGCCGATAGATCAGTTAAACTCCCTCGAGGAATTGCTGAAGATATTATGGTCCGTGTTGATAAATTCATCTTTCCTTTTGATTTTGTTGTTATGGATATTGAAGAAGACGCCCATGTTCCACTCATCCTTGGCATACCTTTCCTAAACACTGCCAAGGCCGTCATTGACGTTAATGAAAAATCCTTAAAACTTTGAGTTGGAACCGAGGAAGTCACCTTCAATGTTGATAAATTAATGAAACATCCTATGGGAGAAGATCTTGGTCTTGTAGATTCTTTACAGGAAATAATTGAAGAACGTTTGGAGGAAATTCTCAAGGTAAGAAGCATCAACCCCAACACCATCATCACAACAAGGAAACTGTGTGAAGAAGGCACGGGATTATGCTCTGCGCTCTCAGAATCTTCCACCGCATCAAGAGAAGTTCTATGTCCTTTAAAGAATTCCAGCCCACAGTTCAAAACTATTATGACTGCTCCGCTTGGGCAAGGCACACCAGTCACTCTTCTAAGAAGGAACCCGACTCCTGAAGTACATGATTCATCTTTCTCAAGGGAAGAAGTTCAAGGGATGCTCAAGGAAATGGAATAAATGTTTTCACCACCTGAACCACAAAGATCAAATCCAGAAATTACCATAAGCACTTCTTCATCAACTCAATCTCAGAAGTTTGCACTCACTAAAGACAATGATATCATCATCGCTGGAGAAAATGCAACTTCCACATCATCAACTGTCAAATACGAGCTGAGGAAGGATGCATTCTCTGATAAAACAGAATGGGTTGAAATAGCTTCAGCCAACACATCAGATTCACCTCTTGAAGAGTCAGACTTCCAAACAGAGTTTGATGAACTCAAGAGAGATGAAATTGCAAGAATGAAGCCTTCCACTGAAGAACCGCTAGAATTGGAACTGAAGGAACTTCCCTCTCATCTAGAATATGCTTTTCTCGAAGGAACTTCACACTTACCAGTTATCATATCCAAAGATCTGAAGCCTGAGGAAAAAGCCAAGCTTATCCAAGTGCTTAAGTCACATAAAAAGGCAATTGCTTGGAAAATCTCTAACATACAAGGGATCAGTCCAAACTACTGCACACACAAGATTTTAATGGAAAACGACTTTAAGCCATCAGTTCAGAGATAAAGGAGAGTCAACCCGAAGATTCAAGACGTGGTCAAAAAGGAGGTTATCAAACTTCTTGATGCTGGCCTGATATACCCTATTTCCGATTCTCCATGGGTCAGCCCCGTGCAGGTTGTTCCGAAGAAAGGAGGTATGACGGTGATTACAAACGAACATAATGAACTTATCCCAACAAGGACCGTCACCGGTTGGAGGGTCTGCATTGACTATCGCAAACTGAACGAAGCCTCCCACAAAGATCATTTCCCTCTTCCGTTTATTGATCAGATGCTTGAGAGATTGTCAGGAAATGAGTTCTATTGTTTCCTCGATGGATTCTCTGGCTATTTTCAAATACCTCTCGATCCGAAGGACCAAGAAAGCCTTTTGGGCTATGCAATGCACCTGCAACTTTCCAGAGATGCATGGTGGCAATTTTCCATGACATGATTGAACAGTGTATGGAGGTATTCATGGACGATTTCTCGGTCTTTGGAGACTCCTTCACATCTTGTCTTTCCAACCTAGACAGGATGCTAGCTCCATGCGAAGAATCAAACCTCGTTCTGAATTGGGAAAAATGTTACTTCATGGTGAAGGAAGGAATAGTGTTAGGACATCGGATATCTAAAGCAGGAATTGAAGTCGATAAAGCTAAAGTTGATACTATCTCGAAACTTCCGGTACCTACTTCTGTGAAAGCCATCCGAAGTTTTCTAGGTCACGTCGGATTCTACCATCGCTTTATTAAGGATTCATCTAAGATTTCTCGACCTATGACTCATCTTCTCGAAAAAGATACTTCGTTTGACTTTACAGATGACTGTCTTAAAGCTTTTAACTACTTGAAGGAACAGCTCGTGCATGCACCGATCATGGTTGCTCCCGATTGGAGTTTGCCATTTGAAATCATGTGCGACGCCAGTGATTTCGCAGTTGGAGCTGTACTAGGACAAAGAAAAGAGAGACACTTTCAACCGATTTACTACGCCAGCAAAACTCTCACAGACGCTCAAGAAAACTATACAACCACTGAGAAGGAGCTGCTAGCGGTAGTATTTGCTTTTGATAAATTTCGTTCCTATCTTATTTTGTCCAAAACTATTGTTGTAACAACCGCCAAATTTATGACTTTGGATTAGGGCCTAAACTACTTGTAATTTCATGTATTTAGTTTTGTATTAATCGAAATATACGAGACTCTTGTGAAATTACCTACGCGCGTACGTGATTCGTTTAAATCATACACTTACCAAACGGACGAGGTCCTATAAAAATCTAGATCGGACGTTGGTGACAAAAACTTTTAAATAATTTGGAATTAACCGAACAAACCTTACTTGCTTTAATATATTTTGTAAATATACTACACGTATCTAGTATCGTTTAAAAACAAACCGAACGTGACGAGATCACGCAAAACGCGCCTAACAATGAAAAGTAATTAAAAATTTATATTTTTATAACTCATTATTAAGTATTATGATAAAATACTTCGGGAACACTTTAACAAATAGCACGAAACAACATTTAAACAATTACGGGATTTAACCGACAATGACCCACGATATGAAAACTCGGAAACACCAACCCGCGAGCCGAGACCCAAGTGGGTCGGCTCAGACCCGCGGACCCAACCCAAACCGACCCATGACCCATCCCTTTTTAAAACCCTTTTGCCCTCTTCTTTCTTCATTTCACACTAAACACACATACACACACTTTCTCTCCTTCTCACTCTCCATTTACAACCCCAAACCATCTCCAAACGTCATCCAAAACCCATCATCCTGCAGAGTTGATTCAAGAAGAAACGATCACCATCTTGAGCTCTCCATCTTCATCTCCTCCATTCGCGATTTCGTGGTAAGGAACTTCAAAACCCTTTTAAATTACTTAGGAAGTTTTCTTTTACATGCTAGAATGTTACTCAACAAAGATTTGCCCAAAAATCGACTTAAAAATGCGTTTTTATGAAAAAGTGTTCGAACAGCTCGTCCTACGAACCGAGATCCGTTCGTCCTGCGAGGCGAGCCCAATTGCGAACCGAAGATTGAACTCGTGAACCCAACGATGAACCGAGTCGACCTGCGAGTTGACTTACAAGTCGACCTGCGAGATGACTTGTGAGTCGACCTGCGAGACGACTTGCGAGTTGACTTGCGAGTCGACCTGCGAGTTGACTTGCGAGTCGACCTGCGAGTGGACTTGCGAGTCGACTTGCGAACCGAACCTTGTGTTGCGAACTGAGTTCAGTTCGCAGCCTACTGCCTTGCGAGCCGAACTCGGCTCGCACCGCGAACTTAATTCGCACCACTATTTCAGTCCATAACCCGACTTGACAAATTATCCGAATTTAAATTCTAGATACAATCTTTAATAAAACAACATACATAATAATACCACTCTCGTACTATTTTTACAACCGTCACCAACATGCCATACTTGTTTTCAAAATACAAACAGTTTACTAAACTAACACTTGGACACGTCCTAGTTGAGTGGACAGCTAGCATGGGTGATCTTTTAAGACACCAACTCGATTACTAGTATACTTACAACCTTGTGCGTTACGAACGCCAGAAGGTTGCAGGATTCCGAGAAACGATACCCATACTTACAACCGCTTTACCTGGTTGACTACGCATACACACTTACTGGACTCAGGTGAGTCTCATAGCCCCACTTTTACTGTTTTACTGTTTTACTTACGGGGTGAGATACATAGCTTATTTTTACGAACACGAGTACTGATTTACATGTTTACCAAACGGAATTGCATGAGTTTTCTCACCAATTATTTGGGGAAGCCTCCTCATCATATATCGTTAGTTATGTACTTAAGCGTGAACACTAGTTAATGGATCCATTAGGGAAATGACCCTCCCCTCCCGGGGTAGTAGCGATACCACGAACCGATCTGTATAAACGGGCGACTATTATTCGTTACTGATGCTTGCTCAATTTCCGAGCATGTCACGGGAGCAAATTTATTATTTACGGGTTAAGCTTCGATTATGAGCCTCATGGCAATGGTATAACTTACTTACTTTTTATTGCAAGTATTGCAAATAACTGATTTACGCCTGCGGGCCTTATTAATGAAATCTTGTGTTCAAACTCTTACTTTATTTACAAACCTGTGAGATTCACCAACATTCGTGTTGACCTTTTTAGCTTTGTATCTCAGGTACACATACGGAGTAGGACTCCCCCAGGACCTAGCTAGAATCGCATGATTTCGACCTTGCATTTAACGAAGATTTTTAGCATTATCTTTTGTATTTATTATGATTATGTAATAGAATCTCCTGTCTTTTCGCGGGCTCTAGGGAATTTCATTTTGTAACCGGAAACGCTATGTTTCAAACATTTTATGTATGGAAATGCGATTATTTTACAAACGTTGCATATAGATGTCGTTTGCTTAACTTTTGTGCTGTGATATTTAATTAGTAGCACCCCAAAGTCGGCTTCCGCTAAAATGTGATTTTGGGGGTGTTACAGATTGGTATCAGAGCCTAAGGTTATAGTGAACTAGGTTGCATTTAGTGGGCCTAGACTATGACCATTAGGCAGTATTTCCTCATTAGGTATGACTGGTTCGGGAATTGCATCATACGACGTTAATTTAACATAGCCTGATCAACTATGTACAATTAACGAAGGGTGATGTGAAACCTGAAAAGGGTTATATTGAACAGGAATACACTGATTGACTCTGACCGCGAGAGAAATAGAATCGATACTTGGTTGTGCTAGACACACTAGGCTATGTTATATACTATATATGTATAAGTAGGCCTCATTCTTTCTAACACTTTGTCTCAGAATGGCAAACACACCACAAAGTTCGTCACGCTCTTATCCGCATGGAACACGAAACCCAAGGATGGCTAGGAGGGACGCCCGTTCGCCTCGGACCAGCCCATATCCTGTTCACCCCACTCTACCGGACTTAGCCGCTAGGGTGTACCATCACGACCAACGACTCCATGAAATGGATATCGAACTCCAAGAAACTCGCGAGAACTGGAGACTCACAACAACGGAGCGAATCGAACAGGTCTCCGAAGATCACAATCACACTATTATCACCATGAACACTCTTCAGAATCAGGTGGGGGACACAGTCGAAACCATGGAGGTTGTCCACAACCAAGTGATTGGCAACCGAAACGAGATCTCTGTCCTTCAATCAAGACTCCATCAGTGCGAGACACGTCTAAGGGAAACTGAGGACGCCCTCCGAATGGCCAACAGACTCGCCGAATCTGTGGACTGCCTCAACGCACTGCTGCCACAGCTCAACCTACGTCGGAATTAGCTTAGGCTGCATCTGTATTCTATTATGCTTTCGTAGGACCTATGTAATTTGACTAGATGAAACGATTCCCGGCATCTTTTGTATTTACCATGTTGTGTAACCCTTTAGAACTCATGTCTTGTATCTAATCTAATTATCTAATGAAATATGGGAATATGGTTATCACGTCACTCTGTTCTCATATATGCGTGAGATGTATCATAAATTCGTACAAATCTCTTATTTTCCCTTTCTTGTTCTCCTTGTTCAGCATCATGCCTCCTCGACGCCAGGTCACCCTCAGCGAAACGGAAATAGCGGATCTAATTGCCCGCAGTGTGGCCCAAGCCTTGGCTACCCGGACACCTATTCCTAGTAGCGAAGATACAGCTACCAATGGGCCCCAACCCAAACCCTGCTCTTACAAAGACTTTCAGAACTACAAACCCCTGAGCTTTGCAGGTACCGAAGGAGCAATCGGTCTAGTACGCTGGATCGAGAAAATCAAATCAGTGTTCCTTATTTGCAGCTGCACAGAGGGAGACAAGGTCAAGTTCTCCGCCAGTACATTTTCTGACACCGCCCTTACCTGGTGGAACACCTATGCCCAGACTGTGGGTATTGCAAATGCTTACAAATTCTCATGGGATGATTTAAAGCTACTGTTGAGGGGCGAGTACTGCCCCCGAGATGAATTGAAGCAGCTGGAAGTAGAGTTCTGGAACCACAAAATGCAGGGTGATGACATCACGGGTTACACCAACCATTTTCACCAGCTGGCACTTCTGTGCCCATCCATGGTCGATCCCGAGTACAAGAGGATCGAGAAGTACATAGATGGACTCCCCGACAAACTTCAAGACCTGGTGACTTCATCCAAACCCGGTACTGTACAAAGCGCCATTCGTATGGCTCATGAACTAACGGCCAACTCTGTCCGCCGTGGCACAACCTCAACCCCAACAACGAACAACAAGCGTAAGTGGGAAGGAAGCCCCAATCCCTCCAACCAAACCTTCAACAAAAAGCCTGAATCTGTAAAGGCTTATTCCTCGGGATCTATTGAGAGGAAAGTGTACGTCGGGAACAAGCCTTATTGTTCCAAATGCACCCGCCATCATGACGGTTCCTGCCCTTGTACTAATTGCAAAAAGTTCGGGCACTTGGCCAAGGATTGCCGAACCAACATCCCTACCCCCAACCCTAACACGCCGAAGACTTGCTTTGGGTGCGGGAATCCAGGACATTTCAAGAGCGACTGCCCCAAGCTGAAAAACAACAACAACAAGAACAACAACAACAACGCTCGAGGAAGAGCGTTTGTGCTGAAATCAGGGGAAGCCCGTCAAGACCCCAATGTGGTCACGGGTACGTTCCTTCTCAACAACTTAACTGCTACTGTTCTATTTGATACTGGTGCTGATAAGAGTTTTATATCTGACAAATTCTATCCCCTACTTGACATTACACCCATAGCCTTAGATTCTAGATACACAGTAGAATTGGCAAACGGGAAACTTATTGAGGCCAACAGTGTGATACCAAATTGCACTTTAAATCTAGCTAACGAACTCTTCTCCATTGATCTAATACCCATCAAGATCGGCAGCTTTGACGTCATAGTAGGTATGGATTGGTTATCCAAGCACCGAGCCGAAATAGTTTGTTTCGAGAAAATCGTCCGAATCCCTCTCGTCGCCGGTGGAACCTTAGTCATACAAGGGGAGACCAGCGGGACGAGCTTAAACATCATTTCTAGCATGAAAACCCGAAAATACCTAAGAAAAGGATGCCAACCGATCCTAGCACATGTTGTGGAGAAAAAGTCAGAGGAGAAGCGACTGGAGGATGTGCCTATTGTTCGGGATTATCCAGAAGTATTTCCTGAAGACTTGCCTGGCCTTCCACCACTGAGACAAGTCGAATTTTCT
Organism: Pseudognaphalium luteoalbum; assembly: GCA_963422505.1. Classification (NCBI taxonomy): domain Eukaryota; kingdom Viridiplantae; phylum Streptophyta; class Magnoliopsida; order Asterales; family Asteraceae; genus Pseudognaphalium; species Pseudognaphalium luteoalbum. Next base: position 116,551,753 of record OY730192.1, on the reverse strand, counting down.
ATTGATCTTGTGCCCAGTGCAACACCGGTGGCACGAGCACCTTACCGACTGGCCCCATCTGAGCTTCAGGAGTTGTCTACTCAGTTACAGGAACTCCTGGATAAGGGATTCATTCGACCAAGTTCCTCACCTTGGGGAGCTCCGGTCTTATTCGTGAAGAAGAAAGATGGCTCGTTTCGCATGTGCATCGACTATCGTGAACTTAACAAGTTAACTTTCAAGAACCGTTACCCTCTCCCCCGCATTGATGACCTGTTTGATCAGCTTCAGGGGTCGAGCTTCTATTCTAAAATCGACCTCCGGTCAGGTTACCACCAACTTCGAGTTCGAGACTCCGACATCCCAAAAACAGCTTTCAGAACCCGCTATGGTCATTACGAATTTCAAGTCATGCCTTTTGGCTTAACCAACGCGCCAACTGTATTCATGGACCTTATGAACCGGGTGTGTAAACCATATCTAGATAAGTTTATCATTGTGTTCATTGATGACATCTTAATCTACTCGCGCAACGAAACCGAGCATGGCCAACACCTGAAAACCATCTTGGAATTACTCAGACACGAGGAGTTATACGCCAAGTTTTCCAAGTGTGAGTTCTTGATGCGAACAGTACAATTCCTAGGACATGTCGTTGACAGTCAAGGGATACGTGTTGATCCAGCTAAGATTGAGGCCATTAAGGGTTGGGAAGCGCCAACCACACCAACCGAGGTACGATAATTCTTAGGTCTCGCCGGGTACTATCGACGATTCATTGAGAATTTCTCCAAATTAGCCTTACCCTTAACCTCACTGACTCAGAAAGACAAGAAATTCGATTGGACCGACAAACAAGAGTCAGCCTTCCAATTGCTGAAACTCAAACTTTGCAGTGCGCCGATCTTGTCCCTACCTGAAGGCACCGATGACTTCGTGGTTTACTGCGACGCCTCACACCAAGGACTTGGGTGCGTGTTAATGCAACGGGAGAAAGTCATTGCCTATGCCTCACGACAACTGAAGGTTCATGAGAAGAACTATACGACACATGACCTGGAATTAGGTGCCGTGGTCTTCGCGTTAAAAATCTGGAGACATTACCTTTACGGCACGAAAAGTACCATCTTTACCGATCACAAACCCCTCCAACACATATTCGATCAAAAGGATCTAAACATGAGGCAACGTCGTTGGGTCGAGTTACTGAGTGACTACGACTGCGAAATCAAATACCATCCGGGCAAGGCGAACGTAGTTGCCGATGCCTTGAGCCGAAAAGAACGTGTGAGACCCCTTCGGGTCCGAGCCCTTAGTATTACCATCCACAGCGATCTCGTTACCCAGGTTCTTGCCGCTCAACTCGAAGCACTCAAACCTGAAAACGTCACCGATGAAGCCCTGCGAGGCATGGATAAACAATTTGAAACCAGACCTGATGGAGCTCGGTACTTCTCTAACCGAGTATGGGTACCCAAATTCGGAAACTTACGAGATTTGGTGATGACTGAAGCTCACAAATCTCGATATTCTATACACCCTGGTTCTGAAAAGATGTATCATGACATCAAAGGGTTGTATTGGTGGCCTAACATGAAAGCTGACATAGCCGTGTACGTCAGTAAATGCCTAACTTGTTCAAAGGTCAAGGCCGAACACCAAAGGCCTTCGGGATTGCTCCAACAACCTGAAATTCCTCAATGGAAGTGGGAACAACTTTCCATGGACTTTATTACCAAACTACCAAAAACTTCAAACGGTTGTGATACAGTTTGGGTAATTGTAGATCGTCTCACGAAATCTGCCAATTTCCTGGCCATCAAGGAAACTGACAAGATGGAGCGATTGGCTCGCATTTACATCAAAGAAGTTGTGTCACGACACGGCGTACCTATCTCGATCATCTCGGATAGGGACAGTCGTTTTACTTCTAACTTTTGGCAGTCACTACAAAAATCTCTCGGTACTCGTTTGGATATGAGTACGGCATATCATCCACAAACTGACGGCCAAAGCGAGCGAACTATTCAAACACTGGAGGACATGCTTCGCGCCTGCGTGGTTGACTTCGGTAAAAATTGGGAAGATCACTTGCCTTTGTGTGAATTCTCTTACAACAACAGTTATGATGCTAGCATCAAGACTGCACCCTTCGAGGCACTCTACGGACGTAAGTGCCGATCACCTATCTGCTGGACTGAGGTGGGGGATACCCAACTCACTGGTCCGAAAATCATTCACGAAACCACCGAGAAAATTGTTGGTATCCAAAACCGACTGAAGGCCGCCCGTGATCGTCAAAAGAGTTACGCCGACGTGAGACGCAAACACCTTGAGTTCCTGGTTGGGGATAAGGTACTCCTTAAGGTGGCACCATGGAAAGGTGTTATTCGATTTGGAAAACGAGGAAAACTGAACCCTAGGTACATTGGACCGTTTGAAATCCTCGAGAAGATTGGTCCAGTGGCGTATCGACTACAGCTACCTACCGAACTTAGTAGTGTACATCCTACCTTTCACATTTCTAACTTAAAGAAATGTCTGTCTGACGAGACACTGATTATACCACTCGACGAAATACAAATCGATGATAGACTTCACTTTGTCGAGGAACCCACGGAAATAATGGACCGTGAGGTCAAGCGTTTAGAACAGAGTCGTATTAGCATTGTCAAGGTCAGGTGGAATTCGAGACGTGGTCCTGAATTCACTTGGGAACGGGAAGACCAAATGCGACTGAAATATCCACACTTGTTCACAGACACTGCTCATGCGACTTGAGCTCAATTTCGGGACGAAATTCTCCTAACAAGGGGAGAATGTAACAACCGCCAAATTTATGACTTTGGATTAGGGCCTAAACTACTTGTAATTTCATGTATTTAGTTTTGTATTAATCGAAATATACGAGACTCTTGTGAAATTACCTACGCGCGTACATGATTCGTTTAAATCATACACTTACCAAACGGACGAGGTCCTATAAAAATCTAGATCGGACGTTGGTGACAAAAACTTTTAAATAATTTGGAATTAACCGAACAAACCTTACTTGCTTTAATATATTTTGTAAATATACTACACGTATCTAGTATCGTTTAAAAACAAACCGAACGTGACGAGATCACGCAAAACGCGCCTAACAATGAAAAGTAATTAAAAATTTATATTTTTATAACTCATTATTAAGTATTATGATAAAATACTTCGGGAACACTTTAACAAATAGCACGAAACAACATTTAAACAATTACGGGATTTAACCGACAATGACCCACGATATGAAAACTCGGAAACACCAACCCGCGAGCCGAGACCCAAGTGGGTCGGCTCAGACCCGCGGACCCAACCCAAACCGACCCATGACCCATCCCTTTTTAAAACCCTTTTGCCCTCTTCTTTCTTCATTTCACACCAACTCGATTACTAGTATACTTACAACCTTGTGCGTTACGAACGCCAGAAGGTTGCAGGATTCCGAGAAACGATACCCATACTTACAACCGCTTTACCTGGTTGACTACGCATACACACTTACTGGACTCAGGTGAGTCTCATAGCCCCACTTTTACTGTTTTACTGTTTTACTTACGGGGTGAGATACATAGCTTATTTTTACCAACACGAGTACTGATTTACATGTTTACCAAACGGAATTGCATGAGTTTTCTCACCAATTATTTGGGGAAGCCTCCTCATCATATATCGTTAGTTATGTACTTAAGCGTGAACACTAGTTAATGGATCCATTAGGGAAATGACCCTCCCCGCCCGGGGTAGTAGCGATACCACGAACCGATCTGTATAAACGGGCGACTATTATTCGTTACTGATGCTTGCTCAATTTCCGAGCATGTCACGGGAGCAAATTTATTATTTACGGGTTAAGCTTCGATTATGAGCCTCATGGCAATGGTATAACTTACTTACTTTTTATTGCAAGTATTGCAAATAACTGATTTACACCTGCGGGCCTTATTAATGAAATCTTGTGTTCAAACTCTTACTTTATTTACAAACCTGTGAGATTCACCAACATTCGTGTTGACCTTTTTAGCTTTGTATCTCAGGTACACATACGGAGTAGGACTCCCCCAGGACCTAGCTAGAGTCGCATGATTTCGACCTTGCATTTAACGGAGATTCTTAGCATTATCTTTTGTATTTATTATGATTATGTAATAGAATCTCCTGTCTTTTCGCGGGCTCTAGGGAATTTCGTTTTGTAACCGGAAACGCTATGTTTCAAACATTTTATGTATGGAAATGCGATTATTTTACAAACGTTGCATATAGATGTCGTTTGCTTAACTTTTGTGCTGTGATATTTAATTAGTAGCACCCCAAAGTCGGCTTCCGTTAAACTGTGATTTTGGGGGTGTTACAATTGTCTTTACAGATCATTCAGCTCTTAAGTATCTCTTCAAAAAGCAAGACGCTAAGCCAAGGCTGCTACGCTGGATTCTGCTTCTACAAGAATTCGACATAGAAATCAGAGATAAAAAGGTAGCAGAAAATGTTGCAGCAGATCACCTCAGTCGATTAGAAAATCCAGCATTGGAGAAACTTGAAGAAAGAGATATTCAAGACCAGTTTCCAGATGAACAACTCATGAACATCAGAAAGCACCCCCAGGGACCTCGATCATCATGCGATCCCTGGTATGCTGATATTGCCAACTTCCTGGAAGGAGGAATTGTCCAGAAAGGAATGTCAACTTCTCGAAGATGAAAGTTCTTCCGCGACTCAAAGAATTATTTTTGGGATGATCCTTTCCTCTTTAAGGTCTGTCCCGATCACATCATCAGAAGATGCGTCGACAGGAAAGAAGCCAAACATAACCTCTACCAGAGCCACCATGGACCAACTGGAGGCCACCATGGAGCTAATAAGATCGCACGGAAAGTATACGAAGCCGGCTTTTATTGGCCAACCATTTTTCAAGATTCTTACAACTTGGTGAGACGCTGCGATGCTTGCCAACGATTTGGTAACGTGTCCGCACACAAAGAAATGCCACTTACCAACATCCAAGCTTGTGAAGTCTTCGACATTTGGGGATTAGATTTTATGGGACCCTTCCCTAAATCTAACGGTAAAGAATACATTCTGGTTGCTGTTGATTACGTTTCTAGGTGGGCCGAAGCACAAGCTCTCCCAACAAACGATGCCAAGGTCGTCACTAAGTTTCTCAAAAAACTATTTTGTCGATTTGGAGCTCCACAAGCCATAATCAGTGATCGCGGCTGTTGCACCCGCAACCGTCGGTTCAGTGTCGTTGCGATTCCTGATGGTGATGCGGGCGCAAAAGGGGTTTTAATATTTATATTTAGCTGGGCTTAAATTATAACTACTACCTACTCTGGTTAGCAAGCGGTAAGTATGACCTAAGATCGTTCTATGAATCCAAATGTGTGGGCGATTAAAGCTGGGGCTTTCGGTAGGAGATATTTAGGATGAAACAAAGTAGGTAGGTTTGGGGGTTTTAAACTATAGACAGGTAATTAAAATGCAGAAAAGTAAATTGCAGGAATTTAAAGTGCAGGAAAACAAGTAAAGATAAATATGTGATTGTTGAGATTTCGATAATTAATGTTTAAGGATGATAGATTAAACAGGGACAATACTAAATGTAATGGTTTAAACTATCAGGTGTAAACTCTAGAACCCTACCAACTAAATTTCCCATTGGCATGTCACTAGGAACTAGGTTATCGTGATTCTGATCGGAGCAATACGCAAACTTCCAATACTTATCTAGTTGAAAGATAAACAACCTATTTAGGCTTGACGCCGAGGTGCATGAATCAGTAGCGTATCGTCTCATAGGTCCGACCTTTCTTAAGCCCTAAAATAGTTTAGTATTTTATTAGCATGCAGATTAATAACTTTGTATGTTTTAACCGCTGATTGTGTAAGACTTAGTGTTTTAAGGTAGTTAAGTCACTAGGGTGTTATCCTTATTCCTAAGTCTTGTTTTATTCATTAAGGCTGGGTTACTTCAACTTATGACTTGAGTCCTCCTTTTCAAACAGTTATACATCCCTAGATTATTCGCAGTTTATAAAAACGTGTTTCATATGCAGGCCATGCCTTTCAGTAATCGGACATTGTACTTTACATGGTAGTTCGACTGCTTCTTACATTAGACATGAGGTCAGGAGTAATTGACGGTAAATGTGACACTCTAAACTAACTAAATGTAAAGCGATGCAGAAATGTAAACCTAATATGTACAACGAGTGGGTTCACTGTGTCTTACTTGTTGCATGTCATGGGCACAAATAACTACTTACCATAATTAAGGTTGATCAAGCCCTAATTACTAGGTTGCAGTCACGTGGATAACCGGAAAGGGTACTCCATAAATTAAACTCAAGTTCATAAAGTCTTAACGATACAATGGTCATTAATTCCTATTTTATCTGAACGTGTTTTCGAACATCATTTTATTGTGCATTGACTTTCGTAGGATATACCAGTTAGTTGTGAAGTTGTATTATCCTTTCGGAATTCCAACTGTTAAACCAGAGCTGATCCCAGTGATGTAACTACCTTCGGTCGTTTATCGACTTCCATACATTTGTACTTCGTATAAAACATTTCCAGTACTATATCAGATAAACTGTCGAATAGGGGCCGTTACATCACTTTTACAATTGTCGTACACTTAATTGTATAATGTCATCCTTACTTATAATTATCTACATCATCAACAATCACAATAATAAACTACTCGCAATTCATGGCAATAGACAAATCACATACAAAACAATAATACATAATTAAAGTATGAAGCAAAGCAAGTATGATAAAGGTTTTGATATCACCCGGAAATAAATGCGCAACAGGGTATTATTATGATTGACAACTCGTTCACACGTACAAAGATGAATCTCCAAACTCCTAAAGTTCGCTCTAACCTCTATGTTAATCCGTAGATTAATTACAATAATCCTAGACTAAAATATAAGAAATTTTTAGAGTGAGAAAGTGAAAATGGAAGAATGAGAGTATAAGTATGAGTGTGAATATGAGAGTGTATATGAGTGTGTTGAAATGAGAGCTAGGGGCTGCTTTTTATAGAGGAAGTTTGGCTCAAGTTAGCATCCCAAAGCTCACGATAGCAAAAGGTGGAAAAGGTAGTGGCACCAGGTACGAAAAGGTGAAAAAGGTAGTGACACCAGGTACGAAAAGCATGTAAAGGTCTAGCACCGGGTACGAAAAAGGACAAAAAAGCGCAATCCGTGCAGGAGGGTGGTGGCCGGCGGCAGCCCACTGGCATCCGGCGGCGGCTGTGTGGCTGCCGGCGGCGGCTGGCACCACCCCGCACCAGTTCGTCGCCCGTTGCTTCGTTTCTTGATTCGTGCGTGTTTTCTTCGTTATGCATCCGTTTGCATTGATTCTTTTTGCGTAGGATTCGTAATTCAAAAACGAAGCTTTTGATGAAAAGAAATCCCAAAAATATGTCTATGAACTTTAGATGTGTCGTACGAATCGTTTGGATCTTCCGGAGTGCGTAGAATCTTCATTATTCGTCCGTTTTTGTTGATTCTTCTTCTGTTGGATTCGTAATTTGAAAACGAACATCTTGGGCCAGATAGATGTTGGTGATGGGATCTTTGGTCTTGAAATCTCGTTTTGATGTCTGGAATCTTAAAACGTGCGTGGAATCTTCGTTTTCTGTCCGTTTTGCTTGATTTTCATTGTGCAACCTTATTTTTACCATCTTGACATAATATTACAGATTTGTAATGTTTTTGAGTTAAAGTGCCAAGAATTGTTCCAGAATGAGAGAGATATCGATAGTAAAAACGTGACTTTTTATGCGATATCAGCGGCACACATTTTTGCAATATTCACCTAATGAAAACATTGCAACAGTACTATGTCACTCACCAAACTTCAACAACTTATCACCCACAAACCAATGGGCAAGATGAAGTGACAAATAGGGCTTTGAAACGAATCTTAGAACGAACGGTGCTCAATCATGGAGAAAAATGGTCTGATAAATTAGATGATGCGTTGTTGGCATTCAGAACAACATATAAAACACCATTAGGAACCACACCATATCGTCTGGTTTATGGTAAAGCATGTCATCTACCGATAGAGTTGGAATATAAAGCATACTGGGCGCTGAAGAAATGTAATTTGAACATTCCCACCATAAGATCCCATAGGAGAATGCAGCTTAATGAACTAGCTGAGTTAAGAGATAAGGCGTACGATAGCTCCCTGAAATGCAAGACTCAATCTAACAAATTTTAAACCAGGGGATAAAGTACTTCTCTTTAACTCATGCTTCAGGAAGTTCTCTGGAAAATTCAAAGTCAGGTGGAGCGGACCATTTATAGTCTCAAAGGTATTTTCTTTCGGAGCAGTTGAACTCGAAGCCCCGGAAGGTAACTTTAAAGTTAATGGTCATCACTTGAAACATTACAATGAGGACTTCCCCATTAATGAGGAAGTCTACATTTTCGAGCCACCTTGAATTATTCCCAGGTATCAAGAGTCAAGCTAGTGACTCTCTCTTAAACAAGCGCTCTTGGGAGGCACCCCAAGCTTATCTTAGAATAATTTTTTCTTTTCTTTTTGATTTCTTTTATCTTATCTAGTATTATCATTCCTAACTAAATAATGCAGGATAACTACTTATATGATAGCCTTTGAAATTTACAAATCTGAGATAAATTTTCATTATTGAATATGCAAATGCAGAAGTCCTGATGACACTTACAAATTAAAATCTTTTACAATCATCAGTCCTTTTCGCATTTGTATATTCTTATAAACTTGAATGTTACCTGTTTTATTTATGTTTTTCAGATGAATCCAGCAGAAACCAGTATGGAGAGTAAGAAGCGAAAGAAAACCCGCAGAGGCAAGAAAAAGAAGAAGACTGCTATTCAGGATGAGAGTATGATTGATGTGCTGACTACTCCAGGGGAGTTGAGCCCTACTGCACCACAGTCTGCCCCATCATCTGGGACGATCCTGACCTTGGATTATGGGATTACTACTGCAGACCCAACAGCTGCTTGGGCGCTCTTTCAGACATTGTCCATTCATCATGATTCAATGGCTGATATCCGTGAGGCAGTCGGTTTACCAAGACTTCAGGACATCCCTTACAGGCTAGGGTCTGGTCTAAGAGCTTCTCGTCCACCATGGTCATTCTTCCCTCCTGGACCTAGCACTACTGATGCTCCAGCACAGGATCCGGGTTCTTCGAGTTCACACGTTGATCCTGCTGAGATGCTCGTAGCTGCTAGCAGACTTGATATACAATCACCTTCTTCTGTCCTCCAGGATGCTGCCCTTTACAATGTTGCTGTTGCTGAGTTCGATCCTGATATGGATGATCTTCTAGATGATTAGTTTATCTTTACTTTATTATAGCTTATCTACTTTAATTATGTCTATCATACTACTATTCTGTGAGACATGGTGATTATGACTCTATTTATGGCTATTTGCAGAACTCAGTATTCGTAGGAATGGATGATCTTAAAAGAAGTCTGGTCCAACCAAACTCCAGCAAATCACTCGCACCACTCCTCCACGAATATGGTCCTACATCCGGTACCCAAAAATCGTAGGGAAGTACCTGTCTAATTCTTGTGATCTTTATTATGATAATCTATGCTCACGCCCACTTAAAACTCTAAGTGTGGGATTAACACCCCATAATTAGAAAACTTGAAATTTATAATTGACTTAATGCAAAACCCTAAGTGTGGGATTCCCCTTACTTAGTGTAGAAACATTGAGGACAATGTTTATTTTTAAGTGTGAGATAGCAGTATATTCTTCACTCACTTGTTTAGATCAAAATTTTTCGGAAAATAGTCCCCAGTGAATAAATAGACCCTTACTTGGTCCAAAAATTTTAAAAAATTTTGCTATAAAAACAGTCTTGCTTCAAGAGTAGTCGAACTACTCATTCAGCAGACTGACTTTTTCAAAGGTTTTTGAGTCAATAAGTTAAGAAAGAAGTACATATTTTTTTTACAAGTATTCAAAAGTCGGTAAAAAGAGATCGGAACATGTCAGACTCTAACTAATTCTAAAATGAAAGTCTAAGAGGGGCATCGCGTGACTGGGCACATACAACCTATATTTGCGGTGAGGTAACTTGAGCCTAATATAACCATTCATTTTTAATGCTTCACTTTCATTTGTTGTGTGTGACCGGTGCATGCATTCAGAATTAGAACTTTCTCCTTGTATGCATTTCGAGACCACATTGACAGGTGCCATACGTGGCATAGGTGCTATTAAATTTCCTAGACATTTACTTAGGATAAAACCCATTTTTGTCATATCTGTTCAAGCCTAACCCTGCCGATACTCACTTTTAGTATCGATGATTGATGCTGTGTAAACAAAGTTAAATTTTATAAATGGGAGTACCTGCTTACTATACACAACACAGACAAGAATACCTGGTCGTAATATAGTATAGCCTGATAAGTCCGAGTCGAACACGAGGAACGGATGTCAATATTAAAAAAATTGGAAATTGTTGTAAATAAAAACAGTAAATAATGGGGGCGTTTTAGTTCCGATCGAACAATTGGCAAACAATTATGAAAAATGGTTTATTAAATAAAACTTAATTGAATAAAATTAAGAAATGATAAAATAATTAATTAAATAAAATATTTAATTCAAATGATAAAAGAACTGTATTCACTTGGATTACTTTCCTTAGAATCCGGTTATTACTTTATTGAATTGCTAAAACAATGGATTTGATGGTGACATGACAAATAAGACAACTCCCTTTCCGAGGTAAGTTAATCTAATACAATTAAGAAAGACACAAAATTGTTTTCAACACGTTAACATTCAAGTAACATTCAAGTAACGTTGCCCACCAAATTGTATTATAAATTAAACCTACGCCGTTTATGTGATTTACTTTTGTGACTTGAATCAACAAAGTCTATAACCAATAATAGTTATCTTGTTCATTAATGATTAATACCGATTATTAACCCTAACCTGTCAAACTCAATATATTCAGCAATAATTGTTAACCAAAATCAACAATCATCAATAATCTATTGATCAAAAGGAATTCAATCTCAAATGACCCATAAACCACGCTAGGTAACCACTAATAATCAATCAACAATCAAGGATTAACAAGTAAACGCATAAACATTCATAAAATCCGATAGTTTTTACAATTCAATGATCAAACCATCATCTAAGTATCATCATCCAAGTAAATACATAAAAGACTTAGCCAATCATATTGTTACAGAAACTCAGATTCATAATCAATACCAAAATCATAATCAAATGAAAAAGGATTAAAGTATTCAAACCGAGAAACCGAAATAATGATTGAACAATCGAAAGAGGCTTTGATTCTCCTTGCTTCTACCTTCAAAATGCTCCTGGAATGAGGCTAGAATGAGTGCAAAACGGCTGGAGAGAAAATGAGAATTGATAACCCCCAAAATGAAAGCAAAATAAGCTATTTAGGATTTTTGTCGAATCAATCCATACGCCGTATGGATTTCCATATGCCGTATGGATTGCATAAGCCCATGGATCAGACCCGCGTAATCTGGCGGCCCGGCTCACGTCATCCATACGCCGTATGGATTTCCATACGCCGTATGGATGCAATTTTTCAACTTTTTAGTCACTTGACTTCAGTTCTTCAAGCTTCAATCATTTTAGCTTCTTTTCTTCAATACTAGCTCGTTTTCTGCTTCTTTTCCGATTCAAGCTCCAAATAAATCCTAAATGCAAATTTGAACAAAATGAGTACCAAATTCAAATAAAATGCATAAAAATTCTATTGAACAAGGGGGTAATTAGTACTATAATTTAGTACATTTTGGCGTTCATCAAACATCCCCCACTTGAATCCTACTTGCCCTCAAGTAGACTATCAATTAAAAACTTCAAAAACTTTCAATATGAACGGCAAATAAAAGTACAAAAGGACTTACATACCACCTAGCATTTCACAAACCAAATTCTTATCCTAAAGTTGCTTCTACTATACAGCTTAGTAATCTAGAAACTCTTCTAGGAAAACAAGTTCTCATATATTAATAGGTATAAAAGGTAACTCACAATGATTATCGAAATTGTTGTCCACCTAAACAATCTATAATTCAGAAATTGAGCTCAACTTATTATTATTCTAGCAATCTTTTTCCTTTGATTTTCAATAGCAAAATACCCTCATACAACTAACGTGCCATAATTCTCCACATAATGAATATCCAAATATATCAATCATTTTTCAAACTAAGACATTGGTGACAGGTCTGTACCTTAGTACAACATAGCGACATAACTTGGCTTTAGTTTTTCAGTTCATGAGTCCTTTGTAGTCTTTTCTTTTTATCTATATTTTTCTATATATATCATATATATCTGACGGAAACCAGGTCTGTACTTACGTACAACAGAGGAGACAACACCCAGTATATTCCCAAATGATGATAATCAGGATCCCAAAATTATGGATTAGAACACGCTATCATATAAGGATTAAGACTAAGGTCATACCTTGCTAAAAGATCCTCTTAGGATAAATCTTACTTTATACATAAAATTTCTTAAAAGCTCAATAACCTTCATATAGATTGCCTATCGATACATCATATGATTAATTATCTAATATTTAAAATTAAGTTCATTTCATCCTTTGAATTCCCAAAGTGTGTTACAAGATTTGCTAAACTTTACACATAAAACAATTTTAAAAGAAAAATTTTGGGCTTGAAAAATGACTAACATAGAATGCCCTTTAACTCAATATTTACCATTCATATCCTAAGGACAAACAAACTTCTTTTCACCCATCCCCCACTTTAAAATATGCAATATCCTCATTGCAAAGTAAACAATAACATAGGGACTAGAAAAGAAGTGAATAGAAACTCCCCTGAGCTATCTTCAATATATAAGCTAGACTGCAGCCTTTAAACAACCAACATCCTCTTCCATGAGCTTTATTAACACAAAATAAAACAAAATAAATAATTATAAAAAGCAACGGGTTGTCTCCCGAAAGCGCTTTTGTTTATAACGTCGGTAAGCTTGACACTTTGCTCCATGACTTAAGTGAAATTCATCTCCAAATCCCTTTTGGAGTCCCTTGCATCACCATAATACTTCTTCAAATAACTTCCATTCACCTTGAATGTCGTACCAGAATGACCTTTCAAATCAATAGCACCAAATGGATGAACCTTTTCAACTACGAAAGGTCCTGTCCAACGAGTCTTGATCTAAGAGCACTTTGTCACCTTGTTCAAATGAGTTACTTGATCTAAGACGTGCATCGTGCCATTTCTTGGTGCGTTCCTTATATAGTCGAGCATTATCATATGCATTTGTCCTTAACTTTTCTAGTTCCTGCAACTGAGCCAGTCGCTCTTTCCCAGCTGCATCATCATCGAGATTGCATTGCTTCAATGCCCAATATGCTTTGTGTTCCAACTCAAACGGTAGGTGACAGGCTTTCCCATAAATGAGTCGGTACGGCGTGGTTCCAATGGACATTTTGAAAGCAGTCCTTGCGGCCCATAATGCATCATCCAGTTTATTCGACCAATCCTTCGGATTTCCATCAATTGAACGTTCTAAAATACGCTTCAAACCGCGATTAGTTACTTCTACTTGTCCACTAGTCTGTGGGTGATAAGCAGTGGAGAACTTGTGATTGACTCCATATCTCTTCAAAACTTTCTCCAATTGCGCATTTGCAAAATGCGTTCCACGATCACTAATCAACGCTTTAGGAGTTCCAAATCGTGAAAACAGCTGCTTGAGGAACTTAATCACCACTCGTGCATCATTAGTCGGTAATGCTTTTGCTTCAGCCCACTTTGAAACATAATCGACAGCCACAACTATATACTTATTTCCGTTGCTCGGTGGAAATGGTCCCATAAAGTCGATTCCCCAGACATCGAAAATTTCACTAACCATAATAGGATTTTGTGGCATCTCATCTCTTTGAGAGATTCTTCCCGTTCGTTGGCAAGCATCGCATTCCTTCACAAACTCATATGCATCATGTAGACAGTTGTGGCACTGACACCTTCCTAGCTGTGTATGATGGCCCATGATGTCCTCCCGTAGGACCATTGTGGCACTGACTTAGAATCTTTATGCATTCTTCTCCATGAACACACCTCCTCACCATACCATCAACGCATTCCCTAAACAAAAACGGATCTTCCCAAAAGTAATGTCGCAAAGCTGAGAAAAATATTTTCCTTTCGTTGTACTTCATTTCGGTGGGAAGAGTTTTTGTAACTAGAAAATTTGCGTAATCAGCAAACCATGGCAGTCCATTCATAATAACCTTCAGTAGACTCTCATCAGGGAATGTATCCTTAATCTCCACTTCATCCAACTTATCTAACTCAGGATTTTCCAACCTTGAAAGGTGATCAGCGGCTAAATTCTCAGCTCCCTTCTTATCATGAATCTCGATATTGAATTCTTGTAGTAGCAGAATCCATCGTAGTAATCTTGGCTTCGCATCTTGTTTGCTAAATAAGTACCTCAACGCCGAATGATCGGTAAACACTACAGTCTTTGATAGAATCAAATAAGACCGAAACTTATCAAAAGCAAACACAACTGCAAGCAGTTCCTTTTCGGTTGTAGTGTAATTCTCTTGCGCGTTTGTTAAGGTTTTACTAGCATAATAAATAGGTTGAAACTTCTTTTCAATCCTTTGCCCTAACACTGCTCCTACAGCATAATCACTAGCATCGCACATTTAGTTCAAATGGGACATTCCTTGGAAAACTCAAACATAGCATCTTTTTCCAACAGTTTGTTCATTGGACGAGCTATCTTGGAAAAATCCTTAATGAATGTCTGTAGAACTCCGCATGTCCTAAGAAACTTCGTATTCCCTTTACATTTGTTGGGGGTGGCAGCTTTGCTATTGCCTCAATTTTGGCTTGGTCTACTTCAATCCCAACACTTGAAATCTTGTGTCCTAAAATGATTCCTTCACGTACCATAAAATGGCACTTCTCCCAGTTTAGAACAAGATTCGAACTCTCGCACCTTTGCAACATCTTTTTTAGATTTGCTAAACACTTGTCAAAAGAATCTCCAAAAGCGGAGAAATCATCCATGAATATCTCCATGCTATCCTCCACCATGTCATCAAAAATCGCCATCATGCACCGCTAAAATGTTACGGGCGCATTGCACAAACCGAAAGGCATTCTCCGATAAGCAAAAGTCCCGAATGGGCATGTGAACGTGGTCTTATCTTGATCATGTGCATCTATCGGAATTTGGAAGTAACCAGAAAATCCATCCAAAAAGCACTAGTATTCTTTTCCGGCTAAACGCTCGAGCATTTGATCGATGAACGGCAAAGGAAAGTGATCCTTGCGCGTAGCATCATTCAACTTCCTATAATCGATACAGACTCTCCATCCGGTGACAGTTCTCGTGGGGATAAATTCAGTTTTCTCGTTAGCTACCACGATCATTCCCCTTTCTTTGGCACAAAATGTATGGGGCTTATCCAGCGGCTATCGGAAATTGGGTAAATTAACCCAGCATCAAGTAACCTAATGATCTCCTTCCTTACCACATCAGTCACTTTAGGATTTAAGCGCCTCAATGGTTGCACCACAGGTTTGAAATCAGATTCCATGAGAATCTTGTGCGTGCAGTAGGAGGGGCTTATTCCCTTGATATCGCTAATCGTCCAAGCGATAGCATGCTTGTGCTCCTTAAGAACCTTCAATAAACTTTCTTTCTCGTTGGCTGACAGCCGAGATGAAATAATTACTGGTAGGTCCGACTTTCCTTGCAAGTATGCATATTCCAAATGGTTCGGCAAATCTTTCAATTCTAACTTCGGTGGTTCTTCAAATGAAGATTTGATCATCGACACCTCTTCCCACAAACAAGGAATACCATACATAGCAATTCGTGTCTCTGTGATGATTGACACTCCATTCTCCAAAATGGACCTTTTACTCTCCTTCAGTTTGCCTCCCTTAGTCTCTAATTCATCTTCGCATGTAGTCTCACTCTCTTCCTCGAGCAACTTATCCAGTTCTTCAATCTCTCGAATAGCTTCAAGACTTCATGTCCAACCTTCCAGAATCATTGGATCAATATCTTCATCTTCCATGAGACCTTGTAGAAATTCCTCATCATCTGTCATTTCTTTGGCACTCACGAAGTAACAGGTATTATCTACTGATGCCGGGTATTGCATTGATTTGTTAATATCAAACACCACTTCTTCATCGCCTACCCTTAATGTGATCCTTCGGTCAAAAACATCAATCAATGCCCTTGCAGTGGCTAGAAAAGGTCTTCCCAAAATGATAGGTACTTTTGAATCTTCTACCATGTCAAGAATCACAAAATCGCACGGGAAGACAAACTTATCTACCTTAACCAAAACATTCTCGACCACACCCTTAGAATATTGAATTGAATGATCTGCTAAGTCAATGCACATTCTGATTGGTTTAGGTTCTCCTAACTTGAGTCTAGCATACATAGTATAAGACATTATTGATATGCTTGCTCCCAAATCAGCCAGTGCATTAGTGATGTCTAAACTTCCAATAAGACAAGGAAGGGTAATACTTCCAGGGTCTTTCATCTTTGGTGGTAGTTTATTCTGCATCACCGCTGAGCATCTCTCATTCATTGTCACCGTGGTTGCCTCCATCAACTTGCTCTTGTTGGTTAACAATTCTTTCAAGTATTTTGCATATTTAGGCATTTGAGCAATGACCTCCACAAATGGAATGTTGATGTGGAGTTTCTTCAAGTTCTCGAGAAACTGGTGATAATGAGCTTCATCCTTTGCTCTTCTCAAAGCCGCTGGATAAGGTGGTGGAGGTGCATGATTCTTCGCATATTGCTCATCCCTAGCACTTTGATCATCCTTAGTGTTTACCTTCGGGCTTCCAACAACTTCTACCTCCTTCTCTTTTTCAGGCAGAGGTTGAGATACAGGCTTCTTCTTTACAAGTGGATCTTCATGAACCTTTCCACTTCAGGTAATCACTGCTTTAGCCTTATCACGTGGATTGATTTCGGTGAATCCGGGAATAGTTTCAGGAAATCTCTCTTGGAGAACCTTAGCAATGTTCGAGATACTTCCTTCAATCTGTTTAATAGCAGCACCTTGATTTCTCACTAATGCTTCAGTCGTGTCCATACGTTGTCCAAAACTAGCAATAAATTGCTCATTAGTGGCAAAGAACTTTCCCATCATTTCTTCAAGGTTGGTCTTCTTCTCGGGAAAAGGTGCTGCAGGTTGCTCCTTGGTGTAAAGTCTCGGCTGAGTTTAGCGAAATGGGCGATTTCCTTCCTGATAAGGTCGTCGGAAAAAGGTCCCTTGTTGCACCCGCAATCGTCGGTTCAGTGTCATTGTGATTTCTGATGGTGGTGCAGGCGCAGGAGGGGTCTTAAAATTTATATTTAGCTGGGCTTAAATTATACGTACTACCTACTCTGGTTAGCAAGCGGTAAGTATGACCTAAGATCGTTCTATGAATCCAAACATGTGGGCGATTAAAGCTGGTGTTTTCGGTAGGGAAATATTTAGGATGGAACAAAGTAGGTAGGTTTGGGGGTTTTAAACTAAAGACAAGTAATTAAAATACAGAAAAGTAAATTGCATGATATTAAAGTGCAGGAAAACAGGTAAAGATAAACATGTGATTGCTGAGATTTCGATAATTATTGTTTCGGGATGACAGATTAAACAGGAACAATGCTAAATGTAATGATTTAAACTATCAGGTGTAAACTCTAGAACCCTACCAACTAAATTTCCCATTGGCATGTCACTAGGAACTAGGTTATCGTGATTCTGATCGGAGCAATACTCAAACTTCCAATACTTATCTAGTTGAAAGATAAACAACCTATCTTGGCTTGACGCCGAGGTGCATGAATCAGTAGCGTATCGTCTCATAGGTCCGACCGTTCTTAACCCCTAAAATAGTTTAGTATTTCGTTGGCATGCAGATTAATAACTTTGTATGTTTATACCGCTGATTATGTAAGACTTAGTGTTTTAAGGATTCCAGGTTACTAGGATTTTATTCTTATTCCTAAGTCTAGATTTGTGCATTAAGGCTTGGTTACTTCAACTTATGACTTGAGCTCTCCTTTTCAAACAGTTATACATCCCTGGATTATTCGCAGTTTATAAAAACGTGTTTCATATGCAGACCATGCCTTTCAATAGTCGGACAGTGTACTTTACATGGTAGTTCAACTGCTTCTTACATCAGACATGCGGTCAGAAGTATTTGACGGTGAACGTGACACTCTAAACTAACTAAATGTAAAGCGATGCAGAAATGTAAACCTAATATGTACAACGAGTGGGTTCACTGTGTCTTACTTGTTGCATGTCATGGCCACAGATAACTACTTACCATAATTAAGGTTGATGAAGTCCTAATTACTAGGTTGCAGTCACGTGGATAACCAGAAAGGGTACTCTATAAATTAAACTCAAGTTCATAACGTCTTAACGATACAAAGGTCATTAATTCCTATTTTATCTGAACGCATTTTCGAACATCATTTTATTGTGCATTGACTTTCGTAGGATATAACAGTTAGTTATGAAGTTGTATTATCCTTTCGGAATTCCAACTGTTAAACCAGAGCTGATTCCAGTGATGTAACTACCTTCGGTCGTTTATCAACTTCCATACATTTGTACTCCGTGTAAAACGTTTCCAGTACTATATCAGATAAACTGTCGAATAGGGGCCGTTATATCACTTTTACAGTTGTCGTACACTTAATTGTATAATGTCATCTTTACTTATAATTATCTACATCATCAACAATCACAATAATAAACTACTCGCAATTCATGGTAATAGACAAATCACATACTAGGCAATAATACATAATTAAAATATGAAATAAAGCAAGTATGATAAAGGTTTCGATATCACCCGGAAATAAATGCGTAGCAGCGTATTATTATGATTGACAACTCGTTCACACGTATAAAGATGAATCTCCAAACTCCTAACGTTCATTCTAGCCTCTATGTTAATCCGTAGATTAATTACAATAATCCTAGACTAAAATATAAGAGAATTTCTAGAGTGAGAAAGTGGAAACGGAAGAGTGAGAGTATATGTATGAGTGTGAATATGAGAGTGTGTTGAAATGAGAGCTAGGGGCTGCTATTTATAGAAGAGACTTGGCTCAAGTTAGCATCCCAAAGCTCACAATAGCAAAAGGTGGTGGCACCGGGTACGAAAAAGGTGGTACACCGGGTACGGAAAAACACGTAAAGGTCTAGCACCGGGTACACAAAAGGACCAAAAAGCGGGATCCGTGCAGGGGGTGGCAGCCGGCGGCGGCCTGGTGGCTGGCCGACAGCGGCTGGCTGCTACCCGCACCAGTCCGCTGCTTGTTGCCTCGTTTCTCGATTCGTTCGTGTTTTCTTCGTTATGCGTCCATTTGTGTTGATTCTTTTTTTGTTGGATTTGTAATTAAAAAACGAATCTTTTGATGAAAAGAAATCCCAAAAATATATCTCTGAACTTTAGATGTGTCATACGAATCGTTTGGATCTTCCAGCGTACGTAGAATCTTCATTCTTCGTCCGTTTTTGTTGATTCTTCATCTGTTGGATTCGCAATTTGAAAATGAACATATTGGATGAGATAGATGTTGGTGATGGGCTCTTTTGTCTTGAAATCTCGTTTTGATGTCTTGAATCTTCAAACGTGCGTGGAATCTTCATTTTCTATCCGTTTTGCTTGATTTTCATCGTGCAACCTTGTTTTGACCATCTTGACATAATACTATTGATTTGTACTGAATTTGAGTTAAAGTGCCAAGAATTGTTCCAGAATGAGAGAGATATCAGTAGTAAAAACGTGACTTTTTACGCGATGTCATCCCTCCGCCTTGGCGGTAGTTTCCCTGACCTTCGCTAAACTTGACTTCTTCTTTCGCTTCTCCGGATTCAATCTCAGGACAATCCTTGACTAGATGCGATCCTCCACAGTTATCACATCCAACTAGGATTGTATGAACTTTTTCGGTTACCTTCTTTAAATCTCTTCCCATGCTGTCAAGCTTAGCAGTGATGGCGGCGAGTCCATCCTCATTGCTAACCGACCTTTTTCTTCGACTGGTTCCATCATCCCAAAGCTGAGAATGTTTTGCTTGGTCACGAATTGCGTCTAACGTGTCTCTTGGAATCTTCTTCGGTAGAGATCCTTGAGCATCCAACTGTTGTCTTGTTGCACGATCCACTCCCTTGTAGAACACCATCACTATTTGTTGATCATTTAGATCATGCTGTGGGCACCTATGCATCAAATCCTTGTATCTTTCCCATGCTTGGTGAAGTGATTCGTCGATGTCCTGCATGAAATTCTTAATTTCATCGATCATCTTCGATGATTTGGATGGTGGGCAATACATCTTCAAGAATTTCGTGTGCAGATCTTCCTACATGGTGATGGATCCAGCTGGTTCATTTGAAATCCATCTCTTAGCATCTCCCTTTAGTCTTATTGGGAACACTCGGAGCATGACTTGATCACGCATAACGTTGGGAACGTTGAACATGTCGGCGATTTCCAAGATCTTCTCGACGTGTTCGTTAGCATCCTCTCTTTCTTCGCCAAGAAAAGGGTTCTCTCTAAGTTCCTTGAGGAACTGTCCCTTGATTTCTAATTCCACTTCTCGCGCAATGGCGGGCCTCACTACTCCGGGCCCAAGATCGGTGCGCATTCGGCTTGAATATTGCTCTAGAGTCATGTTGGAAACGTCGTCCGCCATGTCGTGGTCTGATTCCGATTGATCGCTGGGATACTTGGTTTGAGGTATTTCACGATACTCTCCGTATTCGTCCTCAAAATCCGACTTGTAGTTGGAATCCAGTGGTGAGTGAAGATTGCAGTCTAATATCCCGTCCGCCTCGTTCAGGAATGGGTTGATTATTGGTGAATGGGGCGGTGCGGAATGTGCGCGTATTCTTTGATGAAACGTGCGTTTGGGTTCTTCAAATGGAACGGCAGGATTGGGATCCGATGTCCGGGTCAAAAACGTCCTGCAATAAAACTTACCTAGTTAGTAGAACAAGTTACTTGGGTAATACAGCGTAATACTAACTATCCCGCTCTTAATTAAAAGAAAAAGTATGAACAGACAGAATTTAAAACAAAAGCACACCTTACAACCGACAAACTAAAAGGTAAATCACAACTATACAATTAAAACAATTTCCAAATTATTGAATTGAATCAAACCGCTCCCCGGCAGCGGCGCCAAAAACTTGATGCTGTGTAAACAGAGTTAAGTTCTATAAATGGGAGTACCTGCTTACTATACACAACACAGGCAAGAATACCTGGTCGTAATATAGTATAGCCTGATAAGTCCGACTCGAACACGAGGAACGGATGTCAATATTAAATAAATTGGAAATTGTTGTAAATAAAAACAGTAAATAATGGGGTCGTTTTAGTTCCGATCGAACAATTGGCAAACAATTATGAAAAATGGTTTATTAAATAAAACTTAAATAAATAAAATTAAGAAATGATAAAATAATTAATTAAATAAAATATTTAATTCAAATGATAAAAGAAATGTATTCACTTGGATTACTTTCCTTAGAATCCGGTTATCACTTTATTGAATTGCTCAAACAATGGATTTTATGGCGACATGACAAATAAGACAACTCCCTTTCCGAGGTAAGTTAATCTAATACAACTAAGAAAGACACAAAATTGTTTTCAACACGTTAACATTCAAGTAACGTTGCCCACCAAATTGTAACATAAATTAAACCTACACCATTTATGTGATTTACTTTTGTGACTTGAATCAACAAAGTCTATAACCAATAATAGTTATCTTGTTCATTAATGATTAATACCGATTATTAACCCTAACCTGTCAAACTCAATATATTCAGCAATAATTGTTAACCAAAATCAACAATCATCAATAATCTATTGATCAAAAGGAATTCAATCTCAAATGACCCATAAACCACGCTAGGTAACCACTAATAATCAATCAACAATCAAGGATTAACAAGTAAACACATAAACATTCATAAAATCCGATAGTTTTCATAATTCAATAATCAAACCATCATCTAAGTATCATCAATCAAGTAAATACATAAAAGACTTAGCCAATCATATTGTTACAGAAACTCAGATTCATAATCAATACCAAAATCATAATCAAATGAAAAAGGATTAAAGTATTCAAACTGAGAAACCGAAATAATGATTGAACAATCGAAAGAGGCTTTGATTCTCCTTGCTTCTACCTTCAAAATGCTCCTGGAATGAGGCTAGAATGAGTGCAAAATGGCTGGAGAGAAAATGAGAATTGATAACCCCCAAAATGGCCGGGACAATATTTGTTTCAAATCCGTGCCTTTTCCTTTTCTTAAAGACTCACTCATAAAATGATTTTTTCTAAAAAATTAAAGTTTTTGGCAAATGACGGTTTGGAGTTTGCTTGAGGACAAGCAAAAGTCTAAGTGTGGGATACTTGATTTGATGCAAAAAGTCACGTTTTTGTGCACCTTTTCAAGCCCATTTTGGTTCAAATCTTTTAATAAACATCAAATAATTAATGTTTTATTATTTGCTTTCGAAAAATCACTTAAAATGCTCAAATAACGAACAAATCAGAGCTAAAACGATCTACTTGCGATTCTGACGTATAATTAAGCTAAAGTGGCCTAATTTGTGTCACATTGATCTTCAGGAAAATACAAAACCGTGGGCACAAGAATCGTTCAAATCTGACAAGTAACGAAGAAGTTAGAGCCAACCGAAGATCACAAGAACTACGACCAGTGCACAAGACTTATGATCCAGCATACAAGAACAAGACCCAGGGTACACCACCCCCATAGGGGCCGTATACCACCCCTAGAGGGCCGTATATGCCCCCTTTAGGGCCGTATACGCCCTCTAAAGGGTGGTATACCCCCTCTTTGGTGTTGGATACGCGCTGTTTGCTACCGAATACGTCCTATTTGCTACCGAATACGCCTTATTTGGTGTCGAATATGCCCCTGTAGGTGTCGAATTTCATAGCTCGAGGGTGTATTTCAGTATAAAATACGGGTGAGGGGTGCTGTATATAAATTTAATTCTTGAAGCCTATAAATAGAGGCTTAACCTCCTCATTTCCATATCCCTCATCAAACACATTCCATTCTCATTTCTTTCTCTCTCACACACACTTTCTCTCTCCAGAATAATAGTAGTAGTTAGTTAGCTAGTAGGAGTAGAGTAGCAAGCTTACGAGCTTTGTACGGAGTCGCTCCGAGACTACGATTGCGTAGATTTGTTTCAACACCTAACAGGTTCTATTATATTATCCTTTCTTGTTATTTGTAAATATGTTGTGCTATTGTCATGATTATTTAAGAATGCATGCTAGGATAATTTCTATGTTAGGCTAAACAAATATGTGTTTGCTATGATAAAAGTTATGCTAGGGTAGTTATGCTTTAAACAATGCTGTTACTCTGCTGGTATGAAATTAGGATACGTTTGAATTTATGAACTAATTCTCTAATGTTTTATTTATCCAACTTATGCTATGGTTTGAAACCTATTGATATAATCCGGCCAATTGTAGAAATAGGTCCCTCAACTATTCTGTGCCTGAATGATTCGATGAACTCGGCATGGCCGCTGTTCTCTAGATTGAAATAAATCATAGGAGACACAGAGCATAGGATTAAAGTTAAATTAGAATTAATCCCATATACCGGATGCTTTTGAGAGAACTTTTGGAGCATCAGTGACTTAAACATTTATCCAGAAACTCTGGCTGAAACAAACTGATATTTATCCATGTTACACTACTGCATGTTCTTGTTTGATTGTTGCTCTAGGGTTTACATGCTAGTATCTGTTTGTCTACTGCAGTTGTTGGATTTATGATTAGGTTTTCAAACATAGAATAATTAGATACAACAGTTTAACATGCTAGAATAATTACAATGATCTGTATGAAATAATGTCGAACAATTTAACCGATCGTTAGACAGACTTTCCCAACTTATTCCGCGGGGTCACTCCTGTTCACTTTATTGTTTATTCAACAATTAGTACCACGATACGGACGTCTCAGATGACCGAGACTGGGGAATAGGATTCGAGGTTAGTTGTCGGTTAAATTGGTACTACATTTGGTAAAAGTTCTGGTGTAGCTTACACTCCATATCTGTTATCAATGTGACATGTTATTTATTTGACTGTGGACAACTCTACGTTAGATAAGTAATAGGATAGAAGTTATGGCCCATTAGGACATATACAGTAATGATACGGGATCTATGGGCGAGGCATCGGAAATATCGTAAAACGGCTCAATACTTGGTATAGCGCTGGAACCACCTCTGGTGAAGGACAAATGCGTGGAAACCACGAAAAGGCCGTAGGTACAGTACTATGTTGACCATCGTTCAGAGACTCCAAATCAGCACTGCTAGGATTCATTATAATTAGAGCCTTAACCCTCATAACTACACCTAAATAGCATATACTAATATCATAGCAAACACTCATGTAATCGATAGATCTCTCAGCGACTACACTCCTCATTTACTTTTCTGTTATTTTAGTTTAAAGTAGAATAGAAAACAAAACCCCTCAAAAAGGTTTTAAATCTCAGCTAAATTACCAAAGATAATTAATCCTCCTAAGATCCTAAGCCCGTTGTGGTTTAAGAACGACACCTGAGTTATACCTACCGCTTATACAAGTAGTGGTGTAACTTAGGCTTCCCAGCAAAATATAAATTTTTATAACCCTCTGATCTGCAACCCGACTAGACAGACAGTCAGCAACGATAAGGAAGCAATTCCTTGACTGACCGTTGGGAGGCGATCAGATACCTTCAGTGTCTAAAGAGCAAACTGACTTAGGGAAAGCAAAAGAGTCTGGTCATCGCAAACAGATGTCATGCTTTAAATGCAGCAAAAAGGGTATGTGGCTTCTTGTTGTCCAAATAAGAAGTCCGAAGCATTGCATAAATATGCGATTAAAGAAAAGTTAGTTGCTACTCCAAATATGAATGTAGACAGGGTTAAGTCACAACCGGGTTTGATAAGTAAACCAGTTTCTAGACCTGTAAAAATTTTGAAACGTGAGGGATCACATATTGTTTCCCCTCCTAAACCTAAACGGATTTTTGCACAAACTGAAAAACCCAGAGAGAAAACAACTTCGAGGTTTAGGACCCCCAAAAGAAACCATAGTCAATAAGAAAATGGTTCTTCTTCACGTTCACATGGGATTAATAAGATTCAGAATTCTGGGAAAAATTACCAAGGTTATGTGCCTAGGAGGTTTTCTACTCACTCTCCTCATAGGCATAGAACTGTTGATCATCAACAACCTCAAACTTCTTTGAAAGTAACCAAGACTCTTGATGGGAACATTTATGGTTATTTTAAAGAAGTTAAGATTGTTGATGATGAGGGACACACCAAGACCGTCATGGCTTAGGTACCTCTTGATAACTGATCCTTTGTAATTGTCATGTGTAGCAGCAGGCTGTGAACGTAGATAGCTGGTGGTATGTAGACAGTGGATGCTCAAGACATATGACAGGTGAAAGAAGTCTATTAAAAGACTTCAAAGGAGGATTGAAGTCATGTGTTAATTTCGCTCGTGAAAAGGGTGGGGTGATAACTGGGAAAGGAAAAGTTTCTAATGGAACTTTGACTCCTGAGGATGTAAACTATGTTGAAGAACTCGTTCACAACCTAATGAGTGTTTCCCAAGTCTGTGATAAAGGTCATCCAGTTCATTTTAATGATAATGAGGCTTTAGTTCTGAATCCAGGATTTAAAATTCACGAAGATTGGATATTAATGAGGGCACCAAGGAAGAAGGACATTTATGCCATAAACATGTCTCTTCGTAACACTTCAATGGTGTTGACATGTTTATTATCCAAAGCTTCTGAAACAGACTCACTATTATGGCATAAGAGGATGGCACGCCTGAACTTTCACAAAATGAATTATATAACCAAAAATGGTTTAGTTCTTGGTGTTCCACAAAAGCGTTTTGAGTTTGAAGACAAGTGTGTTCCTTGTAAGAAAGGAAAGCAACACAATAAACCACATAAGTCTAAAACAAAAAACTCTATTTCCTCACCATTTGAATTCCTACATATGGATCTCTTTGGGCCAATAAGCAAGAGAAGCATAGGTGGCAAATGGTATTCTTTAGTTGTTACCGATGACTACTCTAAATTCTCTTGGGTATTCTTTTTGGGATCTAAGGGTGAAACTTCTAGAATACTTATGGATTTCTTAGATCTAGTAGAGAATACTTATAGAACACGAGTTAAGAGTATTCGTAGTGACAACAGAACTAAATTTAAAAATTCAACTCTCAATGTCTATTGTCTAAGTAAAGGAATCAACCATCAATTCAGTGCACCATATGAGCCACAACAAAATGGTGTTGCTGAAAGGAAAAATAGAACATTGATTGAAGCTGCTAGAACAATGCTTGCAGATTCAAAGCTTCCAGTTATCTTTTGTGCTGAAGTAGTGAATACGGCATGTCATGTTTTAAATAGAGTTCTTACGGTGAAAAGGCTTAACAAAACATGTTATGAGCTATTGAACAATAAGAAACCTAACTTGAAGGGATTTGAACCTTTTACAGTTAAGTGCATGATATTGAGAACACAAAATCAACCAAAGTTTGGTGAGAAGGCTGACGAAGGATATTTCCTAGGTTATGTTGCTAACTCTCCAAATAAGCGTGTCTTCAATATTGTCACTGGACATCTGGAAATAGTTTATAACATTGAAGTTACAAGCTATTCATACGATACTCATAAGGGATTGGTGTAGCACCCCCAAATTTATAATGCTGCGGAAGTCAACACGGGGCACTACTTATCAAATATCATAACACACAATCACAAGCAAACGACCTCTAAATGAGACGTTTATAGAAAATAGTTACATTTCATAGTAACTCATTTCGAAACATTGTTTTCGATACAAAAGTTGTAATTTCCTAGAGTCCACGCGTAAGGCGGGAGATTCTATTACATAATCGAAATATACAAAAGATAATGCTAAGAATATCCATTAATGCAGTTATGTTGAATCATGCGACTCTAGCTAAGTCCGGGAGTAATCCTACTCCGTATGCGTACCTGAGAATACATGCTAAAAAGGTCAACACGAATGTTGATGAATCTTACAGGTTTGTAAGTAATAACAGATTTGAATACAAGGTTTTTATCAGTGGTGCCCGCAGGCGTAAATCAAATATATGCTATCCTGCAAATGTATGTAAGTTTATACCGTTAACATGAGGCTCATAATCGAAGCTTAACCCGTAAGTGATAAGTTGCCCCCGCGACAAGCTCAAAACTGAGCAAGCGTAAGTAACGAATAATATTCGCCCGTTTATACAGAACGGTTCGTGGTAGCGCTACTACCCCGGGCGGGGAGGGTCATTTCCCTAATGGATCCATTAACTAGTGTTCGTGCTTAAGTCCATAACTAACGATGTATGATGGAGGGACTTCAGTAAATGGTAAGTAACTCATGCAATCCCATATAGAAAAATGAGTAGTTCGGTACTTGTGTTCAAGAAAAGTAAGCAATGTATCTCACCCCGTATGTAAACAGTAAAAGTGGGGGTGTAAGACTCACCTGAGTCTCGCAAGTATGTTTGGGAAATCAAACAAGTAGAGGGGATGTAAGTCCGTAAGGGTGTCGGGTGTAATCCCGTATGTTGGTTCTCCGAACCCTGCAACCTTCTGGTATCCGAAACGCACAAGGTTGTAAGTAAACAAGTAAATAAGTTGGTGTATGTAAAGATCACCCATGCTAGTTGTCCATTCAACTAGGAAATGTCCAAGTGTTTGTTTAGTAATCCGTTTGTAATTTGAAAACAATTATGGCCCGTTGGTGACAGTTTGTAATTATAATCCAAAGTGTTATCATTATTATATGTATCGTTGTAATCAGGTTTCATTATTTGTAAGTGTTCGACACTTAGTGTTAAAAGTATTTACAAGTTCCTGGATGATGGGGGTCCGGGGGCAGCGCCCCTGGTAGCGGGGTCCAAGGGGCAGAGCCCCTGGCTGGGGTCGAGCTGGACTTGAATTTCGGTGAAATTAAGTACTAAATCTTTAGGTCTCGATACTTAGTAAAATCTGTGTTTTCTTGGTTCTGTTTCATGCGACACTACGTGCGACATAAGGCTTGTGTCGCTAGGTGCGACATAGTCCATTGTGTCGCAGATCCTATCTGCGACATAAGGGCTTGTGTCGCTAAGTTCAACATCCGCAATTTATGCGACATAAAATTTTATGTCGCTATATGCGACGGAATTAGATTTTGCGACATAGTCACTTGTGTCTCTATATGCTACATAAGTGAGGGTTTAGCGACATAAGGGCTTGTGTCGCAGGTGACCTGGAGCCTCTGCGACAAAACAAGCTGTTGGCCAGAAAATGAGCCGAAAAGGTATTTTCTGGCCCCCGTTTGACTTGAGACTTTTACCCAACCCATATTTGGACATTTCAAGCTTAAATAAACAATTATAAGTTGATAACAATAGAAAACGAGAGGTGTCGGGATTTGTCGGAAACTTACGAAGTTAACGCCGTGAAATTCCGGAAGGATGGGGTTGTAGATTGTTGCGTGGTTATCGTTTTCTTCCAAATGAGCTGAGCGAGATGATGATGTTTAATTGTGTTTTTATTTGATTTAAGGTGATGGTGGTGGATGGTGATGTAGAGAGAAAAGAAGAAAGAGAGAGAAGGTGGTATGGTAAAATGAAGAAGAAAGAGGGAAAGAGGACGAAAAGGGAAGGGCCGGCCCACTTGGGTCCCACCCAAGTGTGGTTGGCTCCATATTTTAATTCTTGTATATTTGCGCTCCGTGCGGTGTTCGTTTTCCCGATCGTTTAAACGTTAAATAATTATCTTATACGTTTAAATATATGTTTTAAAATACGAATGTTTATTCGATATTTTTGTCGAAGTATTTTTGCCAAATACTTAATAACTTAAATGGTTTCGTTTGTTTGCGTGGTAAATGTTTAAGTCGCGTAGACATTTATTATACGATACGAAATGTAATTGAAATATTATCAAAATAATATTTTGGGTATGATATCGTTATTAGATAATTTTATATTATTTAATAAAATTGATCACCAACGTCCGTATTTACCTGAACCGAATTACATTCGATTTAAAGAGCGTACGATTTAATCAAATCGCATATTCGTATATATTCAATAATATGTATTAAGATACATTAATTATCCTAATCTAAGAACTAATTACATGTATTAACAACTGATTAGGTACTAATCACTAGTCCTAATTTGGCGGGTGTTACATTCTCCCCTTGTTAAGAGAATTTCATCCGAAATTAAGCTCAAGTCGTATGTGTAGAGTCCGTGAACAGGTGTGGGTATTTCAGTTTCATTTGGTCTTCCCGTTCCCAAGTAAATTCAGGACCACGTCTAGAATTCCACTTGAACTTTACGATGGGAATATGACTCTGTTTCAGTTGTTTGACCCCACGGTCCATGACTTCCACGGGTTCCTCGACAAAATGAAGTTTATCATCAATTTGAATTTCGTCGAGCGGTACAATCAGTGTCTCATCAGACAGACATTTCTTCAATTTAGAAATGTGAAAGGTAGGATGCACGCTACTAAGTTTGGTAGGTAGCTGCAGTCGATACGCCACTGGGCCAATTCTCTCAAGAATTTCAAACGGTCCAATGTACCTAGGGTTCAGTTTTCCTCGTTTTCCGAATCGAATGACACCCTTCCACGGTGCCACCTTAAAAAGTACCTTGTCCCCAACCTGGAACTCAAGGTGTTTGCGTCTCACATCAGCGTAACTTTTCTGACGATCACGTGCGGCTTTCAGCAGGTTTTGGATACCAACGATCTTCTTGGTGGTTTCGTGAATGATTTCTGGACCAGTGAGTTGGGTATCTCCCAGCTCAGTCCAGCAGATAGGTGATCGACACTTACGTCCGTAGAGTGCCTCGAAAGATGCAGCCTTAATGCTGGTATGGTAACTGTTGTTGTATGAGAACTTACACAATGGTAAGTGGTTTTCCCAAGAAATACCGAAGTCAATTACGCAAGCACATAACATATCCTCCAGTGTTTGAATAGTTCGTTCACTTTGGCCATCAATTTGCGGGTGATAAGCAGTACTCATATCCAGACGAGTACCGAGAGATTTTTGTAATGATTGCCAAAAGTTGGAAATAAAACGACTGTCCCTATCCGAGATGATCGAGATAGGTACACCGTTTCGTGAAACAATTTCTTTGATGTAGATGCGAGCCAAACGCTGCATCTTGTCAGTTTCCTTGATTGCTAGGAAATGAGCAGATTTCGTGAGACGGTCTACACTCACCCAAATGGTATCGCAACCGCTTGAAGTTTTCAGTAGTTTGGTAATAAAGTCCATGGAAATTTGCTCCTATTTCCATTGAGGGATTTCAGGTTGTTGGAGCAATCCCGAAGGTCTTTGGTGTTCGGCCTTGACCTTGGAACCAGTTAAGCATTTACTGACGTACATGGCGATGTCAGCTTTCATGTTAGGCCACCAATACAATCCTTTGATGTCGTGATACATCTTGTCCGAACCAGGATGTATGGAGTATCAAGATTTGTGAGCTTCTTCCATCACCAAAACTCGTAAGTTTCCGAATTTGGGTAACCATACCCGGTTAGAGAAGTATTGAGTTCCATCAGGTTTGATTTCAAATTGTTTATCCATGCCTCGCAGGAGTTCCTGTTGCATTAACACGCAACCAAGTCCTTGGTGTGAGGCATCGCAGTAAACTACGAAGTCATCGGTACCTTCGGGTAAGGACAGGATTGGTGCACTGCAGAGTGTGTGTTTTAGTTGTTGGAAGGCAGACTCTTGTTTGTCGGTCCAATCGAATTTCTTATCTTTCTGAGTCAGTGTTGTTAAAGGGACAACTATTTTTGAAAAGTTCTCAATGAATCGACGGTAATACCCAGCGAGACCTAAGAATTGTCTCACTTCGGTTGGAGTGGTCGGTGACTCCCAGCCCTTGATTGCTTCAATCTTGGCGGGATCAACATGGATTCCCTGGCTGTCAATGACATGACCAAGGAATTGAACAGTTTGGATCCAGAACTCACACTTAGAGAATTTGGCATATAACTCTTCGTGTTTGAGAAGTTCCAGAACGGTTTTCAGATGCTGAGCATGTTCCTGCTTATCGCGAGAGTAGATCAGAATGTCATCAATGAACACAATGACAAACTTGTCAAGATATGGTTTGCACACCCGATTCATAAGGTCCATGAATACTGCCGGTGTGTTGGTTAAACCGAATGGCATCACTTGGAATTCGTAATGCCCATAGATTGTTCGAAAAGCTGTTTTTGGAATATCGTCATCACGAACTCGGAGTTGGTGATAACCTGCCCGTAGGTCGATTATTGAGTAAACACTCGATCCCTGAAGTTGATCGAATAGGTCATCGATTCTAGGAAGTGGATACCAATTCTTTATGGTTAGCTTATTCAGCTCTCGGTAATCGATACACATGCGGAATGATCCATCTTTCTTTTTCACGAATAAGACCGGAGCTCCCCAAGGCGAGGAACTTGGTCGAATGAATCCTCTATCTAGGAGTTCCTGTAATTGGTTAGACAACTCCTGCATTTCGGAAGGTGCTAAACGATACGGAGCTCGTGCCACGGGTGCAGCTCCCAGCACCAGTTCGATTTGGAATTCGATTTATCTGGTTGGTGGAATCCCAGGCAAGTCCTCAGGAAAGACTTTCGGGAAATCCCACATGATAGGCACATCCTCAAGTCGCTTCTCCTTCGACTTCTTCTCAGTGACATGTGCGAGGATGGTATGATAACCCTTTCGTAGGTATTTTCTAGTTTTCATGCACGATACAATATTCAGGTTCTGTCTAGCGGTCTCCCCTTGTAGGACTAAGGTTCCACCAGAGATGAGAGGTATACGAACGAGTTTGTCATAACAGACGATTTCAGCTCGGTGCTTGGATAACCAATCCATACCGACGATAATGTCAAAGCTGCCGATCTCTACAGGTATCAATTCAATGGGAAAGAGTTCGCTCGAGAGGTTTAGTGTACAATCACGTAAAATTCTATCAGTCTCAATCAGACTGCCGTTAGCTAGCTCTACAATGTACTTAGCATCTAAGGCAGTAGGAGTGGTGTAAAGCAAAGGACTAAATTTCTCAGAAATGAAGCTTCTATCAGCACCGGTATCAAATAATACTGAAGCAGTAAGGTTGTTGAGAAGGAACGTACCTGTTACCACATTCGGATCTTGTCTGGCTTCCCCAGTCTTGATAACGAAAGCTCTGCCATGAGCAGGGTTGTTGTTTTTCAGCTTAGGGCAATCACTCTTGAAATGCCCAAAATTTCCACACCCAAAGCAGGTCTTTGGTGCGTTGGGGTTGGGGGTAGGAATGTTGGCTCGGCAATCCTTGGCTAGGTGTCCGAACCGTTTGCATTTGGTGCAAGGGCAAGAACCATCATGATGACGGTTGCATTTGGAGCAATAAGGTTTGTTCCCACTGTACCCTTTCTTTTCTGCAGGCCCCGATGAATAAGCCTTAACAGACTCGGGCATTTTGTTGGTGGTTTGGTTGAATGAGTTGGGATTTCCTTCCCACTTGCGTTTGTTTTTTCCAGAAGATGGAGATAGAGTTTGCTGTCAGTTCATGAGCCATACGAATGGCGCTATGAATAGTTCCTGACTTGGATGAAGTTACCAGGTCTTGAATCCTGTCAGGGAGTCCATCGACATATCTCTCAATCCTCTTGTACTCAGGATCAACCATGGATGGGCACAGAAGTGCCAGTTGGTGAAAACAGTTGGTATAACCCGTGATGTCATCACCCTGCATCTTGTGGTTCCAAAATTCTATTTCTAGTTGTTTCAATTCCTCCCTGGGACAATACTCGCCCCTCAGCATCTTTTTCAACTCCTCCGACGGGAGTTTGTAAGCAGTAGCAATGCCCACGGTCTGGGCATAGGTGTTCCACCAGGTGAGGGCGCTGTCTAGAAAAAGTACAGGCGGAGAACTTGACCTTGTCCTCCTCGGTGCAGTTGCAGATAAGGAATACGGATTCTATTTTCTCGATCCAACGTACTAGACCAATCGCCCCTTCAGTACCCTTAAACTCTAAGGGCCCACAGCTTTTGAAATCCTTGTAGGTGCAAGGTTTGGTAGTAGGAGTGGGGTGGTGTTTGTGTTCACCGTATCATCACTTCTTTGTGATTGTTCAGCGGCTAAAGCTTCAGCCACCCTTTGAGATACAAGTCGGTTGATCTCGGTGTTAGTGTATGTTTGCTTCCTTGGCGGCATGGCTTTCTGATAAAAAGAGGTTGAGGAATGTGTAAGGTTTCTAACATGATAATTTTGATCATTGCAATGTAAGTATAAAATGGCGGTAATATGCTACATCACAATATGATTGTTGACAACGTAGAGCGATAGGATTAGATGATTGAATTCGATACTGATTCGAAATGTTACATAGTCTTACAAAAGATTTCCCAGGAATTGTTACGTTTGGTCGAATTATAGAGTCCTACACGAACGATTTAAGGAGATGCGTAAATTGTTTCCCTAGAAGTTGTTGGAATAGGGGTTAGCCCTAGGCGAGCTAGTGGGTCTCTTGGCCACTCGTGGCATGCGCGTTCCCAAACGGCGGCAGGAAGAAGTAGGTAAGGTATCCGAAGGAGTGGATGTCATTTTCTGTGGTAAGTAAGTACGTATGTGTAAGGCTTAGTATATATATGGTCTTGTATATAGTAACCTAACATATAAAGAACGCCTAAGCGTTGGTCCAGTTTCATCACATTCCAAGTCTGCTACCGTACACTCATTCCGTTACAACCATTTCGGACTTTTCATCGATTTCTCCTTAATTGTACATAGTTGATCAAGATATGTTAAATTAAGATTAAATGATGAAACTCCCGAACCAATTTCAATGAACAAGTATACAACTTATGGGTTATAGTCTAGGGTTACTAATGCAATCCTAGTTCGCTATAACTATGGCTCTGATACCAATTTGTAGCACCCCCAAATTTATAATGCTGCGGAAGTCAACACGGGGTGCTACTAATCAAATATCATAACACACAATCACAAGCAAACGACCTCTAAATGAGACGTTTATAGAAAATAGTTACATTTCATAGTAAATCATTTCGAAACATATTGTTTTCGATACAAAAGTTGTAATTTCCTAGAGTCTACGCGTAAGGCGGGAGATTCTATTACATAATCGAAATATACAAAAGATAATGCTAAGAATCTCCGTTAATGCAGTTATGTTGAATCATGCAACTCTAGCTAAGTCCGGGAGTAATCCTACTCCGTATGCATACCTGAGAATACATGCTAAAAAGGTCAACATGAATGTTGGTGAATCTTACAGGTTTGTAAGTAATATAAGATTTGAACACAAGGTTTTTATCAGTGGTGCCCGCAGGCGTAAATAAAGTATATGCTATCCTGCAAATGTATGTAAGTTTATACCGTTACCATGAGGCTCATAATCGAAGCTTAACCCGTAAGTGATAAGTTGCCACCGCGATAAGCTCGAAACTGAGCAAGCGTAAGTAACGAATAATAGTCGCCCGTTTATACAGAACGGTTCGTGGTAGCGCTACTACCCCGGGCGGGGAGGGTCATTTCCCTAATGGATCCATCAACTAGTGTTCGCGCTTAAGTCCATAACTAACGATGTATGATGGAGGGACTTCAGTAAATGGTATGTAACTCATGCAATCCCATATAGTAAAATGAGTAGTTCGGTACTTGTGTTCAAGAAAAGTAAGCAATGTATCTCACCCCGTAAGTAAACAGTAAAAGTGGGGCTATAAGACTCACCTGAGTCTAGCAAGTATGTTTGGGAAATCATACTAGTAGAGCGGATGTAAGTCCGTAAGCGTGTCGGGTGTAATCCCGTATGTTGGTTCTCCGAACCCTGCAACCTTCTGGCATCCGAAATGCACAAGGTTGTAAGTAAACAAGTAAATAAGTTGGTGTCTTTAAAGATCACCCATGCTAGTTGTCCATTCAACTAGGAAATGTCCAAGTGTTTGTTTAGTAATCCGTTTGTAATTTGAAAACAATTATGGCCCGTTGGTGATGGTTTGTAATTATAATCCAAAGTGTTATCATTATTATATGTATTGTTGTAACCAGGTTTCATTATTTGTAAGTGTTCGACACTTAGTGTGAAAAGTATTTACAAGTTCCTGGATGACGGGGGTCCGAGGGGCGGCAGCCCCTGGCGGGGTCCAAGGGGCAGAGCCCCTGGCTGGGG
Organism: Pseudognaphalium luteoalbum; assembly: GCA_963422505.1. Taxonomy (NCBI): domain Eukaryota; kingdom Viridiplantae; phylum Streptophyta; class Magnoliopsida; order Asterales; family Asteraceae; genus Pseudognaphalium; species Pseudognaphalium luteoalbum. Next base: position 116,516,347 of record OY730192.1, on the reverse strand, counting down.
TCGAGCTGGACTTGAATTTCGGTGAAATTAAGTACTAAATCTTTAGCTCTCGATACTTAGTAAAATCTGTGTTTTCTTGGTTATGTTTCATTCGACACTACATGCGACATAAGGCTTGTGTCGCTAGGTGCGACATAGTCTATTGTGTCGCAGATCCTATCTGCGACATAAGGGCTTGTGTCGCTAAGTTCGACATCCGCAATTTATGCGACATAAAATGTTGTGTCGCTATATGCGACGGAATTAGGTTTTGCGACATAGTCACTTGTGTCTCTATATGCGACATAAGTGAGGGTTTAGCGACATAAGGGCTTGTGTCGCAGGTGACCTGGAGCCTCTGTGACACAACGAGCTGTTGGCCGGAAAATGAGCCGAAAAGGTGTTTTCCGGCCCCCGTTTGACTTGAGACTTTTACCCAACCCATATTTGGACATTTCAAGCATAAATAAACAATTATAAGTTGAAAACAATAGAAAACGAGAGGTGTCGGGATTTGTCGGAACTTACGAAGTTAACGCCGTGAAAATCCGGAAGGATGGGGTTGTAGATCGTTGCGTGGTGATCATTTTCTTCCAAATGAGCTGAGCGAGATGATGATGTTTAATTGTGTTTTTATTTGATTTAAGGTGATGGTGGTGGATGGTGATGTAGAGAGAAAAGAAGAAAGAGAGAGAAGGTGGTATGGTAAAATGAAGAAGAAAGAGGGAAAGAGGACGGAAAGGGAGGGGTCGGCCCACTTGGGTCCCACCCAAGTGTGGTTGGCTCCAGATTTTAATTCCTGTATTTGCGCTCCGTGAGGTGTTCGTTTTCCCGATCGTTTAAACGTTAAATAATTATCTTATACGTTTAAATATATGTTTTAAAATACGAATGTTTATTCAATATTTTTGTCGAAGTATTTTTGCCAAATACTTAATAACTTAAATGGTTTCGTTTGTTTGCGTGTTAAATTTTTAAGTCGCGTAGACATTTATTATACGATACGAAATGTAATTGAAATATTATCAAAATAATATTTTGGGTATGATATCGTTATTAGATAATTTTATATTATTTAATAAAATTGATCACCAACGTCCGTTTTTACCTCAACCGAATTACATTCGATTTAAAGAGCGTACGATTTAATCAAATCGCATATTCGTATATATTCAATAATATATATTAAGATACATTAATTATCCTAATCTAAGGACTAATTGCATGTATTAACAACTGATTAGGTACTAATCACTAGTCCTAATTTGGTGGGTCTTACAATTAGATTGGCAATTTAATTACTCGGATCTCTTCAAATCATTCAACATTTCTCTCAGTGATGAGGTAATCAGTTTAGAATGTGATGACACTATAAATGTGGATGAAGAAATAGGTCTCATTCCTAGGTCGAATATTCCTATCACTGTTACTTAAGAGACTACTGCTGCCACTGAAACGGAGGATATACCTCAAAATTCTGATCAACATATTAGTGAAAATGTGGTGAGAATAGTGAGATACCGCCTGTGGAGGAAATCAATACTAATCAGGAAGATGGGTTAATTGTTGAACCCATTTCTACATCACGTGTAAATAAGGATCATTCAACGAGTCAAATTATTGGTGATTTATATTTAGGTGTACGAACGAGGAATGAGTTATCTAGAAGTACTAGTTTGTTTTCTTTTATAGTTGAAGCTGGGGAATATCATCAGTGCATGTACTCCTGTTTTGTCTCACAAGAAGAGTCAAAGAATGTACAAATGCCTTTAAAAGTTAACTCATGTGTTGAAGCCATGCAAGAAGAACTATCTCAATTCAAGAAACTTGAAGTTTGGGAGTTAGTTGATCTTCCGCCTGGTGAATATCCAATTGGGACTAGATGGGTGCTTAAGTGCAAGAGAGATGATCGGGGTATTGTGACTCACAATAAAGCTCGTCTAGTTGTTCAAGGATTCAATCAACAAGAAGGGATTGATTACAATGAAGTGTTTGCACCAATGGATAGGCTAGAAGCAATAAGGATCTTCTTAGCATTCGTAGTATCTAAAGAAAAATTAAAGTTTTTCAATTAGATGTTAAGAGTGCCTTTTTGTATGGAAAAGTCAAGGACGTGGTGTATGTTTCTCAACCACCAGGGTTCAGTAATTCAAAACATCCTGATAAAGTATATCGTTTAGATAAGGCTTTATATGGGTTACATCAAGCACTTAGGATGTGGTATGAAACACTATCAACCTATCTACTTGATAATGGTTTTACAAGAGGAAAGATTGATAGTACACTATTTGTGAAATGGAAGAAGAAAGACTTCCTACTGGTTCAAGTATATGTAGATGATATCATCTTTGGGTCGTCTGATGAAAAGATGTGCACTGAGTTTGAACAAGTAATGAAGAAAAAGTTTGAGATGTCTGCAGTTGGAGAGTTGAACTTCTTCTTAGGATCAAAAAGAAGATGGGTTCTTTATTCATCAATCAAAGTATACTGCTGAGCTATTAGAACGGTTTAAGATGGATGAAACTCGTATTTACAAGACTCTCATTCCAAAAGCTCATGGACTAGGTCCCGATACATCGAGTGATAAAGACATGGATCCTACTCTTTATAGGGCCATGATTGGATCATTAATGTACCTAACTGCATCACAACCTGATATAATGTTCACTGTTTGTGTGCGTGCAAGATATCAGGCTACTCCTAAAGAGTCTCATATGCAAGCGGTAAAATGGATCTTCGTTATCTTAAGGGGAAGCCTAAGCTGAGACTTTGGTATCCTTCTGATGGAGACTTGGATCTTGTTGCGTACACAAATTCTGATTATGGAGGATGCAATCAAAATCGAAAGTCAACAACTGCTGGATGTCAATTCCTAGGAGGAAGATTGGTGTCTTGGCAGTGCAAGAAGCAAACCTTAGTAGCCATTTCTATATGTGAAGCTGAGTATGTTGCAGCTGGCAGCTGTTGTTCGCAAATTCTTTGGATTCAACAGCAACTGCGAGACTATGGATTAAATTTAACAAACACTCCTATGATGATCGATAATGAATCAACTATGTCCATCACCAACAATCCAGTCAAGCACAGTAAGATGAAGCATATTGATATTATACATCATTTCATTTGTGATTGTGCTGAGAAGAAGATGATAAGGTTAGTTAAGGTTCCGACTGCGGATAACTTAGCAGACCTGTGTATGAAGGCTTTTGATAGAGCACGGTTAGAGACCTTGGTTCAGCTTCATGGAATGAAAAAATGCAGAGTAACTAGTCTTCCAGGGGTATTTATGTAATTGTAATAGTTAGTAGTACGTATTTCTATTTTTTTTAAAAAGGACGGCGTATGACGTTCATTTGCTTGTTACCTAAGGGGAATCGCCGCCTAACAAAAATACAAGTTTGAGTTTTTTTCTGCATAAGAGAAATGATAGTACATTAGAAGAATAAGCTTAGTTATAATAAGTTTGAGTACCTAGTATGATGTGTTAATAGGTTCATTTAAGATTATGGCTAGTTTACTAAGTATATATCTATATTTATTTTATTATACACCTTTTTCCACAGGATATAAACTTTATTTCTTAAAATCTAGATATCTTCTTCTTACGATATACTGGTAGGCAATTTATATAAAAATTTCTAAAGCTTTTTAGAAGTATTAAGTTACATGGGTATTATCTAGTGTGACTATTATGTGATGTATGACACATGTCTTAATTGTTGAAAGATAGTATTACCATACATTGTGAACTTGCATAAAATGACAAGTGGTATATAAAAATATGGTTATTAACTTAGCTAATGATTTCTCTGTTGTACGTGAGTACAGACCTGAAGCCATTAGCTAGGTCAATAGTCTCAAATCTGTAGTGTTCATACTAAGGGATCCGCTGTTGTATGTGAGTACAGACAGACCTGGAATCACTAGTATCTTCACTGTGAGTTTGATATTTGTCTAAATTTAAATAACATAATTGTACCTTATGTACCTTGTTTTATAAATACAGTGTTATGTGTCTTACTTGATTTCACAGTATGTCATATAGTGGAAAACACTAGTTTATACTCATACTAATTATAATAAAGTGTGCTTCAAAATTTGACTATAAATTGTTTATGTGGATCATAATACCGGTAATCGTCTTGAACTATCTAATAAATGTTCACAAATGTGAATAGACCGTTTTCGATTATACTATGTGGATAAAGGTACCTAAGATATAATATTATAAATATAAGTATGTAGATGGTAAAATAAGTGGTATTTATATCAACTTCTTTAGTTAAGTATACTAACAATCATCTTAGACTTTAAAATATTAAGAATAAAAAACTTATTATTACTAATATGATCCCTTAGCAGATAAAATCTTAATCTCCAAATATATGTATTTATTTAGATTATCCGTTTATGTTTTTATTTTATTATTATTGGTGTTTAATAAAGTGGTACAAGATATCAAACGTTTAGTTTATTTATTATGTTTTCCTTTTGCTTTATTGAAGTATTTTATTTTTTATTTTTTCATTTTTACTTAATAAAGTTTACTCTTTGGAATTAAGTTAGAATGTATTATTGATCATTCATGGTCGAATAAACATGCGAAAATATGTTGAAAATCATTTTGTATTAATATATTTGTATAATTAATACTAACTGTACAATTCGCGTTTTTCGTCAACAATTGCAAAGTTGACTAGTCAAAGTTGCGAATTGAGACTCGAGTATAAAAGGGAACAGTGAGATGTGAATTTTAGATTTCACTCGAACTTCACTTCGTAGGAGCATCTGCAAAGTGAGTTCAATCTCAGATCACAATACGATGCTGCGAAGTTGACATTTTGACTTTCATTGACTCGCATCTCTGCGAGTTGAGGCGTCTGCGAGCTGAACCTGCGAGTTGAAAAGTCTGCGAGTTGAATTTGAGCTCGCATTGACTTTCGTTGACTAGCTTGCGAACTGACTTGGGAACTTAGCAGTTTGCAAGCTGATTTTTTTAAAAAAAAATATGTGTATCGTTTTAGACTTGAGACACGTTTACAAGTTATTTAATACACGTTTTAGACTTACAACATTGTGTTGATAAGTTACCTATTATCTAAAAAAATATTGTATTATTATTTCGTATTAGACTTAAGTTTATATAAGTAAATACGATTGAAATATATTTAATAATATACATATTTTTAGAAGTTAAGTAGATTATTTGGTCGAAAGTCTTCCGTCTCATTGCGTAGTCGTGCGGCGTGTCTTGATGTTATATCGGCGGTCAAATTCTCTAATATAACTTATATGGATTAGACTTGAGAATATTAAACTTAACAGGTTAATTCCATTGTATATACATTTCGAACTTGAGATTATTATTTAACAAGTTAAAAGCGTATTACTTATGATAGTTATACTGTCACACCCCCCAAATCGGTAATCATGATTATCAGAAGATTTGTGGAAGCATTAGATCGAGTGGGGGATGCTGACGTATACATTGGATATCATACATATCAGAGCATATGGATATCACAGAACATAAATATATTAAGATGCCATAAATCATTTGTTTACAAAAGTACACGAATCGCAGAATCATGTGAGTATCAAAGCAGTTTACATTATACAAAAGTGAATTTTGTAGATATGACTAAAAACAGTTTAGTTATACAAAAGATATCCATTTATCCCAAAAGATGGCATCCTAAAATCTTCATAGGTCGCCTAGTTTCGTATATGTAGGCGGAGCTTATGTGTGCAGCTAATTCTCTGAAAAACATAGTAAAAGGTCAACAATAATGGTGAGTGAATTCACAGGTTTTGAGATTTCAAGAATAGTTGATCAGTCAAATATGTTCGCAAGTAGTTATTGCCATAACAATTTAATAAAGTTTTGTGAAATGTTATCCAAATACAGTTCAAACCAAATTGTAGGAAAGTAAGTATCGTAGTAGTAGTAGGAAAGTAGTATCCTAATCAATAGTTTTTGTAAGAAAGTATGTATCCTAATAAAGTTTTGTTGGATCGTTCTCCAAATATATAGTTTTAATTGGATCGTTATCCAAGAATATAGTTTTTGTAGGATCATTATCCTAAAGTATAGATTTTTGTAGAATCGTTATCCCAAAATATAGTTTTTAATTGGATTGTTACCCAAAATTACAAATTCGTTGGGATGTTACCCAAATACACCGATTCGTTGGGACGTTACCCAATATTATAGATTCGTTGGGTCGTTACCCAATAGCACAAACAAGTTGGGACGTTACCTAATAATACAAATACGTTGGGATGTTACCCAATAATACAATTACGTTGGGACGTTACCCAATGATGTGACGTAAAAAGTCATGTTTTTAGAAGTTTTATTCCTCTCTTTTTGGATCAATGATTAGTGAAAACATTCCAAAACATTGATTATTTACTAAAATTCACTAAAGTGGTTCAAAAGTAGACGTTGTGACAAAAATCACTAAAAACACTCGGATAATGCACAAAATACGACATTTTAATACAAGCCGATTCCTCCGCCCTCATTTTACTGTCAAGACACACCCCTTAACTTCTACCATCTGCTGTATAGGTAAAATCGAGACGGAAAAATCAAGAATCAAGTGAAACGGCCAAAGGACGGAGAAGACACTGCACTTTCAGAGCAATTAAAAGTCATTCAAGAAACGCCTGAGTTCTACACATCCAATTTCCATGAAATTGGGATCATTAGAAGCATAACGGAATTTCGAAGCCACAGGGGAAAGAATCAGGTCAAACAGACGCGTAACGAAGGAGATACAGGCATTTTAAGCAACGCGCGTAATCAGACGGAGACCGTATACGGCCTCAGGCACCATATACGGCCCTTGTGAGACCGTATACTGCCTACTACACGCCGAATACGGCCCTTACAAGGACGTTTACGGCCCCTCCTGCCCCATTTCATGCTTTGTTTGCTTGTACATGTTGCTTCGTGAGTTGTACGTGCGATTTTGAGGATTGCCTATAAATAGTGGACACCCTCCACCCTTCTCCATACACCTTTCTCACTCTCATTTCTTCCTCTCAACTTTCTCTCTCACACACATCCCTCTCTCTCTCTCTAGTTTCTCTCTCTAGAATTGAGCTAGTTAGAGAGATAGTTAGGTAGAGGTAGCTTTTAGCTTTTGTACGGAGTTGCTCCAAGACTTTGTATTCACGAAGATCTGTTTGTAATAAATTCGTATCAGGTTCTATTTATGTATCTCTTACCTTCCATTTTTAAACATGTTTTGCTTTGCTTATGCTTGTTTAGGATTGCATGCTAGATATATAATGTTAGGCTAGACATTTCCTTGTGTTTACTATGATGTAGTTATGTTAGAATAGTCAATATGTTCATGCCATGCTGTTACTCTGTCTGTGTTACTTTAAACTGTGTATGAACTTATAAACTGAATCTCAAATATTTATCTATCCAACTTATGTTGTGGTTAGAAGCTTCCTGATAGAACTTGGCCAATTACTAGTGGTACGTTCTCTACCTATTCTATGCTTGATGATCAATGAACTCGGTGTGGCTGTGTTCTCTAGATTGAAACAGATCATAAGAGACACGGAGCGTAGGATTAGAGATAGATTAGATTCATGTTTATCTGTTAGGTATCTTTGAGAGAACTTTCGGGATATCTATGATCTGATTATTGGTTATCTGCTATGCTTAGGAATATGGTGTTCTGTTATGTGTCACCCTATTGCATGTTCTTGTTTGATTGTTGCCCTAGGAATGATGCATGCTAGAGTTATCCTCCTGGTTCATATCTGTAACTGTATGATTAGGTTTTCAGACACATAATATTGTTTACACAGTAGATTAACATGCATGGAATAGTTGTGATGATTTATATTTTTAATGTTGAACAATTTAACTGATCGTTAGCCCGACCATCCCAACTTGGTCTGCGGGATTATCCCCGTTCATGTTCTTGTTAAATCAACAATTCACACTATGATACGAACTTCTGTGATGACTGTGACTGGGGACCAGGATTCGAGGATAGTTGTTGGTTAAATTGGTCTGTACATTTGGGAGAACTTCCGGTGTATTTGACTTCTATAACTGCTATCCACGTGACATGTTATTTATCTGATTGCGGACAACTCTACGTTAGATATCTAATAGGCTCGTAGTTATAGCTCATTAGCATATAGGAAATCTGTGAGAGTAATGTGGAACCCTATGATATCGCGTAAAAAGTCATGTTTTTACTACCGATATCTCTCTCATTCTAGAATGATTCTTGGCATTCTAAACTCAAAACCAATACAAATCAATGATATTATGCCAAGATGGTCAAAACAAGGCTGCACGATAAAAATCAAGCAAAACGGATGAAAAACGAAGATTCCACACACGTTTGAAGATTCAAGGCATCAAAAAGAGATTTCAAGACAAAAGTTCCCATCATGAACATCCATCTCACCCAAGATGTTCGTTTTCAAATTACGAATCCAACAGAAGAAGAATCAACAGAAACGGATAAAGAATGAAGATTCTACGCCCGCCGAAAGATCCAAATGATTCGTACGCAATATCTGGAGATAGGATACATATTTTTTGGGATATCTTTACATCAAAGTCTTCGTTTTTGAATTACGAATCCAACGCACAAAGAATCAACGCAAACGGACGCATAACGAAGAAGATACGCATGAATTAAGCAACGCAGCGAAAGATGACGGACCGGGACGGGTGGCAGCCAGCCGCCGCCGGCCAGGTGGTGGGCGGCGCCGGCCTCCCTCCCCCCGTCTCTTTTCTGATTTTCCGTCCTTCCGTGTACTCGGTGCACCACCTTTCGCTACTTTTCCGTACCCGGTGCACCACCTTTCGCTACTTTTTCGTACCCGGTGCACCACCTTTCACTCTTTTTCTAATGTGAGCCTAGGGATGCTAACGTGTTCCATATTTTCCCTATATATACAGACCCAAGGCTTCCATTTGAAGATGTCCCATATGCATTAGGGATAATTCTCTCTTTACTTTCTCATTCTATTTTCTTACTTCAAAATTAGTGTTAGGCTAGTTAAGGAGCTTGTTTAAAGTAGAACGAAAGCTAGGGAACATTTTGTAATCTTTGGTGTACGCTTAAAGTTACGCTTATTAATTCAAGTCTATTCCTTCTCGCATTTTAATCCGGGTTCTTTCTATCCTAATCTATCTTAATTAAATATGTATGCTTTAGTTATGCTAGAATTAGTTTGTGCCACGATTAGCGAGAAGATTACTATTGTATTTGTTGTGATGTAGTTAGCACATATAATTGTGGGATGACTTTAAATATGTCGTGAAATAATATGACGGCCCCTATTCGACTGTTTACTCGGTATAGTGCTGGAAATGCTTTCAAGCAAAGTACATACGTGTGGAAGCCGGTAACGACCGAAGGTAGTTGTATTATGGATCGACATTATAAAACGGAAAATTTATGAACGGACTTATTTTATAATTTTAAACCTAAAACTTATATTCGCCTTTCGATTAACAAATGTGATTGTAACCCTGTAAAGAGGAGTCGCGAACCTTCATACTTGGTCAATAGCTATCTGTGTAAAAACTATGTTTTTAACTGTCACGTCATGTAAGCATCATAAAATGCAATGTGATTACGTGGACTTGCCATAAGTATTGTACACTTTCGATCACAATGTACTTATCATGTGAACATGGAGAAGCAATTAAATTCACAATGGAAACATCGGTAAACGATTAAATACACTGTGAATCACCATAGCATTTTCTGACATGTTCTGGGTTTAACTTTATGCAAAAAGCCGCCAGCATTTTAATTAGATTAGTTAATTTAGATTAGATTAGAGTAGGTAGGCTACAGGCTAAATAACCATTTATGAAAACCTAGGGATTTGTTAATTGTAATGAGAAAGGAAAGTTTGGAATCTAAGTTACACTGATATCCTTTCCTTAAAATATGAAACCAAAAGTAAGGTACGCAAGAACCTTGAACGTTTTCCCCTGTTTATCATCCTTAAGTTTCATTAATAGTAATTGGTTAATAAGTCCGAACATAAATTCTAAGTTAATTGTTTAATGGATTTGAAATCTTTATGGTATTAAGGACGGTTAGACTTGCTAATGACCTGCGAATAAGTTCAATAATACGGGTCACTAACTCCCTCATAGGAGAGTGCGGAGAGTTAAGCATCGTCTGTCTGATCCGAATCATGACACCTTAGTTCCTCGTGACATATTAGTTGATAACCGACTAATAGGGAACTTATTGGTTATACCACTGGGTGTTGAATCCACTAAACATTCCCAATTTAGATAATCATTTTCCCATAAGAGTCATCATCCCACATTATTAGCTAACGAACTCATAACAAATACTACTTTTATTATCTGATTTATTATTACACTTTTATTCTCGTTATTTAGTTTACTTAGTTAACTGAACCAAAACCCCTAACGCACTCTTTTAAAACCTTTACTAGAAAAGAAAGATTGATTGGATCACCTCCGTTTCAATTCAGTTTCTCTTTAAGAATGACTGTAGGTCATACTTACCATCTACTAGCCTTTGGTTCAGTATTAGTAAGTCATACTTAGACCCCAACAAATACAAATTTAAAACATACCGATTGCGATCCGTACGTCATCTTCATACGACCGTTCAGGGGCGCATCAAGCTTTTGGCGCCTCTGCCGGGGAGACAAACTATCCGATACAGAGGCCTAACCAATCCCAATTCGAGTAAACCCTTATGATAAAACCTTCTAAAAAAACACAAAAACAAGTATTTACTTTCTTGTCTTTCCTTTTTAGTGTATGACCTGTTCCCCTAGATCTGCACCACTATTTAATTTCCCTGATCGAGAACTTATAGTACGTACCATTCGATGAGAAAAGAAGCAATCCGCACTAAAACTAGCAATGGCTGAACGCATCACTCTCGCTGACAACAGTAAACCCTCTATTGAAGGAAGAGGAGGACCAGTTCTCTATCTTGAAACCCCTTGGTCAATCTTTCGAGCTTAAGCACCACATCATCCAACTAATCCAAAACCACTGTCAATTCCATGGATTACCCAATGATGATCCAAACTCTCACCTCGACAAGTTCATATCTCTTTCAAACTCCTACAAACAAAACGGAATTAGTCAAGACACAATCCGACTGTACCTTTTCCCTTATTCGCTCACACATCATGAGCAAACATGGTTTGAAGGTTTAGAGACCGGTTCTATCCCTTCATGGACTGTGATGGCAACAAAGTTTCTAACCAAGTACTTTCTGCCTTCTAAACAAACCAAACTTCAAAATGACATCATGAATTTCCACCAAGCTTTTGATGATTCATTATACACCGCATGGGAATGATTCAAAGGAGCCTTGAAGAAATGCCCTAATCACCGACTTGACAAATCCGCATAATTGTGTACCTTCTATAATGGTTTAGACCCTAACCACCGAACCACCCTCGACGCTGCCGCACAAGGAAGCTTCATGGCAAAGACCGATGAAGAAGGATGGAACCTTATAGAGAACATGACTATGCATCACCACGATTGGAACTCTGGAGATCACTCAACATCTTTAGCACCTCTCGCCGCATCAAATCCAATTCCATTAGAAGCAATTAAGGTATTAACGGAGAAAATGGACTCACTTGTCAAACAGTTTGGAGAACTTAAGAAACAACAACACCAAGTACACCAAGTGCAAGTCTGTCAACACTGCACCAACCCACAACCACCTGGTGAATACCAAGTTGAATACGAAGAAGCATATGGCACCGTCTACTATGCTCAGTTTCCTGCTCGACAACAAAATTTTCCACCCGATTTCAATCAAAACAACAACCAACCTAGAGGACCTCCATTCTAACCAAGAAACAACCAACCACCATACCAACCCTGATACCCACCTAGATACCCACCTTACCCACAACAATCACAACCTTCTTATAACCAACCCCTCGCACTTGCTGCACCAACTTCCGACACAAACCAAATCCCTGAACAACCTGCAAAGACAAATGCCCCAGCTTCAAGTTCAGATGACGCCTTCACCCAGTTCATGCAAGGTCAACACATGCTCAACCAAAAGACGTCCGCTAGACAAGACTAAGCCGACCTCTTTATAAGAAATCAATTGTCTGTGCTAAAGAATTTGGAAGCTCAGATTGGACAATTGGCATAACGTCTTGATAACAGACCCAGAGGAAGCTTGCCTAGCAACACGATTCACAACCCACATGTTGAGGAAGCAAAGAAACTTACTACCACCGAGGAAGCATCTACTACACCACCAGCTGCTGTTCCAGTAAAAGAGGAAGAACCAAAGACTAAGATACCAGCTGTGAAAACCACTCCGACCATGAACAAAGAGGTTAGGATCCCTTACCCCGCTAGACTTAAAACTCCACCCAAGAAATTATCATCCTTTAAGCTAGATGGAAAATTCCTTGATACCATGTCTAGAGTTCCCGGTCGTAGTAAGTACATTAGGAAATTACTATCCACTAAGGATAAACTGCCCGAAGTAAACAATATTCCCCTTAGTTCTGAAACCTCAGCCCTACTTAAGAATAGCCTTCCCGAAAAACTAGGAGACACTGGTAGATTTACACTCCCTTGTTCTATTTACCAATCCAGAGAAATAAGCACCTTAGCTGACGTAGGAGCCAGCATTAACCTTATGCCCTACTCCCTGTTTAATAGGTTGGAGCTTGAAAACTTGAAACCCACTAAGATGACCGTCCAGCTAGCTGATCAATCTGTTAGATACCCAAAAGGAATAGCTGAGAACGTTCTAGTTCAAGTTAACAAATTTTTCTTTTCAATGGATTTCGTGGTAATGGATATCCACGAAGACATAAATATCCCGATTATCCTTGGAAGACCATTCATGAACACAGCTAGAGCAGTAATTGATGTGTATAACCACACAATTATATTAAGATCACATGGTGAAAGCATTACTTACAAGATCGGCCAACCGGAATGCATTCCAGAAGAAGAAGAATGCTATGCTATATCAAAAGGCAGAATTTGTTCCGATGACGAATCAGAACCAGAGGAAGAGCAACATTTCACTCAATCATCAGTTTTCATCTCTGATTCTGAGTATGAACCAGAAGCAGAGGAAGAATATGAAAAAATAGAGGAAGAATTTGAATCTGAAGACGAAGAACCTGAAGAAGAGGAAGAAGAAACTGAGGAGGAGGAAGAAAATGAAGAGGAAGAAATAGAGGAAGATGAAGATTAAGCTGATTCACCACAGATGGCTGAAGTCAAAAGAATACAAGACTGCAAAGACTACATTTCATCAGAAGAATCCTTTGATTATGGAGCCATCCACCAAGAGCTCAGGTCCACTCATCTCAAAAGAATGAGAAACATTCTCGACTCTTATCTCGATCCATCAAAACCCTTTACCAGAACCCGACTCCGAGACATAGATACTTTTGAAGAAGAACTCCGATCATCACAGCACCCAGACCTGTATGCTAAACTCCTACAAAGAATTTCTGCATATAAGGCACGACAACCAGGAAGCTTTGTTGAAGAAAACCTTCAAGACACCATCACGGAAGTCAGAACCATCGAAATCAATAGTACTCAATCTTTCAACAATATACCCTCGGATGAAGAATTCCACAAATTCCCAGATTCACGAGACGAAATTCTGACTACAAGAGTGTCGAATTTGACGGCGATTTTATTGACGTCACTATCGATGAACGCTTTATTCCAAAAACCCCTCTTGCTCCACCAAATTCCCCCATCATCACAACTGAGAGATTAGAGATTCCGCTCATAGATACTCACCAAGACATGGTCGAACTAATTGATGAATACACCGATGTGCGCATCATTGTAGAGGCTATCAAAGAGTCAACCCATGACTACAACACCGCTCAGAGACACCTGATAAGGCATATTGAATGAGAATACGATTCATATCTCGCCAATTATGGAGAACCAGTGCCCCAAACTTTGCTCAGACATATCCAAGAGTTCTCCGATTCCCTTCAAGAACAAGTCACTAGAGAAGCTCAACAGCCAGAAAGGCCAGACTACCCAATGGGAGAAGTCGAGTTTTGCAGTAACCAAAGGCAAATATACCAAAAGTATATTGTGCCTTAGCCGGATCAGCTTTTCCCTACTCATCAAGTCAGAAGGCTATACTTGCATCAATGAGAACCCATCTTGAAAAAGCTACTGGAAATCCGCAGAATTATGCTGACTTAAGAATGGTGGGAGATCTTAGAACCCTTCTAGATCTCATCGAAATGGGAGAACATCTCACAACTTCAGAAAACTTCAGGATCGTCATTCACTCCACTATTGATCATCACGTTGAACTAATAATTGACGAACTAAATCAAGCAGCATATGATGAAGAAATTCGTGAAGTGCCTAGATTCATTCCGCACCTGTCACAAATCAACTTAGCAACTTATGTTACGACCCAACTGCATAGAATGCATGAGGAAGAAGACGTAGAAATTGACGCTTACCGCAACGGATACCGCAAAATATTCAGCAAGTTAATCTACATCTTCACTGACTCGGATTTTCCCTTCAACCGCGAACAACATCAACTCATCAGTTAAGTATGCCAAGCCACTAGATCCTTCAGAGGAGACCCATTGGCCAATGATTTTGAAGAAGTGAAAACTGAATTCATGACTTTAATAACCTTAATAGGCAGAAACCACCCACAACGTGAAATTGTTCAAACTCACACTTGCACTCGAATTGAACCTAACGGACCAGTCACAAGGGTAGTTCAATACATCAGCTATGGGATGGAAATCCTCGACAGATTAGCCACTGATCACTTCAAAAGCTTCAAAATGGAATCCACCACTCCACCAACTCTCATTACTGACATGATAGAACAGTTTCTGCAATACTTTCCTTCACGATACGCCCTACCTAGGAACCACAGTGACCACTCTAGCACCATAGACACATCCAACATCATCTGAAGGATAAAAAACTAAGTCGAGCTCTCGACTTTAATAGAGGACTTCTCGGGAGGCAACCTGTGTTTTTACATTTCTACAATTTTACTTTACAAGAAGTGATGAAATCTCCGACTATCTTTCACACTCGGATCATACAAAGCATGCTCCAGCCTGCAAGGAAATATCAACACCATAAGAATAGTATATCCGACGTGTTCACACCTACGAGACCAATCACAAAAAGACTTGATCAAGAATGCACCAAGGAAGATGAAATCTGGCACATGCAACCCAAGGAACACTGCAACCACCGGGGAGTACTTCTATACCGTCTCTTTCATTTGTTTAAATATACCATATCCATTATGCTTATCACTAAGTGTGGGATTCAAACCCAAAACACACCACTAAAAGAATACGCCTTAGATGTTTAAATTCCTAAGTGTGGGATATTCACCCCAGTTAGAGCTTAGATAAACATCGAGGATGATGTTCCTTTAAGTGTGGGATAGCAGTAGTTACACTACTGTAAAATGGATAATGGTATATGCTTGATTCTAAATTGTTGCTCTTTAGACCATCCTCTCCAATAAGTAAACAAAATTTTTCAAAATTAAGTTAAAAATATGTTGAAAATGAAATTTTTTTGACAAAGAATGATTTCCCTTGGGGAAGAAGGATAAATAAAATACAAATTCCTTTGGAAAATTAGTTTAGTAATCCCATAAAGAGCATTGCATGACTAGGCACACAACAACCCAACTTTTGATTCGTGAGGTATCTTGAGCCATATAAAAAGCATTCACTTTTAATGCTTCACTTCTTCAATTTTTGAGTGTGCTGATGTATGCGTTTAGAATCAGAACTTGTTCCTGTTATGCATTTCGAATCCAGATTGGTTAGTGAAAAGGAGATTGAATCACATCATTCTTAAACCCATCCGTATACCCGTACACCCATACTCCCAAGAAAAATAGATACGTTACCCCTACTTTCTCAAAAGCATCCCCCAAACTTTAAAACAAAGTTCCAAAGATGAAAAGAGAGAATTCGCAAGGAGATGAAATCGGAAAAAAAAGAGGGTTCAAGAAAGAAAAACCCAAAGAAAAGGAAATCAATAGGAGAGAAAGACTCCTTCCGCAAACACCAAAAAGGCGCCAATCCCCCAAAAATTCCAACTTCAACAAAAGAAACCCATCAAAAACCCAACAAAACCCCCTCTCATTTCACAAACACTCCGCTTCTAAAAACCCTACCTCACTTCCCCTAGAATGATTGTGGCTAGATCGACTTCGCACTCACCAAAAAGGTAACGATTTGATTCTCGATCAAGCCTATGATGATAAACGATACATGACCGGTGTTCTGAGTGATTGATAATATTAGAATCGGAAACCCTATACACTTTGAGTGATTTGAGTGACCACCTAGAGAGGATCGCCTAGTCATGTATCCAAGATCAAAAGCAAGCTCCCAAAGATTACAACCCTGCTTTTTCAAAGAACGAATATTTTATTTGTCAAAACCCCCCTTAGTAAAAAGTTCTACCATAAAATATTTCATTATCCGCTTATTTTAACCATGCTTGAAATTCGAGTTTGCTTGAGGACAAACAAAGTTCTAAGTGTGGGATACTTGATATCGCGTAAAAAGTCATGTTTTTACTACCGATATCTCTCTCATTCTAGAACGATTCTTGGCATTCTAAACTCAAAACCAATACAAATCAATGATATTATGCCAAGATGGTCAAAACAAGGTTGCACGATAAAAATCAAGCAAAACGGATGCCAAACGAAGATTCCACACACGTTTGAAGATTCAAGGCAAAAAATGAGATTTCAAGACAAAAGTGCCCATCATCAACATCCATCTCACCCAAGATGCTCTTTTTCAAATTACGAATCCAACAGAAGAAGAATCAACAAAAACGGATAAAGAATGAAGATTCTACGCCCGCCGGAAGATCCAAATGATTCGTACGCAATATCTGAAGATAGGAGACATATTTTTGGGATATCTATACATCAAAGTCTTTGTTTTTGAATTACGCATCCAACGCAAAAAGATTCAATGCAAACGGATGCATAACGAAGAAGATACGCACGAATTAAGCAACGCAGCAAAAGACGACAGACCGGGACGGGTGGCAGCCAGCCGCGGCCGGCCAGCCACCAGCCGCTGCCGGCCAGGTGGTGGGCGGCGCCGGCCTCCCTCCCCCCGTCTCTTTTCCACTTTTCCGTCCTTGCATGTATCGATGCACCACCTTTCGCTACTTTTCCGTACCCGGTGCACCACCTTTCGCTACTTTTTCGTACCCGGTGCACCACCTTTCACTCTTTTTCTAATGTGAGCCTAGGGATGCTAACATGTTCCATATTTTCCCTATAAATACAGACCCAAGGCTTCCATTTGAAGATGTCCCATATGTATTAGGGATAATTCTCTCTTTACTTTCTCATTCTATTTTCTTACTTCAAAATTAGTTTTAGGCTAGTTAAGAAGCTTGTTTAAAGTAGAACGAAAGCTAGGGAACATTTTGTAATCTTTGGTGTACGCTTGAATTTACGCTTATTAATTCAAGTCTATTACTTCTCGCATTTTAATCCGGGTTCTTTCTATCCTATTCTATCTTAATTAAATATGTATGCTTTAATTATGATAGAATTAGTTTGTGCCTTGATTAGCGAGTAGATTACTATTTTATTTGTTGTGATGTAGTTAGCATATATAATTGTGGGATGACTTTAAATATGTCGTGAAATAATATGACGGCCCTTATTCGACTGTTTACTCGGTATAGTGCTGGAAATGCTTTCAAGCAAAGTACATACGTATGGAAGCTGGTAACGACCGAAGGTAGTTGTATTATGGATCGACATTATAAATGGACTTATTTTATGATTTTAAATCTAAAACTTTATGAACGGACTTATTTTATGATTTTAAATCTAAAACTTATATTCGCCTTTCGATTAACAAACGTGATTGTAACCTTGTAAAGAGGAGTCGCGAACCTTGATACTTGGTCAATAGTTATCTGTGTAAAAACTATGTTTTTAACTGTAACGTCATGCAAGCATCATAAAATGCAATGTGATTACGTAGACTTGCCATGAGTATTGTACACTTTTGATCACAATGTACTTATCATGTGAACATGGCGAAGCAATTAAATTCACAATGGAAACATCAGTAAACTATTTAATACATTGTGAATCACCATAGTATTTTTCCGACATGGTATGGGTTTAACTTTATGCAAAAAGCCGTCAGCATTTTAATCAGCATTTTAATTAGATTAGTTAATTTAGATTAGATTGGAGTAGGTAGGCTATAGGCTAAATAACCATTTACAAAAACCTAGGGATTTGTTAATTGTAATGAGAAAGGCAAGTTTGGAATCTAAGTTACACTGATATCCTTTCCTTAAAATATGAAACCAAAAGTAAGGTACGCAAGAACCTTGAACATTTTCCCCTGTTTATCATCCTTAAGTTTCATTAATAGGAATTGGTTAATAAGTCCGAACATAAATTCTAAGTTAATTGTTTAATGGATTTGAAATCTTTATGGTATTAAGAACGGTTAGACTTGCTAATGACCAGCTACTCTATTCCTTCGCCCACGAGCGAATAAATTCAATAATACGGGTCACTGACTCCCTCATAGGAGAGTGTGGAGATTTAAGCATCGTCTGTCTGATCAGAATCATGACACCTTAGTTCCTCGTGACATATTAGTTGATAACCGACTAATAGGGAACTTATTGGTTATACCACTGGGTGTTGAATCCACTAAACATTCCTAATTTAGATAATCATTTTCCCATAAGAGTCATCATCTCACATTATTAGCTAACGAACTCACAACAAATACTACTTTTATTATCTGATTTATTATTACACTTTTATTCGGTTTATTTAGTTTACTTAGTTAACTGAACCAAAACCCCTAACGCACTCTTTTAAAACCTTTACTAGAAAAGAAAGATTGATTGGATCACCTCCGTTTCAATTCAGTTTCTCTTTAAGAACGACTGTAGGTCATACTTACCATCTACTAGCCTTTGGTTCAATATTAGTAAGTCATACTTAGACCCCAACAAATATAAATTTAAAACAAACCGATTGCGATCCGTACGTCATCTAAATACGACCGTTCGGGGGCGCATCACCCTAATTATATTAACGGAAAAACTGTAAAATGCCCTATTACTCGGTATAGTGCTGGAAACACCGGTTGGTGGAGTACAAATGTACGAAAGCCGCGGAACGGTCGTGTAACACCCACAAATTTACTGTTTAGCGGAAGCAAGCTTTGGGGTGCTACTAATCAATAATCAAAACACACAAGGCATATAATGAACGACTCTATACGCGTTGTTTTATAGATACATTGATAATATAAAGTTTTACAATGTATAAATGTTTACAAAAGCCAAATAATTACATTGTTTAGAGATTAATCGGCATAACTTAGTTACGAAATGTAGTAATGCAAAATAATCTCCTGATGTGTATGCTGACTCGAGCTATGGGCATCCTGAATGAACATGTCCTACTGCTGTTGGGTACCTGAGAACACATGCTAAAAAGGTCCGCTGGTGAGCTCACAGGTTTGCATAATAAATATGTAAGTGTGAACCACAAGATTTAATGGTAAACATTTGAAATGAATCAAATGATGTATATGTCTGCCATGAGGTCATAGTCTACGCTTAACGTGGGTGTCAGGATCACAATAAAGTGCCTGATCGTGGGTGCCTCCAGGTGAGTGTCTAATCCACACTCGTATGAACAAAAGTTAATGCGTCCGTTTAACCAGTCAGTGATTGCTGACCCGGACAAGGATGGTCAGTCCTATATGGTATCATACACTAACGTTCACGCTACATAAAGTATTACCATAACTATGATCGTAGAGGACTTAAAAGTGATTAGAAAATAGCTCATGCAGAATATAGCGAGTTTTGTACTCGTGTTCACATGTTAAAACAAGGTAAAGCATGTATTTCCGCCCCTGGGTTTAAAAAACAGTAAAATGAGGGGCTATGAGACGCACCTGAGCCTGAAGAGTTGCAATGAAGCAAATATGGTGAAGTAAAATGGGGTGTCCGAAGACTGTAACCTGCCGGGCATTTAAAACACGCAAGTTTAAATAAAATAAGTAGGTATCTTAAAAGATAACCAATGCTAGTTGTTCATCCAACTAGTAATGTCCAATGATTTGATTTGATTGATAAGTTTGAGTTTTGAAAACGTGTACGGCCCGTTGGTGACTGGTGGTAATAATAATTTCTTTAATATTGTTATGATTTTTGGAGTGTTATACTTAAAACTATTTACAAATTTTAGGTGACGGGGGTCCGGGAGCAGCGCCCCTGGCTAGTGGGGTTCCAGTGGGTGGCAACCCCTGGTGGGGTCCAAGGGGCAGAGCCCCTGGCTGGGGTCTAAAATTTGAATTTGGGTGAAATCAAGTGATAAAATTTTAGGTCTCGATACTTAGTAAAAATCTGGGTTCTATTTCATGCGACACTTATAGTGTCACTTGAGGAAGTGATGCATAAAGGGGTGACACTTATGCAAGTGTCAGGTATAAGTGTCGGTATCAGGGTCATGCGTCACTAGGGTTAGTGTCGGACGAAATCAAAATTCAATTATAGGCTACACTTAGATAAGTGTCGCTAGAAGTGTCGGGTATTGAATTTGCGACACTTAGGCAAGTGTCGGGAATAAGGTGTTTTATGCTGCACTTAAGCAAGTGACGCAAGATTAGGGTTTTAAGCGACACTCAGTGTGTCACTTAAGTGACGCATTAAGTGACGCTACGCTGCACTGGTCTATGTGACACTTAGGTCTGTTGGCCGGATTTTGAGCTGAAAACTTGTTTTCCGGTTTCCGTTTGGTCTGAAACTTTTACCCAACCCATATTTAGACATTTCAAGCTTACATAAACAACAACATGTCAAAAACACTTGAAATCGAGGAGTTTCAAGGTTTTGTCAGAAACTTACAAGTTAACGCGTGAAGAATTCGAAAAGATAGGAAGGTAGATCGTCGCGAGGTAAACGTTTTTCTTCAAAGAGGCAAGATGATCCGAGGTCGTTTGATGATGGGTGTTTTGAGAGGAAAGAAAGAAGAGAGAAGGAGTGAGTTGGTGATGAAGATGATGAAATGAAAGAGTGAGGGGTTTCCCCCCATTTTGGCTGATTTTTCGTGCGGCCCACCCCTATGTGGGTGTGTCCCACACCTCGTTCTGTGCGATGTTCATTTCTCCGGTCATTTAAACGTTTATTTGTGACGTTAATTAATTATTTCACATACGTTTTTAAATAAAAACTGACCCTTCAATATTTTTAATTTGAAATCTTAATTGTTAATACTCGAAACATTTATTAAAATGATTTGAAAATGTGTTGGTCATGTTTACCGGTTCGGGTTTCGCTTATAAATAAGATGTGATGTTTTTATAAAATGTTTTATTAATTAATTTAAAATACTACAAATTAAATAATGTCCTAACATAAAATGATATATTTTAAACTTATAAAATATATTCTGATCTTTATTCGGTTATCGGGCGCGTTTCACGCATTTTGGTCGGGTAGGGCTTTCAATGTGATACAAGATACTTATAGAATATTATTGAAATAATACTTAGAAATAATTAGGCTTATCAAATAATTTAATATAATTTAATAAAACGATGTTCACCAACGTCCATATGAGTGTATCGAAATTCAGCCAATATAGTAAAATGCACGATCTAATTCTATCGTGTAGGTGCGTATATATATTTATACATGTAAGGATACATATGTAACACCCCCAAATTTACTGTTTAGCGGAAGCAAGCTTTGGGGTGCTACTAATCAATGATCAAAACACACAAGGCATATAATGAATGACTCTATATGCGTCGTTTTACAAATACATTGATAATATAAGTTTTACAATGTATAAATGTTTACAAAAGCCCAATAATTACAATGTTTAGAGATTAATAGGCATAACTTAGTTACAAATGTAGTAATGCAAAATAACCTCCCGATGTGTATGCTGACTCGAGCTATAGGCATTCTGAGTGAACAGGTCCTACTACTGTTGGGTACCTGAGAACACATGCTAAAAAGGTCAGCTAACGCTGGTGAGCTCACATGTTTGCATAATAAATATGTAAGTGTAAACCACAAGATTTAATGGTAACCATTTGAAATGAATCAAATGATGTATATGTCTGCCATGAGGTCATAGTATGCACTTAACGTGGGTGTCAGGATCACAATAAAGTGCATGATCGTGGGTGCCTCCGGGCAAGTGTCTAATCCGCACTCGTATGAACAAAAGTTAATGCGTCCGTTTAACCAGTCAGTGCTTGCTGACCCAGACGAGGATGGTTAGTCCTATATGGTACCATACACTAACATTCGTGCTACATAAAGTATTGCCAGAACTATGATCGTAGAGGACTTAAAAGTGATTAGAAAATAGCTCATGCAGAATATAGCGAGTTTTGTACTCGTGTTCACGTGTAAAATAGTTAGAGCATGTATTCCCACCCCGGGAGTAAAAACAGTAAAAAGTCGGGGCTATGAGACTCACCTGAGCCTGAAGAGTTGCAATGAAGCAAATGTGGTGAAGTAAAATGGGGTGTCTGAAGACTGTAACCTGTCGGGCGTTTACAACGCATAAGTTTAAATAAAATAAGTAGGTATCTTAAAAGATAACCTATGCTAGTTGTTCATCCAACTAGTAATGTCCAATGATTTGATTTGATTGAAAAGTTCAAGTTTTGAAAACGTGTACGAACCGTTGGTGACTGGTTGTAATAATAACGTCATTAATATTGTTACGATTTTTGGAGTGTTATACTTAAAAAGGATTCAACGCCCCTGGTTAGCGGGGTCCCAGGGGCTGGCCCCTGGCTGGGGTCGAGATGCCAGGTCAGCTCAAAAATTTTTTATTTCTACCATATTGTTATAGTGAAAAACGCATCTAAGATTTGAATTTGGGTAAAATCAAGTGATAAAATTTCAGGTCTCGACACTTAGTAAAAATCTGGGTTGTGTTTCATGCGATACTTGTAGCGACACTTGTGACAACCGGCAAAAATAATTTATGACTCAACTCCGTTCAGGTAATAAACTTGGAGAATTTTTTTTTAGTTAAACTATAATTTTTAGTGAATTAATACCTATAATTAAATAACATTGAATTTAGGCGCCTTATCGTTACAACCTGACACTAAACAAGCATTTATCCGTGGATGCATATAATGTGACAAAGTGCTTACGTTTATGTTTATTAATTCATTTAGTAAACCCTAATATATATATATATATATATATATATATATATATATATATATATATATATATAAGTATGTGTGAAACAATAATATAGTGATAAGTACACTTACTTGCATGAAAGTAACAAACCACCACCTTTGCATGAAATACAACATAATAATTAAATAAATACTTATAATTGAATTATTTAAAAACTTAATTAAATTATAAATAAAAATATGATTTTAATTATAAATTAATTAAATAAAACTAATTTAATTAATTAAAACAATTAATTACCAATTAATCACCACCATTTCTCCACCAATCACAACCAAGACCCTTCCCCTCCTCCCCCCACCCTGGCCGGCCACCCCCTCCCCTCCCCCCCCCCCCCCCCCCCCCTCATTTCTTCTATTTAAGGAACTTACATCCACCCTTTTCTCACTTTTCACACACACACACATCCATTTCTCTCTTCCTCACACCATTTTCCTTCCATTTTGTCTCCAAAAATCTACCATAAACAACCACCCTAAACCACCACAAATCACCACTCAAACAACCCTTTAATCCACCCAAAATAACCTACTTTCATCACCCTTTGTGTTGGTAAGATGATACATGAATTTCTCTAATCTATGCTTTCATTTTTCACACTAATCATCACCCATGGATGAATAATACAAGACTTATAATAATATATCTATATCTATGTATATACATCTTATATCTTACTATATACATATGTAAGATTTTATGTAAGGCTATGCCTAAAAATCTACATATGTATATATGCACTTTATATTTCATTTTTGTTATTATCTTATGTATGGCTATGCCTACAATCATATATGTATACATGCAATTCGTATTTCATTTGTTTATGAACTTATGTATGGCAAGGCCTACATGCATCTCTTTTACTCATCTTCATCTTCTTTTTCTTTTAATATGAAATATTGAAAAGTATGGCTAAGCCTACAAAATAACTTGATGTTTGTAGATTTTCACTTGCACATGTTCATGTGCTAAAAAGAGGTGATAATCCATGATCAAACCTATGTCAAGTCTTAAAAGATGTAAAATATACCTATACATATCTATAAATCTTCAAAGATCTCATGCATGTAAATGTAATCAAAATCTATGGAAAAATGTGTAACACCCGCCAATTTAGGACTTCAATTAGTATCGAAACTGCTTGAAATTTCGGGTATTTAGTTTTATAATACCCTAAATAAAGGTAACAAAATATGGTGTGAATACGGGTACGCTTACGTAATCTAATCTAAATCGTACACTTATGAATCGGACAATGTCCGACATTAATAAATGGACGTTGGTGACAAAACTTTATAACAAGGTGGACTTATCCAAAGTAACGTGATTTTTCAAAATATATTGCGAGAATATATTTCAAGTATATCTCATCGATGAAAACACCCTATACACGACAAACAAGCACGAAGCACGTGAGTCAAGCGAAAACAATTCAAATTATAATTTTATAACTCATTAATTAGTGTTTTGGTAAAACATTTCAGTTAAATATTTTGGATAAATATATATGTACTTAAACACGGAACGACAATTAAACAGTCGCGGAATGTAACATAAAAACCGGAGCAACGAGTTCCCGAGACCAAAACCCAAATGGATTAGCCCAAACCCGCAGATCCAAGCCCCAACCCGACCCATGACCCACTTTCTTTTAAGCCCCCTCTTTTCTTCCACTTCATCTACAAACAAACACACACACACACTTACATCCCCTAAACTCTCTTATTTCTTTCCCCCTTCTTCTTTCACCGAAACAGCAGCAAAAGCAACGTCATCATCGCCAAAAAAAAAAAAAAATCGTTCATCATCATCAACAAGAGAAAGCACAAGGACCGCCATCATCTTCTACCTCACCTTCATCATCTCCATTTTCGATTCTTGGTATGAAACGCATTAAGACTCGATGTAATTACTTGTGAAGCTTTTATTTACATGCTAGAATGTTACTCAACAAAGATTTGCCCAAAAATCGACTTAAAAATGCGTTTTTATGAAAAAGTGTTCGAACAGCTCGTCCTGCGAACCGAGATCCGTTCGTCCTGCGAGGCGAGCCCAAATTGCGAACCGAAGATTGAACTCGCGAACCCAACGACGAACCGAATCGACCTGCGAGGTGACTTGCGAGTCGACCTGCGAGTTGACTTGCGAGTCGACCTGCGAGGTGACTTGCGAGTCGACCTGCGAGGTGACTCGCGAGTCGACCTGCGAGTTGACTTGCGAGTCGACTTGCGAACCGAACCTTGTGTTGCGAACTGAGTTCAGTTCGCAGCCTACTGCCTTGCGAGCCGAACTCGGCTCGCACCGCGAACTCAATTCGCATCACTATTTCAGTCCATAACCCGACTTGACAAATTATCCGAATTTAAATGCTAGATACGATCTTTAATAAAACAATATACATAATAATACCACTCTCGGACTATTTTTACAAACCGTCACCAACGGGCCATACTTGTTTTCAAAATACAAACGGTTTACTAAACAAACACTTGGATATGTCCTAGTTGAGTGGACAACTAGCATGGGTGATCTTTTAAGACACCAACTCGTTTACTAGTTTACTTACAACCTTGTGCGTTGCGAACGCCAGAAGGTTGCAGGATTCCGAGAAACGATACGCATACTTACAACTGCTTTACCTGGTTGATTACGCATACGCACTTACTGGACTCAGGTGAGTCTTACAGCCCCACTTTTACTGTTTTACTGTTTTACTTATGGGGTGAGATACATAGCTTATTTTTTTACGAACCAAGTACTGATTTACTTGTTTACCAAACGGAATTGCATGAGTTTTCTCACCATTTATTTGGGGAAGCCTCCTCATCATATATCGTTAGTTATGTACTTAAGCGCGAACACTAGTTAATGGATCCATTAGGGAAATGACCCTCCCCGCCCGGGGTAGTAGCGATACCACGAACCGATCTGTATAAACGGGCGACTATTATTCGTTACTGATGCTTGCTCAGTTTCCGAGCATGTCACGGGAGCAAATTTATTATTTACGGGTTAAGCTTCGATTATGAGCCTCATGGCAATGGTATAACTTACTTACTTTTATTGCAAGTGTTGCAAATAACTGATTTACGCCTGCGGGCCTTATTAATGAAATCTTGTGTTCAAACTCTTACATTATTTACAAACCTGTGAGATTCACCAACATTCGTGTTGACCTTTTTAGCTTTGTATCTCAGGTACACATACGGAGTAGGACTCCCCCAGGACCTAGCTAGAGTCGCATGATTTCGACCTTGCATTTAACGGAGATTCTTAGCATTATCTTTTGTACTTATTATGATTATGTAATAGAATCTCCCGCCCTTTTACGCGGACTCTAGGGAAATTCATTTTGTAACTTGAAACGTTATGTTTCAAACATTTTATGTATGGAAATGTAACTATTTTACAAATGTTGCATATAGATGTCGTTTGCTTAACTTTTGTGCTGTGATATTTGATTAGTAGCACCCCAAAAGCCTGCTTCCGCTAAACTGTGATTTTGGGGGTGTTACAGATTGGTATCAGAGCCTAAGGTTATAGTGAACTAGGTTGCATTTAGTGGGCCTAGACTATGACCATTAGGAAGTATTTCCTCATTAGGTATGACTGGTTCGGGAATTGCATCATACGACGTTAATTTAACATAGCCTGATCAACTATGTACAGTTAACGAAGGGTGATGCGAAACCTGAAAGGGGTTATATTGAACAGGAATACACTGATTAACTCTGACCATGAGAGGAACGAGACCGAATACTACTTGCTACGCTGTTAGATTATTATAGGTACTGTGTATATAAGTGAATAGGCTTCACGCCTATACCAACTCCTCGACTGTAAGAAGCACAATATGACCTACGACCATGGAAATGGGAGAAACCAACATCTAGTTAGAACGACTCACTAATTCGATAGCAAAAATCTAACACCCACCGACAACAATAGTAACACCCACAGTATTGACACGCCCATGCGTCTATGACAACGGAGACCCAACTACTCCCACGAAATCTCTCCAAATATCTTAGAATAAAGCTACTAGTGCTAGCCAGGACTATAACCACTGAGGCATTCTTTGTCTTCTGTGCGTTTTATAGGATCTCTTCAGCAATAGGCCAAGCGCAGCTATGGAAGAATACCCGTCTGACTCGGACCAGATTCAAGAGGAACAAGTACAATACACCTACCTCGACGGAGAATATGCACCAGTAGAGGAATTCGGGATCGAGGAGGACGAGAATCAAAACTTTGGAATAATCGACGTAGAGGCTTACGAACGGGTCATGGAGCAGACGATTGAACTGAATAATCGTACGTGGGAGCTAAAGTACAAGTGTCAGGATTATGAGAAGGAGCTGAGGATCATGAAGAGGTCCGTCACTCGAAAGGTTAAGGACAAATTACACCACTGGAAGAGGGTGGCCGCAAACTTCACTAGGAAGACGAAGAAGTGGGTCAGACGACTGGGAGGAAGGCAGGTGGAGGAAGATACACTTTACCGTGCACCGCCACGTTACCAAGACCTGCTCGCCGAACGTTATTACCCACGCGACATGTACCTGGAATGAAGTTCCAAGTGATCGGACTGACTACTTAGGACTAGCTAGATAGCAACTATAACCATTTTGCCAAATCTGCGTAAAGCAGGGTTGTAGGAGCCACAAAATGTATTGAATACTTATGACTAGATGACTGTATTATTACATTCTGTAAAATGTTATGGCATCCGTTCGGGTGTAGTACTGCCCGACAAATTTTGTAATCGAACAATCGGATGGAATGACTACGAACTAACTAGATTCTTAGATTTATTATCTGTGCAAAATCCTTTGACATGTACAACATTAAGACACCCTGACCTCAATAGGTATGCAGAATCCCCGCCCCGCCCAGCATAAGGTTTTGGAAATCGTGTGAATGTTAACGAACTCTTAGTACCCTCTTAAAAACTCCAAAACTCGTGAATCTTCAAACTCATGACCTTAAGAGCCCTTGACCTTCTCGCTCCACAGTACGACCATTACTTAGCACTACTACAGATTGCCTCACTGTTCACACCCGTGTGACACACCACAACCTCTTACAACGATATCACTGGACATACTACTAGGATTCTAATATTCCGGCCTTCTCCGCCCTACTAGGGCAGACCCAGAACACTAACGTATCTAGGAGTACATTCGTGGACTCCCCGAGAACATCCCGGAAAACGTCATCTCCCCCACAAACCTACAGACGTCCAGTGGGCTAACCGTATGGCGCATGCACTCCCGGTTATGACCGTACGCCGCAAATCACTAACCCCTACCCCTTAGATCGAATTCGGCTGGAGCCGCGACTACTGAGACCTATACTCCAAGAACAAAGAACAACAACAACCCTGCACGGGGCAGAACTTATACCCTTAAGGCCAGGGGACAAGCAACGAGACCCAAATCTAGAAACAATTACGGCTCACAACTAGTCAACCTGATTGCCCCATAGTATACGACTGATAAATCCAGCGGACTACTTAACGATCCACCGCTACAGAATCATAGGCACGACCTAGGATAAGCTGACAAATGTAGAAAGTCGGTACATCAGGAACGTAACCGACAAACTTTTCCAATATATCTCACACTGGGTGGGACCGGGACCCACTGGACTGCCATCACTATGTGTCGTCTGTTCAAAAACTACACCACAGGTCGTCTGTTCGGAGGAAATCATTTGCTCTTTTATTATTTTCACTGAATTACAGCATATGATCGCGACACCATAATTGCTATTATGCCATGCATAATGCCAACGTCAAAACCTTGTGTTGATAACCTCCCCCCATTTCGTAGGAAATGACAGATTACTCCACTGGTAGCCCCATGTCCGATGATGAGCAACACGGTGAAGACCGGACCATGTTCCCTTACCTACTTACTCTCGAAGGCGATATCGAGCCAGTGAGTGAAGAACCGTTGGAAGAAACGACACACCCGACAGGACCCCGAGACTTTCCATCTCAGACCATAGTCGCAGAAGTTACCCAACTAACCCGAGCAGACTCCCTTTCAAACCCTACTACCGGTAACCATATCACAACCACTACCACCACCACTCCTCCTACGGTTACCGCTCCGATCATTGTCAATGTAAACACTGACCACTCTAAGAATACTGACGAAACGATGAAGGCATTACGCAACCAACTAACTACTGTCCAGGAGGAAATCACGGGTCTACGCCTACTCACCCACGAGCAAGGACTGCGTCTGCGAACCTTAGAATTCTATTGGGAACAATTAAGATACTTGTGCCCAACGCTGGGAGATATGCTCCAGTTAGTTTCTGACTCATTATCACAAAAAGCCCAAGCTAGCGTCCCTGTGGAAAAGGACACCGAAGCCCAACTGGTAACCCTCAAAAAGAACCCGGGAGAAAGCTCCAACACAGACAATACTCAGCCTCGGACTAAAAGGGCAAGGATAACTCGAACCCCCACTACCGAATCTAAGGGGAAAGCTTATAAGGGAAATCTACCCTGCTGCTCCCGATGCAAACACCATCATAAGGGACGATGCCTCCCTCCTTGCGGCAGATGCAACGCGTATGGACACCAGGTCCAGAATTGCAAATTCCCCCGAAAGGACACAAGCTCGGAGACAATGGAGTTGTGCTTCAAGTGTGGAAATGCGGGACATAAAAAGATGAATTGTCCATTACCAACTACTACAGATGACATCCCTGAGGCCAAGCATGACACGAACGCTACCACAGGTACGTTATACCTCCAGAAATAATTCCATCTCCGCCATTACAGACTATCGTCACTATTACGAATGCAGTATAAATCACTAGTTACTATGGACTACTAGTACAAATTATAACTATACCCTACGGAATTCCCGACCGACCCCGTTCATAGGACGTGACAGTTTGCACACGTTAGTACCTCTCCCTCTTTCGCCTATTCTAACAAGGGGAGGAGAGGAAGGGAACCGGAGACTTTTATGACAACACTAAGGATACTTCAACACTTACTTAGGAGATGTACGTACTACATCCTCGAATAGATTCCATATATACCGTGCCATATAACGCGAAATGACATTTAAGCAACTACGGGATTTAACCGACAACGACCCGTGAACACATAACTACAACTAGGCAAACTAGGAATAGAGCCTTGATTGATCGTTAGCTGCCTTGTTAATGAAACGACTTATAAACTGCAGCTACCTCCCAAACTCAGTAGCGTACATCCCATTTTTCCCCGTTCCTAACTTAAAGCAATGCCGGTCTGTTGAGACACGAACCTTACCACTCGACGAAACACAAGTTGACGACGATCCTCATTCTGTCGAGGAACCTATGGAAATCATCAAACCGCGAGGTCACGGAACTGAAATGAAACCGTATTCCCATTACTAAAGCCAGGTTGAAATTGAGGCGTGTTCCTGGATTCACCTGGGAACGAGAAAACCAAATGAGGCTGAGATATTCACATTCGTTCATAAACTATACTCCCACCGACACCACGAATACAAGCTAATTTCGGGACGAAATTATTCTAACAAGGGGAGAATGTAACACCCGCCAATTTAGGACTTCAATTAGTATCGAAACTGCTTGAAATTTCAGGTATTTAGTTTTATAATACCCTAAATAAAGGTAACAAAATATGGTGTGAATACGGGTACGCTTATGTAATCTAATCTAAATCGTACACTTATGAATCGGACAATGTCCGACATTAATAAATGGACGTTGGTGACAAAACTTTATAACAAGGTGGACTTATCCAAAGTAACGTGATTTTTCAAAATATATTGCGAGAATATATTTCAAGTATATCTCATCAATGAAAACACCCTGTACACGACAAACAAGCACGAAGCACGTGAGTCAAGCGAAAACAATTCAAATTATAACTTTATAACTCATTAATTAGTGTTTTGGTAAAACGTTTCAGTTAAATAATTTGGATAAATATATATGTACTTAAACACGGAACGACAATTAAACAGTTACGGAATGTAACATAAAAACCGTAGCAACGAGTTCCCGAGACCAAAACCCAAATGGATTAGCCCAAACCCGCGGATCCAAGCCCCAACCCGACCCATGACCCACTTTCTTTTAAATCCCCTCTTTTCTTCCACTTCATCTACAAACAAACACACACACACACTTACATCCCCTAAACTCTCTCTTTTCTTTCCCCCTTCTTCTTTCACCGAAACAGCAGCAAAAGCAACGTCATCATCGCCAAAAAAAAAAAAAAATCGTTCGTCATCATCAACAAGAGAAAGCACAAGGACCGCCATCATCTTCTACCTCACCTTCATCATCTCCATTTTCGATTCTTGGTATGAAACGCATTAAGACTCGATGTAATTACTTGTGAAGCTTTTATTTACATGCTAGAATGTTACTCAACAAAGATTTGCCAAAAAATTGACTTAAAAATGCGTTTTTATGAAAAAGTGTTCGAACAGCTCGTCCTGCGAACCGAGATCCGTTCGTCCTGCGAGGCGAGCCCAAATTGCGAACCGAAGATTGAACTCGCGAACCCAACGACGAACCGAATCGACCTGCGAGGTGACTTGCGAGTCGACCTGCGAGTTGACTTGCGAGTCGACCTGCGAGGTGACTCGCGAGTCGACCTGCGAGTTGACTTGCGAGTCGACTTGCGAACCGAACCTTGTGTTGCGAACTGAGTTCAGTTCGCAGCCTACTGCCTTGCGAGCCGAACTCGGCTCGCACCGCGAACTCAATTCGCATCACTATTTCAGTCCATAACCCGACTTGACAAATTATCCGAATTTAAATGCTAGATACGATCTTTAATAAAACAATATACATAATAATACCACTCTCGGACTATTTTTATAAACCGTCACCAACGGGCCATACTTGTTTTCAAAATACAAACGGTTTACTAAACAAACACTTGGACATGTCCTAGTTGAGTGGACAACTAGCATGGGTGATCTTTTAAGACACCAACTCGTTTATTAGTTTACTTACAACCTTGTGCGTTGCGAACGCTAGAAGGTTGCAGGATTCCGAGAAACGATACGCATACTTACAACTGCTTTACCTGGTTGATTACGCATACGCACTTACTGGACTCAGGTGAGTCTTACAGCCCCACTTTTACTGTTTTACTGTTTTACTTATGGGGTGAGATACATAGCTTATTTTTTTACGAACCAAGTACTGATTTACTTGTTTACCAAACGGAATTGCATGAGTTTTCTCTCCATTTATTTGGGGAAGCCTCCTCATCATATATCGTTAGTTATGTACTTAAGCGCGAACACTAGTTAATGGATCCATTAGGGAAATTCCCTCCCCGCCCGGGGTAGTAGCGATACCACGAACCGATCTGTATAAACGGGCGACTATTATTCGTTACTGATGCTTGCTCAGTTTCCGAGCATGTCACGGGAGCAAATTTATTATTTACGGGTTAAGCATCGATTATGAGCCTCATGGCAATGGTATAACTTACTTACTTTTATTGCAAGTGTTGCAAATAACTGATTTACGCCTGCGGGCCTTATTAATGAAATCTTGTGTTCAAACTCTTACATTATTTACAAACCTGTGAGATTCACCAACATTCGTGTTGACCTTTTTAGCTTTGTATCTCAGGTACACATACGGAGTAGGACTCCCCCAGGACCTAGCTAGAGTCGCATGATTTCGACCTTGCATTTAACGGAGATTCTTAGCATTATCTTTTGTACTTATTATGATTATGTAATAGAATCTTCCGCCCTTTTTCGCGGACTCTAGGGAAAATCATTTTGTAACTTGAAACGTTATGTTTCAAACATTTTATGTATGGAAATGTAACTATTTTACAAATGTTGCATATAGATGTCGTTTGCTTAACTTTTGTGCTGTGATATTAGATTAGTAGCACCCCAAAAGCCTGCTTCCGCTAAACTGTGATTTTGGGGGTGTTACAAAATGATGGCAAATGCATGTGGAAAAAGGACTATAACAATGATTTGGTACCTAGGAGTTAGGATAGTAGTCTATGACTCGAAATCCTAACCCACACACATTACATGCAATCTGTCCAGATTTCTATATCTCAGTTTGTGAGGTCATAAATCCGTGTATACTTAACAAAATACCACCATTTTACTACTGAAATTACTTTTATGTCTTAGCTTTCAAACCCAAGTGGTCTCACTCAAAAACATGGAGTATTCGACCTCCAAACAGCCCATACGAAACTGTTGTGCATACTGTGACAGATTCGTATACCTCACTTTGCAAGGTCATAACTCCATGAATACTTAACCAAAGACTACCATTTTGTTACTGATTTTAATGTTATAAAGCTCATCTAACAAGATTATGTTCAAACATAAGTTTAAAATACGTTTCTATAAATTTATACACAAGAACACACAATCTGTCCAGAAAAACACAGGTTACTAAAATGGTCATAACTGGAGTTCTAGGAAGAGTTAGAAGATGAATCTTTTTTTGAAATTTGCGTATTGAAAATATCTACAACTTTCATTTTTTAAACTTTTTTCAGAAATGCACACATTTTTCTCTACAAGCCGATTTAAGGGTCTGGTCTGGAAGTTTCTGGAAATAAGTTGGACTTTTATTAAGAATTACTTAAAAGGGTGTAAATGCACCCGTCAATGGTTAAATAAAACGTGACACTTAAACTAAAACTATGGGTGATGAAACTTTACAAAAATTTGAATTAATATATATATACTATATGACTAAACTTAAACATTTTATGTGATCTAGGACGCATAAACCCCACCGAGACCCAAACAAGTACTTGCAACTTTCCGCTCTCTCACTAAGGTGAGTCTCATGGCCCCTACTTCTTTTTAAATGCTTTGACATGTTTTTGGGGTGAGAATACATGTTCTTTTCTTTGTGGACACAAACTAAACTGTTACGTATTGCATGAGTTGACACTATCCATTATGTAGGCCTTTATCATGAATTGTTAGTTAAGGACTTAAACGTGAATGTCATGAATAGATCTATTTAGGTTGACGCCCCCATCCGGGTTGGTAGCGCCAACATGACTATAAGTCAAACTGGTGCATTTTCATTTGAGAACTACTAGTGTTTGGATAGGACACTTGCGAGGCACTAAATGTTAAGGTTTCAATTCATGAGCTTATGGCAATAGTAATACAATTTTTACTATATTGTTGATTGGCAATATAACTTGAAATCTCGTGATCCACGGTAATGTTTTACAACTATTAAAACCTATGAGCTCACCAACTTTATGTTGACCCATTTTTACATGTTATTCTCAGGTAATTAAGATGCTTGCTATTTGTGAAGATGGCATACCCCTTTTGAAGTTAGGAACTACATTTGCATGGACGAACATTGCTTTTGATCTTAAATTCTTAAACTCCTAACTATTTTGTAACTTATGGGAATTGTTTGTAAACTTTTTAAGACAAATGTTCTAAGTCTGTAAGACAATTTAAACTTTTATGAAGTATGTTTAAAACGACTCATGTAGAGGTCGTTCATTGTAATTCTTGTGTTGTGATCTCATGATAGTCGCATCTCGCAACCTTCCACCGAGGCGGGGTGTGACAGATTGGTATCAGAGCCCAAGGTTATAGTGAACTAGGTTGCATTAGTGGGCCTAGACTATAGCCATGACTAGAATAAGGACTTTTAGGTGTACTTGCTAATTATTAAATCCATACATCCTTGCCTACTTACCGAATGTGGTTCCATGCATGCTTATTACATGTTAATTGTTAAGTTAGTACATACATGTTAAATAATTACTTATTTTATATTCTCCCTATTTATATACTATTATCTTATATGACAGAGTATGTCGAACCCTAATAGCCCTTTCCACATCGTGTCCGACGACGACCCCGAGATTTCACCGTTCCCTATCACCTCACCTAAGTCACCCTCATTCATACCTGTGTCCGCTACCCGAGTTGAGAAGACCGGTTCCTCCAATGAGACTGAGCCATTTGAGGATGAGACCGAGCCAATGGAGGAAGAGTCTGAGCCTACTGAGGACAAGTCCGATTCCGAAGAATCCCATCCCTCCCCTGTCATACCTACTAAGACTGCCCCTGCTCCCCCTACCCAACCAAAACCAGCCTCTTCACTCCGATCATTCCGCCCCGGGGGACCATGATTGATGCGTACCCCTCGGATAACCGTGTTCCCACCTTTGACTGAGACATTCTCCATCCCCCCTACTTAGACCCCCTCCATTCCTCCTACCGGGACTACCAACACTACTACTAGGCGAGTGCGATCCCGCAAGTGGACTTGGATGCAGGAGCAGATTCAGTCTTAGAGAAGAGAAGAAGGGATACCCGAGACACTGGAGGTTGGGGAGCCCTCTACCACTACACCCATACCCTCTCTCACTTTGGAGCCTGTACATCACACTATCCCCGTTGTGGTAGCACGTTTGGTTGATCAGGAGAGGAGACTTAATCAGTTGGAGTACGACCAGGATGAGTCACGTTCCGATAAAGTGGAACTCATACAGGCACAAGTTTCGGAAGTTGAGAGGAGGATAGGTAACATGGACTACTCGGTTTACTGTGCTGATGACGACATCAAGATGCTTCGAGAGGAGGTCACTGAGTTACGCCGATGGGTGGAGCACAGCGAAAGGCGCGCTGAATTAGCGGAAGAGCGCGCGACTAGGTCAGAGCAGCGTATGTCCGCGATGGAGCATAGTTTGGGACATGTTAGTGCACTTTTGGGCCAGTTTCGCGGATAGTTTCATTTCGATTTCTAACCAGCTATGGTGGGTTGTGCCTAGAGACGAGATGCAGTGTTGTTGCCTTTGTTCTTCAACTTGGGACATTCAATCTTGAAATGTCCTGGATTACCGCACTCGAAGCAGGCTCTGGGTTGACTGGTGTTGGAGTTGGTGGTAGATTTGTAGTCCTTGGCCAAGTGCCCAAATCTCTGACAGTTTGAGCATTGGGTACTACAAGGGCCATCATGGTGAGGGCGGCACTTAGAGCAGAAGGTCTTGTTTTAAGAGTAGCCCCTTTTTGGTTCAGACCCCGAAGAGTAGGCCTTGATGGTATCGGGTTTCTTGGATGATGAGGTGTTACCGTTGTTGTTTCCCGACCATTTGCGTTTATTATCCCCAGACTGGTTCGGATTGTTGGCGACAGATGTTCCTCTATGGACCACCTGTGCCATGAGGTTATGTGCCATTTGGACGGCAGCTTGGATAGTGGTGGGGTTGGAAGCAGTCACCAGAACCTGAATGCGTGGGGGAAGTCCCCAGATGTAACACTCGATCTGCTTGTATTCCCGATCAACAAGAGATGGGCACAGCAGTGCCAGTTGGTTAAACCTGGTAGTGTATCCGACAATGTCATTGTCTTGGGTGGTGAGGTGCCAGAACTCGTGTTCTAGCTGCTGAATCTCGTCTCTAGGACAGTACTCGTCCTTGCAGTCCTCCGGGTAGTTGCATATGCGGAAGACTGACTCCACTTTCTCCAACCAGCGTAATAATCCGATGGCACCCTCGGTGCCTTTGAAGTTCAACGGCTTGCAGTTCTGGAAATCTTGGTATGAACAAGGCCTAGGTTGTGGACCGTTGGCGGTCATGTCTTCGCTACCAGAATTTGTTATTCGGGTAGCCATGGCTTGAGCCACACTCTGGGCGATGAGCTGGGCGATTTCGGTATCGCTGAATGTGTATCATCTCGGAGGCATATTGCTGAATCAGGAAAAAGAACTAGTGAGATGTCTATTGGACATTAGACGTATCACAGTTGTATATGTGGTGAAATATACAATGATAACACAATATGATAATCATAATCCATTTAGATAATTAAGTTGGATACAATGCCCGAGTTCCAAAAGATATAGGACATAAGGATTACAAAAGATGCCAGGAATTGTTACATCCGGTCGAATTACAACGATTTTACATAGATAGTAGAAAAGTTATAAGATAAGGCTACACTAATCTTGACGCAGGTTAATTTGTTCCATAAAGGCGACAAGACGATCCACGGTGTTTGCAAGGCTGCTGGCCTGTCGGGCGTTGTCTTCTGCTAAGACTATCCGTTGCACTAGACCATAAGCGTACTCTTCGGTATCCCGCAAGCGTTTCTCACACTCTTCCATTCTGTGCCGTAAAAGTGCGGATTCCACAGCTAAATCTATCACTTTGTTGTAAAGGACGTCCATGTTGTTCACGGTGTTCTCATGGTCCTCAGCAACATTATTGATACGTTCCATTGCTGTGAGTCTCCAGTACTCGCGAGTTTCCTGGAGTTCGATGTCCATATCGCGTAGTTGTTGCTCGTGACGATGTACTCTGGCAGCCAGGACAGGTACAGTGAAGTGAGTAGGTTCTTGAATATAGGGAGAGACGTCCATGTTGGAAAGTCCTCCGTTCGATGTGGGGAGTTGGATTCATTCCTCATCCCTCCAGGTGTTAAGTCGGTTTGATAACCATCGCCATTGGCTAGTTGTTGTTTGCCTTTGGGACTGGCTATTGAGTTGGTTTTGAACATGGTATGGGCTAGCTCAAGGCAACCCAGTGTTCCTCCTAGCTACCCTTGAGTTTTGCGATTCGTACGGATGAGAGCGTGACGAGTTTGGTTGTGTGTTTGCCATTTCTAAGACAAAGCGTTAAAAACGAATGAGGCTTACATTCGTATCGTATATAATATAGTCTAAGGTTTATAAAGAGTCCTATCTATGTATATATATATATATGTATATCACATAATAGCCTATTGAGTGTCTAGCACAGACATGTTTGAGTCCCGGTTCTCTCGAGGTCGGAGTCAACTAGTGTATCATGTTCAGTCATGACCCATTTCAGATCTCACATCATATTCTTTTAATTGTACATAGTTGATCAGGCTATGTTAAATTAAACCAAAACAATGTAGTCACTGAACCTAATCATACTTAATAAGGAAAACTGACTAACGGTCATAGTTTAGGCTGACTAAATGCAACCTAGTTCACTATAACCTTAAGCTCTGATACCAATCTGTAACACCCCAAAATTTACTGTTTAGCGGAAGCAATCTTTGGGGTGCTACTAATCAATGATCAAAACACACAAGGCATATAATGAACGACTCTATATGCGTCGTTTTACAAATACATTGATAATATAAGTTTTACAATGTATAAATGTTTACAAAAGCCCAATAATTACAATGTTTAGAGATTAATCGGCATAACATAGTTACAAAATGTAGTAATGCAAAATAATCTCCTGATGTGTATGCTGACTCGAGCTATGGGCATTCTGAGTGAAAAGGTCCTCTAGCTGTTGGGTAGCTGAGAACACATGCTAAAAAGGTCAGCTAACGCTGGTGAGCTCACAGGTTTGCATAATAAATATGTAAGTGTGAACCACAAGATTTAATGGTAACCATTTGAAATGAATCAAATGATGTATATGTCTGCCATGAGGTCATAGTCTTCGTTTAACGTGGGTGTCAGGATCACAATAAAGTGCCTGATCGTGGGTGCCTCCGGGCAAGTGTCTAATCCGCACTCGTATGAACAAAAGTTAATGCGTCCGTTTAACCAGTCAGTTCTTGCTGACCCAGACGAGGATGGTCAGTCCTATATGGTACCATACACTAACATTCGCGCTACATAAAGTATTACCAGAACTATGATCGTAGAGGACTTAAAATTGATTAGAAAACAGCTCATGCAGAATATAGCGAGTTTTGTACTCGTGTTCACGCGTAAAATAATTAGAGCATGTATTCCCACCTCGGGAGTAAAAACAGTAAAAAGTTGGGGCTATGAGACTCACCTGAGCCTGAATAGTTGAAATGAAGCAAATGTGGTGAAGTAAAATGGGGTGTCTGAAGACTATAACCTGTCGGGCATTTATAACGCGCAAGTTTAAATAAAATAAGTAGGTATCTTAAAAGATAACATATACTAGTTGTTCATCCAACTAGTAATGTCCAATGATTTGATTTGATTGATAGGTTCGAGTTTTGAAAACGTGTACGACCCGTTGGTGACTGGTTGTAATAATAACCTCATTAATATTGTTATGATTTTTGGAGTGTTATACTTAAAAAGGATTCACAGATTTTAGGTGACGGGGGTCCGGGGGCAGCGCCCCTAGTTAGCGGGGTCCCAGGGGCTGGCCCCTGGCTGGGGTCGAGATGCCAGGTCAGCTCGAAAATTTTTTATTTCTACCATATTGTTATAGTGAAAAACGCATCTAAGATTTGAATTTGGGTAAAATCAAGTGATAAAATTTCAGGTCTCGACACTTAGTAAAAATCTAGGTTCTATTTCATGCGAGACTTATAGCGACGCTTAGGGTCTATGCGACACTCCGGAAGTGTCGCATAAAATGAGAAATTCTGGGGTACTAGCGTCACTGTGACGCATGAGATGCGACACTTAAGCAAGTACCGGGTATGAGTGTCGGGTAAAGGTGTTAAGCGTCACTAGGCAAGTGACGGTACAAATCAGATTTAGGTTATAGGCGTCACTTAGGAAAGTGACGCTAGATTTGTCGGTAAGTAGTGTTAGGCGTGACTGGACAAGTGAAGGATGTAAGTGTCGGGAAAAAAGGGGTTTTATGCGGCACTTAGACAAGTGATGCAAATTTAGGGTTTTATGCATCACTTAATGCGGCACTTAAGTGACGCACGAATTGACGCTATACTGGTCTGGCCTATGCAACACTTACGTCTGTTTGACGGATTTTGAGCCAAAAATGAGTTTTCCGGTTTCCGTTTGGTCCGGTTCTTTTACCCAACCCTTAGATGGACATTATGAGCTTAAATAAACAACTTTTAAGTAAAATAAATGAAATCTAAGAGTTTTCGGGATTTGTTGGGCATCTTACAAGTTTGCGCTGGAGGATTTCGAAAGGATGGAAACGTAAATCGTGACGCGGTCGTTCTTTTTCTTCAAACGAGTGAGGTGATTCAAATGTGTTTGATGGTAGTTTTTGTGGGATTAAGGTGATGGTGGTGTGATGGTGGAATGAGAGAAAAGAAGGGAGAAAGAGAAAGAGAATAATGAAATGAATAAGAGAAAAGGGGGTGGTGAGGGTTTTTCCCTCCCCTTGGTCGGCTAGTGGGGCCCACCCCTTGTAGGTGTGTCCCAATTTTTGTGTTTCCCGTGTTTGTGCTTCGTGCGGTGTTCGTTTTCTTAGTCGTTTAAACGTTAAATAATTATTTTATACGTTTAATTATAAGTTTTAAATGCGAATATTTATTCAATATTATACTTGAAGTATTTCATCAAATACTTAATAATTGAGTTATAAATTGTAACTTTAACTTGTTTCGTTTTGTTTTACGCGTTCAACATTTTAATCGCGTAGTCGTTATTTGTAGGGTACAAATTTGAGTTGAAATATTATCGAAATAAAAACGACACTTGCTTGGATAAAATGAGCAATGTAATCACACCCCAGATGAAAACCTTAAAATAGGGGCTATGAGACTCACCTGAGCCTTGAATGTTTAACTTAATAAACTTGAATTGATTAGCAATGAATTGATGTCCGAAGACTTGTAACCTGAGGGTGTCCAAGACACGCGATGCTTATAACATGAGTAGGCATCTCGAAAGACTGCCCTTGTAGTTGTTCGTCCAACTTAGAATGTCCAAATTACTACGATTTGGTTGATTGAATTGTCCAAGTTACTACGACTTGATTGATTTGATTGTGTTTTGAAAAACGGGTACGGCCCGTTGGTGATTTGTTTGTCATAATAATCTCACATTATTATTTTGATTTTTGAAAGGTGTTATACTTAAAGTATTTATAAACTTTAAGTGACGGGGGTCCGGGGGCAGCACCCCTGGTTAGTGGGGTCCCAGGGGTGGCAACCCCTGGCGGGGTCCAAGGGGCTGGCCCCTGGTTTGGTGAAAAACACACTTCGGATTTGAATTCGGGTAAAATGGGTTGTCAAATTTGAGCCTCAATACTTAGTGAAATACGAGTTTTAA
Organism: Pseudognaphalium luteoalbum; assembly: GCA_963422505.1. Taxonomy (NCBI): domain Eukaryota; kingdom Viridiplantae; phylum Streptophyta; class Magnoliopsida; order Asterales; family Asteraceae; genus Pseudognaphalium; species Pseudognaphalium luteoalbum. Next base: position 116,475,078 of record OY730192.1, on the reverse strand, counting down.
ACATTCTGTTTTTAGCGACATTTGAAGCGTCACTTCCAAAATTTGGGCGACACTTCGGAAGTGTCGCATGAAATGACGGTTTCTGAATTATTAGCGTCACTTGGAGAAGTGACGCATAAGGGGGGCGACACTTAGGGAGTGTCGGGTTAAAGTGTCGGTTTCTGATCACAGGCGACACTTAGGAAGTGTCGCTAGAAGTGTCGGATAAAGGTGTTAGGCGTCACTAGGCAAGTGAGGGTTGGAGTGTCGGGAAAAAGTGATTTTATGCGGCACTTGGGCAAGTGATGCAAATTTAGGGTTTAATGCTTCACTTAATGCGGCACTTAAGTGACGCATGAAGTGACGCTATACTGGACTGGCCTATGCAACACTTACGCCTGTTCGACGGATTTTAAGCCAAAAATGAGTATTCCGGTTTCCGTTTGGTCTGATTCTTTTACCCAACCCTTAGATGGACATTTCAAGCTTAAAGAAACAACTAGAACTTGAAAACACTAAAAATCGAGGAGTTGCGGGTTTTGTCGGAAACTTATAACTTCGCGCGTGAGAAATCGGAAAGATGGAAATGTAGATCGTTGCGAGATGGTCACTTTTCTCCAAACGAGCTTGACGATTCGGGTTCATTTCGTGGTGTTTTTAGTGGGTTTAATGGTGATGGTGGTGGTGAGTTTTGAGAGAAAAGAGAGGAAGAGAGAGAGAGTGGTAGATGATGAAATGAGAAAAAAGAAGGAAAGAGGAGGGAAAGAAGGGGGGAGGAGGGGGGCCAGCTGGTGGGGTCCACCAGGTGTGGGCTTCACCAGTTTTTCGTTCTCCTGCGTACGCGCTCCGTGCGACGTTCGTTTTCTCGTTCGTTTAAACTTTTAAATAATTATTTTACGTGTTCAGACACGAGTTTTAAAATATGAGTATTTCTTTAATATTTTTGAGGAAGTATTTTACCAAATACTTAGTAATTTGGTTACAAAATATAACTTAAATTTGTTTTGGTTGTTTGCGCGTTTGTTATTTTAACCGCGAAATCCTTGTTCGCACGATACGAATTTGAGTTGAAATATTACATAAATAATATTTTGAATACATTCGGGTTATTTAATAATGTTATATTATTTAATAAAAATCGTTCACCAACGTCCGTATTAATTGAATCGAATTGCATTCGATTTGAAACTTATACGATTTAATCAAATCGCATACTTGTATATATTCAACAATATATATATATATATATTGATACATTAATTATCCTAACACAGAACTAATTACATGTATTACACTTGATTAAGCACTAATTACTAGTCCTAGTTTGACGGGTGTCACATACACCGTTAGTACCTCTCAGGTTTGGAAAACTGTGGAAATGCATAATCGCCCTGCACACCGTGATTAAAAGCTATAGACTAAAATATAACCATTAATGTGAAGTTAACAGTCACCAAACCAAGTCTTAATCTTAAATGCCTTATCTGAGTTCATTGTCCCCGTCGTGTTAAGAAAGGTCGGAACCCTAGTGGGTATGCTACTATATCTCATGCGCCCAGGAACTAACATTCCAAGAAGGGTCGTTACTCTGTCACTGGATAACGTTGAAGAGTTGAGCATCCTCCTCCGATCAGACTCAATTTGGCCTAGTACTCAGTGACATACTGGTTTGTCTCCCCAATCAGTAGGGTACTAGCATTTACACTACAAACAATTAAGCTCAGGTAAGACACAAACCTTTAAAGACGTTTTCATATCAAAACCCTAGCATCACCCCCGAATAAGCTAACGAAGTCATAACAAACACATCTCCTTCATACTGATTACATCCCTATTTCTATTTTTCATTTATTTACTTTTTATTTAATTACGTTAATTTACGGACCTAAGTAACAAAAACCCCACTCAAAACCTATTTAAAGACCCATCACTAAATTGAAAAATTTGTCTTGACATTTCCGTATCCCAATACCATTAGCTTGAAGAACGACCCTAGGTCATACTGCTACTATACAAGCAGTAGTAAAGCTTAGGTCCCCACCTTTATAAGTTTAAAACACACTGTCCGCCGTCTCTGTTGCTGTTGGAACAACGACTGGAGTCAAATCCTACCGACCGATAGGGACGCGACAAGTTTTTGGCGCCGCTGCCGAGGAGTTAATTGTAAGACTCTGAAGCGTCCCGACGAATTTTCTACTTAGTGATACCCGTAGTTTAGCTTAATTTACTTTTCCTTGTTCCAACCAAAAATACTTTCCCATATCCCACAACGGTATTCGACCAGATCATCCGGATCCGAATCTCTCATTTTCATACCCGATCCTAAGTCAATTATCCGTACCATCCGCAAAGAAAGACATTCCCGTTTTCCAAAAATGGCCGCTTGTGTTACTCTAGCCGACAACACCAAACCATCCATCGAAGGACGAGGAGGACCGATTACCTATCCAGTGATTGACAGAGCTTCTTTCGAATTTAACACCACATCGTAAAACTCATAAATGATAACTGCCAATTCCACGGTCTACCACGTGATGATCCCAACGCTCATATCGACAAATTCATTCAGGTTTCAAACTCGTACAAGCATAATGGGGTTGAGCAGGATATCATCCGCTTCTACTTATTCCCCTATTCTCTCGGTTTACATGCTTCTACCTGGTTTGAGGGACTTGAGACCGGCTCAATCACCTAATGGACCGACATTGGTAATAAGTTTCTCGCTAAATACTTTCCCCCGTCCAAACAAACCCAGGCAAAGAATGACATCACAAACTTCCAACAAGCCCACGATGAATCTATCTACTCAGCATGGGAGCGATTCAAGAGTTTACTGAGGAAATGTCCAAACCACAAAATGACGAAGACTGACAAGATGTGCACTTTCTACCAAGGTCTTGATCCTAATGATGTGTAAAATCTAGTTATAAAATTAAACAAAGAAATACTGATCGTTAACTATTACACAACTGAGGTAAGTATACCCTATCGTGTATAGAATAGCTACAGTAAGTCCAAGTTCGTTCCACAGGGACTATGTATTTAAGAATTATAATTTAAATGCAATTAATTTAAACAAGTAATTAAATGGGGTTTTGTGTGACCGAATTGTCACTTTGCTTAACAACTAATTTAATTAAACTAAGTGGACTCAGGAAGAGTCAAATTGATTTGTTTCACTTTAAGATAATAAAAATGACACTTGCTTGGATTATTTTACTAATGACTTCAGGGTATTTAATTAAGACCAGTTTATTTAACAATTCATATTCATTTCAATTAGACTAGGCTTAACATTCGCCATCACCTACACCCTAATCTCAATTCACCAAATTACAATTTAATCTAGTGAAAGACGTTCGCCAAAATCACTATCATATACGTTTGAGTTTAATAGTCTAATTTATTACTTATCTGCGTCTGCAATCAAAGCTCAATTATTCATAGACAAACAATTGATAATAAACATATAAGTGATAAACATTCTCATAATCACTTATTCATTTACCAAATAAATTAGAACCAATAATTAAACCTAAATATATAAGGTTCTCGATTAAACGAAATTAATTCAATATAAACATCAAATAATTATACCCGTAATCAATAGTTATTTTAATCTAAGCAAATGTTAAAGGATTTAGCTACGCATAATCATGTTAAAATAAACACTTATAATAATTGAAATCATCGCAAACATAATTATATTGAAATAAAAGAGTAAATGAATGATTACAATGATTAAATGATGATCCGTAGTAACCGAATGATTAAGATGAATGAAAGATCTTCAAAAGTATGAAAACCCCTCAAAAATGCAAAGAAAATTCGTAACCTTAATTTTAATATATGAAAAAGTCTTTTTTTTTTAAAAAAAATCGTAAGCAGAAGGCTGCTTTTATATTTCTGCTCGGGCCAAAATCCATACGGCGTATGGATTTGACATACGGCGGATAGATTGCATTTGGCATCAGAAACAAGAAAGTCCATCCTCTCCTTTTGTTTGTTGTGTTTCTCGATCCTTCCATATGCATGATCAAACTTGGGTTGTATGTTGACTTGGACTGTACCCAAAGACTTCACGTGACTACATGTTGGGCCTATAAATGTCACGCTTGATCTCCTTCTACAAAACCAAGACATGATTATCATTTATCATTTACATATTATAATTATATTATTATTCCTATTATCAACGTTAGTTAGTTTCATTTTTAGATTATTATTATTATTACTAACATTATTATTTACTACTAATATTTAGCCCAAATAATTATTTGGTTCAGCTCGTAAACTCAAATAAATCTTTAATCTAATTAATTTTCTTTCGCGAAATCCATTGAAATCATCAAACTCAATTATTCGCGAACTTTATTCATTTCTTGAACATTTTCTTGTCTCAACTCATTTATATACCTATTTACAACTATTAACCAAATCAGTATCAATTATTAAATAAATGCAATACAAATATAATAAAAATCAAAGAATATTATAAACTAAATATAACATTATTTAATGTTATCAAATTATCTTCACACTTAACTTCTACTTGTCCTCAAGTATACTAAAACTAAACTACTAAATATAAATATACATCACTAATCCAAATATGATTACTTAAAAGCATAAAACTAATATTTAAAAACTAAAATACTTTTATTAAAAATCTGTTTCCAATTTTAAAAATTTAAACAAATTAATTAACATGGATAACTATTTTGTACAATAAAGAAATAAATTTCTTTGTTATTATTCACGTAATATATAGCTCATCAACGATTACTTTTATTGTTGTCTACTTAAACAATCTATACTTATATTTCTGAAAACACTTTATTGTTAGTGTGTATATTACATATGATTCCCACCTATGATATACCCCTAATATTTAGTCATGAACTTTACTTTATATTTAAAATAAATATACAAAAATCATTTTTAAGAATCAAGACATTGGTGACAGGTCTGCATTGACATGCAACAGAGCGACATAACTTGATTCAAGTAAAGTAAACCATTTTAAATCAAACCAGTGGTGACAGGTCTATATCTTAGTGTAACAAAGCGACATAGTTTGATTAATTTAGGAATCTTAATATTTTAAAGATTTTATATTTATTTTGCTTATTTTAGAATACTAATATGAGACCAGGTATGTACTTACGTACAATAGAGGAAACAATTAGTAAACCCCCAAATGTTTTCATATAAATATCAAAAATATAAAATATTGCATGCTGAATCTAAGAATTAAGACTTTTTGTCATACATCAAAGTGTTTATCACAAAGTAATGTACAACTTTAAATTTAGCTTCTTAAAATTCAGAAATTTTCATATAGATTGCCTATCAATACATCATATAATGAAACTATACATCATTTATTATTACTTTAAAATTATATGTACAAAAAGTTTAAATCCATGTTAAAGTCTAAGCTTTAAAAATAAACAAACTTTTAATAAAACTATTTTAACAAATAAATACTTAGTTTCGAAACTTAAAATAATACATTTTAAAGAATAGTGATCTTTTTTTTTTTTAATTAAAGTTAAAAAGATACAACGAAACCTAAGGACAAGTAAATTTCTTTTCGACCCCCATCTCCACACTTAAGTTGTACAATGTCCCCATTGTACTAAACATTAAAATTAAAAGTGAGAAAGAAATAGAAAAGAATTTAGAATAGAAAACTTCCCTTATATCTCTTGAAAAGTCCAATAGCATGCGCGTACGAGTCCGAGTCAGTTGTGCATCATCACACAAGACAAAAGCAAAGGAAAACATAACATATAAAACAATTAAATACATAGTTCAAACAGAAGAATAAATCCTAACTCACTTTCGTAGGAATCATGATTGCATTTAGCATATGCAATAAGCCTTTAAACCCCTCGGTATCCCGAGTGGACGAGTTATAGTCTCGTGAGGGTTTCCAGTGAACACACCCACAAAGTTCAAAACCTTAAAAATCAAAAACTAACCCACGGGTTGCCTCCCGAGAAATGCTTGTTTTTGTTCGAGTCACTAGCTTGACTCCAACCTTATTTACTTGAACATCTATTAACTTTCCCCACACTTAGCGTAAAGCATGGATGGTAATATCGATAAGTATTTATTAAATATAAATTAAATATGATGAAAGAATTTAAATACGTATCATTTAAAGTAGGCATTCGTCCATCCCGCGATGCTCCATGATCTTCCAAAAACGGTAACAAACTTTCCTTCTGCTTGATTTGCCAAAAAGGATCTTCAAAGGTATAAAACAGAGAACCTATGCTCACACATACTCCAACAGTTGGTCGAGACAACTCAACTGTCGTTTGTATTTCAACTGGTCCGGTTGCTATCTGATCACAACAAATGTTATTTTGTTTTTCTTTTTCGATCCTTACCAGTATTTGATCACCTTCTTTCAGAGGAGAGTTCACCACTTTCAGCTCCATCATCTCTAATAACTCAGCTTCAGTCATCATGCCATCTTCATCATTCCTTAGCTCTTGAAGCTCCCCATTAGCTAAACCAAGCAATGCATATAACTCTTCATCCAAATCTGGAAAATTAAGCTTTTGAGAAACTTGGTTTTCCGACCAATCTGCATAATTTTGAATAAGTATAGGTGCTTCCTCGATCTTGTTCTTGATGATTTCCACCTCATTTTCTGGCTCTTCATTCACTGCATTTAATTCAATCAATACACTAGCAGCTTCAACAATAGGTGGAACTGAAATTTCCACAACTTCTTCAACCGAGCCCTCTTCTTCAATCTCTAACTCTTCTTCATTCGAGTCTTCCAAATCTGAATTTTCTAAGTCTGAATTTTCAGTTATTTCAGGCTCAAATGAGTGTGATTCCTGCAAAACAACTTATGAAACTTCATGAGGGTAATTAGTAAATTCATCATGTACTTCCTCCTCATCCATTTCATCTTCACTATCATCCTGATAAATGAAGTTAGAAGAATAGGTAACATCAATGTTAGAATAATAATCATTATATTCAATAGACTCCACATCATCCAAATGCTCGGTTGCATCGATGAATGTATCATATGGCATTTCTTGATTAGACTTTACATTCCAATCAAGAATGTCATCCCATTCTCTACTTTGCCTCTCCGTCTGCTCTATCGCCTCTTTCAACAACCTTTCAAGATTTGACATTTCCGGTTGCTCTATTTCTTCGGTGATTGAAGGTTCATCATTCCAAGACCTTGATTGAAAAGGTTGGTTCCGTTCGTCTTGGTAATGTCTTGGTGGTGCATACCTTTCTCGTGACATCATTGGCACATCATCATTATCACTCTCACAAAATAAAGGTTTGTAACCTTCGAGATTCGAGTAATAAGACATTGAAGCTAAGAAGCAAATCCGCTACAAACATGAAAACTAAAAATGGTAAAACGTAACCACTCAATACAAAATAAACAAACACTAAAAATATATACAAAAATTATAACTAAAACAGTTCAAGTAACTTCCTTTGAAATAAATTCCAAGAAAGGATCAATTAATTACACTTAAATTAAATTCTTAAATTAAACACAATCCCCGGCAGCGGCGCCAAAAACTTGATGTGTAAAATCTAGTTATAAAATTAAACAAAGAAATACTGATCGTTAACTATTACACAACTGAGGTAAGTATACTATCGTGTATAGAATAGCTACAGTAAGTCCAAGTTCGTTCCACAGGGACTATGTATTTAAGAATTATAATTTAAATGCAATTAATTTAAACAAGTAATTAAATGTGGTTTTGTGTGACCGAATTATCACTTTGCTTAACAACTAATTTAATTAAACGAAGTGGACTCAGGAAGAGTCAAATTGATTTGTTTAACTTTCAGATAATAAAAATGACACTTGCTTGGATTATTTCACTAACGACTTCAGGTATTTAATTAAGACCAGTTTATTTAACAATTCATGTTCATTTCAATTAGACTAGGCTTAACATTCTCCATCACCTACACCCTAATCTCAATTCACCAAATTACAATTTAATCTAGTGAAAGACGTTCGCCAAAATCACTATCTTATACGTTTGAGTTTAATAGTCTAACTTATTACTTATCTGCGTCTGCAATCAAAGCTCAATTATTCATAGACAAACAATTGATAATAAACATATAAGTGATAAACATTCCCTATAATCACTTATTCATTTACCAAATAAATTAGAACCGATAATTAAACCTAAATAGATAAGGTTCTCGATTAAACGAAATTAATTCAATATAAACATCAAATAATTATACCCCTAATCAATAGTTATTCCATCCAAGCAAGTGTTAAAGGATTTAGCTACGCATGATCATGTTAAAATAAACACTTATAATAATTGAAATCATCGCAAACATAATTATATTGAAATAAAAGAGTAAACGAATGATTACAATAATTAAATGATGATCAGTAGTAACCGAATGATTAAGATGAATGAAAGATCTTCTAAAGTATGAACACCCCTCAAAAATGCAAAGAAAATTTGTAACCGTAATTTTAATCTATGAAAAAGTCTTTTTTTTTTAAAAAAAATAGTAAGCAGAAGGCTGCTTTTATATTTCTGCTGGGGCCAAAATCCATACGGCGTATGGATTTGGCATACGGCGGATAGATTGCATTTGGCGTCAGAAACAAGAAAGCCCATCATCTCCTTTTGTTTGTTGTGTTTCTCGATCCTTCCATCTGCATGATCAGACTTGGGTTGTACGTTGACTTGGACTGTACCCAAAGACTTCACTTGACTACATGATGGGCCTATGAATGTCACACTTGATCTCCTTCTACAAAACCAAGACATGATTATCATTTATTATTTACATATTATAATTATATTATTATTCCTATTATCAACGTTAGTTAGTTTATTTTTAGATTATTATTATTATTATTACTAATATTATTATTTACTACTAATATTTAGCCGAAATAATTATTTGGTTCAACTCGTAAACTCAAATAAATCTTTAATCTAATTAATTTTCTTTCGCGAAATCCATTGAAATCATCAAACTCAATTATTCGCGAACTTTATTCATTTCTTAAACATTTTCTTGTCCCAACTCATTTATATACCTATTTACAACTATTAACCAAATCAGTATCAATTATTAAATAAATGCAATAGAAATATAAGAAAAATCAAAGAATATTATAAACTAGATATAACATTATTTAATGTTATCACCTAACCATCGCATCAACCTTGACGCCGCTGCTCAAGGTAATCTTATGAAGTTAACCCGATGATGAAGCATGGAGCCTGATCGAGGATATGACAATGCACCACCACGATTGGAAGTCTAATGAGCAATCATCATCCTTACCCCTTGCCGCCAGCAACACCTGATAAACTGAAGCTATTAAGTCTCTGAGCGAGCAGATTGAGACTCTGAAGAAACAGGTAGAAGATCTGAAGAAACAACCACAACAGATCCACCAAGTTCAGGCTTGCCAGAACTATGCCAACCATCCCGCTGAAGAATACGAGGTTGAGTACGAAGATCCTACTGACGGTTCAGTCTACTATGCCCAGTTTCCTGTCAGACCTCAAAACCCTCCTGGTTTCGCTAGAACTTCACCACCCAGAACTCGAGGAAACCAATATCCTCCATGGAACAACCAACCACCCTTCCAGCCCAGGTTTCAGCCACGGTATCCGACGTACCCACAACAACCACAACTCCCATACAATCAACCACTTCCATTAACCGCCACTGAAGATATCTAGCCTGCTGAACCTGTGAAGACCATCATTCCTGTCACGAGTATAGATGACAACCTCAACAAATTCATCCAAGGTCAAACCACTTTCAATCAGAAGACTACGGCCCGACAAGACCAGACTGATCTATTCCTTCAAAACCAACTCTCGGTCCTAAAAACCTTGAGAACCAAATCGGTCGGTTAGCCCAACGTCTCGATACTCGACCCCAGGGGACCTAACCAAGCAATACTATTCAGAACTCCCACATCGACGAAGCCAAGACCTTAAACTCTGATAATCCGACTCCATCTATGACTGCTTCTCCAAAAAGGGAACATTCTCCTATCCCAGCGACAGTTGAGACCAAATCAATGCCCACGCCGAGTCGTGAGATTGCAATTCCTTTCCCTAACCGCTTTAACAAGAAATACAATGCCAAGTCATTAAAACTTGATGGAAAATTCCTAGACACCGTGTCTAAAATCCCCTCTAGTACGAAATACATCCGAAGAATGCTGGAAACTAAGGACAAGATTCCTGCCATTCCTAAAGTCTCTCTGAATGCCGAGTGTTCAGCGGTCATCCAGAATGCCTTACCGAAAAAACTAGGAGACACGGGTCGATTCACCTTGCCCTGTTCCATCTATCACTCAGGCATGATACGCTCCTTGGCCGATCTTGGAGCCAGTATCAATCTGATGCCTTACTCGCTCTAGTCCAGACTAGAACTAGGACCTCTTCAGCAAACTAAAATGAGCGTCTAGCTTGCCGATCAATCAGTCCGATACCCGAGAGGCATTGCTGAGAATGTCATGGTAAAAGTTGATAGGTTTTATTTCCCCACTGACTTTGTAGTGATGGATATACAGGAAGACATTAACATACCCATTATCCTAGGTAGGCCATTCGTGAATACTGCACATGCTATTATTGATGTATATTCTCAGGTTATCAGTCTACGAGCTCACGGACAGACAATATCATACAAGATTGATCAGACTGACTGTTCACTAATGGAGCATGCAGAGATATACGCAATATCCATGGGCAGAGTTACTTCGGATGATGACACTTCTGATTCAGTACCAGAACCATACAGGCCAGACGAGCACACCTGTCTTATTTCAGCTACTGCAAAGTCAGAATCAGAAGACAAGGAAATGGAAGAATCTGAACCAGAGGAAGAAATAGAAGAAGAGGAGGAAGATTCGGAACAGGATAAGGAAGAAGAGGAACCACCTGAAACAGAGGAAGAGGATATGGAAGAAACAGAACCAGAAGAAATGGAAGAATCAGATGAAGAACAAGAATCAGAGACCGAGGAAGTATATCAATCCACACCACCTCATCAGTACTTTCCTGACTCATACTAGCCGATAACAGAGATTATGCAGATCGAGAACTTTGAGAACTTCATCCCTCTGTCACATAATGAAGCAAATGAAGACCCCCGACTGATTACTCTCACGATGCAGAATTTGGTGTCACCATGGAGAAACTCATTGCATCGGCTATTGATCCCACTAAACCTCTCGTCTCTCCTTGACTTAATGCTCTGCTGAATATTGAGAAGACTATAGCCCTATCCACGCAGCATCTAGAGCTTCGAGACAAACTATTGAGAAAGATTGCGGCCTACAAAGCATCCTGACATCCCTAAAGGATTCAAACCTTTGACACATCTATACCTCTAAGTCAGTTCGAGAAGGGAAGTACCTCCGGATCTAGCCACGATTCTAATTCTCGGGAAGAGAAAGACATCGAGATGGACTCCTCTCAGCCGATATCTCACGTTACTGATGACACCCTTCCACATTCTAATATTGTTGAGTTCCCTAATTTCAAGGCTAGGGATACTCCAGCTGAGGAGAGTGACAAGGATGACACCATCTACACTGATGTTCCAATAGATATTCAGTATGTCCAACTTCTTGCACCTTCAGCTGATTTCGCTTCTCCCCAAATTCCGACTATCTCCAACCATGAGGAAATGATAAGTGCTATTGAAGAATTTGAAAATGACATACCTATGATAACAAGCATTATCATTAACTCTACCAATGATTACACTCCACACCAGAGGAACCTGATTGAGGAAATCATAGCCGAATCTGAAGTCAACGAAGTCGAGAATTCCCAAGATTACATAATCTTCCACAACACCCTAAATGCCTTTACCGAAGACCTCGCTGCTCAGCTGCTACAAGTGCACCACACTACTGGACCAACACCTGAGGAGCTGGAGTTCTTTGAAGAACAAAGACGCATGTAGAGGAAGATCTATGACACACTGATCAGATCCGCATTTCCATATTCCGCCGAGCAACATGAGTTCTTAAATTCTTATAGCGGCAATATGTACAATGCTACTGGGAATCCTAACGCAGACATAGACATCCGGTTGATGAATGATCTTAGGGGACTTCTAAATTCTATGGCTAGGAATGATCACATCGACGATACTTCTCAATGAAAGTGAAAGTCCACATGACTTAGGATACTTAAACCTCAAGGTCTTATAAAATCGGCAGTCTAAACATACAAAGTTATTAATCTACATGCTAATAGAACAGTAAACTATCTTAGGGGTTAAGAACGGTCAGACCTATGAGACGATACGCCACTGATTCATGCACCTCGGTATAAAACCAAAATAGGTTGCTTATCTCTCAATCAGATAGGTATTGGAAGTTGGCGTATTGCTCCGATCAGATTCATGATAACCTAGTTCCTAGTGACATGCCAACGGTAAATTTAGTTAGTAGGGTTCTAGAGTTTACACCTAATAGTTTACTTATTATATTAAGTAGTGTCCCTATTCAGTCTATCATCCTTAAACACTAATTATCGAAATCTCAGCAATCACATCTCTATCTTTATCTGCCTTCCTGGAATTTACTTTCATGCATTTTAATTACATGTATTTAGTCTAAAAAAACCCCAAACCTACCTACTTTGTTCCATCCTAAATACTTCCCTACCAAAAGTGCTAACTTTAATCACCACATGTTTGGATTCATAGAACGATCTTAGGTTATACTTACCACTTACTTACCAGAGTAGGTAGTACATATAATTTAATCCCAGCTAAATATAAATTTTAAAACCCCTGGTGGCGCCTGATTAGTTACCGTCAACGACACCGACGCTTTCGGGTGCCATCAAGTTTTTGGCACCGCTGTCGGTGAATCAAAAACGTACGATTCAAAGCCACCTTAAGTAATAGTATTTAGGAGATCCTTCCGATCGAAATCTTCTCAGAAATCTTTCGAAAGTTAATTTAAGTAATTTAGTGTTAATTTAGTATTAGTTAATTAAGATAATATTAGTTCAAAAATGACAACTCAAAAACCCACTTTTTGCCTCCTTTCGAAGAATGAACTGATGGCAATGGATGATACGAAATTCTTTGACTACTTAGTGGGGGAAATAGGATCTGATTTCCTTTTACCCTCTTCCTCTAAATCTAAAGAAACTTCCGAAACCCTAGAAGAATTTAGGACCTCACTTTCTATTCCAAAACATTGCATGGACTTGGATGACACGGATCAGTTGCCTGACCTAGCATCATCCCAAGAAGATCACTCTCCAACTTTGCATTTGCCTCAATTACCAAATTCAATCCACTTCAAATATCTGAAGAAGATTATGAAGTAAAACCTCCAAAATTATGTGACCTAATTACCCTCATTCCCGAAACTTCAGTGTATGGAAAAACTCTGTCAAATTCTCGTAATGACGGTATCTCCCCATTCTTTTCAAATGAACACCAATACACCATCTATGGAGTGGTGGATAAGGTTCCCTCAGTCGAGCCAGAAAAACCCTGTTCCAGAGAACGCCACTTAGGCGCATCTTTCAATCCTTCTCGAAGAATAGACATCTATTAGACATTCGTTAGGAAATTGAACTCCTCCGACTTTCCTTTTTCATACGAACAACGAGAAAATATTACCAATCTTGACGAACAAGTGAAATTCCTATCTCGCCTTTCAAATCATGAATGCGAAAGCACTTCCGCTAATTTCAGAGACCAAGAACTAAAGTTCATAGCAGATTTAGATCCAATTTTTGAACCACTTGCCGACATGGATTTCCTCCCAATATCTATGATATTAATCCATCACAATGTCGTTACAATGATCAATGAACTTGAGTTCTGGATAGAACGGGACTCGATGATTCCTATCATCATCCCTGGTAAAATTCCATTCTTTGTTGACCCCGCCTCTTACTTGATCTCAAAATTGCGAGACGTTTTTCCTGATTCTGCCAAGGAAAGAATCGATACAGCCCTCTTCATTAAAAGAAAAGACCTTCACATTAAGCTTGTTCGAATCTTCACCTTTACTAAATACCCTTTCACTTCCACATAAAAAGCACAAATCAGTAAACTCGTTAGGATAGTCAATTCTACAACCGGAGTACCTGATTCGCAGGAAGAGAAAGCATTTCTGGAAGTCTTAGATAAACTCACTCACGATCTAAATTATAAAGACCAAGGGACATGCGATGGTTTGTCAAACCCGAAAAAGATAAGAAAGGCATATAATAGGTTAATCAACGATCTTGTCAATTTAGGATATGAAGAACGAGAAGTCCTAGGGAAACTAGAGAATAGTCATTACTATTTAGTTTATAATGTCATCTCGGAACTTTCAAAATGTTTTGTACTTAATGTGAGTCCCTAATCACTATTATGTTAGTGATTGTGAATCGTTAACAGTGAATTAATTGTAGAAGGGGGGGTTGAATACAATTAAAAACTTTTCTGTTATAATGTGTTAACTTGTTTAGCAAGTTTTTAACCGTATTAAAGTGACAGCAATATGAACACAAACATATAAGTAAGATAAGCAGTTCAGTTGCTGATGCAGTTCTAGCTGAAAGATAAATTCTTTTATTGATAAAATTTATATATTGTTGATTGCGGAATACATTAGCTAAAGCTAATCTAAATGAAACAATACAGCTCTTACAAAATGAGATGAGCAGTAGTGGACAAACACGCTAACTTGCTCATTCGCTGAGGTAAACTAATAGTGGATAAACACGCTACTAGTTCACTCGCTGGTGTTGTTTGTATCTTAGACAAACTAGTTACTGACAAACAAGTAACAATACAAACAATCGATACTAAATGAAGTACAACATACTACCCTATTTATAGATGCTGAAATCCTTAATTTCCGGATCTGGAAGGACACGTGTCGCTGCTTGATTGGTGAGGTAGTTGAGATGTGATACATCATGGTTCGACATTCTGTGTTGGAAATATCACCTTGTACTATAAACCAATCAGATGCTTCCACGTTACTCTTTTCAAGTTTCGAGGAACACGTGCTGCGCCGTAATAACGCCGAATGTCAACTTCTTATTTAATGCGGCATTTAATGCTGCAGTCACTGATAGAAACATCAATTCTCCTTATTCTCGATGCGAGCTAACATGCTCTAAAGAATGACTTGAACAGCTAATCTTCAGTGACTTCTTTTATTCAGCAGAAGAGAGAACTCAAGAAGACTTGGAGACTCTCGCTGATAGATGAGTATCAGCGACACACATAGTTGAGTCTTTTATCTTGATAAGATCTTCATCTACTGGTTTAAGATATGAACAACGACCAAGAGACCTTCAGCGACACGAGCTTGACTTGAATCATTTTCTTCATGGAACATTATTGAGAAGATCAGAAACTGTGAACATATAGTATGATCAGTGACTTCATTATCACCGATTAATGACTTCAACAATTTCCTATATAATCTCCCCCTTAATCCTTGTGATCAGTGACCACTTGAGTTCAGCGATCAGTGACTCAACAATCTCCCCCTAAATGGTTTAAGTCAAAGCTCCCTTAGACAGACTAGTTGCAGAAAGATTTAGTCTCTGATGATAAGTTGGTTGCTCAGAGACTTGTACTTGTAAATTTTTGTTGCTGAAAGGTTTTAGTCTCTGACGGTAGGTTGGTCGCCCAGAGACTTGTACTTGTAGATTTTTTGTTTCAAGCCTCATTTATATCATGAAATAAATATTTACAAGAGACTAACTATTACAAAGGATCTAATTTATTTATCTCTCCACATCTCCTCCTCTTTCACTATGCCAAGCTCAGCTTCAAGTTCATACTTGTCTTTAGAGGGCAGGTATCTGAATTTTCTTGCCAAGGCTTCATCGAGAATAGCTTTTCTGATTTTTGAATTTGTAGGAAGCATGCTAGCTGACCTAATTAGGTGTATGAGTTATTCTTGATCAACCTTCTCAAGTTCAGCTTCTCTCTGAAACCTAAGGGCACCATTTAAGTCCCTGTATACCAGACCCTTCTCCCCCTCAATGACTTCATGTCCTTCAAGCTTTGGCACACCAGCAGGGATAGACAGATTTAACCTTGAAGTGTTGGGGATTCGATAGATGCTGCTAGTGCCTGACCTATACCTTGGGCTTGGTGGCTGAACAATCTCTTCACCATATGTGACAGTATCTTCTGGTCTGAGAAGTTGCAGTGACACCATCTTTTGATATAGCCTATCAATCTCTTTCAGAACATCAGCTTTAGCTGCACTTGTAGAGTGGCTGATAGCAAGCCTGATTTCATTCCATTCTTCTCTGTGCAGCTTGCATACTTGATCAAGTAGCATGGCTTGAGTCTCTGAACCTCTTTGAATGAGTAGCTGAGGTTGAGATTGATTCTTAGACTTCTTCAATTTTACCTTGGTAATAGGTGCAGGGTTTGATCTCCTTGTCATTCGGGCAGCAAACCTTTTTCTATCTATCTCATCCCACTTTCTATCCACTGCTGTTTTGACAGCTCCCCCTTTCTTTTTAGAGCTCTTGCTAGCTGATGTTTTCAGTTTCTGTTGCTCTAGCTCACTCTCTTCTATTTCAGCAAGTACCCTGGCAATTGCAGCATCAGACTCTTCTTGATCTTGCTTTTGTTTAAGCAGTCTGGCCCTTTCATTAGCATCTTTAGAGCTCAATTCCAGTAGGTACGCTCTATCAGCATCTGATTGCTCTTTCAGCAGCCTTTTTCTTTCTTGTTACTCTCTTAACTCAGCCTGAAAGGTTATTTTCATTATCATCTCCTGCTCCCTGTCCTGTCTTGCCTTTACTTTTCTAGCAACTCGCTGTTCTTTTGTCTCATCAGGACAGAGGCTTTCTGAGGCTGAGTCAGAGGAAAGGCATGCTGTAGGGGAAGCGTCTGATGTGGTAGTGTTGGAGGGAGTTGCTGTGGAGATTGGTGTTATTGTTGATGGGGTTGGTGTAGTTATTTCGGTTGTTTGGGTAGTTGTAGTTGTAGTTGCTGTGGGTGAGGGTAGGTTTTGGGTTGCTGGTGTAGATGAAGGTACAGTTACCTCAGATATGACAATATGTGATTGAGGGTCACTGACCTGTTGTTTCTTTGATGGAGGAGTAGATGCAGGAGAGGTGTCACTGGTCCTTTTCCTTTTAATGACAGATGATATGGGTTGCTGATCCTCCATATTTACATCATCTTCATCTTCACTTTCTGAACCCTGACCATTTCCATGACTGCCTCCCTGACCATCATCATTATTGTCATCATCATCATTATCAGCATCATGCTTAATGGTATCATCTTCCTCATCATCAGATACATCATCTACAACCTCCCTGTTCATCCACTCCCAGCGAGCCAATTCATAGCTCACTGAGGTACCCTCTACCCTAGCAGCCTCATCCACTGCCCATTGCTGTACCAGCCCATTATAATTCCTGAGCTCTTCAGCACTGAACTCAGGGAAGCATTCAGTGACATCCACCATATCAGTGGCCAACTCCATATCAACCCAATGCAGTTCAGCAACTGCAAGGGCTTCCAACTCCGGTTGCTCAGCGATTGGACGTAGTGCATAGGTGTTGAGCACAATGTCCCTGTGAGCTTTGTTTGATAGCGGATCAGTCATTTGAAGGGGCATCTCAGGATCAGAGACTGAGACAGAAATGTCATCTTCTTCTTCACTCTCCCCCTGACTGGTTTGCTCAAACTGATCTACTGCCCTAAGAATCTGTTCAGTGAAGGTAGCATTTTCCTCTCGCAGGGCAGCGACCTCAGCTCTAGTCTGTGTAAGCTGTGAAACAACCTGTGGAAGCACCTTGATAACTTTGTCAGTGTTGAAAAGATAGTTGGATACAGAGATAGCCAAGTCATTTTGGTTGGTGGTGAGTTGGGCAATGGCAGTGGCATGAGTGGTAAAGTTTATGGTGGAGGTGGAGGCTAGCTCAGTGATGGCATGGTTTATTGCAGCACTAGCATCAGCTACATTTTGTACCCTCTCACTAACAGATGTGCTCCATGGTTCAATGGAGTTGTATACATCAGTGAGAGCAGTAACGACTTTCTGTAAGACAGAGACATTGCCAATAAGTGCCTCACGGTCTTCAGTGAGCATCTTAATCTGGGTTTGGGATTGGGCAATGTACTCCATCAGTAGCTGATCTGATGTGGAGTGGGTAGAGGTGTTTGTGGGAGTAGTTTGGGTAATAATAATGGGGGTAGGTGTAGATTGGGCTACATGATCAGGGGGTGTGTTCTGACCAGCAGCAGTGACTTGGATGTTGTCACTGGAGAAGGAGGTGGGGGTAAGCTCTCTGATAGAAGAGTTAGATGTGGGTAGAGGAATGGGTTGGCTGTCCTCTGAGGTGTCCATGGGCATGATTTCCTCATCATCAGCTTGTGATTTAGCTGGTGGATCATTGGAAATAGAGGTAGCGACCTGTATCTCACCATGGGTCAGTGGTGAGACATTGACAGCCGGTGCAGTGATAGATGAGAGATGGCCCGGGTCTGTAGCCAGTGGTGTGACATCAACAATAAGTGTGTTATCACCCACTGATGTCACTAGCCCTTTGAGTGAAATGTCACCCTTTTGTGAGGATGACAAGTGGCTGGGTTGACTCAATCTGAGAGTGTGGGATGCACCCGAATCACTGCTAACAGTGGTTTGATCCACTGTAGCTGTCTGTAATTTTCCCTTTTTAGAGTCACTGGACTTTCGGGAGTCCAGTGAGGCAGGTAAAGTTGAGGGTTTAGCAGTAGTGCCCTCAGCAACTGAACGTACAATCACTGATTCACCACTGGCATCCGTAAATATCTTCTTTTTGCTATGTCCCTGATCCTTTAATGTCAGGGACCCTAATTTGGATTTTTTCTTGGGAGCAGTTGGTGGTTTCTTGAGTGGTGGTTGACCAACAGTAGTCACTGGGGGTGTGGTCAGTGACGTGGTCGATGGGGGGGGGGGGGGCAGCAACTGACATATGTACAGAAGTTACAGGCTGGGGTGCAAGGATCCTCTGGTGTTTCATAGAAGCAGGTAACACCGCAGTCGCTGGTTTGGCAAAGATTTGAGATCCTACCAGGGTCGGCTCAAAACCTTGAAAAGATACCCTATCATAGGCAGCAAACTGATCCCTGAAGATCAATGAGAGAAACCTAGGGTAGGATACATATATGGCCCTGGCAGGCTCAGCGACTTTGGTGATCAGTTCATTGAAGATCACACTTGCATAGTCAACTCGTAGAGAGTTGACCAGTGACCAACTGATCTGGGCCTCCAGGGAGCTGAATTGATCATAGCTCCCTGATTTTGTACCCAAAGATTGAATAAAATTGGTGAAAATGGCATTCCAAACACCATCCATTTTAGTTCTGTGGACCGTAGAGTACTTACGGTTGCCACTGCCATCGATTGAGTATTTACACTCAATCTCAGTAAGATCGACGAGGCCTTGTTTGGCTACGTCGCTCTCTGGCAGCGACTCGTACGACTCATAGGTCGGGAGTTGTAAAATGGACCGGATGGTGTTGGCAGTTATGGTGATGGGATGGGTACCATTGTCTATAAAACCCTGGAGTTGTGAAACACCAGAGACGACAGAGTGAGTGCAGGTATACCAGAACTCACTGAGCCATTCTGGGTTCATTTCCCCAGGAGACAAGGTAAGAGCAGGGAGGATAAAGTGATTTTTAAGAAAGTTTATCACCTCCGCATACTCTGGTTTAGGGCAGGTTACATTTCCCAAATAGTTAGATTTGGGAACTGTAACAACAAGCGTCTCACTGACCGCAGAGGCTCGAAGAGCTTTAATCTCTGGGGTCGGTGTCTAAGCATTGTTGAAGAACTTAGTTCTAGCCATTTTTAATAAATGAAAGAAAAAGATTTAGAATTTTAGAATATTTGCAGAGAAGATGAAAAAGATGAAGTTTTGAAAATAAGAGAGCGTAAAGAATGAGAAGGAAGATGAGTCTATGCTTTTATAGGGTTACAGATGTATAGATTATGTGGTCAAAACGAGTATGTACGTGGTCAAAAAGTGGTGGTTGATGGTAGGGGAGTAGGGTGATGATGGTGGTGAGTGGTAACATTAAATGGTGATGAGAGTGGTACGCCGGAAAGGTATACGAGGTGTCAGAAAAAGTGTACCTTTTCGAAGTCCCATGAGATATTTAATAAAGCATTTATTAGGAATATAAATCGTTAAAAAATTAAATACAAAATGTATTAAATGTAAAGGAATATATGTCGAAATAAATGCCATATTAAATAAGAACAAACTTCGCTGATACATTACGTCTCATCGAGATGAAAATAAGTTATATCTTAAAATAAAATAAATATTATGTCTCATATTTGATTTTGCTGATCAGATTACAACTTAGAATACTAATCTAATCAGCTAGCCAAATTGTGAAGCATAAAACATATTTTATTTATGTGATATAAAGAGTTTTCATGTGTAGTTACAAAGTATATAATTCATTGATCATAACTATGCTAACTTATTGTTCTTGCTGAATATATCAGTGAGAATAATAGGACAACGAGTTAGACTATAAGCCATATATTCTGTAAATACCTTTTATTAAACAATCAGGTTTAATCATTTAAGTTCAACATTCCCAACTCGCTGATGAGAAAGGTGAATCTTTTCTCATCTAAAGGTTTTGTAAATATGTCAGCGAGTTGGTAATCAGTTGGAATGAAATGCAATTCAATGTCACCTTTCATGACGTAGTCCCTGATGAAATGATATCTGACATCAATGTGCTTTGTCCTTGAGTACATCACAGGATTATTTGCTATGGCAATAGCACTTTGACTGTCACAATAAATTGGAACATTGCCAAAGTCAAAACCATAGTCAGCGAGCTGATTCCTCATCCACAGAATTTGAGCAGTGCAAGCTCCAGCAGCGACATATTCAGCTTCATCCACAGAAGTTGAGACAGAATTTTGTTTCTTGCTTGACCAACTTACAAGCTTTTCTCCAAGAAACTGACAGCTACCAGATGTACTCTTTCTGTCCATTTTGCATCCAGCATGATCAGAATCTGAATATCCTTTCAGTGAGAAATCTGAACCAGATGGGTACCAGAGACCAAGATTTGGTGTACCCTTCAGATATCTGAATATTCTTTTGACAGCGAGCAAATGGGATTCTTTTGGATCAGCTTGATATCTAGCACATAGACAAGTAGCAAACATAATGTATGGTCTACTAGCAGTTAAATACAGCAGCAACCCGATCATTCCTCTGTAAGCAGTGATTTTTACAGATTTACCATCAGGGTCAGCATGTAATTTTACTGCAGATGACATTGGTGTAGCAAGGGATGAGCAGTTGGTGAATTCAAATTTCTTTAATAAATCTTTAACATATTTTCCTTGATTTATAAAAATACCAGTCTTGGTTTGCTTTATTTGCAGACCAAGGAAAAATGTTAGTTCACCCATCATGCTCATTTCATAACTTTTAGTCATGAGGTCAGAGAATTCCTCGCACAAGTCATTGTTAGTAGACCCAAATATAATATCATCAACATAAATTTGGACCAATATAACATCTCTCTTATCCTTTTTGATAAATAGGGTGCTGTCAATTTTTCCTTTGACATACCAACATTTAGTTAAGAAAGTAGAGAGAGTGTGATACCAAGCTCTGGGAGCTTGTTTTAGTCCATATAATGCTTTTTCCAGCTTATAGACATAACCTGGATGCTTGGGATCAGTGAATCCAGGTGGTTGCTTAACATACACTTCTTCCTGCAGCTTTCCATTCAAGAAGGCACTTTTCACATCCATTTGGTATACCTTGAACTTCTTGTGAGCTGCATATGCTAAGAACAACCTGATTGCTTCAAGCCTAGCAACTGGTGCAAAGGTCTCATCGTAGTCAATTCCTTCTTGCTGACAGTAACCTTGTGCAACCAGTCTGGCCTTATTCCTTATCACAACACCATCAGCATCCATCTTGTTTCTGAACACCCATCTTGTTCCAATCACAGATTTCCCAGATACTTGAGGTACTAACTTCCACACTTTATTTCTTTCAAACTGAGATAGCTCATCTTGCATGGCAGCTATCCAGTGATGATCAGTGAGTGCCTCATCAATCTTTTTGGGTTCCGTCAGTGACTGGAGTGAAATTACCATTGGTCAAGACCCCATACCCTCTGGTCTTACCAATGTTGTTATCACCAAACACTACATCAGGACCTCTTTCATCCTGGTGGTCACTGAGCAAGGACTTACATCCGGTCATATGTCTGGAACAACCACTATCCAGATACCAAATTGTCTCTCTGAGAATGCCCTGCATCACACATAAACAATTAGTTCAATTGATGAACCCATCCTGAGATGGGTTCATGGTGGTCAGCCTTTGGTTCAGGCTTCCACAGGCTTGCTTCAATAGTATCTGAATGCTCACTGATTATTTGTGATTTTGAAGATGATGTAGCTGAACATTCAGATACCACATGCTGACATACTAATGATGTTTGACTGAGTGAAACTTGTGATGATGAACAATCTGATGACATATGCTGTCTACTTCCACATTTGTAACATTTTTTATTTGTGAACTTAGATTTCTTTGACTTATTGTTCACACTGGATGAAGACTTAGAAGTTCTCAGATTTACTACCTCATTTTGCTTCTTTGACTTTAAGTCACTGATAATAAGATCATCAGTGACTGGAGTGTCAGAAGTGAAGTCGCTGATAGATTCTTGATCATCAGCGATAGTTTTGATAAGAGTTGTGCAAGTTGTTGATTCATAAATTTCTAGTTTCTTTAGTTCATCAATACTTGCAGCAATATCATAACTACTAGTAGCCTGTGAACTCCTCACAAAGTGATTTGGTTTAGGCTCACTGAAAATTGACATTGGTTCAAAGACAAACTCTGAGAATGTTTCATCAGGGTTGAATATTTGATCAACTTTGGTTGCATCAGCGAGAGCAGCAGCAGTTTCATAATCACCTCCCAGAATAGCCTTAACTTGTTTTGGGATTTGATTATTTATTCACTGATTTACTTTTAATGCAGATCTACACCATGACTTCATCACTTCATTGAGTTGTGAAACTTTAGTTTCAAATTTTACTTTTTCTTGAATGCATTTTTGATTTGCATGTATTTGTGCATCAAGATCAAGTGTAAGATTCTTTATTTTTAACAAATTTTCTTCTTGAAGTTGAAGTTTAGATGTTAAGTCGCTGATCATACATTCTTGTCTTTTCTGAATGTCATGAGCATTTGATAAGTCAACTATCAATGTTTCAAAGATTAAATCTTTTTCAGTAGCTGATGGTGACTTAAAACAATGTACCTTGTAGAGAGTCTCTGGATCCCAGCCAGATGCTGAACATTTCTGTGCTACTTCTTTGATGTCTTCATGAAAAGCAGCATCGTCAGCCATCAGGCAGTAATCCTTGTCCATACAGATCATAGCTTCTTCTTCAGCAGATGATGAAGTTGAGTCAGAGTCGCTGATGGATCCTTCTTCAGCAATAAATCCTTTATTCTTTTTCTTTGACTTGGACGATTCCTTCAGCTTCTTGTACTTTGCTTTGTACTTGTTGTACTTGTCATTTCTGAAGCTGGGTTTTTGATCAGCGAAAGAGTTGACAGCTTTCGACCTGCATTCAGCTGCAAAATGGCCAGGTTTGCCACATTTGTAGCATTCACCTTTTGGTTTAGAAACCTCATTTGATGAAGTACTAGCAGATCTGTTGAATCTGCTGTTCTTTCTGAAGTTTGCAACCATCATGGCCATATCTCTCTCTAACTTCTCAAGTCCATCGTCATAGCTGACTTCTGACTGATCATCAGCGACACTGCCTTCTTCTTCTGCGATCAGCGACTTAGAGCTCATCTTGGTGAGCTTTGCTTTCTGCTTTTGATCAACTTCATCAAGCTCAGCTACAAGGGCATTAGAAATCTTTTGTCCTCCTAGTGCAGCACGAATGTGCTCACCTTGATCAGCTAGCTTCTCAGATTGTTCCCAATTAAGTAAAATTCCATAAACTTGAGTTAGATTGAGAAAGTTATAATCATTTCTTTGTCTTATGCATGTTGCAATGGTTCCCCAGATTTTCCTAGGAAGTAATTCTAGAAACTTTTTGACAACAAATCTCTGGTCCTTTCCTATATTTACTTTTTCCATTTTATTAATTAAAGCTTGATATCTAGTATAGGTAGATGCCAGTGATTCATTGGGTTCCATAGCAAACAATTCATATTGACGAGTTAGATTAACTTCTCTACAACGAATTATATCAGGAGTTCCAATATATATGTTTCTAAGAGTATCCCACATATGTTTAGCTGTATTGCACAATCTAATGGACTCAAACACTTCATCAGGGAGTGCCATGCTTATGTAAATTTTAGCTTGTTTGTCTAGCCTTACCATACGTTTATCCTCATCTGACCACTGTTCTCCCCTTTTGGGTATAACCATTTCAGGTATAGCAGGAGTAGTTGCAGTAGCTGCAACTGCAGGAACAATAGTAGTTGGGGTGTATGGACCATCAGCAATTATAGCACAAAGACATTTTCAGCAAGATCTAAGAACACCATCATCCTGGACATCCAGGTTTCAATTCTAGATGGATCAAAAGTCGGTGGTTTGGTAGTGGAGCCATTTCCCTTCTGGTACTCAGAATCAACACAGCTGTATTTAACCGATTCCATTGCAGATCTGATTTAATTATATTTAAACCAACTCTGCTCTGATACCAAGTGTGAGTCCCTAATCACTATTATGTTAGTGATTGTGAATCGTTAACAGTGAGTTAATTGTAGAGGGGTTGAATACAATTAAAAACTTTTCTGTTATAATGTGTTAACTTGTTTAACAAGTTTTTAACCGTATTAAAGTGACAACAATATGAACACAAACATATAAGTAAGATGAGCAGTTCAGTTGCTGATGCAGTTCTAGCTGAAAGATAAATTCTTTTATTGATAAAATTTATCTATTGTTGATTGCGGAATAGATTAGCCAAAGCTAATCTAAATCAAACAATACAGCTCTTACAAAAGGAGATGAGCAGTAGTGGACAAACACGCTAACTTGCTCACTCGCTGAGGTAAACTAATAGTGGACAAACACGCTACTAGTTTACTCGCTGGTGTTGTTTGTATATTAGACAAACTAGTTACTGACAAAACAAGTAACAATACAAACAATCGACACAAAATGAAGTACAACATACTACGCTATTTATAGACGCTGAAATCCTTAATTTCCGGATCTGGAAGGACACGTGTCGCTGCTTGATTGGTGAGGTAGTTGAGATGTGATACATCATGGTTCGACATTCTGTCTTGGAAATATCACCTTGTACTATAAACCAATCAGATGCTTCCACGTTACTCTTTCCAAGTTTCGAGGAACATGTGCTGCGTCGTAATAACGCTGAATGTCAACTTCTTATTTAATGCGGCATTTAATGCTGCAGTCACTGATAGAAACATCAATTCTCCTCATTCTCGATGCGAGCTAACATGCTCTAAAGAATGACTTGAACATTTAATCTTCAGTAACTTCTTTTATTCAGCAGAAGAGAGAACTCAAGAAGACTTGGAGACTCTCGCTGATAGATGAGTATCAGCGACACACATAGTTGAGTCTTTTGTCTTGATAAGATCTTCATCTACTGGTTTAAGATATGAACAGCGACCAAGAGACCTTCAGCGACACGAGCTTGACTTGAATCATTTTCTTCATGGAACATTATTGAGAAGATCAGAGACTGTGAACATATAGTATGATCAGTGACTTCATTATCAGCGATTAATGACTTCAACAATTTCCTATATAATCTCCCCCTTAATCCTTGTGATCAGTGACCACTTGAGTTCAGCGATCAGTGACTCAACACTTAAAAACGTTCACTCGAGAGAGCAAATCTCGAACCTTTCCCTATGGAGGGATCGAAATGAATCGTAAAACAATTCTATCCAAAAAGGTCGAAGCTCGCGACTTTAAATGAGCATATTTTAATACATATATTAATATAATAAATTCTTGAAAGTTTCCTTTAAAAATAGAAAACGTTTTTAAATGTTGTCTGAAAACATGCTTGTGTCTAAAAGAATGTACACCTTTTAAAAAAAAAGCATTTAACCGAAACATTTGTACATTCTATAAACTAGCATCAGACAAAGATTTTAAAACACCCAAAAACATACTAAGTTTAATATCATAGATTAATTATAATTGTCCCGTAGGAATTTGCGCGTTTCTTAAATTGTTTATAACGTAACAAGGAACCAACAAGTAACTAGTTACAATAAGTATACTTAAGATTCGTACTTACAATTAATGGGACATTAGGAATTGATCTAGAGCATTAGGCTTAATCTTAGAGTACAATCGAGACCATGTGTAAGGAATATGGTACTTAAGGACATGACATATATTCCTAGGGACCACTAAAACCTTCCATACCTTCCCCATGATTCAAAAATAAGAAGAAGATTTCTTCTTCCTCCCCTCTCCTCTCCAAAACTCCCCCAAAACTTTTGATCTTGTATCTTTTGAACTCCTATTTGCATGCTCTTCACGGTTGTACGATTATTTTCAAGTTTTATCCATCAAAACTAAGGTATGATCATAAAACCCACTTTAATCTTAAAATAGTTTATTTATGGAAGTTAGTTAAGTTAGTAACTAGAAATTAGTGCTTTTCTTGGTTAGATGCTTGGGAGCTACATGCTACTACCACTTACTCATGTTAATTCGCACATTGTTTGACTTTATCAAAAGAATGAACTTTGACCAATTGATTAAGTCTATAATTTTGCTTGATTAAGTGTTAGTATCTAAGTACTTAAGTAATTAAAGTGTTTAGATCTATGATAATTGCATAACGCGGATAAATTAGGATTAGCAAGTTTGATTTTATTAAAAAAAAACAAAAAAATCAACAAAAAGTTAACTAGCTTGCATGAATGGAATAGTGGACCAAGATTACTTGACCATTCTTGCTCACTAGGATGCTTATACTTGCTTGACTAGTCAAACTAGGCAATATAACTAGAGTATCATCAATTTAAAAATAAAAGTCTTGAACTAAACCAAACACATGAATGTGATGACTTTTTGTGCATAACCTAGCTTGTTCACCAATTAGGAAATGATTGAAATAGTTTGAATCATGTATGCATAGGTTGAAATGATGGCATGCGGAAACTTGAAAATATCATTTGAGGAAAGACCTAAAAAGTCAACTTGAAGTCTTGAATCTTTTAAGCAAATTATTTTCAAAATTTTTATTCAAAAACCTTACATCAACTTGGACTCCTAAAAGTCAAACCTTACTAAAAATGATATGACCATAAGTTGTGAAATCTTGACATTTCAAAATTGGGTAGCACCAAACTTTGTAAATGACAATATTTCACAATAAAACTGCCATCTCATGACCATATATTTTTCTAATATCGATATTACTTTTGTATTAATAAAACTGATTATTCATTGCTTGGGAACATTGAATGCTTAATGAAATCTTGGGATTGTCAAAATTTAAAAGCCCTCACTTCGAAATTTCAATAAGAGACTTCGAAACGTGCTTCGAATTTCTCTTTCTTAAAGATCCATTATTTTTAAATGTTCTCAGGTACCATGTCACCGAAGAAGAAGCTAAGCCAAACACGACCTCTTACAGGACCTCTCACCTATCTTAGTGCCACGCCTCACTACGACCAGATGGCTCGCATACGGAGAGACAAGAAGGTTGGCCATTTAAGATATGTTGACTGGGACAAGTTATAGGTATTAGGATTCAGACAGAGACTTGAAAGCCTACTCAGTTATCCAGTTGGGGATCAGCAGTTCGAGCCCTTCAAAAGGCTATTCAGTATTGATGAGCCAGTGTATATGGAGATGGTTACAGAAATCATGACCACCTACACATTTGAGACTGGGAGTAGAGTTGGAGATGGTTTGATCACATTTCGGTACATGTGCAGTTTATTCACCTTGACACTAGCCCAGTTTGCACAGCACTTGGATCTGTACACCCCAGAGGAGATACGTTCCCCTCTATTCACCGGTGGAGCCACCTTGATTTCCATCACGACCACACATGCCGGGGCATGGAGTCATTGGTCGCCAAAACCATATTTCTCGGGTTCAAGGATACACAACTCAGAGACCCAATCCTGCAAATCTTACACAAACTAATAGCTTGTTCACTTGATGGAAAACACACGACAAGCGGTCGAATTGCCGCATTTGATGTTGCCTTAATGGCAAGTATCCTCAAGAAAAAGAACATTCATGTTGCACATTTAGTCGCCCAACGGATCCTAGAGTAGAAAGATTTTGGTACAAAGAGATCTTACATGGGCCCAGTAATCACAACACTTATCCCACGAATGGGATTGCTTAGGACAGCGGAGGTAGAAAGATTTAAGAGCATGCCAGGATGGAGTGCCCAGCCAGTGGATTACTATTTTCTGAGGAGTATGGACATACTCCGGATTATGAGAGATGGCACTGTCTACATTAGGGCACAACTTTCGGATCCCGACAGTATTGACACATTGGTACAAGGACTAGTTCTACCAAGAGAGGCAAAGAAAAGGAAACATCCAAGAGAGCCTAGTGATTCAGATACAGACAATGATGGGGATGAGAGTAATGATAATGATGATGACCTCCCACCATCACCACCAGCAATACCATCGCCTGTTAAGGTAGGACCTTCCACCCCTGCCCCCAGAGTTTAGATACCCACATACATCTATCACTACGGGACTCCCCCAGGTTCAGACTATTGGTACTGGCTGATGCAGATGCATGTCAGATGTTATAAGGCAATAAGACAGCAGACAACAGGGGTACCCGTGAGCCCACTTCCTGACTTACTGTAACACCCGCCAAATTAGGGCTTGTCATTAGGTCCAAATCATTCTGTAATACATGTAATTAGTTCTGTGTTAGGCTAATTAATGTATCGATATATATATTGTTGAATATATACGAATATACGTTTTGATTAAATCGTACAAGTTTCAAAATGAATGTAATTCGGTACAATTAAGTGCGGACGTTGGTGATCAAATTTATTAAAAAGTATAAAAAATTATCTAATAACGATAACATACCCAAATATTATTTTGATAATATTTCAATTACCTTTCGTATCGTACAATAAACGTCTATGTGACTTAAACATTAATCACAAGAACAAACGAAACCATTTAAGTTTATTAGGTATTTGGTAAAATACTTCAACACAATATTAAATAAATAATTGTATTTTAAAACTTATAACTAAACGTGTAAAATAATTATTTAACGCAAAACGATCAAAAAATGAACGCTGCACGGAACGTGTACACGGGAGAACGAAAAACTGGTGAAGCCCACACTAGGTGGACCCCACCAGCCGCCCCTCTCCCCCCTCTCTTCCCCCTCCTTTTCTTCCCTTTTTCCTTTCTTCTTTCTCACTTTCACCTTTTTACTTCTTTCTTTTCTCTCTAAACTAAACCACACCACCACCACTTAATCTCACTATAAACACCACCAAACGACTTCGATCTTCACCACCCGTTTGGAGAAAAAGAACCGCCTCGCAACGATCTACGTTTCTATCCTTCCGAATTCTCCGCGCGACGATTTGTAAGTTTCCGACAAAACCCGAAACCTTTCGATTTCGAGTATTTTTAGGTTCTAGTTGTTCCTTTAAGCTTAGAATGTCCCTATAAGGGTTGGGTAAAAGAATCAGACCAAACGGAAACCCAAAAACTCATTTTTGGCTCAAAAATTCGTTAACAGCCTTAAATGTCGCAATGAAGGTGCAGTATAGCGTCACTTCGTGCGTCACTTAAGTGACGCATTGAGTGTCGCTAAAAGCCCTAATCATGCATCACTTGCATAAGTGTCGCATAAAACCCCTTTTTCCCGACACTTACCTCCGTCACTTGTTTAGTGACGCCTAGAAGTCTTAACCGACACTTATACCCGACACTAATGGAGTGTCGCCACCTTATGCATCACTTACCTAAGTGACGCCCTAAACTCAGAATTTCCAATTTTATGCGACACTTCCTAAGTGTCGCCCAAGTCACCTAGTGACGCCTCACTATGCGTCACTTCCATAAGTGACGCCATAAGTGACGCCCTTACCCAGATTCTGATATTTCATGCGTCACTTCCTAAGTGATGCCTAAGACCCTAAGTATCGCTATAAGTGCCGCATGAAACAAAACTCGGATTTTTACTAAGTCTCGAGACCTAAAATTTTATCACTTGATTTTACCCAAATTCAAATCTTAGATGCGCTTTTCTCTATAACAATATGGTGGAAATAAAAAAATTTCGAGATTCAAATCTTAGATCTCGACCCCAGCCAGGGGCCAGCCCCTTGAACCTCGCTAGGGGTTGCCACCCCTGGGACCCCGCTAACCAGGGGCGCTGCCCCCGGACCCCCGTCACCTAAAGTTGTAAATACTTTTTAAGTATAATACTTTGACATAATAATAATATTATTGCAAATAATCACCAATGGGCCGTACACGTTTTCAAAACTCGAACTTACCAATCAAATCAAATCATTGGACATTACTAGTTGGATGAACAACTAGCATAGATTATCTTTTAAGATAGCTACTTATTTTATTCAACCTTGCGCGTTATAAACGCCCGACAGGTTACAGTCTTCGGACACCCCATTTTACTTCACCACATTTGCTTCATTGCAACTCTTCAGGCTCATGTGAGTCTCATAGCCCTGACTTTTTACTGTTTTTACTCCCGGGGTGGGAATACATGCTCTAACTGTTTTACACGTGAACACGAGTACAAAATGCGCTATATTCTGCATGAGCTATTTTCTAATCATTTTTAGTCCTCTACGATCATAGTTCTGGTAATACTTTATGTTGGGTAGTGATGTTACTACTATTACAACTGTTGATTGAAGAATGCACAAGGCATTAACACTGTTAGTGTTAATGTCACTACTGGTATTAACACTGTTAGTGTTAATGGTTATCACTGTGTTCAGAGTTACAACTGTTGGGTAAAGATTAACATTGTTATTGAAGATTGAAGTGAAGACAAGAGTTACAACTGTTAGTAATAGTTTCAACTGTTAGAGTGTTACAATTGTTAGTTTGTTTTACAACAGTTAACACTGTTAAGGCTAGTTACCACTGTTGGTTGGTAAGTCTAGTAAATTGTATAAGTGTTAACACTGTTCTATAGGAATTACCACTGTTTGTATAGTTGTGGTAGTTAACACTGTTTATGTATAGAATAGGCGGAAAAATGAAGTTTGAATAATTATGGAGTGTAACTGTTTCCATGATTATAGGAGATTGTTTAGCAGGACTCTATGGGATATAAATAGAGATCCTAAACCTAGATTAGGTTAACTTAGTTATTCATGCAGCTTCAAGGTTTTGTAACCCTAATACAGTTCAGTGTATTCGTCTTATATTGTTAATAAGATTGAAGCTTTTGATAGTAACTTTGTTTTATTGATTTTATTATTGATGTTGATGCATATTAGGTTGTCTGTCAGTTGGTCTATCGAGTTGTAATAAGTGTCGTTAGTCTTATAGTGAAAATATAGTTTTTTTTATATGCGACACTTACGTTTTAGTTAGGCGTCACTTGCCTTAGTGACGCATAGCGTCACTTAGGTAAGTGACGCATGAAGGCGGCCACATGCGACACTTCTACAAGTGACGCATGTCGGCTGACTTTTTGTATAAATACAAACCTACGGGTTTCCGGCTAGGGTTGACGAAACCCTAGCACCATTTGTCGACTAAAACTCTCTGTAATCGTTCCCAATACGTTTAACAAGCTGATATACAAGTTTACTTTATTGAAATATATTTGTTTCGGTTTGTGTTTGTTAGCATTACGTGCAATTGATTGATTCCGCCTTTCAATTGTAGTCAATTGTCATCTAGATCCAACGTCAAGGGCACTCTCAACTGGTATCAGAGCCATTCGGTGATAATATTGACGTTTAGAAGTCGTTTTGGGTTCATTTCGGTTTTGTTTGAATCAAGAATCAAGATTACATACGGATTTTGGGTTGCTAAGGTGAAATACAGTCGATATTCTTCATCATTTATAGGTTTCGTCCATTAGGGTTCAAGGAATTTTCGTTAGGTTTACGAAAGTTCGAGATTTTTAGGGTTTTGGGACTTTGCAGCCGTTTTGCGACACTCGATCCGTCACTTGGACGCGTCACTTACAGCGGCACTTCCTAATCCCAAATTAGGGTTTTAACCGTCACTTGAACGCATCACTTGAAGCATCATTTGAGGTTTATACGACACTTAACTTAAGTGCCGTCCACTCTAATCCACCGTCACTTACGTGCGTCACTGCTGCACGTCACTTGTGTATCAAGCGTCACTTCTGTTAGTGACGCCTGTTTGATTTATTGCGTCACTTCCTTTAGTGACGCCTTTTGATTTATTGCGTCACTTTTACTAGTGACGCCTACTTGTTTTAGTACGTCACTCAAGTACAACACTTGAGTGCGTCACTTGCCTGAGTGAGCGACACTTACTCACAGTGTCATCAGTCACTCCATCCGTCACTCGATAGCGTCACTTACCAAGTGTCGCTAGTCGTTGCGACACTTGAGTGCGTCACTTACTAATTGACGCCTTCAGTACTAATAAGTTTTCGAGTGTTTGTTTTTGAGTAAAATTTCAGGTATATCTTCAATGGCTGCTGTTGCTGATGAAGAAGATATTAGAGGAATCAGGGATATGTTAAAACAGAATCACGATGTTGGTTCTAATAATAAACCTCCTCTGTTTTCCACTGTCCAGAGCTATGGGGTCCACTCAAAGAAAGATATGTAGCTCCCGTAGCCGAAGGAATCTTCCCTGGTATTGCTCCGGCTAAGGTCTACAGGTCCATGACTCCGGAAGAAAAGAAAGACTATGATATTGAGAAAAAGGCACATGCGGCTATCTGTATGTGCCTAACCAAAGATGTGTTAAGACTGTTCAAATCACATGAAACCGCATACGAACTTTGGAAAGCTATTGAAACTAGATGTGGTGGAAATCAAAGGTATAAAGAAGCTAAGTTAGAACTGATCAAGAAGCAGTATGATCTGTTTGATTCTTTGCCAAATGAAACAGCTTCAGGAGTTTTTACTAGATACTCACAGTTAGTGAGTGAGTTGACGGAGGGAGGTTATAATTTTCCTCCACTTGAAGTGAATAAGAAGCTGCTGGATGTCTTGCCTAGTTCGTGGGATGTTAAAGTACAACTTCTCAAGGAAAGTCAAGAATTAGCTACCATGAATTTGGATGAGCTAATTGGTATTCTTCAAGCTCATGCGATGGAGATGAAAAAAAGAGAATGCAAGTCGGGCGGTTTTGTTCAAGACCCGTCCCTATATGGAGGAAAAGTCAGCACCGGGAAGACTTATGGTGGAATGGCTTTTGTTTCTTCTACGAGCTCTCCACTTCAAGCCCCATTGTATTCTACTGGTAATCCTCATCCAGTATATGCTTCTGGACCCTCACAGAGGTCACAACAGCAGGTTTCTGTCTCTCCTGCTATTCAAGAGCAGGCTGCTATCTATACAGCCTTTATAAGCTCTTATAAGGATTTGGTTTCACAACCAAATGCCACTTTGGAACTGGCCAAAGAGGATTATGCTCAACTTGATGATGATGATCTTGAGCAGATGGACTTGAACTAGAACATTGCTATGATATCAAGGCGTGTTCAGAAATTCTTGCAACGAACTGGTCGCAAGAGTTTGGAGGGAGATGGCAAAACCAGTTTTGGTTTTGATAAAAGCAAAGGGCGCTGTTACAATTGTCAAAATCTGGGACACTTTGCAAGAGAGTGTGAGAAGCCAAAGGTTCCTCCGTCAGGCTTCACAAAGCCTGATGCTCCCAGAACTTCTGAGAAGGATCAAGTGAAGCAAGCAACAGCTGACGCACTTGTCATTTTTGAGCCAACCAACACGGATTGGAGTATCTATGCTGAGAATTATCAGCAGTGTCTCATGGATCACATTTCAAATGAGGTATGCAATGAACCTGAAGAACCTTTGAACTGTATCTCATGCATTAAGTTAAGTGAATCCTTAAGGTGCTTTCAAGTAGACAACGTAGATTTAAGAAAAAAGGTCGAAAAACTTAGTGACTCAAACAGATACCTAAAAGCAAATGAACAATTGTATGATAAGAAAATAGAAGCTTATCAACAGGACACGCTTAGGTATAAGTCTAAAGTTTTTAGTCAACAGGATGCTATTGATAGTTATCTTGCTGAAATAGACCGTTTGAAAAAGGAACATTCTAATCTTAAAGATGAATATGACAAATATAAAAGTAAGATTCTAGGTTCCTCCTCATCTACTGTTGCCTTTAATGAAATTCTTAACAAGCAAAGGACAGATCACAAAACAAAGACGGGACTAGGTTATAATGTAGTCCCGCCTCCTACTGAATACTGTCCTATGCCTGTTAAGGAAGGCACCGAAGAGATTCCGGTTGACTATGCATTGTTATACGGGGTCAAATATAAGGTTAATAAGGTTAACAAACAGGCGAAGGAGAAAACTAAACGGACAGAGTATCCTTTGCCTCAGTTTGTTAAATCGGAATGTGAATCTCCAGTTAGTAATGAGGAGATTGTTGAGATTGAGGATATTACCGATGAGGAGTATCCTGAGTTTAAAAAGAATGTTGAAGTAAAAGCTAAAAAAGTGTTAAAGGTTGAACCTACAATTAAGGTTTAACCTAACAAAGAAAAGAATAAGGTTTTAAAATCAAAATCTCAAACTTTACAGTTACCTGTAAAGATTTTGCAACATAAACCTTCTACTTCAACCTCTCAACCTAAACAGGAAACTTCTAAGACGTGCACGAAATGTGCACGTTCTAGAAACGTTTCTTCTACTCCGGTGATGTTTTTACTAGAGCATGTTTTTACTGCAAGAGACAAGGACATCTAATTCGTGAATGTCCCAAATTGTCTCATCAGAACTACGGGAGAGAAATGCCTAGGACATCTGTTTTCCGAAATTCATTTTAAAGATCTCCTCCTAGGCGTTACTCTGTCTCTCCCAAACCTGCTGTAAAAACGAGTAATGTTGGGCAAAAACCTTTGCTAAAACTAGAACCTGACATTACTCCAAAGCCAAAATCCGAACCATCCAAAGTTTGGAAAAGAAAAGAGTCTATTGCGGACTCTAGTGTCATCAATAATAACACATCAGATACAAAATCTGATTTATTTAAAAATAAAGTCTTATCTGATGTGCTTATTGTTGATGACTATGGTCGACCTAAGTCTGTAAAGGCTTGGGTCACCGTTTCTCACTAATCTCCTATTTTATGTGTTGCAGCAGTCAGAACGCGTTAAAGACACTGAATGGTTTGTGGACAATGGTTGTTCGCGACACATGACGGGTGATGTGTCCCTTTTGATGGATGTTAAACAACATTCTGGAGGACATGTTGCATTTGCTGGAGATACAGGGGGAACCATTTCGGGTAGAGGAACGCTAACTAACGGGAAAGTTAGCTTCGAAAATGTGAACTATGTGGCTCAACTGACCCACAACTTGCTGAGCGTTTCACAAGTATGTGATAAGGACTATACAACAGCGTTCACAAAGACGGAATGTGTGATCTTGAAGCCGGGTTTCGTTATCCCAGAGGAATGGGTTCTTTTAAGGGCGCCACGGAGAAATGACACCTATGTTATGAATATGCGAACCGTAGAGACTAAAGATGAGTATACATGTCTCCTTTCAAAGGCTTCAGAAAAGGAATCACTATTGTGGCATCGATGAATGGGACATATCCATTTTCGTAAGATGAACTTCATGATAAACAATGACTTGGTAAATGGAGTCCCTAAACAGTCATTCGCGCTAAAAGATGACTGCGTCACCTGCCATAAAGGGAAACTTCATAAGAAACCCCACAAGCCAAAATTAGTGAATTCCATTGCGGTACCATTGGAGTTATTGCATATGGACCTATTTGGTCCTATTTCTACCAAGAGCATCGGTGGAAGATCTTATTGCTTAGTAGTCACCGACGACTACTCGAGATTTTCAAGGGTGTACTTTCTGGGTGCGAAGAGTGAAACACCAGACATTCTGGTGTATCTGTTAGATAAGTTGGCAAACTTATGCAACTTAAAGGTGAAAAGACTGCGAAGTGACAACGGGACTGAATTCAAGAACTCTACTCTTGAGTTATATTGTGCCATGAAAGGCATTGCCAACAGTTCAGTGCCCCTCGAACTCCTCAACATAACGGAGTTGCTGAGCGTAAAATAGGACTATTATCGAGATAGCTCGGACTATGCTGGCCGATTCTAAGCTTCCTATAATCTTTTGGGCAGAAGCAGTCGGTACTGCTTGCTATGTTTTGAACCGCGTGCTCACGGTTAAGAAGAAGAATAAGACATGTTATGAACTCTTCAACAACCGTAAGCCCACTTTGCAGTTTCTGGAACCTTTCGGGTGTCCGTGTTTGATTATGGTCTCCAAAGATAAGGTCTCGAAGTTTGGAGCTAAAGCTGTTGAAGGAATCTTCCTTGGATATTCAGTCAACTCTCCGAATAAACGAGTCTACATCAAATCAACTCACCAGGTGGAAGAGCATTTTGAGGTGAAATGCTTGCGATACACAGATCCTCCTCAAGGAACAGGTCCTGAATGGTTATTTAATTACAAGGATGTGTTCAAATCATTCGACAAACCCGAAGGACATGATGACGAGGATGAGATAGTTACTTTGCTTCATGGTATAAGTTTGTGTCAAGACACTTCTACTTTAAAACCGGCATCTCCACCTACACCAACACCCACTCCATCACTTCCAACACCTACTATAACACCCACACCTACTGTTCCACTCTCGGATGTTCCTTCGACATCAGGAACGACTAATGCAACAGAACATCCAGATGATCCCAACATGCCACCATTAGAGGAAGATGAGGAAGAAGAAGATATGGTCCATTCTCACCTTTTCTCCAATGAAGATGATATGGAACCTCCTGTGCAACCTGAAAGTACTACTGCTCCTGCAACTAACACTGTTCCCGTCACTGAGGGGGACATGAACAATTTGGAGTTAGTACTTGCACCCGATTGAATCCCAGTCACACGCGTACACAGGGATCACCCCATCGATAATATTATCGGTGATCTTAATGCTGTTGTTCAAACAAGGCACCAAGTGCAGCAAAATCCGAATCAAGAAATGTTGAATTTGGTTGCCCGGATAAATTCCTGTCATTTATCCCAAATTGAACCGAAAAAGGTTGATGAGGCCTTAAAAGATCCATCTTGGGTCGAGGCTATGCAAGAAGAGTTGCAGCAGTTCAACAAGTTGCACGTGTGGGATATAGTTCCATTACCCAAAGGTGCTCATTTAACTGGCACTCGATGGGTGTTTCGCAATAAGATGGATGATAGGGGTATTGTAATTCGGAATGAAGCCCGATTGGTCGTTCAAGGATTCAGTCAGATCGAGGGCTTGGATTATGATGAAGTCTTCGCTCCTGTGGCAAGACTTGAGTCCATTCGGATCTTCCTTGCATTTGCGTCTTACAAAGAGTTTCGCGTTCACCAACTCGATGTTAAGAGCGCATTTTTATATGGACAAGTGGACACTGATGTCTATGTGAAACAGCCTCCTGACTTTGAAGACCCTGAGCATCCAGAATACGTCTGCAAGTAAAACAAGGCGTTATATGGTCTTCATCAAGCCCCGCGATTATGGTATGAGAGGCTTACTACCCATTTAGTTAAGCATGGATTTTTTCGTGGGAATATCGACAGTACTTTGTTCATCCGCAAAGAACGGACTGGCGATCGAGAGGATATGCTACTCGTGCAGGTGTATGTGGACGACATTATTTTTGGCTCTACAAATGAAGGGATGTGCAAGCACTTTGAGGAAATCATGAAATATGAGTTTAAGATGAGTGCGATGGGGGAGCTCAAATTCTTTTTAGGTGTACAAGTTGAGCAGTCTCCAAAAGGTATTTATATTCATCTGTCAAAATATGTCAAAGACATGTTGACTCGATATGATCTGCTCAATTGTAAAACCTACGGGACTCCCATCGAGCTTAATCACAATCTCAGACTTGCTGACGATGAAGAAGATTGCAAAGAAAAGGACTATCGATCAATGATAGGTTCTTTGATGTACTTGACTGCTTCTCGACCGGATATTGTGTTTGCGGTATCCGTATACTCTCGCTTTCAAGCCAAACCAAAGGTGTCTCATATGAGGGCAGTAAAGCGAATCTTTGGTTATCTCAAACATAGACCCAATCTTGGTCTATGGTATTCTAATGAGAAATCCTTCGCTCTTTCTGCCTATTCGGATTCAGATCATGGCGGCTGCAGTATAGACAAGAAGTCAACCACTGGTGGATGCCAATTCCTAGGAACTCGACTAGTATCATGGCAGTGCAAGAAACAGACTGCAGTTTCTCTTTCAACTGCAGATGCTGAGTACGTTGCTGTTGCGAGTTGCTGCTCTCAGGTTCTATGGATACAGCATCAACTGCGCGATTATGGGTTACTTCTTTCTATGACTCCTATTCACATAGATAATACTGCTGCTATATCTATCACGCGCAATCCCGTACAACACTCTAAGACTAAACACATTGAACTTAGGTTCCACTTTATACGGGATTGCTATGAAAAACACCTAATAGACCTAGTCCAAATAGACACCTTAAAGCAGAATGCCGACCTTTTCACTAAAGCCTTTACGCGTACTCGATTTGACGAACTAATCAACATGATTGGTTTAAGATTCTTTATTGCTAAAAAGTAATTTGTAACTTGGAACGTTATTTATTTTTGTGTATTTAAAAAAAAAAAAAAAAAAACGCAACTGCCACTCTTTATACTTTCTAGTATTAAAGAAATGCAAGGTTGCTACATTTTAATAGACGTTGAAGTTGTGTCTGTAAACAACTTGGGATATGATAGTACATCGGGTGACATGCATAAAAATAGAAATTTAAGGTTTATCTTGGATGTGTCAGTAGATTTATCTGACGTATTGAAAACAATTTTTATAAACATTGTCTTCATCATACGATATATTAGTAGGCATGTTATGCAAAACTCTTTGAGAAGTCTTAAGAAGCTTAATCTTTAATTGTCTATTTCAAGTGGTACACCATCATTAGATGTATGACAAAAGTTTTAATTTCTTACTTATCCTAGACATGCTTTCATGAAAGATGTTTATTTGATATCATTTGGGGGTATATATTGACAGTTTCCTCTGTTATACGTCAGTATAGACCTGGCTTCTGTTAATATATACTTTGAAATTAAGCAAACACAAGTCAAAGTACTTGAAAAGTCTTTAAAATTAAGATACCTTACAAGGTCGCCAAAATGGTTTGACCAAGTCTGGTTTTGCTTAAACCTGAATCAAGCTATGTCGCTCTGTTGTACGTAAGTACAGACCTGTCACCGCTGACTTGATTCTTAAAATTGATTTTCTTATATTCTATCTGTAAATGGAAACATGGTCTATGTCTTAAGTTAAGATGTATATCTATGGTGGGAACCACGGTGAAATGCACATACCAATAATAATAAATACCTCCTAGATGTGAGTGTAACATGTTTAAGTGGACAAATATACTAATAATCGTTTTGAAATATTTTTTTATAAATAGTGTTTTTAGTATGTCAAGTAAATTTAAAGAGGACAAATATACTGATGATCGAAATAACACTTATTGTTCCTAATAAATGCATGTTATTCCGATATGATCCCTAACCAGACCATATCAACTCCGTCACCAAAAAAAGAATGTGTTAATTTTCTAGTTGTCAATTTACATTCTTGTATGTGTTTTTATTTTCTCTAAGTTAGTGTAATTTTAGTTATTATCCAAGTTACAGTTATTTTTTCAAATTTGAGTACCGAGATCACAACGCGAAAACCGATAAAATCGCAATTTTTTCACAAAAAGTGAACTGCGCGTCACTTTCATAAGTGACGCTACCAGTGACGCATTCGATATTGCGTCACTTACTCTAGTCACGCAATAAGTGTTGGGTAAAGCTACGCTATAAGTGCCGGGTTGAGTGACGCATACTAGGGTTTTTGTATAAATACTCTTCCCCACGACACTCAACCTCACCACTTTTCAAACTACTATAGCGTCACTTGCTCTGACATACCGACACTTATATGTCTTAGCGTCACTCGATCTGTGCGATTTTTTCCGTTGTGTTCGTGATTTCTACGGCTTGTTCGTGCATTCCATTGCTATATCTTTGTTCCCCTCATTCCCACGATCTATTTGGTACTAACCTTAACCTTTATCGTTCATTATTCTTGCTGTAAATTTGAATTAGGGTTACGGTTTGGGTTTAACACTGAAATTCGATTGATTTAGTGCTTGTTTGATAATGTTTTCGTGTAATAAAGGGTGTGTACTAATCGTTTTTTACATACGCACAACTTGGTAACTTCGATTTTGAAAAACCCCAATTTTGAAATCTGGGTATGAACAGTGACACGATGATCTTCATCGTTGCGTCACTTCGTGCGTCACTTACCTCAAGTGACGTTACTTGGTAATTTTGAACGCCCATACCGTCACTCGACAAGTGACGCTTATTCTTGCGTCACTTCTTAAGTGACTCTTGTAGTGACGCATATACTTGAATTATTTGTTAAGACCGTCACTCATCCAAGTGACGCCCCATAATGCGTCACTCCTTTAAGTGACTGTCTAAGTGACGCCTACGTCACTTACACTGTCACTTCTTAAGTGACTGCCTTAGAATACCGTCACTATGTTAAATGTCGAATGTTCTTCACCCGTCACTTCTTAAGTGTCGTATACTTTAACTCATAAAATACAAACGTCACTTACAACAGTGACGCTTGATAGCGTCACTTACCATAAGTGACGCTATACTTTAACTTTAATTTTGAGTACTGTATAATACGACACTTCCTAAGTGTCGGTAGTGGCCATGCGTCACTTACCATAAGTGACGCCTAAAGTTATTTTTGTATGTATTTTAGCTTACAGATGGCTGACCTACAGAACTATAGAACTATTACCGCCGCACCAACACCCGTCACAACATCACGGCCTTTTTGGAATCAACGCACGCTAATTCGGTGCCTTTCAGGCCGATGATTGACTTTCTTCACCATTCCAGGATTTATTATGCTATTACCGCATCTACTCCGGTTTATATGAACCAAATTGAGGAGTTTTATGATCATGCGGTGATCCGGGTTCAGGGTGATGTTCCCAGGATTGTATCAACAATGTTTGGTGAGGAGATCAAGATCACCGAGAACTCTATTAGACGGGTTCTCCAGTTTACTGATAACTCTACGATGCCCACTATGTTCCCTACCACGTTTATCTATGGGGGACTTCAGAGGATGGGTTATCCGGCAAATCAGCTTTCTGACTTCAGGAAGCAGTATCTCTGCAGGGTTTGGAGGTACTTGTGCCATATTGTTATCGTCTGCTTATCTCTGAGGAAAGGGGGATACGATGCTGCTAGCCACCTCACATTATCTCTCATGTTGGCCCTCGTCTACGATAAGCCTTACAACTTCAGCGGTTATATTTTCGGCAACATGGTGGAGAATATCCGAGCAGGTAAGGATAAATGGCTGCAGTATCCGAGGTTTGTGCAGCTTTTACTGAACAATCTGAACCTCGAGATTGCACCGGATCAGAGGTCTCTTTTGGTACCGACGCCTATGCTATTGCGAGTCTTCAACGACTGCAAGCTCGCGCCAAAGGGCGAGCCGGTTTTGGCAGATCGCGATCTCTTCGGGCATATAGTAAACGAAAACTATGTTGCGCTGCGCGATCATGGCTTTGAGGATGATGTCGTTCCTCCGGTCAACGAGGATGACTTGGTTGATGCTGATATTGCTCAAGACTTAGATGATATTGATCGAGTTGACCAAGTCGAGGCTGATTCTGATGATGGTGGGCCCACTCCACCCGATTCTGAGGGTGACGTGCCCCCACCAACCGCTATTGATGGTATTCAACTTGCCGATCCTCGACGCTTTAAGCGTATATTGAGACGGATCTCTGCTGGCAGGGTCCACGTCCCGAGGAATCCGGGCAAACGTCATGCTGGGTCTTCACCCTCTTATGCTGA
Source organism: Pseudognaphalium luteoalbum (assembly GCA_963422505.1). Taxonomy (NCBI): domain Eukaryota; kingdom Viridiplantae; phylum Streptophyta; class Magnoliopsida; order Asterales; family Asteraceae; genus Pseudognaphalium; species Pseudognaphalium luteoalbum. Next base: position 116,432,897 of record OY730192.1, on the reverse strand, counting down.
TTTACCTCACCGAAGACGCCAGCGGACGACAATGGTTATAGAGGAACCGACATCTCAGCAACAACAACCACCGCCACCGTCTGACATGCCGTCACTTCAGATGGTTTTGGCTCAGATGGAGCTTTTGGCGAAAAGATTTGATGATCAGAAGGCTATCATTGAAGCTCAAGCCTCTCAGATAAAGGATTTGGAACGCAAAGCTGCTGAGGTTGACAATCTACAGCTTCAAGTGACGAATCTGTCATCTAGGTTGTTAGAATTGGAATCCGTTACAAGTGTTTCGGGGGAGGTAGGTCCGAGAGAGTTAGAAACAAATGTAACTCCTTCCCCGGAACCAGAAAATGTACAACCTTCTGCTATTAATGAAAATATATCTTTGGATTATTTTGTTGAGGTTCAGGGTCAGGCAAGACCAATTGCTGTTGACTATTCATATGTAGATCTTACATTTTTGCAAAATATGATGAATGATAATACACCGATACCTGAGGAAGATGAGATAAATGATCCAGTGGAAGAGGATTATTTCTTTGAAGGAAATGACGAAGTTGAAGTTGAGGGGGAGCAGCTTCAAAGTGATGAATGTTACGATGATGCTCCTATTATCGAATCGGATTCTTCAGAAGATGAATTAGGTCATGATTCTAAGACAGAAACTAATGAGCAATCAGCTTCTACAGCTCAATCTTCAATGATAAAGCCTGACATAGTGCTTAAACCTATAGTTGAGGTACCAGTTACGTGTAAATTTTACAAAGTCAGAACTGATTACACGGGTTTGATAAAAAGCTAGAAGTTTGATGAGAATAATTCGGTATTCATGATTAAAAGGAGTGATGGCATTCAGTACTTCAACTTAAAGTTTTATAAAATAAGTACTTTGCCAAAATGTGAGCTTCAAAGATTATCTCAGATACCCTTCATCAACCGTGCTCGAGATTCACGAGCTGATTTCTTTCAAGTGGTTATTCGTCAGGAAATTAACAGCAAGAAGTATAATCTGATTAAACCGACATTGGGTATGAGATATAAGTTTAAGAAGAAGTTAGATCCGGTTACACGACAACCAATTGTAAGGATGATTTATCCACCAGCAAAATGCTTACAGAAGATACCTTTAGAGATCATTCCTTTGGACTTTTTGAATAGGTTGTTATACTGGGAATATGATGATATTACTGGTGAAGCTGTAATTGTGTTTATTCCAAAATCAGAACCAGCTACGGATTCGGGGTCTTTAGATGCAGATTTGGAGAATGAAGAGAAAACAGCGTGGGATGCTGTTCAACCTAAAAAGAGGTCTATATGGGGTCTGAAGAGAAATAGATTTTGTGTATTTGACCCTTTGAGTTTGATTAATCTTTCTGAACAAGATATGAAAAGATTACATCAGAACAAGATTCAGTTCAAAGAGAAAGATAGAGCTGAAGCTATTAAATTTCAGAAGATTATCGATATCTGCATAGCCAATGGAGTACACGCTGGTGGTGTATTTCCTGCTGGCTGGAAATAGTTAAAGACTCAAAGATTTTGAAGACCAAGTTGAAGACATGGGGAGTTTGTTGATGCATATTAGGTTGTCTGTCAGTTGGTCTATCGAGTTGTAATAAGTGTCGTTAGTCTTATAGTGAAAATATAGTTTTTGTTATATGCGACACTTACGTTTTAGGTTAGGCGTCACTTGCCATAGTGACGCATAGCGTCACTTAGGTAAGTGACGCATGAAGGCGGCCACATGCGACACTTCTACAAGTGATGCATGTCGGCTGACTTTTTGTATAAATACAAACCTACGGGTTTCCGGCTAGGGTTGACGAAACCCTAGCACCATTTGTCGACTAAAACTCTCTGTAATCGTTCCCAATACGTTTAACAAGCTGATATACAAGTTTACTTTATTGAAATATATTTGTTTCGGTTTGTTAGCATTACGTGCAATTGATTGATTCCGCCTTTCAATTGTAGTCAATTGTCATCTAGATCCAACGTCAAGGGCACTCTCAATTGATCTTCATAATATTATTGAGTGTTATTCCGCAACTTCTCAGTAATAATTCAAAACTTGTGTTAATCTAATAAGTTTATTAGATCGATCTTGGTTTATCAAGTGGTATCAGAGCTTTTGGTTAAGTTTTGAATACAAGAAGATCTAGGATCACTGGTTGATTGATTATTTTCAATATCTTTTTATTAAATCAATGGCAGAAAGCAATGAAGGAATTCAGGTCACAAAGATACCCATGCTTAGACCTGATGAGTTTGATATGTGGAAGAACAGAATCAGACAATACATGCTTCTCACAGATTATCAAATGTGGGAAGTGGTTGTTAATGGTCCTCCAGTGACTCTTAATAGTGATGGTGTTGCACAGGCTAGATTACCACCAACATCTGAGGCAGAAAGAAAGGTTAGATCTATAGAGTACAAAGCTCTAAGTACTTTATTGTTATCTATTCCAAATGAATATCAGAGACGATTTGAAGCATGTCAAGATGCTAAAGTTCTCATGGAAGCTATAGAGAAGAGATTTGGTGGTAATGATAACACCAAAAAGAATAAAAGGTCTTTGTTGAAACAACAATATGAGAATTTTAATTCTGCAAAGTCAGAAACTTTGACTCAAACCTTTGATAGGTTTTCAAAGTTAGTAGGAGATCTGGAAAATCATCAAGTGAAGATTGATAGGGATGATTTAAACAGGAAGTTTTTGAGGTCTTTGGGAGATGAGTGGACAATTTATACAGTTGGGTTAAGACAAAGTGCAGATCTGGAATCAAAAGAGCTGGAAGACATATATAATGATCTGAGAAACTTTGAAGCTGAAGTGGAGAGCAAGAAGATTGGATTAGGAAGTAACAACAACAATTCTGCAATTATGTCAATGGATGGAACAAAGGCAGAATCAAGTCAGAAAGGTTCTTCTTATGGGTCTGGTGGAGGTGGATCATCATCAAATCATTCTAATGATCAAATCTTAGAATCTTTCTTTGCTAGTAATGTGAACTCTTCACTTACTAATGAAGACTTAGATCAATTTGAATCAGATGATCTAGAAGAAATGGATATTAAGTTACAAATTGCCTTAATCACTCAAAGGGCAAAAAGGTTTATGCAAAGAACTGGCAGGAACAACTTTGCACAGAAGAGGAATAATGCAAGTTGGTTTGATAAGAGCAAAGTTGAATGTTTCAACTGTCACAAAATGGGACATTTTGCTAGGGAATGCAGAAGTCCAAAGAATGAGCATAATGATAGAGGGAATGGTCAAAGAAGTGGAGGAAATGTGAGTCAAACAAGATCTGTACCAATCCAGGGTACTTCATCCAATGCCCTTGTATCTGTGGATGGATGTGGTTGGGATTGGAGTGACCAAGAAGAGTATGAAGTTAAGAATCAGTGTCTCATGGCTACTGCTGAATCTGACAAACAGTCAGAGATTCCTTATGAGGTACAAATCAAATTATGTTCTACTGTGTGCAAACAAACAGTTAAACATTATAGAGATCATAATCAGAAAGTGTGTGATGAATTAAAACAATGTGAAATCAAGAGTAAACACACAATATCAGTAATAGATAATCTAGAAAAACAGATTCATGCATATGAGGAAAATGCAACACAATTTAAGTATGATATTGAATTTGCTAGGTGGGAGAGAGATACTCTTAAAGATAAGGTAGAATTATTAACTAAGAAACTTGCTGAGGTCACATGTGAAAGAGATAGCATAAGACTTAATGTAAGTAACTTAGAAAATGCATCTAAGAGTGTACATAAACTTATCAATTCACAGATTCATGATAAACTTAAAACTGGGTTATGATACAGTAATGTACCTCCTCCTTATAACAACAACTACTTTCCTTCTAAAACTGATGTTGATATCAATTCACTTAAAGAAGGAATGAAGGCTGATGTTAAAAAGGCTGATCCTGTTAAGAGTTTGGAAGAAGAAGTGAACTTGGATAAAGTTGAAATTCATGAGTAGAGTAAAGAAGATGATGAGGATAATGATACTTCTGAAAGTGAGGACACTGTGACAAATCATTCATCTAAGTCAACAAGTTAGAGCAGCAAAAGTGTTACTGATCTAGTTTTTGAACTTAAGGGTAATAAACTAGAAGAGGGTAAGCAAATGTTTGTGGAGAAGACTAAACATCAAGTAGAACATGTGAGAGCCACACCTAACACACCTAGAAATTTTCAAAGGAGTGTTAGGAATGCAATGAAATCATGTGTATCTGTATGCACTACATCTGCATTGAATAAATGTGATAATTGCAAATGTAAGGATAACTTCTCTAAATCACAAAATATTCAAAAACATATTCCCAGAGGTAATCAAAGAAATTGGAATCAAATGGTAACTCAAAAACTGGGAAATAATGTAACAGTGATTAGAGAAAAGTTATGTCTTATATGTGGCAGGAATAATCATCTTCAACATGACTGTTTTCATAATCCAAAATCGATTCAAAAGAATGTAAAACAGCCATGGACATCAGCTAATTTGATTAACAAACAAAATTTTAAATCTAAAGCTAATCATATTTCTGCTGTCAGAAAGATGAATTATATGGCAAATCAAGCTAAGGCTACTGCAAAGGTTTCCACTGCAGGAACAAAATTTACAGATTTAGCCAACAGTAATAAGGCTAAAACAGTGGCAAAAGAGTATAATGTAAACAGTGGTAAATATTTTAAAACTGTTAGGACTGTTAATTCAACAGTTACCACTGGTAGAGTAAATAACACTGTAAGGAATACTAACAGTGTTAATTATTTTACCACTGCTAGACATAACAGTTATAACAAATTTAACACTGTTAGGCATTATAACTATGGTCTTTCAATTAACACTGTTAGACCAAAACCCATTGTTAAGTCTAAAATTAGTTGGATTTGGACACCTTTTCAATCTAATTTATCCAGAGGTCCAAAATCCAACAATGTATCAAAATCAATGATCTTCAAGAAAGTTGATTACTTTGATACATATGGGAAACCCAAAGCCAAATTGGTTTGGGTTCCCAAGAGAAATTAATTTTTATCTTTGTTTAAATGTGTGCAGGGCAAGCTAAGAAGCTTATGGCATATTGATAGTGGCTGCTCAAGGCACATGACTGGAGATAAGGAAAAGCTACAGAACTTCAAATCATTTGATGGTGGATATGTAGCATTTGGAAGCAATCCCAAAGGGGGAAAAATTACAGGCAAATGAACTGTTCAGAGTACCAAGCTAAGTTTTGAAAATGTTTATTTTGTGGAACAATTAAGGTATAATTTGCTAAGTGTAAGTCAAATTACAGATAAAAAGAATCCAGTTCATTTTACTGACACTGAATGTCTTATTTTGTCAAAGGAATTCAAAATTCCAGAAAACATGATTTTAATGAGAATTCCTAGGCAAGATAATGTATATAAGTGTGACTTAGCAAATATGGCACCTCAACCTGATTTAAACTGTCTGATTTCAAAAGCAAATCTGAATGAATCTAATTTGTGGCATAGAAGGATGTGTCATATGAATTATAAAACCATTAATAAACTTGTCAAAAACAAGCTTGTTAGAGGTTTACCTGAAAAGGTATATTCATGTGATGATCACTATGTTTCTTGTCTTAAGGGAAAGCAACACAAAACTTCTTTTAAGTCCAAATCTGTGAATACAAACTGTACTCCTTTACACTTGTTACATATGGACTTGTTTGGACCAACAAGTATAAGAAGTATGGGAAAGAGATCTTACTGCCTTGTAGTAATTGATGATTATACTAGATTTACATGGGTTTTCTTTCTTAGAACAAAGGATGAGACAGGTGAAATACTTAGATCATTTATAACTAAGATGGAAAATCAATTAGATAAAAAGGTTAAAATCATCAGGAGTGATAATGGAAAAGAGTTTAAAAATCATGAGATGGATAAATTCTGTGATGAAAAAGGCATTAAGAGAGAGTTTAGTGCTCCTAGAACTCCTCAATAGAATGGAGTAGCTGAAAGAAGGAATAGGACACTAATTGAGGCTGCTAGAACTATGTTAGCTGATGCAAAACTACCTATGTCTTTCTGGGCAGAAGCAGTTAGCACAACTTGCTATGTTCAGAATAGGGTAACAGTTGTTAAGCCTCATTTCAAAACCCCTTATGAATTGCTGTTTAAAAACAAACCATTGGTTAGTTTCTTAAAATCATTTAGATGTCCATGTACCATTCTGAATACCAAGGATTACTTAGGAAAGTTTGAAAGCAAGGTTGGTGAGGGTATTTTTGTAGGGTATTCCATCCAAAGTAAAGCATATAGGGTTTTCAATCAAAGGACCAGGGTAATAGAAGAATCAATGAACATCACTTTTAATGAGAATAACATTAATCCTGATGGGATAGGTCCAAAGTCATTGTTTGATGTTGATGCTCTTAATTCTGCTTTTAGATATGCAACTGTAAATTCTAGTGCAGGTACAAGTTCAGGTACCAACACAGGGACAACAGATGAAGCAAGTGAGGAAGTATCAGGAATGTTCACAGAAAAGAATAAAGACTCATTGGAATACATTGTATTTCCAATCTGGACTCCTGATCCACCAGAGGTGTTTTCCTCTGATCAATCACAGTCCTCTCAGAGAACTGAGACAGAAGATTCTACTGATATATCATCTAGTGAGAGTTCTGGACAAGAAGGCAATCTTACCAACTTAGAAGACAACATTCCAGAGACATAAACATCTACTTATCATGTCCACAAAGATCATCCTCTAGAACAGGTAATTGGGAATGTTGACTATGCTGTTCAAACTAGACAGCAGTCTACTGTCAATGAAGAAGAGATACATACCTCTTTATATGTATGTTTTCTTTCTCAAGTTGAACCTAAGAAGACAGTAGAAGCTCTTAAACACCCTAGTTGGATCGAAGCAATGCAGGAAGAATTGTTGCTATTCAAAATACAGAATGTGTGGACTTTAGTTGATTTACCAAAAGGGAAAAGGGCTATAGGTACCAAATGGATATTCAAAAACAAGAAGGATGAGAGGGGAATTGTAATTAAGAATAAGGCCAGGCTGGTGGCTCAGGGATATACTCAGGAAGAAGGAGTTGATTATGATGATGTGTTTGCTCCTGTTGTAAGGATAGAAGCCATAAGATTATTCTTGCCATATGCTTCATATAAAGGTTTCACAGTATACCAAATGGATGTCAAGAGTGCCTTTCTGTATGGCACAATTGATGATGAGGTGTATGTTTGTCAACCACCTGGATTTGAAGATCCTACATATCCAGATAGAGTTTGCAGATTGGATAAGGCACTTTATGGTCTGCATCAAACTCCCAGAGCTTGGCATGAGACTCTATCTGTTTATCTTTTGGAGAATGGTTTTAAAAGAGGTACCATTGACAAGACATTGTTCATAAAATTGGATCACAATGATATTTTATTGATACAAGTGTATGTTGATGACATCATTTTTGGATCTACAAATGATGGGTTATGCAAGGAATTTGAGAAGTTAATGCATCAGAAGTTTCAGATGAGTTCTACGGGGGAACTAAATTTCTTTTTGGGGCTTCAAGTCAAACAAAGCTCAGATGGCATTTTCATTCATCAGAGTAAGTATGTTAAAGACATACTCACCAAATTTGGCTACACTGAAACTAAAGTGGCTAGCACACCTATGGAAACACACAAGCCATTAGCTGCAGATCCTGAGGGGGAGGAAGTAGATATACATCTGTACAGGTCTATGATAGGGTCATTGATGTATCTAACTTCCTCCAGGCCAGATATTATGTTTGCTGTATATATCTGTGCCAGATTTCAGACTTGTCCAAAGCAATCACATCCGTATGCTGTAAAGAGAATTTTTAGATACTTAAAGGGACAACCTGATATAGGACTTTGGTATCCAAAAGATTCTTCTTTTGACTTAATAGCATATTCAGATAGTGATTATGGGGGAGCTAGTATGGACAGGAAGTCCACGTTAGGAGGTTGTCAATTTCTAGGAGAAAGGTTAATTTCATGGCAATGTAAGAAACAGACAACTGTATCAACATCTACTGCTGAGGCTGAGTATGTAGCTGCTGCAAATTGTTGTGCTCAGGTCTTATGGATTCAGAATCAAATACTTGATTATGGTTTAACTTTCTTAAACACTCCTATTTTTATTGACAATACTTCTGCTATCAGCATCATCAATAATCCTGTTAAACATTCTAAAACTAAGCATATAGAGATTAGGTATCATTTTATCAGAGATTGTAATGAAAAACGACTTATTCAGATTATAAAAGTCCATACTGACAATCAACTTGCAGATCTGTTCACCAAAGCCTTTGATGTGGGCAGATTTACATTTCTGATTACAAGTATTGGCCTGATTAAATCTCCTTAAATTGTTTCTCCATTACTATTTTGTAAAACACCTCTATAATGGTTAAGGATTAGATGCTGGTAGATGTAATTGATACTAACAGTGATAATAGTCTTAGTTACAACTGTTTTGCTTTCCTAATTATCACTGTTATTATTCAATTACCACTGTATATGTATTTTGTTTTGTTTACACTGTTAGGTTTATTGTTATCACTGTTTTTGAACTAACTCTTTGTAGGTTATCACTGTCAGTGAAGCAACCATCACTGTTAGTGTAAACAGTTTCCACTGTTTTCACTATTCAGTTATAACTGTTTGTCACATTGTTAGTGTAACTTTTACCACTGTTAGTATATCAGTTTCCACTGTTTATACTATCAAGTTGAAAGTTTTCACTCACTGTTTATCTTTCAGTTTTCCTTTTGCAGGTACAAAAAAAATATATATATATATATACTGTTAGTAATACTAATGCAGTCACTAGTGTTGAGTTATAATTCCTTTGGTCAGGAGTTATTTCCATCCACTAGGTGTAACACTGTTAGTATTATTATCATGAATGTATAATACTGTTAGTTCTTTTGGTTTCCACTGTTTTAAGACAGTTTCCACTGTTTTAAAATCGTTTCCACTGTCAGTATTAAAATTGGGATTTTTATTTTAAAATTAGGTCATTGAAACTAACAGTATAAATACTCCCAACACTTGTACATATTCTTTACGCTTTCATAAACACTGCTTTCATAAACCCTGTAATCACTGCTTTTGTAAATCCTTATACAGATGATTCATGGCTTCTTCTTCGTCAACCACCCCTCAACTCCCACTAGGCAAAGATCATAACATGATTGCTTTTCTTGTTAAACCTACAATCGCCAATGATTATGTTGAAATCATTGATTTTTTGCGCAATTCATCTATATATTATGTGCTAACTGTTGCCCCCAGAATTTCACACGACTATATCAATGAGTTTTGGGTGAATGCTAGGATTGAAGAGGAAGCAGGCTTTCAAAGAATTGTTTCTACTGTTGCTGAGAAACAAGTGGTGATTACAGAAGCAACCATTCGCTCTTCTCTTCATCTTGAAGATGAAGAAGGTATTACTTCAATATCTGATGAAGTTTTATATCCAATTTACAACGAATGGGATATGAGGGAAATCTGGGTGGGTTTGTTTTCCAGAAAACTTTCTTTTCCTACTAATGGTGATTTTTAATTCATACATTACTACATTGTCTATCTTCAAAACGTTCATCTTTTGAACAATTTAGTAGTAATGTAGGCTATGCATTAGTATGTCTAACTACTGGCCAACTTTTTAATTTTTCAAAATTTATTTTTGCTGGTATGCTTAGACGCTTAAACCAACCTTAACTCAAATTTTTAATGTATCCAAGGTTTGTACAGTTGTTTTTAAATGAACAAATTGCTGACTTGCCTGCCTTGGATAGAATTATAGGTATCTCTTCTTTCAAACCAAAGGTGTTTTCAAATATGAAGAGAGATACCTCAATCAAAGGTAAAATTTTTTCTGGGAGGGTAACAACATTGTTTCCAACAATGATTCCTGCACCCTCCACCACAGCTTCTATACCACCAACTGAAGCTGAACCAGTTGCTGAGAGAATGGAACAACCCATTCCTTCTCAACCCACAGCAATTGGGGGTAATGTACAACAACAAGGGAACAAGTTTACCACAACCTACACCAGAAAAGCCAAAAAGGCTACACATCAGGTGTCTGAGGCTCATGCTGCTCAGTCATCTCAATCCAATGACAGTGGTCATGAACAGCATGTGGTCCATAAGGAGTGGGGTGACCATTCTGCAAAGGCTGCTTCTACTGCTTCTAGTCCACAGACTGAGCAGGATAGAAGTAACATTAATAAGACCGAAGCAGAGGCAACTCCAGAAAAAGATTCTATTGATGTAGATGATTTTGGAGGTCCCAGTACCAAGAAAAGAGGGGAATTTTCTGATCATACCAGGTATGAGGAAGATTTTGATGCACATGTCAATGATTCACCCAGGGAGTCACATTCTGATGGTGATGAGGCTAGAACTAACGTGGAATTAACGAAAAACATTGATTATGTTTGGGAGAAATTAAAGGTGGAGAGAAGGAAGAACAGAGAAAAAGATGCAATGATAGAAATTTGGAGCAGAGGCTTACTCAGTTGGAAAAACTTGTGATCAAAGTTTTCAAAGAGGGAAAGGAATATGTTTTGGTTGAAGGTGATTCTCCACAGGATGCTTTCAAAAAGGGGGAGAAAGTTTGGACTAATAAGGGTGATAAAAAGAAAGTCTCTGTTGATGATGGTGATAATGTTTCTGAACAGATGGATGAGGATATTGAGATGGAAAATATTAATGAGAATGCTGATGAGAATGTGCCAGAAAATGTTAATACAAGGACAACTTTACCACCAGTTCAGATTAGAGAACCTTCTGCAGCTACTGCTACTGCTCAAAATTTACCCAAGATAGATCCAAAGGACAAGGGTAAGGGCATTTTGGAAGAAGGACCTAAAAAGAAAAAGCATAGATCAATGCCACAGGAAGCTACAGTTAATGATGATGAATATGCACAAAGATTACATGCAGAAATTAATGCTGATATTCTTCAGGAGGAATTAATTGATGTAGAAATTGAACCAGGTCAGTTTGTTAAGATGACTAAAGCTTAGGTAGATGAATGGGATGAAGCTCAGCTGAAAGAGCAAAAATTAGATGACATTGAGTTCTTGGTAGAGCAGATTAAGAGAAAGAAAGCTGCTGAGATGAAAAAGATCAGAGCTGCAAAAGCTGCTGAGAAAAGGAATAAACCTCCAACAAGAGCACAACAGAGAAGAAATTTGATTGTAAAGTTAAGAGGAGGTAATATTCCAACTTCTAGATTAAATGCTATGTCACATGAAAGTTTGCAAAGGATATGGGACAGAGATACATTTTTGAATCATGAGGCAGCAAAGAGAGCAGAGGAAGAGCAGAAAGCTAAGAAGAAGGCAGATAGAGAAAAGAAGCAAAAAGAAAGGATTGAGAAAGAAATAGAAAAAGAAAAGGAATGGGAAAGACTGAGTACTAAGCTTAAAGAGAAATTAAGGCAGGAATATGCATCAATTCCTGATCTACCAAGAAATAAAATTGATTTGAATGATGTGATTGTGGTGCAACCTATTCAGGTACAACTTCCACCTGACAACTTGCCTGGAATAATTGATTGGTCTATTGAACAATTTTCAATCCCTATTAAGTGTGAGAAAATCAGGATTGAAAGAGCAGATACTTCTGTATCATTTTGGAGGTGTTTTAAGGAATTGATCAAGGTGCTTACAAGGGAAGATTTGGTTAGGATGTATGAGATTGGGTCTGAGAAAGGATTAAGTACCAAGAAGTTTGATAGTGTCTATGAGTTGTGTACTTGGTCATGGATTTCAATGATGTTTGAACCAGGTAGATTTACATTTGAGTTCAACACTTTTCAGACAGTAAGACAATGGATATATCACAGCAATCCAGATGTTCATCAAGTGATATTGGATGATGCTACTATGCTTTGGATGTTAACAGACAGAGAATATGATATGAGTCTGAGTTTGTTGAGAAGCTTAAAGCATGCCAAGTTATTTGTCTCATTCAACAATGATTTGGGAGAGAATTTGGTATATATGATATTGAATCAGATTCACAAGAAAGAAGAGTACGAGATGAGGCATAGAGATCAGTGATAGATTGTTTGAAAGAATTTGAAAGAGGTCAACATGAAGAATATAGAGAAACTTAATACTGTTAGGGACAGATTAAGTTTAGGGGGAGATTGTTGGGAAGTGATGTTACTACTGTTATAACTATTGATTGAAGAATGCACAAGGCATTAACACTGTTAGTGTTAATGTTACTACTGGTATTAGCACTGTTAATGTTAATGGTTATCACTGTCTTCAGAGTTACAACTGTTGGGTAAAGATTAACATTGTTATTGAAGATTGAAGTGAAGACAAGAGTTACAACTGTTAGTAATAGTTTCAACTGTTAGAGTGTTACAATTGTTAGTTTGTTTTACAACAGTTAACACTGTTAAGGCTAGTTACCACTGTTGGTTGGTAAGTCTAGTAAATTGTACAAGTGTTAACACTGTTCTATAGGAATTACCACTGTTTATATAGTTGTGGTAGTTAACACTGTTTATGTATAGAATAGGCGGAAAAATGAAGTTTGAATAATTATGGAGTGTAACTGTTTCCATGATTATAGGAGATTGTTTAGCAGGACTCTATGGGATATAAATAGAGATCCTAAACCTAGATTAGGTTAACTTAGTTATTCACGCAGCTTCAAGGTTTTGTAACCCTAATATAGTTCAGTGTATTCGTCTTATATTCTTAATAAGATTGAAGCTTTTGATAGTAACTTTGTTTTATTGATTTTATTATTGATCTTCATAATATTGTTGAGTGTTATTCCGCAACTTCTCAGTAATAGTTCAAAACATGTGTTAATCTAATAAGTTTATTAGATCAATCTTGGTTTATCACTTTATATAGCGCGAATGTTAGTGTATGGTACCATATAGGACTGACCATCCTCCTCCGGGTCAGCAAGCACTGACTGGTTAAACGGACGCATTAACTTTTGTTCATACGAGTGTGGATTAGACACTCGCTCGGAGGCACCCACGATCAGGCACTTTAGTGTGATCCTGACACCCACGTTAAGCGCAGACTATGACCTCATGGCAGACGTATACATTATTTGATTCATTTCAAACAATCATTACAAAATCTTGTGGTTCACACTTACTTTATTACTACGCAAACCTGTGAGTTCACCAGCTTTTAGCTGACTTTTTAGTATGTATTCTCAGGTACACAACAGTAGTAGGACTGCTCAGGATTAGCTAGCTCGAATCGCATGCAGATCTCAGGAGATTCATATGCATTTCTACATTTTGTAAAATAGATATGCCTTAGAATCTCTTACATTTTGGCTCACGAGCTTTTGTAACTATTGTAACATTGTAAAACTTTTGAATTATCAATGAAATGTTTAAAACAACGCATATAGAGTCGTTCCTTATACCTTGTGTGTTTTGATTATTGATTAGTAGCACCCCAAGGCTTGCTTCCGCTAAACAGTAAATTTGGGGGTGTTACACTTACCATGTGGATTGGGCCGAGCACCACCACACATATATCCCCCTGCAGTTCCTACTCCAGCACCTCACCCGTATCCTGCCCATGGCCGTAATCTACCCCCTCGGACTGTGCCTCCTAGACCACAGCCACCCCCATCACAGGCTCCCATCACGAGACATCCTGTTCCATCAGTCGTTGGGTCAGTCAGGGTTCACATTTCGAGAGGCAGCAGGACATCTAGAGTCTCTGCTCGAACCATCACTGTTCAAAGTCACAGGATTGCTAGACATACCATCCCTACAGTTGTTTTCCTGATCCAGTATCTTCTCACAGGCAGACAGACTTATTCAAAGGGTACACCCAACAGGAATCACCTATGTACCCACTTGACAGTTTTGACATGCCTGCAGGACCTTTTGTAGATCAGCTGATACGAAATGGAGTTCTGACAATCGATACACCAGAAGCAGGAGCTGACCATAATGCATCAAACAAAGGCACTCATTGTCAATACGATGATTCTTCATCAGACGAGACTTCTCCTGGACCTATCATGTCTACTGCAGCAGCTTCACCACCAGTCGAGCACTAGATTGCTCCGCCTTCTGACTTCTTTCTACTTTCTAGCAGATTATATTACCATTAGTTGTATTGATGTACTATGGATGCATAGACATCACCTCTATCTATTTATTACTTTATTATGCTATCACTTTACTTTTCTTATTAGCAGCTATTATTTGATTGTTGAGTGGAATGTTTATTTGATCCAACCACTATTTATCGAAGACTAAAGCAAAGGAAGCTGTGGGCCTCACCATGAAGGACACCAATAAGTACGCACAACAAATCGGTAACCCGTCCCAAAACTCTCCATCTATTTAAAGCTTCGATTATCTAATCCGATATCCCCAAAACCACATAACACTTACGTAACAATCCGGAAATAAGTAGAATCTCTAAGTGTAGGATACTTCGACAAGAGGTACTCAACCATTTAGATTCCAACATTAGGGACAATGTTCCTCTAAGTGTGGGATATACGGTAGCAACCGCAAGTTTGACTTCTTCTCCGTAAAACAAACACTATTTTCATAAAAATGCTAAAAATAGAGAAATTTAAAATTTTTCCTTTGGATTCAAAAGCAACATTTTTAGAACTTCTATTTCCCGAAATTATAAAATACAGTAAGAAACGAGTTCTCAAGGAAACAAAACTGTGTTAGAATGAGACATGGATAAAAAGGGCAACACATGACTAGGCATATAGTGACCAAAATATTCGATTCATGAGGTTTGAGCCCATAAGTAGCATTCATCTTAAAAATGCTTCACTTTTCGTTTCATCCGTGTGCCGATGTATGCATTTAAATTAGAACTTGCTCTTGCAATACATTTCGAGATCACACCAATGAGTGCCATACGTGGCATAGGTACAATCTGTCTCGATACTTTCTAAGGAATCTACACACCTTCCAAAAACCAAACATCCACTCACTCTTCCCACCCAAACCTCCCTTTATTTATCCCGAACCTATGAAAGTCACATCTTCCAGCATTTCTCAGAGACACTCTCGATTTCTCAAATTTCTTCAAGAAAAGCCAATATAATCTCACAACCCAACACTCAAAGAAACCAAAAAGAAAGAAAATGAGAAAAAGAAAAATGAGAAAAAGAAAGAAAATAAAGAAACGTTATGCCGGCGCTACCAAGAAAAAGGCCAGAAAAAGGAAATTAATATCCGAAAAGCATTGCACTATGAAGTCTTTTTAAAATTTTGAGAAACCAAAAAGAGACCTCCGAAAAGAAAGCACTTTAGCTTTGAGAAAGTATAAGAAAAACACATCACACTCCCCTTCACAACTTCCTCAAAATCAAAAACCCGATTCCTTCTAAGATATCTTGACAAACTAGTGCCATTCTCATCCAAAGTGATGGAGATTTGATTCTTGATCAAGCCTATGATGAAAATGCTGCATGACTGGCTATCTAAGTGATTGACACTAGCAAGTAGGAAACCCTAAACCCTTGAGTGATTTGAGTGACCCACTGTAAGGATTGCCTAGTCATGATCACCATCTGAGTTGTTCGAAGAAGGTATCAAATTCTAAACTCTTAGTTTCTCATGAAAAGCTCTTTCATAACTGGAATATTTTATTATCTTAATATGGCATTCCTAAGAAAAATTGCAATTAGAATCCTTCTAAAAGGCTTTCTGAATGAGTTTTCTTAAGGACAAGCAAAGTTCTAAGTGTGGGATACTTGATATCGCGTAAAAAGTCACATTTTTACTACCAATATCTCTCCCATTCTGGAACGATTCTTGGCATTTGAACTCAAATAACCCTCAAATCAATGAGAATCTGCCAAGGAGGTCAAAACAAGATTTCACGATAAAAATCAAGAAAAACGGATGAAAAACAAAGATTACACGCACATTTGAAGATTCAAGGCATCAAAAAAAGATTTAAAGACTAAAGTGCCCATCATCAACATCCATCTTATCCAAGATGTTCGTTTTCAAAATACGAGTCTAACAATAGAAGAATCAACTAAAACGGATAAAGAATGAAGATTCTACGTCTGCCGGAAGATTCAAATGATTCGTACGCAATATCTAGAGATCGTACGCGAATTAAGAAACGCAGCAAAAGACGATGAACCGGCGCGGGTGGCAGCCAGCCGCCGCCGGCCAGCCACCAGCCACCACCGGCCACCTCGAGGGCGGCGCCGGCCTCCCCTCCCCTATCTCGTTTCCGCTTTTTGGTCCTTTCGTGTACCCGGTGCCACACCTTTACGCGATTGTACGTACTCGGTGCCACACCTTTGCGCGATTGTACGTACCTGGTGCACCACCTTTTCCACCTTTTGCTAAAGTGCTCCTCAAGATGCTAACATGAGCCGAATTTCCCCTATAAATAGGAGGGCTTTGATTCATTTGAAAACACACTCTTCTCAACACAACTTACAAGTATTACACAGTTCCTTTAGAAAATCTCTTGTATTCTTTAGTCTTTCTCATTCTAGGATTATTGTAATTAATCTACCGATTAATATAGAAGCTAGAGCGAACGCTAGGGATTCGGAGATCAATCTTTGTACGTGCAAAAGAGTTGTCAATCATAACAATACACTGCTACGCATTTATTTCCGGGTCATATCTAAACTTTTATTTAACTTGTCTCACTTCATATTTTAATATGTATTATTGCCTGGTATGTGATTTATTTGTTGCCATGAATTGCGAGTAGTTTATTATTGTGATTGTAGATGATGTAGATAATTATAAGTAGGGATGACATTACATAATTAATGCACGACGATCGTAAAGTGATATGATGGCCCCTATTCGACTGTTTATTCGATATAGTACTGGAAATGCTTTCAAGCAAAGTACAAATGTATGGAAGTCATAAACGACCGAAGGTAGTCATATCACTGGAATCAGCTCTGGTTTAACAGTTGGAATTCCTAAAAGGATAATACAACTTCACAACTAACTGGTGTATCCTACGAAAGTCAATACATTACAAAGTAATGTTCGTAAAATACGTCCAGACAAAATAGGAATTAATAACCCTTGTATTGTTAAGACCTTATGAACTTAAGTCTAATCTATGGAGTACCCTTTCTGGTTATCCACGTGACTGCAACCTAGTAATTAGGACCTGATCAACCTTAATTATGGTAAGTAGTTATTTGTGCCCATGACATGTAATAAGTAAGACACAGTGAGACCACTCATTGTATATATTAGGTTTACATTTCTGCACTGCTTTACATTTAATTAGCTCAGAGTGTCAGTTTCACTTTTAATTACTCTTGACCGCATGTTGGACGTAAGAAGCCATGGAATTACCATGTAAAATACACGGTCTAATTACTGAAAGGCATGGTTTGTATATGAAACACGTTTTTAACAAACTGTGAATAATCCAGGGATGTATAACTGTTTGAAAAGGAGAGATTTAAGTCATAAGTCGACGAAACCAGAATCTAATCAATTATAAATAAGTCTTAGGAATGAAAGTGAAAGTCTACGTGACTTAGGATACTTAAACCTCTAGGTCTTATAAAATCGGCGGTCTAAACATACAAAGTTATTAATCTACATGCTAATAGAACAGTAAACTATCTTAGGGGTGAAGAACGGTCGGACCTATGAGACGATACGCCACTGATTCATGCACCTCGGTATAAAACCAAAATAGGTTGCTTATCTCTCAATCAGATAGGTATTGGAAGTTGGCGTATTGCTCCGATCAGAATCATGATAACCTAGTTCCTAGTGACATGCCAACGGGAAATTTAGTTGATAGGGTTCTAGAGTTTACACCTAATAGTTTACTTATTATGTTAAGTTTTGTCCCTATTCAGTCTGTCATCCCGAAACACTAATTATCGAAATCTCAGAAATCACATCTCTATCTTTATCTGCCTTCCTGCAATTTACTTTCCTTCATTTTAATTACCTGTTTTTAGTTTAAAAAAACCCCAAACCAACCTACTTTGTTCCATCCTAAATACTTCCCTACCAAAAGTGCTAACTTTAATCACCACACATTTGGATTCATAGAACGATCTTAGGTTATACTTACCACTTACTAACCAGAGTAGGTAGTACATATAATTTAAGCTCAGCTTAATATAAATTTTAAAACCCCTGGTGGCACCCGATTAGTTACCATCAATGACACCAACGCTTTCGGGCGCCATCAATGCTACTTTAAATATACGATTGGGATAATAACATTATGAAATAAAGGAGGTAACGTTATACGGATTTCACTTGTATAGCACCGGAAACATCACTTATGTGTGGAGTACGGAACGTGGAAGCTATGAAAGTCGTGGGCACAATCCGTTGTGGAAATAATGTTCCCAATTGTATTATAAAATGAAAACTGGTGGTCTATTAATGTTGTATTTATGAATTTCTAAACCAATATAGGCTTTCCTCCAATTAAACGTGGTTAGAACCTTTATGACAAGGAGTCGCGAACCTTGATCAAAAGGTCACTACCTATCTATGTTTTATAAAACTAACAACATGGTCTGAATTGTGTAACTGTGGAAATACTGTTTAAAACCTTACGTATAGTACACCGTGAATCAATCAGGGATTTATTGGGAAAAGTGAGGGATGGTTTATATCATAGATGGTTGAACTTTAATACAAACTTAGTTAAACTAGTCTAGAGTGACCATAAAGTATGTGATACCGGAAAGACCACAGTAACGGCACTGTACTTCGTATAACGTTGGAAACACCATTGGTGGATTACAAATACGTGGAAGCTAAGGAAATGTCAGTGGTTGAAGACTGTATCACATCCTGGTTTATTTTCAAAGTTGTGGAAATGCTTGATCGCACTGTACACCGTTAGTACGCCCAAGAGCTAGAAAACTGTGGAAATGATTAATTGCACTGTACACCGTTAGTACCTCTCAGGTTTGGAAAACTGTGGAAATGCATAATCGCCCTGTACACCGTGATGAAAAGCTCTAGACTAAAATATAATCATTAATGTGAAGTTAACAGTCACCAAACCAAGTCTTAATCTTAAATGCCTTGTCTGAGTTTGTTGTCCCCGTAGTGTTAAGAAAGGTCGAAACCCTAGTGGGCATGCTACTCTATCTCATGTGCCCAGGAACTAACATTCCAAGAAGGGTCGTTACTCCATCACTGGATAACATTGAAGAGTTGAGCATCCTCCTCCGATCAGACTCAATTTGGCCTAGTACTAAGTGACATACTGGTTGGTCTCCCCAATCAGTAGGGTACTAGCGTTTACACTACGAACAATTAAGCTCAGGTAAGACACAAACCTTTAAAAGACACTTTCATATCAAAACCCTAGCATCACCCCCACATAAGCTAACAAAGTCATAACAAACACATCTCCTGCATACTGATTACATCCCTATTTCTATTTTTCATTTATTTACTTTTTATTTAATTACGTTAATTTACGGACCTAAGTAACAAAAACCCCACTCAAAACCTGTTTAAAGACCCATCACTAAATTGAACAATTTGTCTTGACATTTCTGTTTCCCAATACGATTTGCTTGAAGAACGACCCTAGGTCATACTGCTGCTATACAAGCCGTAGTAAAGGTTAGGTCGTCAGCTCTATAAATTTAAAACACATTGTCCGCCATCTCGGTTGCTGTTGGAACAATGACCGGAGTCAAATCTGACCGACCGATAGGGACGCGACGCACACACTAGGCTATTATGTGATATACATGTATATACATACATAGGCCTCACCCACTTGATGTACTGTTAGGCTATTATATATATTGTATGTATATATGAATAGGCCTCACCAACATATTACTCTCTAGGCTATTATATATTGAATATATACAGAGGCATCACACGTTAATACACTCGCTATAGTAATTATAGCTAATTCTTCTCTCGTAGCACATACGAAATTTTCTCGCCAGTATGCACCGAACAGACGACAGACTTGAACACCGTTGTACCACCTTAGGGTGAACTGTAATAATTACACGAAAATCATACTTGGCACACGAAATCGACATACTTCCAAGGACTAAAATCCTTTCCTGCCATTTCAATAGAACTCACTCGCAGGAAAATGGCAAGTTTCCCAATGGACGATTACACGTCAGATAACGACCAAATATACGAAGAACAAATCCAGTACATGTATCTCGATGAAGAGATTGCTCCTATGGAAGAAATCATGAACGAAGAAATCGAGGAACAAAACTTCGAGGAACAAAACTTCAGGTTAATCAACATCGAGGAATACGAAAGAGTACGAGATCAGGCTGAAGACTTAGATGGCCGAAATTGGGAGCTCAAAATGATATGCAAAATCTACGAATTGGAACTAAGGATCCTGAAAAGCTCCATCTCTGAACGAATCCGAGATCAGATCCGCTACTGGAAAGAAAAAACTACCAATTTGAGTCACAGAACAACAACATGGGTCAAATGGATGTACCTACAAGCAACTGAAGATGCTTTGAACTACCATGCACTCCCACAATACATGGATATGCTCAAAACTCAGTACTATCCACAAGACCTGCACCTTGAATAAACTGACGATAAATATAAACCATCTTGTATTGCGAAACCGTGTATCTAGTAGGACATGCTGGAAACCCCTAATCTGATGCGTGTATATTAACCCCGTCACATTTTGTATGAATCATCTATAGTCGTCCGGATGTAATAATTCCCGGTACCTTTTGTAAACTCTGACTGTTGGAATCCTTTGAACCCATATATTGGATTATTACAATCCTATTACTTTTATCATCTATAGAAACGTCATGGATTGGTATACTTTCTTAGCAGTTACACGGCTGTGATAATCATATTTTTCATGCTTTTTCTCCTACTCTTATCATGCATACGGCTAGAAGAGCTGACAGACCACCATAAACCAGACCTTACGCTAACCACACTACTACTAATACTTCGCTTACTAGGACACGTCAGTGTACAAATGACCGCCGATGGTATTGGTCAATCACAACCACTGCCCATTTGGAAATGTTTTCCCAACAAGTTTGGTGGATTCCAACAAATTTACACCTGACTTGGTTAGCGATTTTGATCGCTCTGATTTCAACTAGATTAGTATTGTGGGGGACACCCACAATGACTAAGTCCACAAACCATTCCAAAAATGATTCGATCATTTTGATCACTACGCTTAGGGGTACTTGTTACAATAGGATTACCAACAATTCTTACCGAACATTTGTTCACCCCGAAATAATAACCTAGTCATAATTGACTACCCTAAGACCACTACTCGGTCATTGATATGACTACTTTTCTATCTACGGTTCGCATTAACCACAACCCTTAAGGCATGGGAAACTGAAAACAGAATATAGATTTGTACGGAGGACGGGGAACTTCCCGGCTTGCAAACCCCCTCATACAGACATAAATCCTCTCACCATAGTAATTCGGTACAAACTGCTAGGCTATGCTGCCTTAAGGATAGATTAGACACATTGAAAATCTAACAACACAAAAACCATTTAGGCTAGGCTAAACAAGTACAGTGTGCGGGAAAAACAGTTTTCAACAAAAGTTTTCATCAAATATTTATCCACGAGTCTCTCTCAAGCGTAAACCTCCGACAGACTTTTGAGATAAGAGAATTTCAACCACTTTTACAATGACCATAACATTTAATGTAATTTTAACAAACCCAATTTCCAATAGATTTTTCACTGGATATTTATTCCATGCTCTTCACAACTTTGAATTTTCAACAAGTTTCTGAATTGACAAAATTCTCCAACGCTTTGACAAAAATAAAAATTCTCCAATGGATTTTCATTGAATCACATATCAACAGATTAGCGCCTAGCAAAGATTTTACGCGAAACCAAAATATTTTATGAAATCTTCAAAAATTCGTAAAGTGCTAAAAACGGGACACGATTAAAACCCCGTTTCGCGTGATAGAAGACTACATATCTTTAACGATTAAACTTTCTCTTACGAAAGCATTGTGTTGGTAGAATGATCACCCCGTAGGAAGTGGCAAACCCCAACATAAACAATTTTGTGGCAGATAACAACCAACTTGTGAGGAACTGACGACATTCCCTTACTTTCTCAATTTGGACTACAAGGTGAACTATTGGAAAATAAATTTAAAGAAGATTTCTCTTCGAATTTAGCAAATTAAATCTTCCTCATAGACTTTAGATTATGATCTAGGTCTTCAAACGCACGATGACGACTTATACAACAAAACACCTGCGAGTATTCTAACGAATTACATACTGAAAATGCGTTCCAACGATTCATATTGGATGTAATCCAATGATTTACTCACGTTTACACAACTCGTGGTTGGGATGTTATCCACCATACTTTTAAGAAACTTGTTTCTTGATCATGATTGATCACTACTTGATTTGACTACAAATTATATAACGATTTGATTACTGTCCCAACAAAGGAATAGTCATGAATTGACTACTATTTTAAACAACACAACGGTCACGAATTGACCACCTTTAATCATGCCTTAGATGCTAAGTGCATTGTAGAAATAACAATTTTGCACTAAGCTAAGAGTGTAATTCAGAACCACGCTTCGCGACTAGGGAACAAACAATTTCCCATAGGCTTAATGACCAACGAAATCAAAATTCCTCCCTCATCTTTCTCATTCTGATGTTATTTGGAATCCCTTCGAAACCGTTACTATGAGAAACTTATTCATATTCCTTCAGTTACCAATAGGCCACTAATATAACAAGGGGAGGAAGGCAGAACGAGGCTGAACAACATACCGTGTAGGAAATACATACACCACCCACGAATCTAGAAATCAGAAACCAGAGTGTTGCTGTAACACCCACTAATTTAGGCCTTTAATTAGTGCCTAAACTACTTGTAATTACGTGTATTTAGTTTTGTAATACTCTAAATATATGTAACATTTTGGTGTAATTACATACACGCTTACGCGATTTAATTTAAATCGTACACTAATGAACCGGACGAGGTCCGACATTAATAAATGGACGTTGGTGACAAAACTTTTAAACAATGTGAAATTATCCAAACAAACATTATTTGCATTAATATATTATGAAAATATATTACACGTAATTCGTATTGTTTAAAACACTCCGAACGTGGCGAAAACACACGAGACACGCCCAGCAAACAAAAATAGTTCAAATTATATTTTTATAACTTATTACTAAGTATTTTGGTAAAATACTTCGATTAAAATATTCCAGATAAACTTTAACACAAAACGCATAACATTTAATCAATCGCGGAACGTAACACAAATTCGAGGAAACAAGCCCACGAGACCCAAATCGGTCGGCCCAGACCCGCGACCCGAGCTCAGCCCCAACCGACCCATGACCCACCCCTTTTAACCCCTTTCTTCCTCACCTCATCTCATTTACACACACACATCCACCCATTTTTCTCTCATCTCTCTCTACCTCACATCCTCCTCTCTCTCTCTCTAAAAACTGCAAAAATAACACCATTTTCATCATCATAATCGGTCATCTTCATCATCAAAGGAGCAAGAACATCAAGATCACCACCATCATCTTCTACCTCATCTTCATCTTCTCCATTTTCGATTCTTGGTAAGAAATGCATCAAAACTCGATTAAATTACTTAGAAAGCTTTTATTTACATGCTAGAATGTTTACCCAACAAGATTATGTCCAAAAACCCCATTAAAAATGCTTTAAAAGTTGAAATCTACTGACAAATCACAAACAGCCGATCCTGCGAGCTGAGATCCAATCTCGGTTCGCAAAGCCATCTCGGATCGCGGAGCCATCTCGGTTCGCTGAGCCATCTTGGTTCGTGGAGCCATCTCGGTTCGCAGAGCCATCTCGGTTCACAGAGCCATCTCAGTTCGCGAAGCCATCTCGGTTCGCGGAGCCATCTCGGTTCGCAGAGCCATCTCGGTTCGCCGAGCCATCTCGGTTCGCAGAGCCATCTCGGTTCGCAGAGCCATCTCGGTTCGCGGAGCCATCTCGGTTTGCATAGCCATCTCGGTTCACGGAGCCATCTTGGTTCGCAGAGCCATCTCGGTTCGCAGAGCAATCTCGGTTCGCAGAGCCATCTCGGTTCGCAGAGCAAATCACGGTCAACTTTGGTCAACATTTTTCAGCACTTTGAAATTTACTCAAAATGGTTACCAAATGATGATAATTAATCAATACGATATTAAACCAATGCTAGAATGGTTAACAATCACTTTTATGAGTATAAAATCGAATCGAAACATAATAATAATGCTTTTGAGAATTATTATTACACACCGTCACCAACGGGCCATACTTGTTTTTCAAAACTACAAACGAAATACTAAACAAACACTTGGACATTTTCTAGTTGAGTAGACGAATAGCATGGGTGATCTTTCACGACACCAACTTACTTACTTATTTACTTACAACCTTGTGCATTTCGGACGCCAGAAGGTTGCAGGGTTCGGAGAACCACATACAGAATTACATCCGCTTTACTCACTCGATTTCACATACGTACTTACTAGACTCAGGTGAGTCTTACGGCCCCACTTTTACTATTTCTATACTTTGGGGGAGATACTTAGCAATGGTTTTACATATGAACACAATGTACTGAACTGATTTCTCTACTTTTTACACACATTGCATGAGTTACTTTTATCCACTGAAAGCCTCCTATCGTAAGTTGTTAGTTATGGACTTAAGCGCGATTACTAGTAAATGGATCCATTTGGGACTGACAATCCCTGCCTGGGGTGGTAGCGCCACCACGTACTGATTTACACGTAGAAACAGGCATATTAGTATTTGTTACATATGAGTGTGCAGATAGCACTCACGGGGGTACGTGATATATTCCCACTACACGGTTAAGCTTCAACTTATGAGCTCATGGCAACTGTGCGTACATACTGATTTACTTACTTTGCTTGATTTCAATGCTGGTACATACTTGTGGTTCATAAACGATTACTTTACTACTAAACCTGTGAGATTCACCAACCTTTTTGGTTGACACTTTTTAGCTTTGTATCTCAGGTACACAGATGGAGTAGGATTATCCCTGGACACTAGCTAGAGTCGCATGATTTCTACCTTGCATCTAACGGAGATTCTTAGCATTATCTTTTGTACATTATGATTATGTAATAGAATCTCCCGCTATATGCGTGGGCTCTAGGGAACTTCATTTTGTAACCAAAAACACTATGTTTTCAAGCATCTTATGTATGGAAATGTAACTATTTTACAAACGTTGCATATAGAGGTCGTTTGCTTTACTTTTGTGCTGTGATATTTGGTTAGTAGCACCCCAAAGCTTGCTTCCGCTGAACAGTGAATTTGGGGGTGTTACAGATTGGTATCAGAGCCTAAGGTTATAGTGAACTAGGTTGCATTTAGTGGGCCTAGACTATGACCGTTAGGCAGTATTCCTTGTTAGGTATGACTGGTTCAGTGATTACATGATACTAGTTTAATTCAACATAGCCTGATCAACTATGTACAATTAAATGAATATGATGTGAAATCTGAAAAGGGTTATGACTGAACAGGGTACACTAGTTGACTCTGACCTCGAGAGAAACTGGGACTCAAATATGTTTGTGCTAGACACTCTAGGCTATATTATATACGTATTATATGAATATAGGCCTTATTATTTCTAAACGCTTTGTCTCAGAAATGACAAACACACCGCCCAGTTCATCACGCTCTCAATCCGAATCGCGAAATCCGAGGGTAGTCAGGAGGACCAGTAGGCCACCTCGAGCTAGCCCCTACCCCAATCCTGACACTCGGTAACCAACACACCTTTCTGTTCCAGAGTTAGCATCCAGAGTGAATCGTCACGAGAGACAATTGCAGGACATGGACCTGGAACTTCAGGAAACCTGCGAGCAATGGAGGCTCACGGCACTGGAACGTATTAATGAGGTTGCTGAGGATCATGAAAATACAGTCAACAACATGAACACCCTTCGAGATAAAGTAGTGGAAATAGGCGCGGATACCATACTTTTACGACTCAGGCTGGAAGAATGTGAGCAACGCTCACGAGAAACTGAAGAGTACGCGCGTGAACTGGTACAACGACTGGCTTTGGCTGAAGACAATGCCAGACAGGCCAGCAGACTTGCAAATACATTAGATCGCCTTGTTGCACTAAGGGAACGAATTAATCTACGTTAAGACTAGTGTAGTTTTTACTCTGGAAATCTAGTAATTACCTAGGCGCAACTTTTGTAATTCGACCGGATGTAACAATTCCCGGCATCTTTTGTACTCCTTATATTATGTAACCTTCTAGAACTCACGCCTTGTATCTAATCTAGTTATCTAATGAAATATGGTTATCACGTCACTCTGTTATCGTATATTCCATCATATACACATGAGATATATCATAAATTCGTACAAACCTCTTATTTCTCTTTTCTTGTTCTTCTTGTTCAGCATCATGCCTCCCCGACGCCAGGTCACCCTCAGCGAAACCGAAATAGCGGATCTGATTGCCCACAGTGTGGCCCAAGCCTTTGCTACACGAGCACTGACATCAGGCAGCGAAGACTCGACCGTCAACCGATCTCAACCCAAACCTTGTTCCTACAAGGATTTTCAAAACTGCAAACCTCACATCTTCAATGGCACGGAAGGTGCCATCGGGCTGATCAGGTGGTGTGAGAAGATGGAATCTGTCTTTCTCATCAGCAGATGTGCAGAGGAAGATAATGTCAAATTCTCTACTTGCACCCTCGAAGGTGGTGCCCTCTCCTGGTGGAACTCATATGCCCAATCAGTGGGTATCGACAACGCCTACCTCCTCTCTTGGGAGGATCTGAAAAAGATGCTCACTGCCAAGTACTGCCCTATTGAACAACTCCAGAAGCTGGAGGAAGAATTTTGGAACCTAAAGGTGCAGGGGACCGACACTGATAGATACACCTCGAGGTTTAACCAGCTTTCCATCCTCCGCCCAGCAATGGTCAGCACCGAGTCTGACAAGATCAGAAAATACATCCGCGGTCTTCCGGAACCCGTCCGGGGGAACGTCGCCTCCTCAAACCAAACCACCATTGATGTTGCTATCCGATTGGCTCTCGAACTCATGGCCATGAACGAGGATCCTGAACTACCCACTCCATCCTCCAACAACAACAAAAGAAAATGGTCCGACAGCTACAACAACCACCAAAACAAGAAACCCGAAACCATTAAAGCCTACACCTCCGGTTCTGATGACAAGGGAGCGTACAAGGGAACCAAGCCCTATTGCTCTAAGTGCCAACGACACCATCATGGTTCTTGCCTATGTAGCAAGTGTAAGAGATTTGGACACTTGGCTAGAGATTGCAGATCTACCACTACTGACACCAACACTTCTGCACCAAAGGCCTGCTTTGAGTGCAATGGTACTGGGCATTTTAGAAAAGACTGCCCGAAGCTGAAAAACAACAACAACAACAACAACAACAAGAACAACAACAACAACAACGCTCGAGGAAGAGCTTTCGTGCTGAAATCTGGGGAATCCCGCCAAGACCCGAATGTGGTCACGGGTACGTTCCTCCTCAACAACTTGACTGCTTCTGTGTTATTTGATACTGGTGCTGATAGGAGTTTCATTTCTGATGAGTTTTGTCAACTACTTGACACTACACCTGTTGCCTTAGACTCTAAGTACATAGTAGAATTGGCAGACGGCAAACTCATTGAGGCCAACAGCGTAATACCTAATTGCACCTTAAACCTAGTTGATGAGCTATTCTCTATTGACCTTATGCCTGTCGAGATCGGCAGCTTTGACATCATCGTCGGTATGGATTGGCTATCCAAGCATCGTCCCGAGATCGTCTATTTTGACAAAATTGTCCGCATTCCTCTCGTCACCGGTGGAACTTTGATCATACAAGGGGAGACTGGTGGGACGAGAATAAACATCATATCTTGCATGAAAACCCGAAAATATTTGAGAAAAGGGTACCAGGCCATCCTCGCACATGTTATGGAGAAAAAGTTGGGGGAGAAGCGGCTTGAGGATGTGCCTATCGTTCGAGACTTCCCAGAAGTCTTTCCTGAAGACTTGCCGGGCCTTCCGCCACCTACACAAGTCGAATTTTCTATTGACCTTGTGCCCGGCTCGGCACCCGTGGCGCGAGCACCATATCGTTTAGCACCTTCCGAACTTCAGGAGTTGTCTACTCAGTTACAGGAACTCCTGGACAAAGTATTCATTCGACCGAGTTCCTTACCCTGGGGAGCTCCGGTCTTGTTCGTGAAAAAGAAAGATGGTTCTTTCCGTATGTGCATCGACTACCGTGAACTCAACAAATCCTTCTGGATTGGATTTCAACCAAAGAAAGAGATTTTTCTCATCTTTACGATATTACTTCTGGGAAGACCCGTACTTGTTCAGACAGTGTGCTGATGGAATAGTCCGAAGGTGTGTAGCTGGAGAGGAATGCGACATAATTTTAGAGCACTGCCATGATGGTCCGGCTGGAGGACATCATGGTCCTAATTATACTGCAAGAAAGGTATTTGAGGCAGGTTTTTACTGGCCAACAGTTTATAAGGACGCATTCAAGTATGTGAAGGAGTGTGATGCCTGTCAACACACTGGGAGAATTTCTAAGAGAGATGAAATGTTGCAAAATCCAATAATGGTAAGTGAGATTTTTGATGTATGGGGGATAGATTTTATGGGGCCATTTTCTCCTAGCAATGGAAATAAATACATCATTGTGGCTGTGGATTATGTCTCTAAATGGGCTGAAGCGAAGGCACTACCAACAAATGATGCTAGGGTAGTGGTGAACTTCTTGAAACAAAAATTTTCGCGTTTTGGAGCACCGAAAGCTTTAATTAGTGATCGGGGGATGCATTTTACAAATGCACAAATGGAGAAAGTGTTACGGAAGTATGGAGTCAACCACAAGTTTTCGACTGCTTATCATCCACAAACAAGTGGTCAAATGGAAGTAACCAATAGGGGATTGAAGCGTATTTTATAACGTTCAATTGAAGGAAACCCTAAGAATTGGTCGTATACGTTGGATGATGCGTTATGGGCAGCACGAACAGCTTTTAAATCATCAATTGGAACAACACCTTATCGTCTGGTTTATGGGAAGGCTTGTCACTTGCCATTTGAGTTGGAGCATAAGGCTTACTGGGCTTTAAAGAAATGCAACTTTGATAATAATGCCGCTGGAAAAGAGAGAATGGCGTAGCTAAATGAGTTAGATGAGTTAAGGATGAATGCTTATGATAATTCACGTCTGTTCAAAGAGCGAACAAAGAAGTGGCATGATGCTCGTCTTAAGTCAAATTACACTTTTGAGAAAGGTGATAAGGTTCTATGGTATAGTTCTAGATTACATCTATTTCCAGGAAAGTTGAAGACACGCTGGACAGGACGTTTTGTGGTTGAGAAAGTTTACCCTTTTGGTGTTGTTGATCTACAAGGTCATTCTGAAAAAACTTTCAAGGTTAATGGAAGTCGTTTAAAGAGATACTATGGTGATGCAAGGGACTCCAAGCGTGATTTGGAGATGAATTTGAGTTAAGTTATGAAATAAGAGGTCAAGCTTACCGACGTGATATACAAAAGTGCTTTCGGGAGACAACCCGATATTTTGTTATTTTGTTTTGTTGTTTGCTTGCAGAATTGAACTTTGTGGGTGTGTTCCCTAGAAACCCTCACGAGACTACAACTCATCCGATCAGGATGCTGAGAGGTTTAAAGGCTTGTTGCATACGCTAAATGCAACCGTGATGCCTACGGAAGTGTGCTGTTGTATTATTTCAGAAGCCGCTCATTAAGCAATTTTCTTCTATATCAGGGGAGTTTTCCTGTTTCACTTCTTTTCTATTCCCAAGTATCATGTTGATTAGTTTGCAATGAGGACATTGCATATTTTTAAAGTGGGGGATGAGGGAAAAGAAGTTTGTTTGTCCTTAAGATATGAATGGTAAATATTGAGTTAAAGGGCATTCTATGTTAGTCATTTTTCAGCCAAATTTGTGATTTTAAAATTTTATTCTGCGTAAAGTTTAGCGAATCTTGTAACATATTTTGGGAATTCAATGGATGAAATGAATCTAATTTTTAAATATTAGATAGTTCATTATGTGATGTATCGATAGGCAATCAATTTGAAGGTTATTGAGCTATTAAGAAATTTAATACTTAAAACAGGGATTTATCTGATAGCGTGTTATAATCCATAATTTTGGGATCCTAATTATCTTCATTTGGGAATATACTAGGTGTTGACTCCTCTGTTGTACGTAAGTACAGACCTGGTTTCCGTTAGTATATTTGATATAAAAAAATAATAAGTAAGAAAAGAGTATGAAGGACTCATGAATTGAAAAACCAAAACCAAGTTATGTCGCTCTGTTGTATTAAGATACAGACCTGTCACCAATGTCTTGGTTTGAAAAATGATTGATTTATTTGGATGTTCATTATTTGGAAAATTGTGACACGTTATTTATATGAGGGTATTTTGTTATTGAGAATCAATGGTAAAGCCTACTATAATAATAAAAGTTGAGCTCAATTTCTGAAATTTAGATTGTTTAAGTGATCAACAATATCGGTAATCTGAGTAAATTGTCTTTTATGTCTAATAATAATGTATTAGAAGTTGTTTCCTTTAGAGAGTTTCTTGATTGCTAAGCTTTAAGGTAGAATCGATTTTAAGATAGAATTTGGTTTGTTGAGTGCTGTGTAGTATGTAAGTCCTTTTGCACTTTTGTTTGCCGTTCATATTTAAAGTTTTGAGTTTTAGAATCAATAGAGTACTTGAGGACAAGTAGGATTCAAGTGGGGGATGTTTGATGAACGCCAAAATGTACTAAATTATAGTGCTAATTACCCCTTTGTTTAATTAAATTCTCATGCATTTTGTGTGAATTAGATACTCAATTCGTTCATATTTGCATTTAGGATTTATTTGGACCTTGAATTGGAAAAGAAGCAGAAAATGAGCTAATATTGAAGAAAAGATGCCAACAAGTCGAAATTCTGAAAAGTTGAATTTTGCAATCCATACGGCGTATGGATCATGTGAGCCGGACTGACTTGAACGCGGGCCTGGACCATGGGCTTTTGCAATCCATACGGCGTATGGAATTTCCATACGGCGTATGGATTGATTCCGCAGAAACCTTATTTAGCCCTAATTACTTCATTTTTAGGGGAACCACCACACTTTTCTTCCAGCCGATTTTCCAAGTCAAAATTCCTAATTTCTGGAGCATTTCGAAGGGAAAAGAGCAAGAAGAATTGAAGGTTATCAATTGCTAATTCATTGTTCTCGATTATTCGGTTCGAAACGTTTCTTCTTTTCATTTGATTATGATTATGGTTTCATTTTCATTTTCGATTTTCAGTAACAATATGAGTGGCTAAGTTTTTAATACATTTGTTTAGATGATAATACTCGGATGATGATTTGATTATTGAATTGCGGATTATATTGGATTTTATGAATGTTTTTATGTTTACTTGATGACCCATGTTTATTTGTTGATTATTAATGATTACCCAACGTGATTATTTATTGATTTAAGATTGATTTCTCTATTGATAAATAATTATTGATGATTATTGATTTTAATTGATAATTGTCACTAAATATATTGAGTTTGATAGGTTGGGATAAATAATTGTTAATAGTCATTGATGAATATGATAACTATTATTAAGTAGTTACAACTTGTTGATTCAAGTTGCAAAAGTAAATCATATAAACGGTGTTGTTTTAATTCATAATACAATTTGGTGGATAATGTTAAATTGAACTGTTAATGGGTTGAAAACAACTTTATATCTTTCTCGATTGTGTTTAATCAATTAATCTTGTAAGGATAATTGGTTATATTTATCATATCACAATAAAATCCATATGTTAGCAATTCAATAAAGTGATAATCAGATTCGGAGGAAGGTAATCTAAACAAATGTACTTCTTCTATCAATTGAACTAAATAATTTTATTTGAGTATTTGTTATTTAATTATTTTCTTTTCATTTAATAATTTGCTTTTCATAATTGTTGCCAATTGTTCGATCGGAACTGAAACGCCACCATTATTTACTGCTTACATTATTTGTAACAATTTCCAATTTATCTAATTTGACATCCGTTCCCTGTGTTTCACTCGGACTTATCAAGCTATACTATATTACGACCAGGTATTCTTGCCTGTGTTGTGTATGGTAAGAAGGTATTTCCATTTATAATTTTGACTCTGTTTACACAACATCATTAAACATTCTAAGACCAAACATATTGAAATTAGATACCACTTTATAAGTGATTGTAATAAAAAGAGATTGATCCAAATCTTTAAAATTCATACTGATAATTAATATGCAGATCTTTTCACAAAGGCTTTCGATGCGGGAAGGTTTACATTTTTGGTCACCATTATTGGAATGATCAATCTAACTTAACCTATGTTTGGTATTAGAACTGATACTAACAGTGGTTCTATATAAAGAATAGTGCTTTATGTTCTAAGTGTTTACCACTGCTAGAATTCCTTTGCTTTCAGTTAGTACCACTGATAGAACATTCTAGCCACTGTCTTTATAAAGTTGCCACTGCTTATACACTTGTGTAAATTATTACCACTGTTCTTGTTTTCTAGCTCACCACTGTGCAGGTTCTTAGCCAGTGTCAGAACACATTGCTACTGCTGGAACTAACATGTTTTCTTTGTTATTTTTACTTTCTTATTTAAAAAAAATGTATTTACTAATAAAGCTAAGTGCTTGGCAGTGCTAGTACTAAGTTTTGGTTACCTTGATCGGTTACCACTGCTAGTGTTAGTAGCTACTGTTAGCTTTATTAGTTCTTTTGTTTTTTAGCTTTGGAAAAATTGACCAAATGTTTGTGTTTCCCACTATTTGGTATCACTTATACCTTACCACTGTTAGTGATAGTGGTCAGTATTTAAGTCTCAAACACTTCAATTTTTCATTATGCTTTCAAATCCTCTCAAAATAACCACTGCTTTTGAATTCAAAATCAAACCGACTCTTCTTTTACAATCAATTTAACAACCATGGCTTCTTCTTCTTCATCTGATTCTACTTTAAAGGTTTATGACGAACACAACATGATCGCCTTTTTGATGAAACCCCAAACTGTACAGAATTTCAGACAAATTATTGATTTTCTACGTGTCGATTACATTCATCATGCGCTTACCATATCACCAAGGGTTTCAATGAGTCATCTTAGTGACTTCTGGAAGAATGCCACAGTAGAAGTGGTACATGGTACATAGCAATTGGTTTCAAAAGTTCAAGAAACCAAGGTGGTGGTTACAGAGGATGTTTTACGAGAAGTCCTTCTTCTTGATGATGCCAAAGGTATAACTTCTTTAGATGATAGTGTTTTGTATGATAATCTTAGATTGATGGGGTATGAGGGTGATCATACACGATTTACATTTTTCAAATCATTCTTTAGTCCCCAATGGAAATTTTTAATAGATACAATTCTCCACTGTTTGTCATCTAAAAGAACTTCTTTTTACGAATTTGGAACACAAATAGCCTATGCACTTGTGTGGTTGGCTACTGGTCAAAAATATAATTTTTCCAAATACATTTTTGATGGCATGATTAAAAAAATTACCAAAGGTAAAAAGGATATGTTTATTATGTATCCTAGATTTGTGCAACTTGTTTTAAATAAATAAATTAATGGGTTAGTTGCCCAAGAACGTGTTATTGGTGTTGGTACTCTTTCTGCAAGAACATTTACAGAAATGAGTAAAAATACCAATAAGAAATTTTTTGGTAAGGATATATCATTGTTTTCCACAATGCTTCCTACTCCTTCCACCATAGATGTAGTACCACCAACTACATCTGAACCACTTGGTGACAGGCCAACAACACCAGTTGAGCCTGAACACACACCAAGTGGGGGTATTAAAAGAAAACAAGGGAACCCCAAGCCTACCCAACCAGGTGCCAAGAAACAAAAGAAAAGTAAACAGGCACATGAGGCTACTGTTGATCATGTGTCTCAGCCAACAGATGCACCACAGCAGGTGACCCCACAGAAGATGGGTGGTCATTCTGAAAGGGCTGCCACTACTGTTACTAGTCCACTAATAGAACATGACAGTGGTAACATCAATAAGACCCAACCAGAGGCAACTTTTAATGCTGAACACATGGGTAATGATGTAGGTGAAGGTCCCTGTACCAAGAATCAAGGGACTTCTGCTGATCATACAAGGCATGAGGCAGATGATGCATTTTTCAATGATTCACCTAGGAGGTCACACTCTAATGGTGATGAGGCTAGAACTTACACAAAATTGACGAATGTACAATTGACAATGGCTGTGGATAAGCTTTTGGAGAAACTGGTGAAGGAGAATAGAATCAATAAGACTCAGAATGTTAATTGCAGAGCAGGCTACTAAGATCGATGAGCAAGCCAAGGTGATTGAAAAGTTAGAGGACGGGATGGCTAAGCTTGAATATGTGGTGATCAAGTGTCTGAAAGAAGGCATGCCATATAAGATTGAAGAGAGTGTTAACAGCACTTCCAAAAAGGGGGTGAAGAAGGCACATGATGAGACTAAGGATGATGCAAATAATGATGCATTTAAGGCTGATTTAAATGATCATGAAGATGAGAATGTAGAGAAGGTAGTGTAAGAAAAGATTGTGGCTGATGAAGAGGTGGAAGGTAAAGATGATGAGGTTGTAGGTGATATTGATGAACCACAAGTAGCTAACCTTAATACTGATGCTGAGGTTCATATGGATGATGTGCAGACTGCGGTTGTTGAAAGTGTTGTTCAACCCACTGAAGAGAATGTGGAAGATGGTGAAGAAGTGGTGCAATCTATTAATGAATCAGTTGGTGATGATGTGGTGCATGTGGAAACTGAAAACATGGAAGGTGATGGTGCAAGGTCAGAGGTTAAGGGGGAGACTAATGTCAGTGGAGTGCCTAAAGCAACCATGGGAAGAAAGAAATCAATTCCATTCTTCAGTATCAAGGCTGCTAGAGTTGAAGAGCGTAGGTGGGCTAAATCTACAACTCCCACTGCTAGTGCTAAATTTACACCAACCACTGCTACAATGACTATCACTGCTACAATAACTACTACCACTGCTACTACAAAACCAATACCCACTGCTACATCAAATAGAACTTCAACTAAATCTGCCACTGCCAGAACACTTGAAGTACATGTAACAATAAGAGAGACCACTGATTTGCCTAAGTCTGATTCCAAATGCCCAAGATTGATCCAAAAGATAAAGGCAAGGGTAAATTAGAAGAAAAGCCAAACATGAGGAAGGTATAACGAAGTGTTGAGTATGATCATGAATATGCTTTGAGGGTGCAAGCAGAATTGATTGAACTTGATAGAGTTGAAGATGAAAAGAAAGCAATTGAGTCAAATAGATTTGTGCCTGTTCAGATAAATGAAACTGAAGTTGATGAGGTGAATGTAGAGCTCAAATCTGGTAAGGTTGTGAAGATGACAAAGGAAGCAAGTAGGATATATGAGGAGATGAAAGTAAAGGGTTTAAAGGTGGATGATGATTCTGTCTAGAATGCATATGTTGAGAAGACAAAAGGAAATCCTTTGCATATGGAAATTGACAGAATCAGGCAAAGACAGGTTGAAAAGAAAGCTGCTAAGAAAAAGGCAAAGAAACCAACAAAAGCATAGTTGAAAAATGAACTGGTTTGCAAGCTTAGAGGAGGTAGGATACCAACTATGACTTTAAAGAGAATGTCATTGGAGAGATTGTAACAATTATATGACAATAATCCTATTGTTAATCCTGAAGCTAGAAAGAGGTTAGAGAAGAAAAGGAAAGATCAAGAAGAAATTCAAAGAAGGTTACAAGTGAGATATGAAAAGATTGATGATGAGTTGGAGAAAGAAAAAGAGGAGAAACAAAAGGCTGAGGAGTTGAAAGTGAAGATTGAAGGAATTTAAATATCTTTTTCTATCTTTCAAGAATTAGATGATCAAGTGTGTGATTATGATAGAGATGAGGAAGTCTTAGATAAACTGTTAGTGGAAAAGTTTGATAGGACTGAGAACACAAATGTGAGTGATGAAGACTTCTCAGAAATTGTTAAATGGGAAGGAATTTTCATAGAATCCGGTACAGTCTCACATGAAATCAGGATTGAGAAGAGGAATGTAGATGTGAGCTTTCATAAGTCAATGCAGGACATCTTGAAAAGAATCACTAAGTTTGATGTTTATGAGATGTACAGATTGAATTGAAGAAGGATGTGAAGCTTATCAATATTACTCTTGAAAGACATATATGGGAATGGTTGCAGATGATGTTTGAGCCAGAGCTATATGAAGATATATTCTTGTGTGCTGAAGTTGTTGGTAATTGGAGATATTTTGCTAGAGTTGGGGTACATTGTATATCTCTTAAAAATGGTTACATGTACATGCTGGAAGAAAGAGAATATGTTCTGAGTATAGCACTGTTGGAGCAATTGGTTAAGAAGAAATTGCAAGTTGCTGTGAAGACAGAAAAGAGCAAAGACATAGTGTACAGGATCATGAATCAGTATAACAAGAGGAGTCAACCAAATCAGAAAGGATCTAAGTCTCCTAAAAAAGATTGAAACTTAATGAAGAAACTTAATGCAATTCAAGATTGATTAAGTTTAGGGGGAGATTGTTGGGATTGAAGCTAAAATGACTAAGTGTTGAAGATTAAAGATAGAGTCTCAACCACTGTTAGAACAAAGGATGTTGCTAATGCTAGAAGAGTTGAAGGCTAGCCACTGCTAGGGTATTTGTAATAGATAGCCACTGTTGCTAGAATACTTAGTGTTGTGTAAAGAATACATTTGTAGGCACTGTTGGTATATAATATAGTCTCTGTGACAACCTTCAAAATCTCAGGTCATTACCGCACTCGAATCTTAAACTACATTTGTATCATTCCTTAAATCCTAGTGAAAATTATAGGTTATGACTTCTTAAGTTTACTAAAGTCATAGAATGACTTAGATATTGCTTAGTGAACCTTAAGTCCTTCTAGGAAATCCAAATTAGGTTACGAAGTGCCAAGGAAAAAAAATAAATCAAGTCCCATGACATATCACAAAAGCACTATCATGTCGCAAAATCTAAAAATTTGTAAAAATTCCGTAAATCTGTAATTTAAACTCGACTCTAACAAATTAGCACTTTAATCCTATTGTAAGAAATTCAATTATAAATTAAAGAACTTCAACATATTAAAGCACATGAAATTAGATAAGTCAAATATTAATCACTAAAATCATCACCAAATAAAACTTATACCATACAAATAAGTATACACCTTTAATACAAATTAAATATACAATCTTTATACACTTTTTTTTTTATAAAAAGAATGATAAAAACACTTTTCCCTCCCCATGAAAACCTACCCCCCCTCTCTATATTCAAATTCATTTTAATTTCCTAAGTCTTTTATTATTGCATTCATTCTCCTAAAACACACACTTACACTCTTCTCTTTTTCTCTCTAAAACACACAAAATCCTCTCAACTCTCTCAAAATATCCAGCCACATTGAAAGTCTAAATTCAAATTTTTAAAGGTGTGTTCAAGCCATTTCTAGAACACAAAGGTAAACTAGATCATCTACCTTTAGTAATCTTTCATTTTTCTTGTTTTGTTCTTCATAAATTCGGATGTTAAACCTCTTTTATGGTTAAATTCCTCATAAAATTATTGATGTTTGTAGGTTATTCCCTTACACATCTTCATTGTTATGTAAAAATCTTGCTTTTATGTTAATAATCATTTCAAACATATCTTGCATATACTTCATCACCATGCATGTGTTAGAACACTGATTTAAAAGTCTAAAGATCAAAACTCCTTATAATTTCATGTTGGTGTTCTTCCTTAAGAAAAAAACATCATTTTGGGGCTTGTTTGGCTTTTGTCCAGATTTAAGTACGAGATTCACCAAGGTGTTTCTCCCTCCTAACATAACCAAATGGAACGTTTTATGAGTTCAAAAACAAGCCCAAGATGTAAGCTTTCAAACCCTACTGGTCTCATATCATTTGGAGTTTTTTTCTATTTTTAACAATTTTTGTTTGAACATGGGTAAAATCTGTCTTAAAAGTTAGAAAAATTGCCCTTAGTATTTTTGTGATATCTTGAGGTATACAGATCCAAAAGACTTGAAACCACCACCAAAAGTTTACAATTTTCGTCTGGAAAAAAAGACATTTGGATGACATTTACTAGAAATGCGTGCATTTTGCTCAATAATCATTGTTTCTTGTATGTGTCCAGATTGGTCAACTGTTGGACCTCAGAGGACACATGTAATTTTCAAAAATACTTAAACTTCTCTAATAGTTCTACATAAATTACTGGATGTAAATAACAACTTTGGATCATCTGTGATTTTTCTCATATTCCATTTCGAAATATAATATTTTTAGAAAAATCCTACAAAGTGATACATTTTCTGGAAATCATAAAAGCGGACTATTTTGACACAAGGAATAAACCGACACTTGCGAACATACTAAAAATGGAAGAAATGAAGATTTAAGACTTATGAACATATTTAAGGGTTGGGAAAATATTTCGGGTCAAACCGAGAAGGTTTGACCAAGTCAACTAAAACGGGACTCGATACTTGAATCATTGGCCAAATTATTCGAAAGTAAATATTGTACTTGCGTGCTAACAACTTAC
Source organism: Pseudognaphalium luteoalbum (assembly GCA_963422505.1). Taxonomy (NCBI): domain Eukaryota; kingdom Viridiplantae; phylum Streptophyta; class Magnoliopsida; order Asterales; family Asteraceae; genus Pseudognaphalium; species Pseudognaphalium luteoalbum. The sequence goes on along the minus strand of OY730192.1, from coordinate 116,394,093 downwards.
TACACACAAAAAACAACTTGATAACATGTGTCACATTATAAAGTACACAACTAACAAACTAAATATGACTTGTATGATATGTTTGATAAATTTGGATGTTGTAAATTTGTGTATTCATTATTGTATTAAAACGTTATTATTGGACTTTAACAAACTTCAAAACAAAACTAACCATATTGGCACTTTTTAATCTAAATAGCTAGCTAAGCAATCTTATCAAACCAAACTCATCAAGAATCTAATTAGAAACCTCGTGTTCATAGGACTTGGATAGGAATCATATCCGGCAAGCTCGCGCGTTACATCCCTCACTTTAATCTTACGCTCAATTGTGAGTATTCACATCCCCTCTTTTTATTGTTTTACTAAACATTTTGGGGTGAAAAGCATGTTATCTTGTTGCAATTACTTATCTTATTACGAAACTATTCCTTAATGTGTGCTCTTAGTGAAACTGTTCTTGAAAAAGGTACCTAGTCTGTATTTTATTGTGAAACTAATCTTGTTTATTGAAACTGATCTTAAACTTGTACACTAGTAAAACTGTTCTTGAACTTGTATACAAACTATATCTTATTACGGATATATTCTTTAATATATACTCTTATTGAAATTGTTCTTGAACTTGTACACAAATTATATCTTACTGCGAAACTGTTCAAGATTGGACATTTACTATTTTGATACTAAAAACTGTTCTGGAAATGTACATATGCTATCTTTTGTGCTGAAAATGTTTTCTGTGTGTACATATTGTAATACCGGCTTTTGTGATTCGAGAGTAATCTGGTAATTTCCCTTATATATTTTAATCATTATATTTTAAATTTTTGCGTTTTATATGTTGGTTTTAAAACTTAGGAAATTCGGTCAAAGGATTTATTGTGACTAGTGAATTATTGACCAATTTAAATAGTTCTAGTTCACGGTAAAATAAAATAGTTTCTCGCAATTAATATTTAGGTTCCAGACAATAGAACTAGGACGGGTATAATAATAAAAATCACAGGGTCGGTTTTGGGTTGAGGTGTTAACCTCTGTTTCCTAACTTTCCCCAATTGGTATGTTCATTTCTTGCAAGAACTTATACACTTACATATACTTAAACAAAGGTTCCAATCAAATCAATAAAATCAATAACAAGCTGTTGCTTGATTCTTGTTGTAGCTCTTGATTTCATCATCATCATCAACTAATAATCTTCAAGTGTAAGTGTTCATAAGTATTATTATGAAATCATTTTTGGTAATTAGATTATTGAGTGAATCATATTAAATTGAAGCTGAAAATTAGTTGTGTGATAATTGAATGATGATTCTTGATCTTAATATGTTAACTTCATGATGATTACATGAAGAAATTGCTTGATTCCTTGAAATTTAGTTAAAATGTGGAATTTATAGGTTTTAGGTGATTTGCATGAATTGTAATGAATTGAGGATTGAAACTTAGTTATATGATGTTATTACATGTTTTGGTCAAAGTTATTGAAGCTGGAAACAGATTTAGTATGTTGAAATTGAGAAATTTGAGAGTTGGGTTCGTGCAGAATTCTGACCTGCACAGGTGTGGAAGATGAGACGAATCCGGCGGATTCATCTAGAATCCGACGGATTCATGTTGAATCCGGGTGGATTCCTAACCGGATTCTATAAAAAAGTTCTGTCCCAATTGTGAATCTGAAAAATGCCTGGAATCCGGCGGATTCTATCAGAATCCGACGGATTCAGCTGAATCCAGGCGGATTCATTAAGAATCCGACGGATTTATAGTGTATAACAGAATGTTTTTGATTTAAACTTAATATTGTGATTTATCTTGTATATTGTGATTATATGACTTAATATATGTTTGATTATTAATATTAAGTTATGATCAATATGATATGAAGTTTAACTCGAAATTTCTTATGTGTTTCAGACACGTAGAAGACTCTGTGATTAGTCAGCTGAGCAGTTGGATCGAAGTTGACAGGTGAATTGACTTGGAACTTCAGTATGGTTTGGTTGTGACATATTAGTTACAACGGATTAAACATAGTAGTGTTAAATGTTGATTGTTGCTGTGATATATATATAAACTGCTTTAAGCATTTTGGGGTACCGGAGGTCAACAATTGTTGGACTGGGTTGCTACAGGTTAACCAAAATAGGAATTGTGAAAATGTGTTGTGAATGGAACTTATGTTGGTTAAAGGTAGCAAACAGTTATCGGTAAATCACTGTAATGGCCTGCAGTGATCGTAAGTATTGCTTGGTGGGCCACCGCGGTCTGAGGGCGACACAAGGACCACCGATCCTCTTGGTGATGTTGAGTCTATGTGTTAATTGTTGATAATTAATTTTGTTGAGCTAAATCAAACTGTTTGTAACAGGTTTATCCCCACTTAGCTTCGTGCTAATCCCGTTGTTTACTCCTTGCAGGTTTTGACTTGAATGAGACTGGGCAAGGAGTGCTTGGAAGTTGTTGACCATGACTACTCTGATATTATTTTGATACTTTATATTGCCCAGATACATTTTAATAGTTGTAAATTAACAGATAATACTTATAACTTGCATAATGTTTTTGGTAGATGACGTCATGTCATCTATTATATAATATAAATGGGATTGCGCTTCCGACTTTGTTTAAAAAAAAAAGTGTGTGTTATAAATTGGTATCAAAGCATAGGTTTGGGCGAATTGAGCAATGGTAATGTATTCAATCCCAAACCCAGTGGTATTGGTCAACATTCCAAGTTATGGGGATTAGTTATGAAATTGTGATTAGTTAGTACATCAATACTAACAATTAACAAATTGTGAGATGTGTTGTGATTACAGGAATGGCTGAGAACGAGCAACCATACCCTACCCATAACCATGCTTCAGAGACAGGTGCGCATCCAGATAATCAGGGTACTTCTCATTCGGTTGGTGGGGAAACAGATCAGGAGTATATTATGCGATTAGAGGCTCAGGTATTAGAGCAGCAAAGGCAGCTGACTGATTATTCTCAGCGTCAGACTTCAGGTTATCAACATATCGAGAGTACTGCTCCACCTATTACATCTACTTTTGGGATTCCTACGTCTGTTCCGTATATTCCTCAGCAGCAATCCCAGAGTTATGGATTTCAGACTTCTGTTCCATTCTCTGCTTTTGAATCTTCTGGTTTTCAGATACCTGCATTCTCATAGTTACAGCAGCAAAAGAAAGGTTGTTCTCTGAAGACATTTATGTCCAGTAGTCCTTCTCATTATTCTGGGAGTTCTGATCTCACTGTTACCCTAGACTGGTTAAGAGATGTTGAGAGAAAGCTTGATGCTTGTCATTGCGAGGAAGAAGATAAGGTGCAGTATGCAGTACAGCTGCTAAAGGGTCAGGCTATGTCATGGTGGGATTCTATCACTGCACCGTTGACTCCACAACAACTTAGTACTATTAGATAGTCAGACTTTCATGCCGAGGTTTGTAAGCAATATTGCTCAGAGTTTAACCTTGAACGTGCCAGACAGGAATTTCTTGATTTACAGAAAATTGACCAGATGTCCATTGATGAGCTTATTAGACAGTTTTCTGAGAAGTTGAGATTTGTGCAGCAGTGGGTCCCAACTGATAGAAACAAGATTGACCGTTTTGCGAATACTTTACCCCCTGAGTACCGTACCACAGTAAGACTAGCAGGTACACTTCCCCAGGCTTTCGATTTGGCACGTTCTGTAGACAGTGATATTCAGGCCAAGAGACATCAGAATAAAGAAAAGTTTCAACAGAGGCCACGGAGTGATTCTTCGAGCCGAGGGAAGAAGAAGTGGCAGGGTACACAGCCTTGTAGGAGGATTGGTTTTGGTGGTTTTACTTCTGATAGTTCTTATTGTACCAGATGCAAGTCTAGACATATAGGGCCTTGCACTATTCAGACATCGAGATGCGTTAAATGTGGGATATTGGGACACTCAGCTAAAGATTGTACTTATCCTAATCAGGTTTGCTGGAACTGTCATAAGAAGGGTCACAGAGCTGGTGATTGTCCTGAGGTCAGGAGACAGGGATCGGGTATGGGTGGTGGTTCCTCTTCTTCGAGCCAAAAGCGGAAAAATCCGCCACCAGCTGCTAGTCGTGCATTTCAAATGACAGTTGATGAGGCTGTCGTCACTAAGGACGTCATTACGGGTACTTTTCTTGTTAATTATGTACCAACACGTGTTCTTTTTGATTCTGGAGCAAACTGTTCATTTATATCTGTGAATTTCTGTGAAAAGTTAAAGTTGACTCCCTCGTTGATTGTGAACCCTATTGATGTAGAAATAGCATCTGGCAAAATGGTTCATGTTACCACTTCGGTGACTGGGGCTAATATTACAATAGAAGGTCATGAATTTCCTATTTCATTTCTTTTATTGCCTATTCCAAGTTTTGATGTGGTGTTGGGTATGAATTGGCTAAGTCAAAATAAAGCCAATATTGAGTGCCATAAAAAGTTGATAAAAATCCCAATTTCTGAAGAGTCATACGTAGTGGCTCGAGGAGAATGGGAAAAAAGCAGCATTCCTTTAATTTCAGTAATGAAAGCTAGAAAATCTTTAGCTAAAGGTTATGAGTTCTATTTGGCCTATGTTGTAAATACCAAGTTAGAAAAGAAAACAGTGTCTGATGTCCATGTGGTTTCTAAATACCCGGAGGTTTTCCGTGACGAATTGTCTGGTTTACCCCCTGTTAGGGAAGTTGAGTATCAGATTGATTTGATTCCTGGTTCCTCCCCTGTAGCTAAGTCTCCTTACAAATTAGCACCTTCAGAAATTCGTGAAATGATGATTCAGATTCAGGAACTGTTAGATAAAGTATTTATCGCTAGAAAGGCTGAATTTTAAGAAAGCAAGTTTCTAATGGATGAAACCAGTGGGAGGCATGTGGAACTTGAGGAAGAACCACGACCAGATGCACCTGAGGTTGGTACTAGCACACAACAAGATGTTGTTGGTCCTGAACAAACGGTTGATCAGGAACTTAATGAAACACAAAGTGTTCGCAGATCTGATAGAGTTCGTCATGAACCCGAGAGATATGGATTTCTCATTGATGAGTGTTATTTTGTTAACTCATATGAACCCATCAATTATCAGAATGCTATATCGGATTCTGAATCTGATAAAATGGCTTGAAGCCATGAACACTGAGATGCAATCCAAGCATGAAAATCAAGTATGGGACTTGGTTGATCTTCCTCCTAATGGAAAGTCTGTTGGGTGCAAGTGGGTTTTCAAGAAGAAAACTGACATGGATGGAAATCTACAAAGTTATAAAGCTAGACTTGTAGCTAAAGGTTTCACTCAAACTCATGGTATTGACTATGATGAAACCTGTTCTCCTGTAGCTATGATCAAGTCTGTAAGGATATTGTTTGCCATACTTGCATATTATGACTATGAAATATGGCAAATGGAATTCAAAATGGCTTTCCTCAATGGACACTTATCTGAAGATGTCTATATGAATAAGCCTGAAGGTTTTGTTGATCCAAAGTATCCATATAAAGTGTGTAAGCTTAAAAGATCCATTTATGGATTAAAGCAAGCATCTCGAAGCTGGAATCTTCGCTTTAATGAGAAAATCGAAGAGTTTGGTTTTATTAAAAACGAAGATGAGCCATGTGTTTACAAGAAATCTAGTGGGAGTATTGTTACTTTCCTAGTATTATATTTGGATGACATATTACTATTTGGAAATGACATTCCTTCTTTGAAGGAAGTTAACGCTTGGCTTGAGAAATGTTTCTCAATGAAAGATTTGGGTGAGGCGGCATATATACTTGGTATAAAGATCTATAGAGATAGATTAGAAAGACTTATAGGTTTAAGTCAAAGTGCATACATTGACAAAATCTTGAAAAGGTTCAAGATGCAAGACTCTAAGAGAGGATCCTTGCCAATGCAACATTAAATGGTATTGAGCTCGTCTCAATGCCCTAGCACAAAGGTTGAGCTAGAAAGAATGAATGGTATCCCATTTGCTGCTACAATTGGATCCATCATGTATGCCATGTTATGCACAAGACCGGATGTATCGTATGCTTTAAGGATGACTAGTAGATACCAACAAAATCCGGGAGAAGGTCATTAGATTGCTGTAAATAAAATTCTAAAGTACTTACGAAGAACTAAAGAAATGTTCCTTATCTATGGAGGTTTGGAAGAAGATCTAAGTATAAAGTGTTATACTGATTCTAGCTTCCAAACAGATATAGATGATTCTAAATCGCAATCGGGGTTTGTCTTCATTATGAATGGAGGTGCAGTTTCTTGGAATAGTTCTAAGCAAAGTGTGGTTACGCAGTCCACTACAGAGTCATAATACATTGCTGCTTCGGAAGCAGTATAGGAAGCTTCCTGGATGAAGAAGTTCATCGGTGATCTAGGGGTTGTCCCTTCCATTCAGGATCCCCTAGAAATATTTTGTGACAATGAGGGTGCTATTGCTCTAGTAAAAGAACCCATGTCACATAATAGAATCAGGCACATAAAATGCAAATTCAACTACATTCGGAATATAGTTGAAGATGGTGATGTTTGTATTCGCAAAGTTCATACAAATCAAAATGTTGCGGACCCATTCATGAAGCCACTACCACCCGCTAAACATGAGCATCATGTTAGAGCTACGGGGCTTCGTTATTCTAGTGATTGGATTTGATTTGGGTTTAGTATTTGGATGTTGGAATGAGATAAACAACAATTATGTAATAAATTTGATATATATATGGGGATATAACATTTTTATTGATACTTGATATGTTCTATATTAGCATGTTTAATCCTTGAATAAACTAATTATTCTAAATAGTCCATAGTCGATCATAGTTGTGGGAACAATTATGAAGTAAGACTAATATGAATGGGATAGTTGACTTTCATAAGATGAAAGTGGCACTACGTTGCAACCAGATTCATTGATACTCATTGGAGAACAAGTATTGGACATGACCCGCTTCAAGATCACTTCATGGATCGTCATCATAAGTGACTCTTGAACAAGGTAGTATCTTTGTATCCTTAGACCTGAGATGCATATTTGGGACTTGAGTGTAAGGAATGCTATGCTTTGATATGGTTAAACGTTGTCCTTTAACCAGGCAGTTATAAAGGCCATTATTAGGTATAGTTTGAATTACAGAAGAGGCGTATGTAGTCAAGATGGGATTTGTTTCTCTTAATTATTAGGAGTGAGACATCTAAGGCGCCTGACAAAAAATGAACGGAATTGAGAATGATAGGGATCCGTGTCTCATGTTCAACATGATGTCTGAAACAAAGGGATAACTGATACATTACCTAGTCACATCAATTGAAGCTATGAGCTTTTGGGAATTGGATGTTGTTGAATGGCACTTCGTCATGTGTTATTGGGGGTAGTAAAATGTTGCTAGACGTTCACTACTGTCAATAACATTTTATGATGCAACCTTGGGCAAGTGGGAGATTGTTGGTTATACCTATGTGCCCAAGAATGATCATAAAATAATATTGCTAATAACGTATGATCCTATAGTGTGACAACCGTCAAAAATCTCAGGTCATTACCGCACTTGAATCTTAAATTTACAGCATTCCTTAAATCCTAATGAAAATTCTAGGTTATGACTCCTTAGATTTGTTAAAGCTGTAGAACATCTTAGAGATTGCTTAGTGAACCATAAGTTCATTCAGACATGCTAAATTAAGTTATGAAGTGCCATGAAAAACAAAAGAATCAAGTCCCATGAATTATCGCAAAAATACTATCTTGTCGCACAACCAAGGTTTGCTAAAATTCTGTAAACCCGTAAATGAAACTCGAATATAACAAACTAACACTTTAATACCTATTGGAAGCAATTCAATCATAAATTAAAGTACTTTTATAAACTAAAGAACACAAACTTTTATAGCTCAAATATTAATCACCAAAACATCACAAAATAAACCTTATACCATACAATATACTTACACATCTTTAATACAAACTTAATACAACTTTTATAAACTTTATTTAACAAAAAAAGAAGAAATTAAAAGGCCTCCTTGGGACCCCAAAACCGGGCTCCCCCTTATCCCCACACATCTGCCCTTTTTTCTTACACCAAATCATTCATTTCACCCTCCCAAAACACACACTTCTCTCTAATTCTTCTCTCTAACCTTTCACACTCTTTTCTCTCTAAAATCTCTCAAGAGATCAGTCATTTTTCAATTTAAACCTAGAAACTTTATGGTGTCCTCAAGCTATTTCAAGAACATAAAGGTAAAACACAACGTCTCTAACATCTTTCTTTACTTACAATCTCTAAAAATATATTTTTCCTTCATAAAATTCGGATTTTATGCCTTTTTCATGGCTAAAATCTTTATACAAACCTTGATGTTTGTAGGTTATTTCTTTTCACATCTTTATGTGTTAAAAGAAAGGGTAACCCATGATCAAACCGAAAATCAAGTGAAAACCGATTATTGTTGGTAAACTTGTGGAAATATTGTTCATCTTTATTTAAAAACTTGTTCTTATGTTAATAATCATCTCTAACACATCTTGGATGTATTTCAACACCATGCATGTGTTAGAACATGGATTTAAAGGTCAAAAGATGAAAATATTCTCCTATTTCATGATGAATGGTGTTCTTCACTTTGAATAAAACACTCAATCATGGACTTGCAAGTTTCCGTCCCAAAAGTTTCATCTACTTCAACAATTTTTAACAAAATCAGTCCTTCATGAAAATGGACGTTTTTATAGTCTAAAATCAAGTTCTGGAGGTAAGCTTTCCAAACTCATAAGCCTCATATTTTTCTGAGTTAAATTGATATTTTTAACAATTTTTTAGAGAAAAGGTATACAAGCTGTTAGATTTAGTCAGAAACTTTTCTCTCAGTGTTTTAATCATAACTGGAGCTACACACCTCAAAATGACTTAAAACCAACGCCAAAAGTTTACAAATTTTTTTGACTACAACTTTCATGTTGATTACTTTTTGTGGAACCCAACACATTTTGCCCAGAAATAATGATTGCATGCATGTGTTCAGATTTGACCTCAGACGATAAAAGTAAATTATAAAAATACTTGACTTCTCTATAATTCCTGGAAAAATTACTTAAAATATCTAATATCTTGGGGATCAACTGTGATTTTTCCTTATTTTATTTCGGATCATAAGTATTTTTCATAAATTCAACAAACTAATATAATTTTCTGGAAATAAGAATGTGGACTGATTTTTGGTAAAAGTTGGAAACCGACACTTACGGACTTTCTATTTAATGAAAGACTAACTCTTTATGAATCATGAATATGTTTAAGGTTTGGGTAAAAGTCTCGGGTCAAACGGAGAAGGTTTGACCGACTCAACAAGAACGGGCCTCGGTTTCGAAAACGGGAAACTTACTATTTTTGGAAAGACTGGTAACCAAACGGGGTTTGGGTGTCTTATGATGTATTAATCGATTTGTGTGTTGTTATTCATAATTTGGGAAGAACCAAAGTTCCAACACTCAAAACACTATGAAATTTGGACACAAACAATTGCGAGACGTTATATACTTGTATATTCATTATTATACTCAACGCGATTATTGAACATTAACAAACTTCAAAGCAAACAAACCATTTTGGCACTTTGTAATCTAAATATTTAACTAAGCAATCCAATCAAACATAATTTACCAAGAAACTAATTAGAAACCTCGTGTTCATAGGACTTGGATAGGAGTCATACCCGACAAGCACGCGCGCTCCATCCATCGTTTACTCTTACGCTCAATTGTGAGTTGTCACAACCCCTTTTTACTTGTTTATTATTTTGGGGGGAAAAGCATGATCCTAACATTAACTAAATTGGTTGTACTCCTTATGAACTTGTTGAACTTTTACTATACTTTTTATGCGAATTGGTGTATACTATTGTTATGCTTGAGTACTATCGTGCTAAAGTCCCCGGAAATACCTGTTACTGTAACACCCCCAAATTTGATGATTCGCGGAAGCATACTTTGGGTGTTACTAATCAATAATCAAAGCACACAGATATATAGTAAACGACTATATATGCATCGTTTTAACAAAATATATTAATATTAAGAAGTTTACAACAGTTTGAACTCATACATAGCTCGTGTTCGTAATATGAGAGATTTAAGTACATAATTAGTTATACAAAATCTAATAATGCAATGAAATCTCTGAATTTTGCATGAAGACTCGAGCTAAGATGCATCCTGATGGGCAGTCCAACTCTACTGCTGAGTACCTGTGATGCATGCTAAAATGGGTCAGCTAACGCTGGTGAGCTCACAAGTTTGAGTATCAAATAATATTTTATGAACCGCAAGATTTAAGTATTGATTTGCATCCAGCAAATGAAGTTACGCATAATGTATACAACCATGAGCGCATAGTCTGAGCTTAACTCGAGGGTCGGGTCCCATATAGAGAACTCCGAGCGAGGTGCCTCCACGAGTACCTAATCTACACTCGTCTTCCCAAATATTAGTACGTCCGTTTACCCGGTTAGTGCTTGCTAACCCGAACGAGGAGGGTCAATCCTATATGGTACCATATACTAATATTCACGCTACTTTCGTATTACCAGACTATACTGACGGAGGACTTTGGTTTGATTAGTTGAAAACAACTCATGTAGTATATTGAAACATGTACTCACGTTCATGCGTTAAAAACAGAGCAATGTATCACACCCCTAGTAAAACAGTAAAAAGTGGGGCCATGAGACTCACCTGAGCCTGGAGAGTTTATCTTAATAAACTGAGATTGATTAGCCAATAATCGAAGTCCAAAGACTTGTAACCTGAGGGTGTCCACGACACGCGATGGTTATAAACATGTGAAGGCATCTAATAAGACTACCTTGTAGTTGTTTGTCCAACTAGAATGTCCAAATGATTACAATTTGGTTGATTATATAAGTGTTTGAAAATGTGTACGGCCCGTTGGTGATTGTTTGTAATAATAATCCCACATTATTATTTTGATGATTTTGAAGTGTTATACCTAAAAGCAAGTTCCAATGTGTTTTAGAAGTTGTGTCGCATTCGTGTTTGATGTTATTCAAGTTTAACACTTTGTGTGAAAGTTTAGATGTAACACGGTTACTCGTGAACCTAGGGTAAGGGCGAAGCCCGTTAATGACGGCGGTCCGGGGGCAGCGCCCCTGGTAGCGGGGTCCAAGGGGCAGCAGCCCCTGGCGGGGTCCAAGGGGCAGAGCCCCTGGCTGGTGAAAAACGCACCTGGACTTGAATTTGGGTGAAATGGGGCGTCAAATTTGGGTCTCAAAACTTAGTGTAAAATTAGTTTAAAACCTTCTGTTTTATGCGTCACTTATAGCGTCACTTAGAGGCTTGGGTGACACTTGGGAAGTGTCACTAAAAATAGTAAATTTGAGCATGTGCGTCACTTAAGGGAAGTGACGCATGGTAGTGCGTCACTAAAGTATGTGTCGGTATAAGTGTCGGGTATGGGTCTAGGCGTCACTTAGGAAGTGTCGCTATAAGTGTCGGGTATGGGTCTAGGCATCACTTATGAAATGTCGCTATAAGTGTCGGGTATGGGTCTAGGCGTCACTTAGGAAGTGTCGCTAGAAGTGTCGGTTAAAGTTGTTGTGCGTCACTAGTCAAGTGACGGTAGGAGTGTCGGGAAAAAGGGGTTTTATGCGGCACTTAGGCAAAATTAGGGTTTCATGCGACACTCAATGCGTCACTTAAGTGACGCACGAAGTGACGCTATACTGGTCATCTTTGCGACACTTAGGTCTGTTTGACGGATTTTTGAGCCAAAACGAGTTTTCCGGCCATCGTTTGGCCTGAAACTTTTACCCAACCCATATTTGGACATTTTAAGCTTAAAGAAACAACTACTTGCTAAAAACACTCGAAATCTAAAGGTTTCGGGATTTGTCAGAAACTTACAATTCGTCGGATGAAAATTCCGAAAAGATGGAAGGGTAGATCGTTGCTTCGTGGTTATTTTCTTCCAAACGAGGTCGTTTGGAGGTGTTATTTTAGGATTTAGTGAGGTGGTGGTGGTTTGTGATTTAAAGAGAAAAGAGGAAGAGAGAAGGAGAGTAAAGTGAAAATGGGGTGGGGAGGTGGTGACCTCACCCCTTTTGGCAGATTTTTCGTGGGGCCCACCCCATGTGGGTGTGTCCCAAACTTGTTCCTCGCATTTGCGCTCCGTGCGGTATTCGTTTTCCCGATTGTTTAAACGTTAGATAATTATTTTATGTGTTTTAATGTGCGTTTTAAAATATGAATAATCACCCCATATTTTTGGTTGAAGTATTTTACCACATATTTAATGGTTGCAATATAAAATATAACTTTAGCTTGTTTCGCTTTGTTTGCGCGTCTAATATTTTAATAGCATAGTCCTTGCTTGTACGATACGAAATGTAATTGAAATATTATTGAAACAATATTTTGGATATAGTAGCGTTATTTAATGATGTTGTACTATTTAATAAAAAAATGTTCACCAACGTCCGTATTTACTTGAACCGAATTACATTCGATTTGGGATTGCGTACGATTTAATCAAATCGCGTATTCGTATATATTCAACATTATATATATATTTCGATACATTAATTAGCCTAAAATCCAACTAATTACATGTATTAACAGAGGGTTAGGCACTAATCATTAGTCCTAATTTAGCGGGTGTTACATTCTCCCCCTGTTAGGAGAATTTCGTCCCGAAATTTAACTCGATGTAGCGTTCGGTGTAGAGTCATTGAACAACTGAGGATACTTGAGTCGCATTTGGTCTTCCCGTTCCCAAGTGAACTCCAGACCGCGCCGCGAATTCCACTTGACCTTAATGATGGGAATACGACTTTGTTTAAGTTGTTTGACCTCACGGTCCATGATTTCCGCAGGTTCCTCGACAAAATGAAGTTTGTTATCAATGCGAATTTCGTCGAGTGGGATGATAAGTGTCTCGTCAGACAGGCATTTCTTTAGGTTAGAAATGTGAAAGGTGGGGTGCACACTGCTGAGTTCGGCTGGCAGCTGCAATCGATATGCCACGGGGCCAATCCTCTCAAGGATCTCAAAGGGCCCAATGTACCTGGGATTTAACTTCTCGTGTTTGCCGAATCGGATTACGCCTTTCCAAGGTGATACTTTCAGGAGTACTCGATCCCCAACTTGGAACTCGAGTGGTTTGCGTCTCACGTCAGCATAACTTTTCTGACGATCACGTGCGGCTTTAAGTCGGTTTTGGATTTCGAAGATTTTCTCAGTGGTTTCGTGTATGAGTTCAGGACTAGTTAGTTGGTTGTCTCCCACTTCGGTCCAACAGATCGGTGATCGGCACTTACGACCGTACAGTGCCTCGAAGGGTGCAGCCTTAATGCTGGTATGATAACTGTTATTGTAGGAAAACTCGCACAATGGTAGGTGTCTTTCCCAGTTTGCACCGAAGTCAACTACGCAAGCTCGTAGCATGTCTTCCAGTGTCTGAATGGTTCGTTCACTTTGGCCATCGGTTTGAGGATGGTATGCGGTACTCATATCAAGTCGGGTACCTAATGATTTTTGGAGTGATTGCGAAAAGTGAGATGTGAAATGAGCGTCTCTGTTAGAGATAATTGAGGTTGGAACACCATGTCGAGAAACAATTTCTTTGATGTAGATTTGTGAGAGGCGTTCCATTTTATCGGTTTCCTTGATCGCCAGGAAATGAGCAGATTTGGTGAGACGATTGACGATCACCTAAATGGTATCGCAACCGCTCGATGACTTGGGTACTTTGGTTATGAAATCCATGGCGATTTGTTCCCATTTCCATTCAGGAATGTTGGGTTGTTGAAGTAAACCAGAAGGTTTTTGATGTTCGGTTTTGACTCTCGAGCAAGTAAGGCACTTGCTGACATATGTGGCGATTTCGGCTTTCATGTTCGGCCACCAATAGAATTCTTTGATGCCGTAATACATTTTGTCGGATCCCGGATGGATAGAATATTTAGACTTGTGAGCTTCATCCATCACCAAGTCTCGCAGGTTCCCAAAGTTAGGCAACCATATTCGATTTGAGAAGTACCTAACACCATTAGGTTTGATTTCGAATTGCTTATCGATGCCTCGTAAGGCTTCGCTTTTGACATTTTCGGATTTCAAAGCTTCGAGTTGAGCGGTATGAATCTGAATGGTGAGATCATTATGAATGGTCATACTGAGGGCTCGAACTCGAAGTGGTTTCGGCCGTTCCTTTCGACTGAGGGCATCGGCAACAACATTTGCCTTGCCTGGGTGGTATTTGATTTCGCAGTCATAATCGGTGAGCAACTCGACCCAGCGACGCTGTCGCATATTAAAGTCTTTTTGGTCGAAGATGTGTTGGAGACTTTTATGATCGGTGAATACGGTACTTCGGGTACCATAGAGGTAGTGTCTCTAGATTTTGAGGGCGAACACCACGACCCCTAGCTCGAGGTCGTGAGTCGTGTAGTTCTTCTCATGAACTTTGAGTTGTCGGGAAGCGTAAGCAATGACCTTATCTCGTTGCATCAACACGCAACCGAGACCTTGGTGGGAAGCATCGCAGTTTACCACGAAGTCGTCGGTGCCTTCGGGTAAGGATAGAATAGGAGCACTGCAAAGCTTGAGTTTTAATAGCTGAAATGCTGACTCTTGTTTATCAGTCCAATCGAACTTCTTTTCCTTCTGAGTCAGCGTCGTGAGTGGTTGAGCTATTTTGGAGAAATTTTCGATGAAACGACGATAATAACCGGCCAACCCTAGAAATTGGCGTACCTCGGTCGGAGTAGTTGGCGCTTGCCAGTCTTTGATAGCCTCGATTTTTGATGGGTCGATGTGAATTCCTTTACTATCAACAACATGTCCAAGGAACTGAATGGATTGTATCCAGAACTCACACTTGGAGAATTTGGCATATAACTCCTCGTGCTTAAGTAGCTCTAGGATGGTTTTGAGGTGTTGTGCGTGTTCTCGTTCGTTGCGTGAATAGATGAGGATGTCATCGATAAAGACAATGACAAACTTGTCGAGATAAGGTTTGCACACCCGATTCATAAGGTCCATGAATACAGCCGGTGCGTTTGTTAAACCGAAGGCCATCACCTGAAATTCATAATGCCCGTAACGAGTTCAGAAAGCAGTCTTCGGAATGTCGGTGTCGCGAACTCGAAGTTGATGATAACCCGACCGAAGATCGATCTTTGAATAAATACTTGACCCTTGTAGTTGGTCAAACAGGTCATCGATGCGAGGAAGTGGATACCGGTTCTTGACGGTCAACTTGTTCAATTCTCGATAGTCGATACACATTCGGAAAGAACCGTCTTTCTTTTTCACGAATAAGACCGGAGCTCCCCATGGTGAAGAACTTGGTCTAATAAATCCTCTATCTAGGAGTTCCTGTAACTGGGTGGACAACTCCTAAAGTTCGGATGGGGCTAGGCGGTATGGTGCTCGGGCTACCGGAGCGGCACCCGGCACGAGATCGATTGAGAACTCAACCTGTCTATGTGGAGGTAAGCCAGGTAGTTCTTCCGGAAAGACTTCGGGAAAGTCTCTAACGATTGGCACATCCTCAAGTCGCTTCTCCTCCGACTTTTTCTCTGTGATGTGCGCGAGGATTGCTGGATAACCCTTTCTCAGAAATTTTCGGGTTTTCAAACAAGAGATGATGTTTAATCTCGTCCTGCCAGTCTCCCCCTGTATGATCAAGGTTCTACCGATGGCGAGAGGGATGCGGATGATTTTATCGTAACAGACAATTTCGGCTCGATGTTTGGACAACCAGTCCATTCCAATGATGACGTCGAAACTCCCGATTTCAACAGGCATAAGGTCGATCGAAAAGGTTTCATTAGCTAGGTTTAAAGTGCAATTAGGTATCACACTATTGGTTTCTATGAGTTTACCGTTTGCTAGCTCTACAGTGTACTTAACATCTAAGGCAACAAGAGTGATGTCAAGTAAGGGGTAAAACTCATCAGAAATAAAGCTTCTATCAGCACCAGTATCAAACAGAATAGAAGCAGATAAGTTGTTGAGGAGGAACATACCCGTGACCACATTCGAGTCCTGCCGGGCGTCCCCAGAGTTGAGTACGAACGCTCTACCTTTTGCGTTGTTGTTGTTGTTGCTGTTGTTGCCCTTCTTCTTCTGGTTTGGGCAATAATTCTTGAAGTGCCCGGTGTTTCCACACCCGAAACATGTCTTGGGTGCCTTGGGGTTGTAGTTGGAGTTGTTGTTG
The DNA here is from genome assembly GCA_963422505.1 of Pseudognaphalium luteoalbum. Taxonomy (NCBI): domain Eukaryota; kingdom Viridiplantae; phylum Streptophyta; class Magnoliopsida; order Asterales; family Asteraceae; genus Pseudognaphalium; species Pseudognaphalium luteoalbum. The sequence continues at coordinate 116,377,839 of OY730192.1, read as the reverse complement.
TTGGCGGGGGATCTACAGTCCTTGGTGAGGTGTCCGTACCTCTTGCAGTTGCTGCAATAAGGACTACAAGGACCTTCATGGTGGCGGTTGCACTTGGAACAGTAGGGCTTGTTCCCGGTGTAACCACGCCTGGGTTCGGTCGTTGAGTTGTAGGCTTTGATGTTGTCGGGTTTCTTGTTTTGGTTGTTGCTGTGGTTGTCAGACCACTTCCTTTTGAGGTGGTTGGAGGAAGAAGTGGGTGGTTCTGAGTCCTTGTTCATGGCCATGAGTTCATGGGCTAATCGGATAGCACCATCAATGGTGGTCTGGTTTGAGGAGGCGACGTTCCCCCGGACAGGTTCCGGAAGACCGCGGATGTACCTTCGGATCTTATCGGGTTCGGTGCTCACCATCGTTGGGCGAAGGATGGCAAGCTGTTGGAATCTGACGGTATATCTGTCAATGTCAGTTCCCTGCACCTTTAGGTGCCAGAACTCTTCCTCCAGCTTTTGGAGTTGTTCGATGGGACAATACTTAGCAGTAAGCATTGTCTTCAGTTCCTCCCAAGGGAGTAGGTAGGCGGTATCGATACCCACAGACTGGGCATATGAATTCCACCATGAGAGAGCACCATCTTCGAGGGTGCAGGTGGAGTATTTGACTCTGTCCTCTTCCGCACACTTGCTGATGTGGAAGACGGACTCCATTTTCTCGAACCATCTGATCAGTCCGATGGCTCCTTCAGTTCCCTTGAAGTTCAAGGGTTTGCAGCTCAGGAAGTCCTTGTATGAACAAGGCTTGGATTGAGGCCCGTTGGCAGCTGTGTCTTCGCTGCCCGAACTGGGTTGTCGGGTAGCCATAGCTTGAGCCACACTTTGGGCTATGAGTTGGGCGATTTCAGTTTCGCTGAAGGTGAATCGCTTCGGTGGCATCTTGCTGAACAAGATCAAGAAAAGACAATGAGATTCTTGTGTGAAATTCTGATGTATCACATGTGTATATGATGGAATATACGATACAAAGTGATAATTATATTTCATTTAAATAACCAAGTTTAGTACATGACACGAGTTTTCAAAAGATTACATAATACGGGGAGTACAAAAGTACCGGGAATTGTTACATCCGGTTAGAATAGTAAAAGTCCTACATAGATAGATATAGGTTACAAGATGACAGCCACACTAGTTCTAATGCAAGTTGATCCTTTCCATTAGTGTGACGAGTAGATCCACAGTGACTGCGAGTCTGCTGGTTTGTCGGGCGTTGTCTTCTGCCAATGCTAGTCATTGTACCAGCATTCTTGAGTATTCTTCAGCCTCTTGCAGGCGCTGCTCGCATTGTTCCAACCTGAGTCGAAAAAGTTCGACTTCTATTCTTGATTCCACTACTCGGTCGTGGAGTATGTTCATGTTGCTAACGGTGTTTTCGTGGTCCTCGGAGACTTGGTTGATACGCTCAAGCGTTGTGAGTCTCCAATTTTCATTGGTTTCTTGCAAAGCGACATCCATGGTGCGAAGTCGTTGTTCGTGACGTTCCAGCCTAGCGGCCAAGGCCGGCAGAGTGAAGTGAGTGGAGTACGGGCCAGCTCGAGGCAACCTGGCGTTCCTCCTAGCTACCCTCGGGTTCTGCAACCCGGATTGAGAGTGTGACGAATTGGATGGTGTGTTTGCCATTCTGAGACAAAGCGTTAGAAAGAATGAGGTCTATCTATGTATACATATATATATCACATAATAGCCTAAGGTGTCTAACACAGACAAGTTTGAGTCCCGGTTTCTCTCGTGGTCAGAGTCATATAGTGTATCCTGTTCCGTCATGATTCCTTTCAGATTCCACATCATATCCTTTTAATTGTACATAGTTGATCAGGCTATGTTAAATTAAACCAATACCATGTAGTCACTGAACCTAATCACACTTAATAAGGAATACTGCCTAACGGTCATAGTCTAGGCCCACTAAATGCAACCTAGTTCACTATAACCTTAGGCTCTGATACCAATCTGTAACACCCCTAAATTTAATGATTCGCGGAAGCATAATTTGGGTGTTACTAATCAATAATCAAAGCACACAGATATATAGCAAACGACTCTATATGCGTCGTTTTAAAAAAATATATTAATATTAAAAGGTTTACAACAGTTTGAACTCATACATAGCTCGTGTTCGTAATATTAGAGATTTAAGTACATAATTAGTTATACAAAATCTAATAATGCAATGAAATCTCTGAAGTTTGCATGAAGACTCGAGCTAAGATGCATCCTGATGGGCAGTCCAAATCTACTGCTGAGTACCTGTGATACATGCTAAAATGGGTCAGCTAACGGTGGTGAGCTCACAGGTTTGAGTATCAAATAATATTCTATGAACTGCAAGATTTAAGTATTGATTTGCATCCAGCAAATGAAGTTACGGATAATGTATACAACCATGAGCGCATAGTCTGAGCTTAACTCGAGGGTCGGGTCCCATATAGAGAATTCCGAGCGAGGTGCCTCCACGAGTGCCTAATCTACACTCGTCTTCCCAAATATTAGTATGTCCGTTTACCCGGTTAGTGCTTGCTAACCCGGACGAGGAGGGTCAATCCTATATGGTACCATATACTAATATTCACGCTACTTTCGTATTACAAGACTATACTGACGGAGGACTTTGGTTTGATTAGTTGAAAACAACTCATGTAGTATATTGAAACATGTACTCGCGTTCATGCGTTAAAAACAGAGCAATGTATCACACCCCTAGTAAAACAGTAAAAAGTGGGGCCATGAGACTCACCTGAGCCTGGAGAGTTTATCTTAATAAACTGAGATTGATTAGCCAATAATCGAAGTCCAAAGACTTGTAACCTGAGGGTGTCCACGACACGCGATGGTTATAAACATGTGAAGGCATCTAATAAGACTACCTTGTAGTTGTTTGTCCAACTAGAATGTCCAAATGATTACAATTTGGTTGATTATATAAGTGTTTGAAAATGTGTACGGCCCGTTGGTGATTGTTTGTAATAATAATCCCACATTATTATTTTGATGATTTTGAAGTGTTATACCTAAAAGCAAGTTCCAATGTGTTTTAGAAGTTGTGTCGCATTCGTGTTTGATGTTATTCAAGTTTAACACTTTGTGTGAAAGTTTAGATGTAACACGGTTACTCGTGAACCTAGGGTAAGGGCGAAGCCCGTTAATGACGGGGGTCCGGGGGCAGCGCCCCTGGTAGCGGGGTCCAAGGGGCAGCAGCCCCTGGCGGGGTCCAAGGGGCAGAGCCCCTGGCTGGTGAAAAACGCACGTGGACTTGAATTTGGGTGAAATGGGGCGTCAAATTTGGGTCTCAAAACTTAGTGTAAAATTAGTTTAAAACCTTCTGTTTTATGCGTCACTTATAGCGTCACTTAGAGGCTTGGGCGACACTTGGGAAGTGTCGCTAAAAATAGTAAATCTGAGCATGTGCGTCACTTAAGGGAAGTGACGCATGGTAGGGCGTCACTAAGGTAAGTGTCGGTATAAGTGTCGGGTATGGGTTTAGGCGTCGCTTAGGAAGTGTCGCTATAAGTGTCGGGTATGGGTCTAGGCGTCACTTAGGGAGTGTCGCTAGAAGTGTCGGTTAAAATTGTTGTGCGTCACTAGTCAAGTGAGGGTAGGAGTGTCGGGAAAAAGGGGTTTTATGCGGCACTTAGGCAACATTAGGGTTTCATGCGACACTCAATGCGTCACTTAAGTGACGCACGAAGTGACGCTATACTGGTCGTCTTTGCGACACTTAGGTCTGTTTGACGGATTTTTGAGCCAAAATGAGTTTTTTGGCCACCGTTTGGCCTAAAACTTTTACCCAACCCATATTTGGACATTTTAAGCTTAAAGAAACAACTACTTGCTAAAAACACTCGAAATCTAAAGGTTTCAGGATTTGTCGGAAACTTACAATTCGTCGGATGAAAATTCCGAAAAGATGAAAGGGTAGATCGTTGCTTCGTGGTTATTTTCTTCCAAACGAGTGTGAAGATTCGAGGTCGTTTGGAGGTGTTATTTTAGGATTTAGTGAGGTGGTGGTGGTTTGTGATTTAGAGAGAAAAGAGGAAGAGAGAAGGAGAGTAAAGTGAAAATGGGGTGGGGAGGTGGTGACCTCACCCCTTTTGGCAGATTTTTTGTGGGGCCCACCCCATGTGGGTGTGTCCCAAACTTGTTCCTCGCGTTTGCGCTTCGTGCGGTGTTTGTTTTTCCGATTATTTAAACGTTAGTTAATTATTTTATGTGTTTTAATGTGCGTTTTAAAATATGAATAATCACCCCATATTTGTGGTTGAAGTATTTTACCACATATTTAATGGTTGCGATATAATATATAACTTTAGCTTGTTTCGCTTTGTTTGCGCGTCTAATATTTTAATAGCATAGTCCTTACTTGTACGATACGAAATGTAATTGAAATATTATTGAAATAATATTTTGGATATAGTAGCGTTATTTAATGATGTTGTACTATTTAATAAAAAAATGTTCACCAACGTCCGTATTTACTTGAACCGAATTACATTCGAGTTGGGATTGCGTACGATTTAATCAAATCGCATATTCGTATATATTCAACATTATATATATATATATTTCAATACATTAATTAGCCTAAAACCAACTAATTACATGTATTAACATAGGGTTAGGCACTAATCATTAGTCCTAATTTAGCGGGTGTTACATTTACACTACTTATCAACTCGTCCGAGAGCCAGACGATCCGTTGATATTTATGGATAGCGCTATTTAGGGGGAAACCACTCCTCACTCACACTGGTTGTGAGTGCATAGTATCATCAGTACTCATGTTACCGATAGAACATGGAGCTTGGGGGATGTGTCGGTTGAATCGGTTTAGTAGTGGCCTCAATTGCATTAACACTCTTGTATACTACCTTTCATATTAGCAACTATTACATCCAATCATTTTTATTCATGTCATTTATAAACAAAGCTTTAATTCATTTGTTTGTAACACTAAACCTGTGTACTCACCAACTATGACCATAGTTGACCCTTTTGTTTTATCATGCTTTTCAGGAGAACAACAGTAAGGTGCACTCTAGGAGTACGTTAGCATGGATGCATGTTCACACGCGTTTGCTTTATTTCAAAACCATAACCCTCATTTGAAAACTTTATGAAACTTATTGTAATCTGTTTTTAAACCGTGGGTTGAATTTGCTGTAGTTTATACTACTTTTATTTAAAATTATGTATGGTGTTGCTTCTATATCTTGTGCGTTGTTACCCGGTGCTTTTACATCTTGTGTTTCCGCTTTAGCGGGGTGTGACATATAGGGTCACACCGATAACAAGCCGACACTTAAATTGAAATTTTAGTATATGAATATGATTCATATTTAAAATATCACAACTCTTGTAATTATTATGGTGATAATAATAATATAATTCATAGTGTATGAATTATTCTAAGTATGGTACTTATACATTATTTGATTAGAGAATTATTATAAGTATAGTACTTATATAATTTTAATCAAATAACTAGTTTGTGTAAGTTTTGTTTATTTAATTTAAGGAGTTAGATTAAATAAATAAAAAAACAATTTTATATATATAAGTGTATATATATAAAATGGATGGATGATAAAAGAGTTTGTCTTGTAGTGTTTATCTCAACACTCTTGTCTTGTAGTGTTTGTCTCAACACTCTTGTCTTGTAGTGTTTGTCTCAATACTCTTTTCTTGTAGTGTTTGACACTACTCTATTGGCTTGTAGTGTTTGACACTACTCCTTTTGTTTGTTTCTTCTTGGATGGCATCTCATCACCAAGAGTGCAAGCAAGCTCTTTGTCATAATTTGGTCCAATGCATGCCAAGTCTTGGTCATAAGTGAGGATTGATTTTTGCATGTTCTTGGCCTATTTAAATGAGAGTAAGACTCTCATTTGAAAGGCTTCCTTGGCTGATTTTACACAAACAAACACATACATTTTCTCTCTAAAAGTTAGAAGGAAATTGTAGAAACAATGCTCTCTTCAACACCATTCTTGATCATGGTGGTTTAAGCTTAACTAATTGTTTATACAAGAGTGAACTAACATTCAATAGTATCATCAAAGCTTGTTGGTGGACTATCTCTAGAGGAACTCTTGCTTGGGTTCTTGCCATCAATCAACCACTATAGAATATCGAAGGCTACAAAGGTTGTACTTCTTACTTTCTATGGTTGTTAAATTCTTGTATGTTCATGTAAATTGATCCTTTGTAAGTAACTTTTGTTGTTCAATTTTTCAAACTAAAAGTCTTCTGTTGCTAAACTCTCATAAAATGTTTATGAAAATCAAGCTTGAACACCTAAGTTTCCAACACATAGTTCATTGAGAACATACTCTTTGTTCCTCATAGTGAACCCATGATTTCATATCCAGTTCATACACCTTGGACTAGTAAGCCTTCCCCTCTCCAAGAACAGAGAGTAGTGAGAAGTTCAGATTATTTTGCAGATTTGGGAATGGGAGGGTTATTACCATATTCAAATGACATTGTTGAGATAAAAAAAATGTTTTGGTTAGTCAGAATATTCCTTAATTAATTATCCAATTTCTAATTAAGGCTAGAATCTATATTTTCAGTTTTATGAAAAGGGTCGCCGTAATCATATAACAAAATACTTTTGTCTGTTTCATTTCTATGAAAATCCTAGATCTTTGAGATTCATTGATACCTATCAATGGCATGTTAATCTCGGTTATGCTCATCTACCATTCATGACTGGGATGCCGAGGATCATGAACTAGATGGTGAACTAACCATGCAAACCCTGTGTGGTGCCCGGCTCGAGTACTCTTGAGAATCACGAGTCTCACATCACCCCTTTAATGTCCTCACATTAATGTGCCGGTTAACCACACACGCTCCTTAAAAGTCCATACGAGAAATGTCCGGTTTTCATTGGTTAGCATACTTTTCACATTTTCTATAGCTAAAATGGGATTTTCTTTTAGTATTTTAAGTCTATTTTTGATCTTGACATCATCCTATCAAAAGTCCATGGTAGCTCCATTGAACCAACATAGAAGCGGAGAAGCAGGTCAAGCCGAAACTTATTAAAAACCTACTACTTTAGGGAAGCAAAGCGACCTGCCTTATACCTCTCTTATAGTTTGTTCACTCTGCGTGAGCCAATTTAACAATTTACTAACGATGTATTTAGAATTAATTGATACATATATATATAAATCATATTATATATAGGTTCGCTCTTAAACATGTAAGGTTCGGGTTTCTATTTTAAAAGATTTTAAAATTGAGCAAATATTTTAAACCATTAAAATTTGAAGGTCTGATTTATAAATAAATTACTATACACATATATAAATCTATTATACATATATACTTAACTTAATTATTTGGACAAAATAAAAACAATTTTATTTCCAAAATACATTATATCTACATTTTGTATTGCTAAAATTATTAAGCTTTGGCTCTAATACCATTGTTGGTTTTTCTATTCCTTAACTAGATTAACATACGCAGCGAAAAGTAACAATTAATCTAGAGAAACTAGGACACTAAACCCTAAAGGACCTTGACTTAATAAACCTATTAACAATAACAAAATAAATAAATAAATAAATAATGAGAAAATACTAACCTTAGAGAAAACTAATTTCTCACGCGCACAAACCACCTTGCTCGAGCTTCCATGCTTTGGATGGCAAGTACCCAAACTAGAATACCTCCAATGCTTCACACCCGTGAACCAAGAGAAACTCCAAATCCAAAGGTCCCGACTCAAGTCGAAAAGACTCTTACAAGGATTAGGAATGAGAAAGAGAGAAAGTATCGAATTAAATTCAAAACTGGGATACCTTGAAAGCTTATGGATGGCCTCTATTTATAGGGGAAAGAGAATATCTTGGGTTTAGTTTCTGGCCGATGTGGGATTTCTGGAATCACCATATAGCCGTCGGTTAAAGCCTTTAGCCGGCGGTTAAACTAAATTGTTCCCCAAGTCTAACACACTTTAACTTATGCCAAAACCCTAATACCTCCAGCCGCCAGCTAAAGCCTTTAGCCGACGGTTGAACCCTGGAACTAGAATATTCCATTCTTGTTGCCAGCTTATTACCATTCTTAAACTTTCTTATTTATTTATGTTAATTCATTTTAGCTTCTAATCAATTTATCAACTTTGATAAATTAACAACCTAATTAATTAACTATACACTTTTAGTTTCTAATTAATCTATCACTTTGATAAATTAATAAACTAATCTTGATATTAATTCCAATTAATATTATCTCTCATTTTGTTTCTCTTACTGTTCATCAAGGGAAACCAAAAAAGGACTCCACTTTTAACGATAGTCTTACCGATTAAAATTGACCTTGGACATACCTTGAATACTATTCCAACAGACTTCACCCTATGGGATATCATGAAGATAGTAACACTGTTAGCTTGCAAGATTTCTAATCAACCATACTTGCAATAATTGGTCTTTACCCGAGAATTCATGTATGTTGGGTAGTAATACACTATCACTCCCCCAAGTTCAAGATGGTAGTTTTGTCAAGTACCATGTTGAACTTATTATGGGTCTCACAGTGTGAGAGATTTTGGTCATGGATCCTTAATGAGGAAATGAACAGATTATTACTCTATAATTGTTGTTATGACCCTAACTTAGTCAAGTTGGGTGGTAAAATCCGATATGATTTTATAGACGAGTAGTGAAATACTTTTATGGAAAATGAACGCATGCTCCAAAGAATGTTTAGAGGAGCGAATGCAAGTTATCTCTATGTTAATTATGTTTTTGAACGAGTGAACCTCGCAATGTCAGCATTCTAGGTTATCATGTTAAGAATGCCCTAGTCCCAGGGTTATGCTGAAGGGTAGATCCCTCATGAAAGCATATTTGGGGTCTGCATAGTGCAGGAGGTGTCCCTCATGAAAGCATTTTGATGCTTTCGTATTAATTTTGTTTGTACGTGCGTCTTTGTTTTATTTAATTAGCAAGTCTGGATTGCTTTTTTTGTTGTGTTGACATTTTGCCAATGCTGGGCTTCCCGATCCGCACTAATGACGTGACAACTTTTCTAATCCATCCTTACGAGATATAGATTTGAGGGGATCTGTACCAGGGGTAGGGCTTGAATGCGCCTCCTACTGGGGTTGGACTATTTCACCAGTCTGCTCTGTCTTATTCTAGGCATAAAGTGTAGATTGTAACATCCTCGTTTTGGGCCTAGGAGAATTATGGTACTTTCCTTATTTTAATTGATTATTTAATTATATTTAGAAATATTTGATATTATTTAGATAATTGAAATAAATAAGTCAATCGATAAAATAACTTATTGTGATTAATAAATTATTACTTGTTTTAATTTAATTTAGTTGATGGTATAATAAAACTTATATTCTTAATTTAATTTAATTTAGTTAACGGTATAATAAAACTTATTGTGATTAATAAATTATTACTTGTTTTAATTTAATTTACTTTTTATAATAAAACTTATTTCTCGCAAATGATTTTTAGGTTCCAGACAATAGATTTAGAACGGGTATATTCTTACACTACCTAATATTGAGGTTAGTTGCATGAGTCGATCAAAAACTCCACCCTTTACCTCACTTCACTGATTTGTGCCTAAAATTTCTAGAACAAACACACTTTGAAATCTTTTGTTACTCAATAGAAAAATCAGAAAGGGAAGAACATCTATCAATCTTGTGGACATAATCTTGATTTCTACTTCATCATCTTCATTATCATCTTGTCATCCTTTCCATTGTAAGTATTTTCTTATGTTTTATGAAAGTGTTAGATTTAATTGGGTATAATGAAGAATAGAACTAATTGGTATTTGAAAGTGGTTATATGATCTTTGTTAACTGAATTCATGGTCAATTACTTGTGTTCTTTCATGTTCTAAGTTGGAATAAATTGAATTTAGGTTGTAACTAGGATGAATGATAAATGCATGTATGGATTTAGAGGCTTGATGATGTTGTTTGTTGTTATAATATGTTTATGGTTGATGTTGGAGATTATTTGTTTGATAAAAACATGTATTGTATCTGATTTAGGTGAAATTGGGTTTTTAGTTCGTGATGTGTAGTTGCAGGTCTGAACTTCTGCTGTAAAATGTGGGAACGCTATCCAGCACTCTTGCCCGGATCGCGTTGCTATGAGTATTTTGAGCACAGTACGATTTGTTCTTTGAAACGCAATCCAGTCCCTTTACCCGGATCGCGTTGGTCAGTGTAATATTGGGTCAGTTCAACTTTGTTCTTGAGAACGTGATCCTGACCCTCCTTCTGCATTGCGTTTGATAGTTTAAATCGGTAACAAAATAGTTTTGAACTTTGGAACATGATCCAACTCACTCATTCTCGGATCGTGTTTGCATGTTATAACTTGACGAATTTGATAACTTGTGACTTATGTACTTGTGTTATTTAAATAGCATTGAATGTATATTATATGCGTTTATTTGATATTGCACACTTGAATAGAATACTATGAATCATAATACGAGAAGCTAATTCGGGTTTTTGATTGTGTTCTCAGATAAACCGAAGGCTCAATAAAATAAGATCTTTGAGTGGAGACGGTGATCATCAAGGGTGAGTGGATCTTTGACTATCAGTCTAAGTTAGTTGTAACAACATGGTTACAACGGGTAAACCTGTTTATTAGTATAAGATATACATATATTGTTTATGTTAAACATGCTGTGATGATTATGTATTGTGTGATTATTCAGAGGTCAACATGGTTTGGGTTGGGGTACTATTACTTGGACAACATAAGTACTTGTACATGTGTTGTTTATTGAACTTGTGTTGTATGAAGTAATAGTTGCCAACTATCGATTAAACCACTGTATTGGCCTTCAGTTGGTTACAAGTGTTACTTGGGGGCCACCGCAGCTTGAGGGTATCTCAAGGACCACCGATCCTCTTTGAAGTATTTGATTATGATGCTTTGTTGTAAACATTTGTTAATCTAATTTAGGTTGATAGTAATGATCTATTCACTTAGCTTTGTGCTAATCCATCCTTACTACTTCTTGCAGGTTAATCTTTTGTTGGTGGGTTACAAGAAGTTCAGGTTAATGGAATGTATGACAGCTCACTCTGTTTATAAAATCTTGTTATCAGTTTAACATTATGTTTTGAATTAAATAACACCTAACTTAATGTTTGTAATTAAGGTAGTAGTTTGGATTTAAAACCATATAATTGTGGATTGCCATTTTAGGATTTATATTATATGCAATCTATAATGTATGGATCTAATATATACGCTTCCGATATGTGTTATACAAAAATGCCTTATACTTTGTAACGGGTGTTATAAATTGGTATCAGAGCTTTGGGTTTGGGTGAATTGAGCATGTGTTAAGTGTTCAATCCCAAACCTAATTGTGTTAGTCAAACATTCTAGGGAGTGAGATTTAACTATGATAGGAGAAATAGTTAGTTTATAGGTACTAACAATTAACGAGTTTTGAGATTATGTGTTGTTGTAGATATGGCAGATAATGAACCTCCGACCGATACCCCCCAACAATGTCTCTAGAGTAGGAGTTACTCCTCCAGAAAATCCTATTGATAGACGAGGTCAATTTGGTACCTCATTTTCAGCGGGAGATTTGGATAGAGATGATTATGTTTTACAATTAGAGGAGGAAGTACTTAAACTCAGAGATCTACAGCGGAAATCTTTGTTAGATCAACAAACTCGGTCATCACAACAACCTCAACATCAACCTAAGTTGTGTTCTTTTAAAACTTTCAAATCTAGTGGACCATCTGATTATTGTGGTAGCACCAATCCTTCAGTCACACTCGATTGGTTAAGGGATGTGGAAAGAAAATTTGAGGTTTGTCGATGTGAGGATGAGATCAAAGTTTCATATGCGGTTCAAGTTCTGAAAGGCCCAGCTGTGGTTTGGTGGGATTCTATTACATCACATTTAACACCACAACAAAAGGAATCTATTAGATGGCCCGATTTCTACAATGAGGTATGCAAGAAATATTGTTCAAATTTTGATATGACTCGTATTCAACGTGAGTTTATGGATATGCAATTGTCGGATGATATGACCATGGATGAGCTTATCTCCCAATTTTCTGAAAAAGTTAAGGTTTGTGCAACAATGGGTTCCGGATGAAAAGACTAAGATTGATCATTTTGTTGGGATGTTGCGACATATCTATCAAACAATGAGATTAGCGGGTTCTCTTACCCAAGCTTTTGAATTAGCCCGATATGTGGATTGTGATATTCGGGCTCATGAATTGGGAAACAAAGAAAGATCTTTTTTGAAATCCAAAGGTGATTCCTCGGTGAATCAAGGGAAGAAGAAATGGCATAGATCTCCTCAAGGCAAGAAACAAAGTGGCGGTATTGTAGACAAAACGAATTGGTGCCATACTTGTAAGGCTAAACATACTGGACCATGTACTCCACAAATGGATATATGTATCAAGTGTGGTCAGTTTGGGCATGATGTCAAAGATAGTACTTTTCCTAAGCATGTGTGTTGGAATTGCCACAAGGAAAGTCACCGATCGGGTCAGTGTACTGAGGCGAGTAGACAGAGAATGGGTAATGTCGGAGGGCCTTCATCTTCTGGCCAGAAAAGAAAGAATCCACCGTCTGCAACTGGCAGAGCTTTCCAAATGACGGCTGATGAAGCTGTCAGAACCGAGAATGTCATAACTGGTACTTTTCTTATAAATTTTGTACCAGCAAGTGTACTATTTGATTCAGGAGCAAATTGTTCTTTTATATCCATGCTTTTATGTGATAGACTGAAATTGACTCCCACATGTATTACTAATCCTGTTGAGGTCGAGGTAGTTGATGGTAAGATGGTTCAGGTTACCACATCGGTGACCGGAGCTAGCATATTGATTGACGGTTATAGCTTCCCGGTTTCTTTTCTATTAATGCCTATTCCGGGTTTTTATGCGGTTTTAGGCATGGATTGGCTAAGTAAGTATAAAGCCAATGTAGAATGGCATAAGAAGTTGGTAAGAATTCTAATCTCGGATGAGTCATATGTCGTCGCTCGAGGAGAAAGGGAGAAGGGTAGTATTCCTTTAATTTCTAAGATGAAAGCTAGAAAATCTTTAACTAAAGGATGTGAATCGTATTTGGCTTACGTTATTGATGCTAAGTTAGAAAAAGAAAACTGTTTCAGATATTCGGATAGTTTCTGAATACTCGGAAGTCTTTCCCGATGAGTTGCCTGGTTTCCTTCCCATTAGAGGAGTTGAATATTAAATTTATTTGATCCCTGGTTCTACTCCTATAGCCAAGGCACCTTATAGATTAGCTCCCTCAGAAATTCGTGAAATGATGAATCAAATTCAGGAGTTGTTAGATAAGGGTTTTGTTAGGCCCATTTCTTCTCCATGGGGTGCACCTGTGTTATTTGTTAAAAAGAAAGATGACACCTTTCGTATGTGTATTGACTATAGGGAGTTGAATAAGAGAACCATTAAGAATAAGTACCCTTTTCCTTGAATAGAAGAATTATATGATCAATTACAAGGGTCTTCCTATTTCTTTAACATTGATTTGAGGTCAAGTTACCACCAAGTGTAGGTTTGTGAGGAGGATATTCCTAAGATGGCTTTTCGCACTAGATACGGTCATTATGAATTCCTTGTTATGCCTTTTGGGTTGACTAATGCTCCGGCAGTTTTCATGGAAATGAATAGAGTTTGTCGACCGTTTCTTGATAAATTTGTAATTGTGTTTATTGATGATACTTAGTTTATTCTAAATATGAATCTGATCATGAGATGCACTTGCGATTGGTTCTTGACACTTTGAGAAGGGAACAATTATATGCTAAATTTTCAAAATGTGAGTTTTGGCTTCGTGAGGTTCAGTTTTTGGGCCACATTATTTGTAAAGACGAGGTTAAGGTAGATCCGTCTAAGGTTGAGGCAGTTATGAATTGGCATGCACCTCGATCTCCTTCTGAAATTAAGAGTTTTCTGGGGTTAGCGGGCTATTATAGAAAGTTCATTAAGGATTTCTCTAAGCTTGCGGGTCCTTTGACTAAATTAACCAAATAAGATGTTCAGTTTCAGTGGAATGAACAACGGGAATCAGCATTCCAGACTTTGAAACAATTATTGTGTCAGGCTCCGGTGTTAGCTTTACCTGACGGGTCCGATGATTTTATTTTTTATTGTGATGCATCGTATGCGGATTTGGGTTGTGTTTTGATGCAACGTGATCGGGTCATTGCTTATGCTTCTCGTCAGCTTAAGCCTCATGAAAAGAATTATCCTACCCATAACTTGGAGCTTGCAGTTGTTGTGTTTTCATTAAAAATCTGGAGGCATTACTTGTATGGCACCAAATGTGTAATTTGTACGGATCACAAAAGTCTTCAGTATATGTTTTCTCAAAAGGAATTGAATATGCATCGAAGGCGATGGTTTGAATTAATTAAAGACTATAATTGTGAGATTCGTTACCACCCCAGTAAGGCCAATGTTGTGGCGGATGCATTAAGTCGAAAAGGAAAATCAGAAAAGGTGTGTTTCATGCGATTAGAAGTTTCATCGGATTTGATTGATCAGTTAAAATCAGCTCAAATGGAGGCATTGATGGATGATATTTTGAAATCCGAGGTTATGCTTAAAAAAAAGATTTATTGGTTGATGACTCATGTGGATTAAAGACCTTTCAATCTCGAGTCTGGGTTCCTTTACTTGGTGGTCTTCGAGATGTAATCTTGTTGGAGGCACACAAATCCAGATTTTCGATCCATCCTGGGAGTACCAAAATGTATCATGACTTGAAACCGTTGTATTGGTGGCCTATTTTGAAATCGGACGTTGCTCGATTTGTAGAATCTTGTCATATATGCTCTCAAGTGAAAGCTGAACACCAGAAACCTTATGGATCATTGAATCAACTTGAGATTCCCGAGTGGAAATTGGAGCACATAACTATGGATTTTGTAACTAAATTTCCGCGAACTATTAAGGGTAATGATATGATTTGGGTGATCGTGGATCGATTAACTAAGAGTGCTCACTTTCTTGCCACTTGTGAGACTGCATTCTTGAGTAAATTGGCACAATTATACATCAATGAGATTGTTTCGAGACAGGGGATTCCGTTGTCTATTGTTTCCGACAGAGATTCTCGATTTGTGTCTGGGTTTTGGCAGAGTTTAAAGCGGGAATTGGGTACCAGAATTAACTTGAGTACAACTTATCACCCTCAGACGGATGGTTAGTCTGAATGCACCATTCAGACTTTAGAGGATATGCTACGTGATTGTGTATTAGAATATGGTGGATCTTGGGATTCACACTTACCATTGATTGAATTCGCGTACAATAATTCTTATCACTCGAGTATTGGTATGCCTCCATATGAGATGTTGTATGGACGTCGTTGTAGAACACCTACTTATTGGTTAAAGGCGGGTGAGAAACAGTTTGCAGGTCCATATATTGTTCAGATTACTGTAGATAAGGTGGCTATTGCTCGCGAGAAATTGAAAGCGGCCCGTGATAGACAAAAACAGTATGCCGATCCACATCGTCGCCCAATTACCTTTGTTGTAGGTGAATTGGTTTATTTGAAAGTTTCGCCTTGGAAAGAAGTGATTCGGTTTGGTAACCGTGGTAAACTTGCTCCTAGGTACATTGGGCCATTTAAAATTCGACAAGTAGTTAATGATCAAACTGTATCCTTAGATCTCCCTTATGAATTAGCGGGTATTCATGATACCTTCAATGTGTGTTATTTAAGAAAATGTAATGTGGAGGACCAATCCCAAGTCCTTCCTTTGCAAGACTTGCTAGTCGACCAAAGTTAGAGACTCATAGAAATAACCTGTAGAGCTTTTAGACCGTAAGGTGACTAAACTTCGAAAGAAGGATATTCCAATGGTGATTGTTAAGTGGAATCATAGTTTGGGGCCAAACCTTACGTGGGAGAACGAGTCTAGCATGAGGAAGCGTTATCCTACTCTCTTTGGTCATGATGAGATTTCGGGGATGAAATCTCCTTAAGGAGGAAAGATTTGTAACATCCTCATTTTGGGCCTAGGAGAATTATGGTATTTTCCTTATTTTAATTGATTATTTAATTGTCTTTAGAAATATTTGATATTATTTAGATAATTGAAATAAATAAGTTAATCGATTAAATAACTTATTGTGATTAATAAATTATTACTTGTTTTAATTTAATTTACTTGTTATAATAAAACTTATTTCTCGCAAATAATTTTTAGGTTCCAGACAATAGATTTAGAATGGGTATATTCTTACACTACCTAATATTGAGGTTAGTTGCATGAGTCGATCAAAAACTCCACCCTTTACCTCACTTCACTGATTTGTGCCTAAAATTTCTAGAACAAACACACTTTGAAATCTTTTGTTAATCAATAGAAAAATCAGAAAGGTTAGAACATCTATCAATCTTGTGGACATAATCTTGATTTCTACTTCATCATCTTCATTATCATCTTGTCATCCTTTCCATTGTAAGTATTTTCTTATGTTTTATGAAAGTGTTAGATTTAATTGGGTATAATGAAGAATAGAACTAATTGGTATTTGAAAGTGGTTATATGATCTTTGTTAACTGAATTCATGGTCAATTACTTGTGTTCTTCATGTTCTAAGTTGGAATAAATTGAATTTAGGTTGTAACTAGGATTAATGATAAATGCAAGTATGGATTTAGAGGCTTGATGATGTTGTTTGTTGTTATAATATGTTTATGGTTGATGTTGGAGATTATTTGTTTGATAAAAACATGTATTGTATCTGATTTAGGTGAAATTGGGTTTTTAGATCGCGTTGTATAGTTGCAGGTCTGAACTTCTGCTGTAAAATGTGGGAACACGATCTAGCACTCTTTCCCGGATCGCGTTGCTATGAGTATTTTGATCACAGTATGATTTGTTCTTTGAAACGCGATCCAGTCTTTTTACCCGGATCGCATTGGTCAGTGTAAAATTGGGTCAGTTCAACTTTGTTCTTTAGAACGCGATCATGACCCTCCTTCTGGATCGCGTTTGGTAGTTAAATTCGGTAACATAATAGTTTTGAAATGCGGAATGCGATCCAGCTCACTCATTCCCGGATCGCGTTTGCATGTTATAACTTGACGAATTTGATAACTTGTGACTTATGTACTTGTGTTATTTAAATAGTATTGAATGCATATTATATGCGTTTATTTGACATTATACACTTAAATAGAATACTATGAATCATAATATGAGAAGTTGATTCGGGTTTTTGATTGTGTTCTCAGATAAATCGAAGGCTCAATAAAATAAGATCTTTGAGTGGAGACGGTGATCGTCAAGGGTGAGTGGATCTTTGACTATCAGTCTAAGTTAGTTGTAACAACATGGTTACAACGGGTAAACCTAGTTTATTAGTATAAGATATACATATATTGTTTATGTTAAACATATTGTCGTGATGATTATATATTATGTGCTTATTCAGAGGTCAACATGGTTTGGGTTGGGGTACTATTACTTGGACAACATAAGTACTTATACATGTGTTTTTTATTGAACTTGTGTTGTATGAAGTAATAGTTGCCAACTATCGTTTAAACCGTTGTATTGGCCTTCAGTTGGTTACAAGTGTTACTTGGGGGCCACCGCGGCTTGAGGGTACCTCAAGGACCACCGATCCTCTTTGAAGTATTTGATTATGATGCTTTGCTGTAAACATTTGTTAATCTAAGTTAGGTTGATAGTAATGATCTATTCACTTAGCTTTGTGTTAATCCCTCCTTACTACTTCTTGCAGGTTAATCTTTTGTTGGTGGGTTGCTAGAAGTTTAGGTTAATGGAATGTTTGACAGCTCCCTTTGTTTATAAAATCTTGTTATCAGTTTAACATTATGTTTTGAATTAAATAACACCTAACTTAATGTTTGTAATTAAGGTAGTAGTTTGGTTTTAAAACCATATGATTGTGGAATGCCATTTTAGGATTTATATTATATGCATTCTATAATGTATGGATCTAATATATACGCTTCCGATATGTGTTATAAAAAAAATGCCTTATACTTTGTAATGGGTGTTATATAAAGGGTGTTATAGCTTTGGCATAATGTCATGACAGGTCAAGTCTAGATTACCTTTTTGGAGTGTTGCCTTTTGTCGATGGTGGGTTTCATGTCTCCCATTCGTGACGCGGAAACTTATTCTAATCCACCTTTCAACATTTACAAGGGGATCTCTGCCAGGGGTCGGGCTAGACTTCACCTCCTGCTATGGGTATGACCTCCTCACCCAGACAGGCCTGTCCATTCTTGGCGATTGACTAGAGGCGCGGGACAATGCGGTGACAGCCAACGTTTCTGGCTAGCTTCCACTTTATGTGGAGTGCTCGTGTGTTTGTCATCAGATATAACAAGGAAATATATGGATAACTCGAAATTTTATTCATTGAAAAGTTACTTCGAAATGCAACTTTGTCATGTAGGGGACGCTGATCAGGCCGACCCTTACATGATCACAAAATATTTAGTACCTTAGGCGTGTTAAACATACCGTGCACGTGGCAGAGGTTTGTCTTTTACATAAGTTATCTACAAAAGCAAAATAACACTTTAAACATGCCGTACACATGGCAGAGGTGTGCGTTTTATACAAGTTATCCCTAGGTATAACATTTTTTTATATATAGGTTTGTAAAATGCCACATACGTGGCAGAGGGTGTACCTTTTATACATGTTATCCCTAGGCATAACAGTTTTTGAGGTTTGTAACATGCCATATACGTGGCATAGGTGTACCTGTTGGACATTTGACATGGGAAATCCCTAGCTGGTCAATGCACTCGTACGTTACGCTAGAGAAGACCTAACCGTAAGGATATCCTGATGTTGGTAATACCTGATATGTCGGCGCACTTGGACATTGCGCTATAGCAAACTTAGCCCTAGGGATATCCGTCGTGTGGTAATATCGGGCATGTCGGCGTACGTGGATGTTGCATTATTAAAGGCCACACCATTAACCTGCACGAATAATTAGTCTTTGCACAAGAATTCATTGGAGCCTAGTAATATTTCATTATCACTCCCCCAGGTCAACGCACTAGTACGTTACGCTATAGAAAACCTGGTATTAGGGATACCCTCGCATGTTGGCACGCTTGCAAGTTGCGCTATAGAAGCATGCCACACCATTAACCTGCAAGAATAATTAGTCTTTTAGCTTGGTCGAGCAATACCACACTATCACTCCCCCAAGTTCAAGATGGTAACTTAATCAAGTACCATATTGAACTTGTTGTAGGGAAATCCCTAAAAAGTATGTAATTTGGGAATGATGATATGTAAGACCTAGCCCTAGGGATATGATGAGGGTTGTCGCACTTATTAACATTATGCTAAGGATCATATAGAGATGTTCGCTTGAAACGACAATGGGGTCTTTCACAAGACCTGCAATATGGTTAACCAACATTTTTGTAATAATGGGTCTTGCTCGAAAATTTATTATGGGAAAATAATACTACATTATTACTCCTCCAAGTTCAGGATGGTAGCTTTCAAGTGCTATGTTGAACTTACTATAGGGAAATTCCAAGAAGGTCAGTGCAAAGGCATTACGCTATTAGAAAACTTGAATGGAACACATAGAGCAGGTATGCGCATTTAGACATTATTCTATTATGGACCAACCCTCTGGGTCTTGATGGAATACCTGGGGCTGATTACACTCGAAAAGGCAGATCCGGAGAGCTAAATGATAGATGGCTTAAATATATTTAGCCTAATGTATGGGAGCTCAATGATGGATAGCTCAATGTTTGAAAATGATGATGAGTAGCTCAAGGTTGAATGGCATAGTTGCGGGCTCAATTTTGAGCTTAATGGTTAAGAGTTCACACATGCCTTTGTTGGAATTATTTGGCACGCCTTGAGTATGTTATTGGATGGCACACGTATATATCAATTTTATTAGGTGATAACATATGACTTGCGGTTCAAAAACCAAGTTGGGCGTTGTGTACTTCCTAAGAACCAATCGAGAACGTCATCATAGTGGCAGGAATTTATAGTAGAACCAATCAAGGATGACATTGCGATGCAGTGGACATCACCCTCGTAGAGGATTGCAATCAGGCACATGACAACAGATGGTACCAGCCGCAAACGACCATTATAAGTTAGGGAAAATAGTTGTAAATAACATCTGATAAAGGTTGTGACTTGGGCCAGGGATTGCCGATAAAAGGCTACGATTAAGGGTTTTCGCTAAAAGTTGCAACCTGATAGGGGTGTAGCCAGGGATTGCCGATAGAGGTGTAGCCAGGGATTGCCTATAGAGGCTATGACCTAACATTTCCATGAGGGGCTTAGGTGAGGGCCGCGGCAAGGGATTGCCAAAAGAGGGAGCCGTCAGAAATTGCATATGGCGGTTGCGGCCAGGGATTGGTGGGAGATGCTGCAGCCAGGGATTGCCAATAGAGGCTGCGGTTGGGGTTTCTACCATGATAAGCAATGTCAAGGGGTGTTAAACCAATTATGAACAAGTAAAGGCATACAAATGACATAGTCATCGTACCATGATAGCCCCCATTTCAATACTACGAAATTATTTAGTGGTACTGAATCAAACTCAAAGCTGGAAAAATTGATATTCAAAGAGCTCTGGTCCGCCTGATTGGTTAGCTGGTTTCACTACGGTGTGAGTATTGCAAGTGTGTTTATAGGCGGTAATTATGGTATGGCATTAGATAACACTAATCCATTTATAATGAATTATAATGTAATTATGAGGCATAGAATTAATTTGGAATTTGGAATGATGTTGACCATGGATATGAAAAGTGACACACATTGGCCAGGGTTGTTGCGGAAGGCCAAGGTCAATGATAGAAACTATAGGGTCTACGACGAAAGTCTGGGTGCATAACATAGACAAAAATCTAGAGTCTGTTGTGGAAAACTTTTGGTCATGACCAAGAGTCAGGTTTAATGACCACATGTCAAGAATTGACCATGAATGGGCAGACGAGATGATCCATCAGGTAGGGCATCATATTAGTGTTGGAAAACTATAAGGATAATGGGGTCAACATACTTGGATCAGGCATGTGTTAGGGTTAGCTACTGAGGGCCAGCAGCCTGGGTCAGCAGTGGAAGACCTTAGGGATAAAACTAGGGTCTTTAATATGCATCCTGGAGGAAGATCCACTAGCTCCCATGTATGATTTTGTAAAATAGAATCTATCTCACTTTTGATGGATTCTTTCCATTGGGGTCCTTCAGAAGAAGTAACAGCCTCTTGATAGGTTTTGGGTTCACTTTCTACCATGAAAGAGAAAATCAGGACCAAACAATTTCTCAACCCTTTCCCTTTTACTTCTTCTTGGTTCAACATCCTCTTCTTCGGATTATTCCTGTCTAACTTGACTATCTAGTCTTTCATCATCATTAACCTTGTTAGGTTGTTCATCATGATTAAACATGGAAGCTGAAACGCCCATATTTTTTCTTCTTTTTATTATAATACTCACGAAAATGTTCCATGACTACCCCATTTGTATAATATATCCTTAATAAATTTTCCTAGTTGAAAAAAACTTTTAAAACCCAAAATTTCATTTTTCACTATCATACTCGATCTTGGGAAGTGGTGGGATCGCGTACTTGTGTTGAAAATCCACTATAACCATTTTTGCCTTGGGTACGTGATCCATAAAATGTTTTGTGATAGCGTACCATAGTGTATTTTGAAACTCAACCAAAACTCAAATTTTTGACCAAATTCAAACGCACATAACTTTTTACTCATTACGAGTTAGACCACCAAAATTTTCAGGCACCTCCAATATGTCAAAAATGAAACTTTCCATTTTTACACTTTTTCAAAATACACGTTTATTGAGAAAACAGATGTAGGACTAATTCTTGGCCATTTCCAAATGACTTGGTTTCAGATTTCTAACTTTTACCCACATATTCTAGGATACATTTGACACGTATGAGCATATTCATCAACATCATACACCCACTCTAATATATTTTGACTCCTTTGACTTGTTTGGTGTCCATGTGGACACTTTCACAAAATCTAACCCATTTCAACCATTTGACACTTGAATTCAATTCATTTCAACAACATACCATATTTCTTAATTTATGATTACTCAATTGGACCAAAATACAACATTTGACACTTTGATCATAATTTCGCCATAACTATGATCAATACCTACACACTTCAACATCTAACCACATGAATCACTATATAATATAGCCATTACCCAATTTGACATCATCATATTCCATTTTGACTTTAACAAGACAAAGATACACTTTTCGACTAATTGAAACTTTTACACTTTATTTCATCAACATAATTTCAAGGGTTTCTTTTTTGGCGATTTACACAAGTGATAATTCATAACGGCAATTCAAAAGGAAGGGAAGCTTGTTTAACCATATTTCAAGCTCCAATCCATGCTACTTCCTTGTAATCATATTCCATCCAATTGGTTCAACCGAACCAAGCACCTACAATATGAAACCACTGAAATGGGTAAGCATAAAGCTTAGTGAGCATATGAGCAATTAAATGAATGATCCACATAACAACATTGAATCAATCCTTAGCGTAATTAAACAACATATCCTTACTTAAACAAATAACTACTGAGCAATTGTAGATATTAAAACAATATGTGGATCCACAGCCAATAACATCATAATAGCTTAATACCATACCACGATGATATGCATATCAAGCTCAAATACATAATGCTAACCATAGTTAGCTAAACTCTGAATCTCTGCAAATTACTCGTTCCGCATAATCCACATAATTTTCCACATATCAACAACTCTGTCAACACTAAACATATTAGTACATAAGCAACACCACATGTCGTTTTAATAATTAATAACAACATAATTTACCACTTGACCATATGAACATCTTACTCAGAAGCAATCCGGAACATACAATCATTACCCACATAACCCTCATATCACTCACCTTTGCTTTGTAGGCAATTAAGCAACATAATACTTGAACATAGATTCCACATCCCTTGATCACCTAACATATAACACATCAACATACAATACATTTAGAAACTAATAGTCATCATAATCAACTTATCAACATTATCAACCCATTACCATCTTGGGTTGACTAAGTTTGACTTTTAATTAAACTATACATAACTCTCTTTACATATTTATCTTAGATTTATTATCTCACCACTTACATAATCACTTTACTTATGACTACTTATCATAATTCAACATAAACCAATCCAAGTTTACGAAGAACTAACTTTGCCTTGGGTACGCGATCCTGGAAAAGTTCTGGGATCGCATACCATAGTGTATTTTGAAATTTTTTCAAAACTCAGATTTTTGACTAGATTCAGACATGCATAACTTTTTACTCGTCACGAGTTAGACCACCAAATTTACAGGCGCCTCCAATATGCCAAAATGAAACTTTCTCTTTTTACACTTTTTCAAAATACACGTTTAACTAGAAACCAGATGTATGGCTCATATATGGCCATTTTAGACCATTTTGGTTGACAAGTCATATTTCAATTCACTTGGTTCTGAGTTCAACCTTTTGCCAACATGTTTCTACATAGATATGTGACGTGTACGCATATTCATCAACATCATACACTCATTTTAAATCATTTTGACTCCTTTGACCCGTTTAGGGTCCATTTGGACACTTTCACCATATCTTACCCATAATAACCATTTGACACTTAAATTCAACTCATTTTAACAACATATCATAAATAATGACTCATAACCACATAAATGAACCAACATACAACTTTTGACCCTTTGATCATAATTCCACCAAAACCATTATCAACACCATATACATGAACATTTAATCATTTTTACCACTTTACAACCTAACCATTACCCAAATCGAAACTACTACATTCATCTTTGACTTTGACAAGTCAAAGGTATACTTTTCAACCATTTGACCACTTTACACCTTAAATCATCAACATAATTTCAAATGTTTCTTTTTGGGCAATTTACCCCAAGTGATAAACATAACGACAATTCAAAAGGAGAAAGAGCTTGTCTAACCACATTGCAAGTTCCAATCAACGCTACCCTTTTGTAATTGTATTCCATCTAATTGGTTCAACCGAACCAAGTACCTATAACATAGAGCCTCTAAAAAGGGTAAGCATAAAGCTTAGTGAGAATACGAGCAATTAAATGAATAATCCATACAAATGACATAGAAATCACTTTAATCGTAATTAAACAACATATAAGTGCTTAGGCAAATAAATACTGAGCGGCTGTAGAGATGGAAACTCTGTGGGGATTTGCGGCCAATAACTCTATATGCGAGGCACCTTACCACGTCGGTATGCATACCAAGCTCAACATCATAATGCTAACTGCAGTTAGCTAAACTACGTATTGTAGTCCCGCGGCCAATAGTATGCATACTATAACTTCATAAGATCCCTACAAACTGCTCTTTCCACATAATTCACATAGACTACATAACCTTCCACATATCATCATAATTTGTCAGAATAATTCATCTTAGCACATATTCAACACAATATGCTATAAACAACTACATAAAATAACATGATTGTGCACACCTCTTGCTCGGAAGCAATCCAGTAATACACAATCATAATATTCCACATATAGAAATATAAATAACACATAATCACTTGATCATGTGAACCTCTTGCTCGGAAGCAATCCGGAACACACAATCATTACCCTTTTCCCTATATCACTCACCATTTCTTTTAAAGAAATTTAGCAACATAGTACCTGAGCATAGATATCACCATTTGTTAGTACTAATTACCCATTTGTTTGATAGACTTCTTATGCATTTTATGTGAATAAGATACTTATTCCGTTCATATTTGCATTTAGGAGTTTAATTGGAGCTTGGATTGAAAAGAATCAGAAAACGAGCAAATATTGAAGAAAAGAAGCTAAAGACTTGAAGCTAGGAATAAAAAGAGTTGGAACAATTAAAGAAAAAAGTGTTTTAATTCCATCCGCCGGATAAACAATCCATTCGAAGGTTGGATTGATTCTTGTGTGCTGACAGATACGCGGGCTGGACTTCTGAGAGTTTTGCATCCATCCGGCGGATAGAAATTCCATTCGGCGGATGGATCAATTCGGCAGATTAGGTTAAAACCTTATTTAATCTCATTTTTTAGGGTTAACTCTCCATGACATTTCTCAGCCAAATTTCACCATCACATACTTCATTTATGGAGCAATTTCAAGATAGAGGAAGCAAGTAGGATCGAAGGTTTTTGATTGCTCGTTCATTTCTTTAGTTTCTCGGTTCGAAAATGTTATTCCTTTTCATTTGATTATGATTTTGATTTCAATTTCATTTCCGAGTTTCTGTAAAGTCATGAGTGGCTAAAGTATTCATGTATTTGCTTAGATGATGATACTTAGATGATGGTTTGATTATTTATTTGCGAAAGATATTGGATTTTATGAATGTTTATGTGTTTATTTGATGATCCTTGTTATTCTTTGATTAATAGCGATTACCTAACGTGGTTTTATAATCAATTGAGATTGAGTTCCTATGGAGTAGGAAATTATTGATGATTGTTGATTTCGATTGGCGATTATTGCTGAATATATTGAGTTTGATAGGTTAGGGTAAATAATCGGTAATAATCTGTAACACCCGGTCAAAATGTCAATGTTCGAGCCAAATTTAAACCTCAAATTGTCGTACTTAGTATGCATTTAAAAATCAAAGTATTCAAAATTATACGCAAACGTATTTAGTTACTCCGAAAACATCTAAACACATTTCGTTTCATTTAAAAATGTGTTTTACCAAATTGAAACCGCGTGAAAACAAGTTATAAAATTTTAACACAAACATTTTATTTTTATAAAATGTTTTGGAGTCGAAAATAATACATTTTTATACGATCGGGCACACAAACACGGGCAATTAACGCAACAATTGGGAACAACCAAACCCACCAAAAATGATGGGTCGGCCTCCCTCCCCACCCCATTTTTATGTTTTCATTTTCTTTACCAAACACACATTCTCTATCTCTATCTCATCTCTTTCTCTCTATTATCATCTTCAACAAACAACAACAATAAACAACAAAAACCAACAATAACAACAACAAATCGGAGTAGCAGAAGCAACCCACCATCATCATCTTCATCTTCTTCACCATCAAGTTCATCATCAAGTTCAACATCACCATTTCCTCACTCGATCTCGAAATCGTAAGGATTTACTCTCTTTTACTTGTTATTTCAAGTTATAAACACTTAAAACAACATGTTTTGACGTTATACCAACAAGATTTGGCTCAAAAATAGGTTAGATTGTGTTCTTTGGTGAAAAATCGTCGAACAGACCTTGATGTCGCAGGGTCTAAAAACAGTGTTGCGACATTGTCAATGTCGCAGCCGATGTCGCAAACAAACCCTAAGGTCGCATACTGTGACACAATCCACAATGTCGCATTAAATTGCGGATATCGCACAATGCGACATAAACTCTTATGTTGCACATAGCATTGTATGCAATGTCGCACTTAACGTCGCAAAACACAGAACCTAGAAAACCTATGATTTTCACTAAGTGTCGTAACCAGATTTTACCACTTGATTTTCACTAAGCTCGACCCCAGCCAGGGGCTCTGCCCCTTATACCCCGCCAGGGGTTGCCACCCCTTGGACCCCGCTACCAGGGGCGCTGCCCCCAGACCCCCGTACACGGTTTCCAAACCTGAACGAAAAATGAATACTTACACAAATCGCTTATAGAAACTGACTTGTCTTGTACTCATATAACCTCACGTGTTTAGGATACTAGGAGGTTACCCATCGGACGACGCGCGTATCGTAGGATTGCTAACTCCTCAGGTGAGTTCATAGCCCCACTCTATCAACTATTTTACTGTTTTCGAGGTGAGACGCATGCACCACTACTGTTTGCGAATTATAAAGATAAAACCTTTATAATTCACTCTCAACTATGTTACTGTTATGTAATACAAAATGTGTAATACTTAGGAATTACACCCATTATATTGTTGTTGAACAATATTACTACTTAACCTAGATAGGTTGCCATTGCAAATTGTTAAATTGTTGAAAAAAAATCACCATCACATAACTTGACTAAGTTATCATTATGCATTGACCATATTGTCGCGGGATAATACTATCAAACACACTAGAACTAGTTAGTTCTACCTACGTTGGACAATGACTAGGCTTTTACAGGATTAGTTTTCCTTTTAGGAACTAAGACTGCTGTTACATTTCATTATTAATAGGATGGAGTGTACTTAAGTGAACATTAACCACGGACCTCATTATACTTGCTAGGCAGAGGCTAGAAGTATACGTTAGTATAAACTCTTTATACTAATACCAAACAACTAGGTGATTAGTTATTCATACCTAGGCTTATCGTGCTAGACCTAATATTTAAGTATTGTATATACATTCTTAGATACACTAAACCACCATCATGGGTTACATGATACTCGGTAGGACGTGTTTGTTGATTTGACTTATATATATACATATATACTCGCACTCTATCTCGAGCACTTGGTGCTACCTAAATTCTACATATGTATTTTGGTATACATACACTTATACAAACACAATTACTATAGTCGGGCATTTCGTGGTACTGCCGGCTCTCAAATACCCTAGTCCGACATGTCGTAGTACCGTCAGCTCTCAATTATACTAGTCGGGGATGTCATAGTACTGCTGACTTTTGATTTTATGCATAGCTTGCGAAGCAACCGGTCGATGCCGAGAGGCACAAAATGATGCCATGGTAAAGTGGGCACAAAACGATACCACAGTAAAGTGGGCACAATTACAATATCGCGGTAAAGCGATACAATCGATGGATCAACGAGCTCACTCTCGGGATTCACAGTCAATCACGGATTGGCGAGTTTACACTCGAGATTCGCATTAGTTAACAGATCGGTGAACTTTCACGTGAGGTTGTTAACTCAGTATTTGATTAAATACTCAATCATAGTTGTGCGGGACTACAACTTCATGTTGCTGGAGGCAACACAATATGCCAGGGGGCACACTAACACCTTACTACTGAATAAGTAATATTAATACTTGTTACCATATGACGTAGTCATACACATACTCAAATTGTACTTAGGCATGGATTGCCACACCCTCGATATGACTATGTCATACACACACTTGTTAGTATCTAGGCATGGATTGCCTGATATCATCATAGAGATACCATCACCTGATAGGTAACAAGGCATGGATTGCCATTTTCCTCGATGTATTTATGTACACTACTAAATCACTTAGGTACGAGATACCTAGATAGGTCTATTACACACGGATTTTACAATACTATAACAATACAAATCAAAATCATGGATTTTGAATCAAATTTTCAAAACATATAATATTCATACTTTATGTTTTCCACTAACAATCCTATGAACTCACCAGCTTTATAGTTAACTCGTTTTAGGATGTGTTCTCAGGTGCCTAGCAGGATTAGGATTGCTACAAGATATGCTAGCTCGAGTCGCATGCTTTCAAACATCTGAATTTCTCTGCATAACTTTTGTATTACAAATTATGTATTGAAATTATTTTGGAATTCGCAACTTGTATATACTTTTATTTTGGAAACGTCTCATTTAGAGTCGTTCATTATGTACCTTTGTGCTTGTGATATTTGATTTGGAAACACCCGACCCGACCGCTTCCGCAACCCGAAATTTTGGGGTGTTACATAATCTTTAATGAACAAACTAGTTATAACTAACTATAGACTTTGTTGACTCAAATCGCAAAAGTAAATCACATAAACGGCGTAGGTTTAATTTAGAACACAATTCGGTGGGAAACGTTAGTTGAACTATTAGCGTCTTGCAAACAGCCTAGTGTCTTTCTTAATTGTGTTAGATTAACTTACCTCAGAAAGGGGGTTGTCTTATTAGTTATATTGCTATACAATCCATTGTTTTAGCAAATCAATAAAGTGATAACCGGACTCTAAGGAAAGCAGTCTAAGTAAATACATTTCTTCTATCATTTAAATCAAGTATTTTATTTGATTAATTGTTTTATCAATTGTTTCCTTTTATTTAAATTAAAGTACTTATTTATATTTCATAATTGTTAGTCAATTGTTCGATCGGAACTAACACGCCCCTTATTCTGTAACAATTTCCATTTTATTTGTATTGACATCCGTTCCTCGTGTTCGACTAGGACTTACCACACTATACTATTATGCGACCAGGTATTCTTTCCTAAGTTGTGTATAGTAAGTAAGGTAATTCCCACTTTTAAAAACTATAACCTCGTTTACACGACATCAAGCTTTTGGCACCACTAACGGGGAACAGTTTGATTCAATTCAATAAATTGGACTTGTTTTGATGTTTATTTGTTTTCCTGTGATTTTAAATTGGTTAGTTGTTTTGTTTTGTGCTTTTGTTAAGTTGTTAGAAATTGTGATTGTTAGGTTAAGCTGTTTTGTGTTGAATTCTGACTTGTAGTTCCAACCGGCTGTTGAATCATCTAACCGGCAGTTGGATTTGTTTACCCATTCAGAATTTCATTCTAACCGGCGGTTAAAAAATCTAACCGGTGGTGAGATTCGTCTGTTCATATTTTTTTAAGATATACTCATAAATAGTTATTTTTCGAATTGGGATATCTAAGTAGCCTGTTCTACTGACTTGACAAGTACTTTGCAGGGACTATATGACCTGGTCATCGGAAACTGATATCGCGTAAAAAGTCATGTTTTTACTACCGATATCTCTCTCATTCTAGAACGATTCTTGGCATTTTAAACTCAAAACCCATACAAATCAATGATATTATGCCAAGATGGTCAAAACAAGGTTGCACGATAAAAATCAAGCAAAACGGATAAAAAATGAAGATTCCACACACGTTTGAAGATTCAAGGCATCAAAACGAAATTTCAAGACAAAAGTTCCCATCATCAACATCCATCTCATTGAAGATGTTCGTTTTCAAATTAGAAATCCAACAGAACTAGAATCAACAAAAATGGACGAAGAATGAAGATTCTACGTACGCCGGAAGATCCAAAAGATTCATACGAGACATCCAAAGATGAGAGACATATTTTTGGGATATCTTTACATCAAAGTCTTCATTTTTGAATCAAGCAACGCAGCGAAAGACGACGGGCTGGGGCGGGTGGCAGCCAGCAACCGCCGGCCAGGTGGTGGGCGCCGCCGCCCTCCCTCCCCCCGTCTCTTTTCCGCTTTTCCATCCTTGCGTGTACCCGGTGCACCACCTTTCGCTACTTTTTCGTACCCGGTGCACCACCATTCACCCTTTTTCTAATGTGAGCCTAGGGATGCTAACGTGATCCACTTTTCACCTATAAATAGCAGCCCTAAGACCTCATTTGAACACACTCAAATACACTCCTACATTCTAATACACTCACATACTCCTTTTTCCATTTCCACTTTCTCATTCTAGAAATTCTCTTATAGTCTAGGATTATTGTAATTAATATTCAGATTAGTATAGAGGCTAGAACGAACGTTAGGAGGTTTGAAGATTCTAAACCTTTATTTCCGGGTGTAACACATAATCTTTGTACGTGTAAACGAGTTGTCAATCATAATAATACGCTGCTGCGCATTTATTTCCGGGTGATGTCTAAACCTTTATCATACTTGTTTTATTCCATATTTTAATTATGTGTTATTCTTTGGTATGTGATATATTTGTTGCCATGAATTGCGAGTAGTTTATTATTGTGGTTGTTGATGATGTATATAATTATAAGTAAGGATGACATTATATAATTAATGTATGACAATCGTAAAGAGATATGACGGCCCCTATTCGACTGTTTATCCGATATAGTACTGGAAACGCTTTAAGGCAGAGTACAAATGTATGGAAGTCGGTAAACGACCGAAGGTAGTTATATCTCTGGAATCAGCTCTGGTTTAATAGTTGGAATCCCCAAGGGGTAATACAACTTCACAACTAACTGGTATATCCTACGAAAGTTAAAACACTATAAAATGATGTTCGTGAAATACGTTCAGATAAAATAGGAATTAGTAACCCTTGTAGCGTCAAGATTTATGAATTCAAGTTTAATTTATGGATTACCCTTTCTGGTTATCCACGTGACTACAACCTAGTAGTTAGGTAAGTAGTTATCTGTGCCCATGATTTTCAATAAGTAAGATACATTGAAACCACTCGTTGTATATATTAGGTTTACATTTCTGCACTGCTTTACATTTAGTTAGATAGAGTGTTATTTTCACTGTCAATTACTCTCGACCGCATGTTGATGTGAGAAACTGTGGAACTACTACGTAAAGTACACTGTCTATCATTGAAAGGCATGGTCCGCATATGAAACACGTTTTAACAAACTGCGAATAATCCGGAGATGTATTACTGTTTGAAAAGGAGAGATTTGAATCATAAGTCGAAGTAACTAGAGCTTAAATGAATGATAACAGGATTTCGGAATAAGATCAAAGTCGTAATGACCTAGAATCTTTAAAACACCAAATCTTAGAAAATCGGTGGTCTAAACATACAAAGTTATTAATATGCATGCTAATAGAACAATATACTATCTTAGGAGTTAAGAACAGTCGGACCTATGAGACGATACGCAACTGATTCATGAACCTCGGTATAGAACCAAAATAGGTTGCTTACCTTTCAACTAGATAAGTATTGGAAGTTTGCGTATTGCTCCGATCAGAATCATGATAACCTAGTTCCTAGTGACATGCCAATGGGAAATCGAGTTGGTAGGGTTCTAGAGTTTACGCCTAGTAGTTTGGTTGCCACATTAGTATCATCCCTATTTATTCTGTCATCCTGAAATATTAATTATCGAAATCTCAACAATCACATATTTATCTTTATCTAGCTTTCCTATACATTAATTTTCTGCATTTTAATTACTTGTCTTTAGTTTAAAACCCACAAACCTACCTACTTTGTTCCATCCTATATACTTCCCTACTGAAAGTGCCAACTTTAATTTGCCCATACGTTTGGATTCATAGAATGATCTTAAGTTATACTTACCGCTTACTAACCAGAGTAGGTAGTACATACAATTTAAGTCCCGCTAATTATAAATTTTAAAACCCCTGTTGGCACCCGATTAGTTACCATCAACGACACCGACGCTTTCAGGTGCCAACAAGTTTTTGGCACCGCTGCCGGGGAATCACCAACGTACAAATTAAAGCCACCTTAAGTAGTAATATTTAGGAGATCCTTCTGAACGAAGTCTTTCCAGGTATCTTTCGGAAGTTAATTTGAGTAATTTAGTATTAATTATTAATTTAGTATTAGTTTAGTTAATTAGGATAGTATTAGTTTAAAATGACAACTCGAAAACCCACTTCTTACCTCATTTCAAAAGACGAACTGACGGCAATGGACGATACGGAATTCTTTGACTACTTAGTAGGAGAAATAGGACCTGATTTCTTTTCACCCTCTTCCTCTAAAGCTAAAGAAATCTCCAAAACCCTAGAAGAATTTAGGACCTCACTTTCTATTCCAAAACATTGTCTGGACTTAGATGACACGGATCAGTGGCCTGACCTGGCATCATCTCCAGAAGATCGCTTTCCAACTTTGCATTCGCCTCAAATACCAAATTCTGTCCACTTCGATAGTCCTTCCGAAGAAGATTATGAAAAAAAACCTCCGAAATTATGTGACTTAATCACCCTCATTCCTGAAATGTCAGTGTATGGTAACACTCTGTCAAATTCTCGTAATGAAGGCATCTTTCAATTCCTTTCACAAGAACACAAATACATCATCTATCGAGTGGTGGATAAAGTTCCATCAGTTGAGCCAGAAAAACCTTGTTCTGAAAAATGCCACCTCGGCGCATCCTTTAATCCTTCTCGCAGAATAGATGTCTATAGGGCATTCGTTTGGAAATTAGACTCCCCCGACTTTCCTTTTTCATATGACCAACAAGAAAAGATTACCAATCTTGACGAACAACTCAATTTCTCATCTTGCCTGTCAAATCCTGAATGCGAAAGCATTTCCACCAATTTCAGAGACCAAGAACTAAAGTTTATAGCAGATTTAGATCTACTTTTTGAATCACTTACCGACATGGATTTCCATCCAATATCTATGATATTAATCAATCATAATGTTGCTGCAATGATCAATGAACTTGAGTTCTGGGTAGAACGGGACCCGATTATTCCTATCATCATCCCTGGTAAAATTCCATTCTTTGTTGACCCCGCTTCTTACTTGATCTCAAAATTGTGAGACGTTTTTTCTGATTCCACCAAAAGAAATGACACCGCTTTCTTCGCTAAACGGAAAGACCTTCACGTTAAGCTTGTCCAAATCTTCGCTTTCACCAAATACCCCTTCACTTCCACACAAAAAGCCCTAATCAGTAAACTCGTAAAAAGAGTCAATTCAACAACCGGAGAACCTAATTCGCAAGAAGATAAAGCATTCCTGGAAATCATGGATAAACTCAATCACGATCTAAATTACAAATGTAACACCCGCCAAATAAGGACTAGTAATTAGTTCCTAATTAACTGTTAATACATGTAATTAGTTCTGTATTAGGCTGATTAATGTATCGAAATATATATTGTCGAATATATACGAATATGCGATTTGATTAAATCGCACGCGTTTCTAAATCGAATGTAATACGGCTCACTTAAATACGGACGTTGGTGAACAATTTTAGTGAATAAGAAAACATTATTTAATGATGACCTTATATCCAAAATATTATTCTGATAATATTTCATATTCATTTCGTATAATTAACAACTTACGCGATTAAAACGTAAACGCGCAAACAAAGCAAAATAAATAAAAGTCATGACTTATAATCCAAGTATTAAGTATTTTGATAAAATACTTCAACATAAATATCGAGTAATTAATTGCTCTTTAAAAATGTACAATTAAATATTTTAAATAATTATTTAAAGTTTAAACGAACGAGAAAATGAACACCGCCCGAAATGTGAATACACGGAGTTAAAAAGTGGAGACCCACACTCCGGTGGCCCCCAACTGAAAAATCTGCCCAAATGGGGGGGAAACCCCTCCCCCTTTTCCTTTTCCCTCACTTTCTCATCCTCTCCCCTTCTTTCTTCTTCCTTTTCCTCTCAACTTTCACCACACCTCCACCACAAACAATCACTAAAAACCACCACCAAACCACCTCGAATTCTCTCGCCCGTTTGAAGGAAAAGATCCACCGCGTCACGATCTACACTCCTACCTTTTCGGAATTTCGATTCATCACTTCGTAAGTTTCCGGCAAACTTTCGAAATTCATCGTTTTCACTTATTTTTACATGTTTATAGTTTGTTTAAGCTTAAAATGTCCAAATATGGGTTGGGTAAAAGTCTCAGGTCGAACGGAGGTCGGAAAACACCTTTTCGGCTCATTTTCCGGCCAACAGCTCGTTGTGTCGCAGAGGCTCCAGGCCACCTGCGACACAAGCCCTTATGTCGCTAAACTCTCACTTATGTCGCATATAGCGACACAAGTGAATATGTCGCAAAACCTAATTCCGTCGCATATAGCGACACATCATTTTAGGTCGCATAAATTGCGGATGTCGCACTTAGCGACACAAGCCCTTATGTCGCAGAGATGATCTGCGACACAATAGACTATGTCGCACCTAGCGACACAAGCAGCATGTCTCCAGATTTTTAGCATGAATACCACGACACCCAATTCTAGGTCATGTGTCGTATAGTTTTTCTCATGAATCTTCAGTTGTCGTGAGGCATAGGCAATGACTTTCTCCCGTTGCATTAACACGCACCCAAGTCCTTGGTGTGAGGCGTCGCAGTAAACCACGAAGTCATCGGTGCCTTCGGGTAGGGACAAGATTGGCGCACTGCAAAGTTTGTGTTTCAGTAATTGGAAGGCTGACTCTTGTTTGTCGGTCCAATCGAATTTCTTGTCTTTCTGAGTCAGTGAGGTTAAGGGTAAGGCTATCTTGGAGAAATTCTCAATGAATCGTCGATAGTATCCGGCGAGACCTAAGAATTGTCGTATCTCGGTTGGTGTGGTTGGCGCTTCCCAGCACTTAATGGCCTCGATCTTGGCTGGATCAACACGTATCCCTTGACTGTCAATGACATCCCCTAGGAATTGTACTGTTCGCATCCAGAACTCACACTTGGAGAACTTGGCGTATAACTCCTCGTGTCTGAGTAATTCCAAGATGGTTTTTAGGTGTTGGCCATGTTCGGTTTCATCGCGCGAGTAGATCAAGATGTCGTCAATGAACACGATGACAAACTTATCTAGATAGGGTTTGCACACCCGATTCATAAGGTCCATGAATACAGCTGGTGCGTTGGTTAAGCCAAAAGGCATCACTTGAAATTCGTAATGTCCATAGCGGGTTCTGAAAGCTGTTTTTGGGATGTCGGAGTCTCGAACTCGAAGTTGGTGATAACCCGACCGGAGGTCGATCTTAGAATAAAAACTCGACCCCTGAAGTTGGTCAAACAGGTCATCAATGCGAGGGAGTGGGTAACGGTTCTTGACAGTTAACTTGTTAAGTTCACGATAGTCGATGCACATGCGGAAAGAACCGTCTTTCTTTTTCACGAATAAGACCGGAGCTCCCCAAGGTGAGGAACTTGGTCGAATGAATCCCTTATCTAGGAGTTCCTGCAACTGAGTAGACAACTCATGAAGCTAGGATGGGGCTAGTCGGTAAGGTGCTCGTGCCACCGGGGTTGCACCGGGCACCAGATCAATGGAAAATTCGACTTGTGTCGGTGGTGGAAGGCCAGACAAGTCTTCAGGAAAGACTTCTGGGAAATCCCGAACGATAGGCACATCCTCCAGTCACTTCTCCTCCGACTTTCTCTCCATAACATGTGCGAGGATCATTAGGTACCCTTTTCTCAAGTATTTTCGGGTTTTCATGCAAGAAATGATGTTTAGGCTCGTCCCGCCGGTCTCCCCTTGTATGACTAAAGTTCCACCGGTGACGAGAGGGATTCGGACGATTTTCTCAAAACAAACTATTTCGGCTCGGTGCTTGGATAAGCAATCCATACCGACGATGATGTCAAAGCTGCCGATCTCGATGGGTATCAAATCAATGGAGAAGAGCTCATTAGCTAGATTTAAAGTGCAATTAGGTATCACACTGTTGGCCTCAATAAGTTTTCCACTTGCCAATTCTACTGTGTACTTAGAATCTAAGGCTATAGGTGTAGTGTCAAGTAGTGGATAAAATTTATCAGACATAAAGCTCTTATCAGCACCAGTATCAAATAGGACAGTAGCAGTTAAATTATTGAGAAGGAACGTACCCGTGACTACATTAGGGTCCTGACGGGCTTCCCCTGATTTCAGCACAAAAGCTCTTCCTCGAGCGTTGTTGTTGTTCTTGTTGTTGTTGTTTTTCAGCTTGGGGCAGTCGCTCTTGAAATGCCCTGGATTTCCGCACCCAAAGCAAGTCTTCGGCGTGTTAGTGTTGGGGGTAGGGGTGTTGGCTCGGCAATCCTTGGCCAAGTGCCCGAACTTTTTGCAATTAGTACAAAGGCAGGAACCGTCATGATGGCGGTTGCATTTGGAACAGTAAGGTTTGTTCCCGACGTACCCTTTCCTCTCAGTAGATCCCGAGGAATAAGCCTTAACAGATTCAGGCTTTTTGTTGAAGGTTTGGTTGGAGGAATTGGGGCTTCCTTCCCACTTACACTTGTTGTTTGTTGTTGGGGTTAAAGTTGTGCCACGGCGGACAGAGTTGGCCGTTAGTTCGTGAGCCATACGAATGGCACTCTGAATAGTACCCGGTTTGGATGAAGTCACCAGGTCTTGAAGTCTGTCGGGGAGTCCATCTATGTATTTCTCGAACCTCTTATACTCGGGATCGACCATGGATGGGCACAGAAGTGCCAGTTGGTGAAAACGGTTGGTGTAACCCGTGATGTCATCACCCTGCATTTTGTGGTTCCAGAACTCTACTTCCAGCTGCTTCAATTCATCTCTGGGGCAATACTCGCCCCTCAACATCTGCTTTAACTCATCCCATGAGAGTTTGTAAGCATTTGCAATACCCACAGTCTGGGCATAGGTGTTCCACCAGGTGAGGGCGGTGTCAGAAAATGTACTGGCGGAGAACTTGACCTTGTCTCCCTCTGTGCAGTTGCAAATAAGGAATACAGATTCGATTTTCTCGATCCAGCGTACTAGACCGATTGCTCCTTCGGTACCTGCAAAGCTCAGGGGTTTGCAGTTCTGAAAGTCTTTGTAAGAGCAGGGTCTGGGTTGTGGTCCATTGGTAGCTGTATCTTTGCTACTAGGAACGGGTGTCCGTGTAGCCAAGGCTTGGGCCACACTGCGGGCAATTAGATCAGCTATTTCAGTTTCGCTGAGGGTGACCTGGCGACGGGGAGGCATGATGCTGAACAAAGAGAACAAGGAAAAGAGAAGTAAGGGATTTGTACGAATTTATGATATATCTCATGTGTATATGATGGAATATACGAGAACAGAGTGACGTGATAACCATATTCCCATATTTCATTAGATAATTAGATTAGATACAAGGCATGAGTTCTAGAGGGTTACATAATATGATGAGTACAAAAGATGCTGGGAATTGTTTCATCCGGTCGAATTACATAGATCTTACTAAAGCATAATAGTATACAGACTCAGCCTAAGCTAATTCCGGCGTAGATTGAGTTGTGGCAGCAGTGCGTTGAGGCGGTCCACAGATTCTGCGAGTCTGTTGGCCGTTCGAAGGGCGTCCTCGGTTTCCCTTAGACGTGTCTCGCACTGATGGAGTCTTGATTGTAGGACCGAGATTTCATTTCGGTTGCCAATCACTTGGTTGTGGACAATTTCCATGGTTTCGACTGTTTCTCCCACCTGATTCTGAAGAGTGTTCACGGTGGTAACAGTGTGATCGTGATCTTCGGAGACTTGCTCGATTCGCTCCATTGCCGTGAGTCTCCAGTTTTCGCGAGTTTCTTGGAGTTCGATATCCATTTCATGGAGTCGTTGGTCGTGATGGTGCACCCTAGCGGCTAAGTCCGGTAGAGTGAGGTGAATGGGACATGGGCTGGTTCGAGGCGAACGGGCGTCCCTCCTAGCCACCCTTGGGTTTCGTGTTCCATGTGGATAAGAGCATGACGAACTTGGTGGTGTGTTTGCCATTCTGAGACAAAGTGTTGGAAAGAATGAGGCCTACTTATATATATAACATATAATATAGCCTAGTGTGTCTAGCACAAACAAGTATCGGTTCCATTTCTCTCGTGGTCAGAGTTAACTAGTGTATTCCTGTTCAATATGACCCCTTTCAGGCTTCACATCATCTTTCCTTAATTGTACATAGTTGATCAGGCTATGTTAAATTAACGTCGTATGATGTAATTCCCGAACCAGTCATACCAAATGAGGAAATACTGCCTAACGGTCATAGTCTAGGCCCACTAAATGCAACATGGTTCGCTATAACCTTAGGCTCTGAAACCAATCTGTAACACCCCCAAAATCACTGTTTAGCGGAAGCAAGCTTTGGGGTGCTACTAATCAAATATCACAGCACAAAAGTAAAGCAAGCGACATCTATATGCAACGTTTGTAAAATAGTTACATTTCCA
Organism: Pseudognaphalium luteoalbum; assembly: GCA_963422505.1. Taxonomy (NCBI): domain Eukaryota; kingdom Viridiplantae; phylum Streptophyta; class Magnoliopsida; order Asterales; family Asteraceae; genus Pseudognaphalium; species Pseudognaphalium luteoalbum. The sequence goes on along the minus strand of OY730192.1, from coordinate 116,339,080 downwards.
TACATAAAATGTTTGAAACATATCGTTTCTGGTTACAAAATGAGGTCCCCTAGAGTCCGCATTTAATGCGGGAGATTCTATTACATAATCATCATAATAAATACAAAAGATAATGCTAAGAATCTCCGTTTAATGCAAGGTAGAAATCATGCGACTCTAGCTAGTATCCTGAGGGAATCCTACTCCGTATGTGTACCTGAGATACAATGCTAAAAAGGTCAACACGAATGTTGGTGAATCTCACAGGTTTGTAAATAATGTAAGTGTTTGAACACAAGATTTCATCAATAATGCCCGCAGGCGTAAATCAGTTATTTGCAATCTCGCAATGTAAAGTAAGTAAATTATACCGTTGCCATGAGGCTCATAATCGAAGCTTAACCCGTAAATAATAATTTGCTCCCGTGACATGCTCGAAATTGAGCAAGCATAAGTAACGAATGATAGTCGCCCGTTTATACAGAACGGTTCGTGATAGCGCTACTACCCCGGGCGGGGAGGGTCATTTCCCTAATGGATCCATTAACTAGTGTTCGCGCTTAAGTACATAACTAACGATATATGATGGAGAGACTTCCGTAAAAGTAATTAACTCATGCAATCCCGTACAATAAAATGATTAGTTCGTACTTGTGTTCAAGAAAATAAGCAATGTATCTCACCCCGTAAGTAAAACAGTAAAAATGGGGCTATGAGACTCACCTGAGTCCAGTAAATACGTATGTGTAATCAACCAGGTAAAGCGGTTGTAAGTCTGTGTATCGATTCTCAGAATCCTGTAACCTTCTGGCGTCCGTAATGCACAAGGTTGTAAGTAAACAAGTAAACGAGTTGGTGTCTTAAAAGATCACCCATGCTAGTTGTCCACTCAACTAGGACGTGTCCAAGTGTTTGTTTAGTAAATCGTTTGTATTTTGAAAACAGTATAGCCCGTTGGTGACGGTTTGTAAAAATAATCCGAGAGTGTTATTATTATGTATATCGTTTTATTAAAAATCGTATCTAGGATTTAAATTCGGAAAATTGGTCAAGTCGGGTTATGGACTGAAATAGTGGTGCGAATTGAGTTCGCGGTGCGAGCCAAGTTCGGCTCGCAAGGCAGTAGGCTGCGAACTGAATTCGATTCGCAACACCAGGTTCGGTTCGTAAGTCGACTCGCAGGTCAACTCGTAGGTCAACTCGCAAGTCCACTCGCAGGTCGACTCGCAAGTCAACTCGCAGGTCGGCTCGCAGGTCAACTCGCAGGTCGACTCGCAAGCCTACCCGCAGGTGGGTTCGGTTCGCATTTGGGTTTGCGAGTTTAGTTTTCGGTTCGCAATTGGGTTCGCCTCGCAGGACGAACAGATCTCGGTTCCCAGAACGAGCTGTTCGAACACTTATTCATGAAAATGCATTTTCAAGTCGATTTTTGGGCAAATCTTTGTTGAGTAAACGTTCTAGCATGTAAATAAAAGCTTCCTAAGTAATTTAAAAGAGTTTTTAAAGCTTCTTACCAACAAAATCGAAAATCAAAGAAGATGATGATGATGATGATGATGATGATGATGATGATGATGATGCTCCTCTTGCTTGTGTCTTGATGATGATGAACGATTTTGATGATGATGTTCTTGTTATCTCAGTTTTTAAAGAGAGATATAGAGATTTAGTAGGGAGAGAGATGAGAGAATATAGGTGTAAGTGTGTGTTTTGGTGTAAATGAGGTGGGAGTGGTGAAAGAATGGGGTTAAAAGGGATGGGTCATGGGTCGGTTGGGGGCTGGGTTCGCGGGTCTGAGCCGACCCAACTCGGGTCTCCGGCTCGCGGGTTTGTGTTACCAAATTTTATCTCACGAGTCGTTGTCGGTTGGATCCCATAGTTGTTTAAACGTTGTTTCGCGTTATTTGTTAAAGTGTATTTGAAATATTTTTAGCTGAAGTATTTTTATCCAAATTCTTAATGATGAGTTATAAAATTAAAATCTTGAATTATTTCCTGTTGCTAGGCGCATTTTGGGTGCTCTCGTCGCGTTCGGAGTGTTTTAAACGATACTAGATACGTGTAATATATTCTCACAATATATTAAAGCTAATAATGTTTGTTTGGTTAATTCCAAATTATTTAAAAGTTTTTGTCACCAACGTCCAATCTAAATTGTATCGGACCTCGTCCATTTGGAAAGTGTACGATTTAGACGAATCGCGTACGCGCGTAAGAAGTTTTAACGAAAGTCTCATATACTTAGATTAATACAAAACTGAATACATGAAAGTACAAGTAGTTGGGCACAAATCAAAGGTCCTAATTTGGCGGGTGTTACATTCTCCTCTTGTTAAGAGAATTTCGTCCCGAAATTAGCTCGAAGTCGTGGTGGGAGCCGGACATGTGAACAAATGTGGGTACTTTAGTCGCATTTGATCTTCTCGTTCCCAAGTGAATTCAGGGCCGCGCCTCGAATTCCACCTGACCTTGACAATGGGAATACGACTCCATTTTAAACGCTTGACCTCACGGTCCATTATTTCTGCGGGTTCCTCGACAAAGTGAAGTTTATCATCGATTTGTATTTCGTCGAGTGGTACAATCAGTGTCTCGTCAGACAGACATTTCTTCAGGTTAGAAATGTGAAAGGTAGGGTGCACGCTACTAAGTTCGGTAGGTAGCTGTAGTCGATACGCCACTGGACCAATCCTCGCGAGAATTTCAAATGGTCCAATGTACCTAGGGTTCAGTTTTCCTCGTTTTCCGAATCGAATGACACCTTTCCATGGTGCCACCTTAAGAAGTACCTTGTCCCCAACCTGGAACTCGAGGAGTTTACGTCTCATGTCAGCGTAACTTTTCTGACGATCACGTGCGGCTTTCAGCCGGTTTTGGATACTAACGATTTTCTCGGTGGTTTCGTGAATGATTTCTGGACCAGTGAGTTGGGTATCCCCCACCTCAGTCCAGTAGATAGGTGATCGGCACTTACGTCCGTAGAGGGCCTCAAAAGGTACGGCCTTGATGCTAGAATGGTAACTATTGTTATAAGAGAATTCGCACAAAGGCAAGTGATCTTCCCAGTTTTTACCGAAGTCAACTACGCAGGCACGTAGCATGTCCTCTAGTGTTTGAATAGTTCGTTCTCTTTGGCCGTCAGTTTGCGGATGATAAGCAGTACTCATATCCAAACGAGTACCGAGAGATTTTTGTAGTGATTGCCAAAAGTTAGAAGTAAAACGACTGTCCCTATCCGAGATGATCGAGATAGGTACACCATGTCGTGAAACAATTTCTTTGATGTAGATGCGAGCCAAACGCTCCATCTTGTCAGTTTCCTTGATGGCTAGGAAATTGGCGGATTTCGTGAGACGATCTACAATCACCCAAATGGTATCGCAACCGCTCGAAGTTTTCGGTAGTTTGGTAATAAAGTCCATGGAAAGTTGCTCCCATTTCCATTGAGGAATTTCAGGTTGTTGGAGCAATCCCGAAGGTCTTTGGTGTCCGGCCTTGACCTTGGAACAAGTTAGGCATTTACTGATGTACACGGCAATGTAAGCTTTCATGTTAGGCTACCAATACAATCCTTTGATGTCATGATACATCTTTTCAGAACCAGGATGTATAGAATATCGAGATTTGTGAGCTTCAGTCATCACCAAATCTCGTAAGTTTCTGAATTTGGGTACCCATACCCGGTTAGAGAAGTATCGAGTTCCATCAGGTTTGATTTCAAATTGTTTATCCATGCCTCGTAGGGCTTCATCGATGACGTTTTCAGGTTTGAGTGCTTCGAGTTGAGCGGCAAGAACCTGGGTGACAAGGTCGTTGAGGATGGTAATACTGAGGGCTCGGACCCGAAAGGGTTTCACTCGTTCTTTTCGGCTCAAGGCATCGGCAACTACGTTCGCCATGCCGGGATGGTATTTGATTTCGCAGTCGTAGTCACTAAGTAACTCGACCCAACGACGTTGCCTCATGTTTAGATCCTTTTGATCGAATATGTGTTAGAGGCTTTTGTGATCGGTAAAGATGGTACTTTTCGTACCGTAAAGGTAATGTCTCTAGATTTTTAGCGCGAATACCACGACACCCAATTCTAGGTCGTGTGTCGTATAGTTTTTCTCATGAATCTTCAGTTGTCGTGAGGCATAGGCAATGACTTTCTCCCGTTGCATTAACACGCACCCAAGTCCTTGGTGTGAGGCGTCGTAGTAAACCATGAAGTCATCGGTGCCTTGGGGTAGGGACAAGATTGGCGCACTGCAGAGTTTGTGTTTCAGTAATTGGAAGGCTGACTCTTGTTTGTCGGTCCAATCGAATTTCTTGTCTTTCTGAGTCAGTGAGGTTAAGGGTAAGGCTATCTTGGAGAAATTCTCAATGAATCGTCGATAGTATCCGGCGAGACCTAAGAATTTTCGTATCTCGGTTGGTGTGGTTGGCGCTTCCCAGCACTTAATGGCCTCGATCTTGGCTGGATCAACACGTATCCCTTAACTGTCAATGACATGCCGTAGGAATTGTACTGTTCGCATCCAGAACTCACACTTGGAGAACTTGGCGTATAACTCCTCGTGTCTGAGTAATTCCAAGATGGTTTTTAGATGTTGGCCATGTTCGGTTTCGTCGCGCGAGTAGATCAAGATGTCGTCAATGAACACGATGACAAACTTATCTAGATAGGGTTTGCACACCCGATTCATAAGGTCCATGAATACAGCTGGTGCGTTGGTTAAGCCAAAAGGCATCACTTGAAATTCGTAATGTCCATAGCGGGTTCTGAAAGCTGTTTTTGGGATGTCGGAGTCTCGAACTCGAAGTTGGTGATAACCCGACCGGAGGTCGATCTTAGAATAAAAACTCGACCCCTGAAGTTGGTCAAACAGGTCATCAATGCGAGGGAGTGGGTAACGGTTCTTGACAGTTAACTTGTTAAGTTCACGATAGTTGATGCACATGCGGAAAGAACCGTCTTTCTTTTTCACGAATAAGACCGGAGCTCCCCAAGGTGAAGAACTTGGTCGAATGAATCCCTTATCTAGGAGTTCCTGCAACTGAGTAGACAACTCATGAAGCTCAGATGGGGCTAGTCGGTAAGGTGCTCGTGCCACCGGGGTTGCACCGGGCACCAGATCAATGGAAAATTCGACTTGTCTCGGTGGTGGAAGGCCAGGCAAGTCTTCAGGAAAGACTTCTGGGAAATCCCGAATGATAGACACATCCTCCAGTCGCTTCTCCTCTGACTTTTTCTCCATAACATGTGCGAGGATCGTTTGGTACCCTTTTCTCAAGTATTTTCGGGTTTTCATGCAAGAAATGATGTTTAGGCTCGTCCCGCCGGTCTTCCCTTGTATGACTAAAGTTCCACCAGTGACGAGAGGGATTCGGACGATTTTCTCAAAACAAACTATTTCGGCTCGGTGCTTGGATAAGCAATCCATACCGACGATGATGTCAAAGCTGCCGATCTCGATGGGTATCAAATCAATGGAGAAGAGCTCATTAGCTAGATTTAAAGTGCAATTAGGTATCACACTGTTGGCCTCAATAAGTTTTCCACTTGCCAATTCTACTGTGTACTTAGAATCTAAGGCTATAGGTGTAGTGTCAAGTAGTGGATAAAATTTATCAGACATAAAGCTCTTATCAGCACCAGTATCAAATAGGACAGTAGCAGTTAAATTATTGAGAAGGAACGTACCCGTGACTACATTAGGGTCCTGACGGGCTTCCCCTGATTTCAGCACAAAAGCTCTTCCTCGAGCGTTGTTGTTGTTCTTGTTGTTGTTGTTTTTCAGCTTGGGGCAGTCGCTCTTGAAATGCCCTGGATTTCCGCACCCAAAGCAAGTCTTCAGCGTGTTAGTGTTGGGGGTAGGGGTGTTGGCTCGGCAATCCTTGGCCAAGTGCCCGAACTTTTTGCAATTAGTACAAAGGCAGGAACCGTCATGATGGCGGTTGCATTTGGAACAGTAAGGTTTGTTCCCGACGTACCCTTTCCTCTCAGTAGATCCCGAGGAATAAGCCTTAACAGATTCAGGCTTTTTGTTGAAGGTTTGGTTGGAGGAATTGGGGCTTCCTTCCCACTTACGCTTGTTGTTTGTTGTTGGGGTTAAAGTTGTGCCACGGCGGACAGAGTTGGCCGTTAGTTCGTGAGCCATACGAATGGCGCTCTGAATAGTACCCGGTTTGGATGAAGTCACCAGGTCTTGAAGTCCGTCGGGGAGTCCATCTATGTATTTCTCGATCCTCTTATACTCGGGATCGACCATGGATGGGCACAGAAGTGCCAGTTGGTGAAAACGGTTGGTGTAACCCGTGATGTCATCACCCTGCATTTTGTGGTTCCAGAACTCTACTTCCAGCTGCTTCAATTCATCTCTGGGGCAATACTCGCCCCTCAACATCTGCTTTAACTCATCCCATGAGAGTTTGTAAGCATTTGCAATACCCACAGTCTGGGCATAGGTGTTCCACCAGGTGAGGGCGGTGTCAGAAAATGTACTGGCGGAGAACTTGACCTTGTCTCCCTCTGTGCAGTTGCAAATAAGGAATACAGATTCGATTTTCTCGATCCAGCGTACTAGACCGATTGCTCCTTCGGTACCTGCAAAGCTCAGGGGTTTGCAGTTCTGAAAGTCTTTGTAAGAGCAGGGTCTGGGTTGTGGTCCATTGGTAGCTGTATCTTTGCTACTAGGAACGGGTGTCATGTAGCCAAGGCTTGGGCCACACTGCGGGCAATTAGATCAACTATTTCAGTTTCACTGAGGGTGACCTGGCGACGGGGAGGCATGATGCTGAACAAAGAGAACAAGGAAAAGAGAAGTAAGGGATTTGTACGAATTTATGATATATCTCATGTGTATATGATGGAATATACGAGAACAGAGTGACGTGATAACCATATTCCCATATTTCATTAGATAATTAGATTAGATACAAGGCATGAGTTCTAGAGGGTTACATAATATGATGAGTACAAAAGATGCCGGGAATTGTTTCATCCGGTCGAATTACATAGATCTTACTAAAGCATAATAGTATACAGACTCAGCCTAAACTAATTCCGGCGTAGATTGAGTTGTGGCAGCAGTGCGTTGAGGCGGTCCACAGATTCTGCGAGTCTGTTGGCCGTTCGAAGGGTGTCCTCGGTTTCCCTTAGATGTGTCTCGCACTGATGGAGTCTTGATTGTAGGACCGAGATTTCTTTTCGGTTGCCAATCACTTGGTTGTGGACAATTTCCATGGTTTCGACTGTTTCTCCCACCTGATTCTGAAGAGTGTTCACGGTGGTAACAGTGTGATCGTGATCTTCAGAGACTTGCTCGATTCGCTCCATTGCCGTGAGTCTCCAGTTTTCGCGAGTTTCTTGGAGTTCGATATCCATTTCATGGAGTCGTTGGTCGTGATGGTGCACCCTAGCGGCTAAGTCCGATAGAGTGAGGTGAATGGGATATGGGCTGGTTCGAGGCGAACGGGCGTCCCTCCTAGCCACCCTTGGGTTTCGTGTTCCATGCGGATAAGAGCGTGACGAACTTGGTGGTGTGTTTGCCATTCTGAGACAAAGTGTTGTAAAGAATGAGGCCTACTTATATATATAGCATATAATATAGCCTAGTGTGTCTAGCACAAACAAGTATCGGTTCCATTTCTCTCGTGGTCAGAGTTAACTAGTGTATTCCTGTTCAATATGACCCCTTTCAGGCTTCACATCATCTTTCCTTAATTGTACATAGTTGATCAGGCTATGTTAAATTAACGTCGTATGATGTAATTCCCGAACCAGTCATACCAAATGAGGAAATACTGCCTAACGGTCATAGTCTAGGCCCACTAAATGCAACCTGGTTCGCTATAACCTTAGGCTCTGATACCAATCTGTCACACCCCCAAAATCACTGTTTAGCGGAAGCAAGCTTTGAGGTGCTACTAATCAAATATCACAGCACAAAAGTAAAGCAAACGACATCTATATGCAACGTTTGTAAAATAGTTACATTTCCATACATAAAATGTTTGAAACATATCGTTTCTGGTTAAAAATGAAGTCCCCTAGAGTCCGCGTTTAAGGCGGGAGATTCTATTACATAATCATCATAATAAATACAAAAGATAATGCTAAGAATCTCCGTTAAATGCAAGGTAGAAATCATGCGACTCTAGCTAGTATCCTGAGGGAATCCCACTCCGTATGTGTACCTGAGATACAAAGCTAAAAAGGTCAACACGAATGTTGGTGAATCTCACAGGTTTGTAAATAATGTAAGTGTTTGAACACAAGATTTCATCAATAATGCCCGCAGGCGTAAATCAGTTTTTTGCAATCTCGCAATGTAAAGTAAGTAAGTTATACCGTTGCCATGAGGCTCATAATCGAAGCTTAACCCGTAAATAATAATTTGCTCCCGTGACATGCTCGAAATTGAGCAAGCATAAGTAACGAATGATAGTCGCCCGTTTATACAGAACGGTTCGTGGTAGCGCTACTACCCCGGGCGGGGAGGGTCATTTCCCTAATGGATCCATTAACTAGTGTTCGCGCTTAAGTACATAACTAACGATATATGATGGAGAGACTTCTGTAAAAGTAATTAACTCATGCAATCCTGTACAGTAAAATGATTAGTTCGTACTTGTGTTCAAGAAAATAAGCAATGTATCTCACCCCGTAAGTAAAACAGTAAAAATGGGGCTATGAGACTCACCTGAGTCCAGTAAATACGTATGTGTAATCAACCAGGTAAAGCGGTTGTAAGTCTGTGTATCGATTCTCAGAATCCTGCAACCTTCTGGCGTCCGTAACGCACAAGGTTGTAAGTAAACAAGTAAACGAGTTGGTGTCTTAAAAGATCACCCATGCTAGTTGTCCACTCAACTAGGACGTGTCCAAGTGTTTGTTTAGTAAATCGTTTGTATTTTGAAAACAGTATAGCCCGTTGGTGACGGTTTGTAAAAATAATCCGAGAGTGTTATTATTATGTATATCGTTTTATTAAAAATCGTATCTAGGATTTAAATTCGGAAAATTGGTCAAGTCAGGTTATGGACTGAAATAGTGGTGCGAATTGAGTTCGTGGTGCGAGCCGAGTTCGGCTCGCAAGGCAGTAGGCTGCGAACTGAATTCGATTCGCAACACCAGGTTCGGTTCGCAAGTTGACTCGCAGGTTAACTCGCAGGTCAACTCGCAAGTCCACTCGCAGGTCGACTCGCAAGTCAACTCGCAGGTCGGCTCGCAGGTTAACTCGCAGGTCGACTCGCAAGCCTACCCGCAGGTGGGTTCGGTTCGCAGTTGGGTTCGCGAGTTCAATTTTCGGTTCGCAATTGGGTTCGCCTCGCAGGACGAACAGATCTCGGTTCACAGAACGAGCTGTTCGAACACTTATTCATGAAAATGCATTTTCAAGTCGATTTTTGAGCAAATCTTTGTTGAGTAAACGTTCTAGCATGTAAATAAAAGCTTCCTAAGTAATTTAAAAGAGTTTTTAAAGCTTCTTACCAACAAAATCGAAAATCAAAGTAGATGATGATGATGATGATGATGATGATGATGATGATGATGATGATGATGATGATGCTCCTCTTGCTTGTGTCTTGATGATGATGAACGATTTTGATGATGATGTTCTTGTTATCTCAGTTTTTAAAGAGAGATATAGAGATTTAGTAGGGAGAGAGATGAGAGAATATAGGTGTAAGTGTGTGTTTTGGTGTAAATGAGGTGGGAGTGGTGAAAGAATGGGGTTAAAAGGGATGGGTCATGGGTCGGTTGGGGGCTGGGTTCGCGGGTCTGAGCCGACCCAACTCGGGTCTCCGGCTCGCGGGTTTGTGTTACCAAATTTTATCTCACGAGTCGTTGTCGGTTGGATCCCATAGTTGTTTAAACGTTGTTTCGCGTTATTTGTTAAAGTGTATTTGAAATATTTTCAGCCGAAGTATTTTTATCCAAATTCTTATGATGAGTTATAAAATTAAAATCTTGAATTATTTCATGTTGCTAGGCGCATTTTGGGTGCTCTCGTCGCGTTCGGAGTGTTTTAAACGATACTAGATACGTGTAATATATTCTCACAATATATTAAAGCTAATAATGTTTGTTTGGTTAATTCCAAATTATTTAAAAGTTTTTGTCACCAACGTCCAATCTAAATTGTATCGGACCTCGTCCATTTGGAAAGTGTACGATTTAGACGAATCGCGTACGCGCGTAAGAAGTTTTAACGAAAGTCTCATATACTTAGATTAATACAAAACTGAATACATGAAAGTACAAGTAGTTGGGCACAAATCAAAGGTCCTAATTTGGCGGGTGTTACATTCTCCCCTTGTTAAGAGAATTTCGTCCCGAAATTAGCTCGAAGTCGTGGTGGGAGCCGTACATGTGAACAAATGTGGGTACTTTAGTCGCATTTGATCTTCTCGTTCCCAAGTGAATTCAGGGCCGCGCCTCGAATTCCAACTGACCTTGACAATGGGAATACGACTCTGTTTTAAACGCTTGACCTCACGGTCCATTTTTTCCGCGGGTTCCTCGACAAAGTGAAGTTTATCATCGATTTGTATTTCGTCGAGTGGTACAATCAGTGTCTCGTCAGACAGACATTTCTTCAGGTTAGAAATGTGAAAGGTAGGGTGCACGCTACTAAGTTCGGTAGGTAGCTATAGTCGATACGCCACTGGACCAATCCTCTCGAGAATTTCAAATGGTCCAATGTACCTAGGGTTCAGTTTTCCTCGTTTTCCGAATCGAATGACACCTTTCCATGGTGCCACCTTAAGAAGTACCTTGTCCCCAACCTGGAACTCGAGGTGTTTGCATCTCACGTCAGCGTAACTTTTCTGACCATCACGTGCGGCTTTCAGCCGGTTTTGGATACTAATGATTTTCTTGGTGGTTTCGTGAATGATTTCTGGACCAGTGAGTTGGGTATCCCCCACCTCAGTCCAGCAGATAGGTGATCGGCACTTACGTCCGTAGAGGGCCTCAAAAGGTGCGACCTTGATGCTAGAATGGTAATTGTTGTTATAAGAGAATTCGCACAAAGGCAAGTGATCTTCCCAGTTTTTACCGAAGTCAACTACGCAGGCGCGTAGCATGTCCTCCAGTGTTTGAATAGTTCGTTCGCTTTGGCCGTCAGTTTGCGGATGATAAGCAGTACTCATATCCAAACGAGTACCGAGAGATTTTTGTAGTGATTGCCAAAAGTTAGAAGTAAAACGACTGTCCCTATCCGAGATGATCGAGATAGGTACACCGTGTCGTGAAACAATTTCTTTGATGTAGATGTGAGCCAAACGCTCTATCTTGTCAGTTTCCTTGATGGCTAGGAAATTGGCGGATTTCGTGAGACGATCTACAATCACCCAAATGGTATCGCAACCGCTCGAAGTTTTCGGTAGTTTGGTAATAAAGTCCATGGAAAGTTGCTCCCATTTCCATTGAGGAATTTCAGGTTGTTGGAGCAATCCCGAAGGTCTTTGGTGTTCGGCATTGACCTTGGAACAAGTTAGGCATTTACTGACGTACACGGCGATGTCAGCTTTCATGTTAGGCCACCCATACAATCCTTTGATGTCATGATACATCTTTTCAGAACCAGGATGTATAGAATATCGAGATTTGTGTGCTTCAGTCATCACCAAATCTCGTAAGTTTCCGAATTTGGGTACCCATACCCGGTTAGAGAAGTATCGAGTTCCATCAGGTTTGATTTCAAATTGTTTATCCATGCCTCGCAGGGCTTCATCGATGACGTTTTCAAGTTTGAGTGCTTCGAGTTGAGCGGCAAGAACCTGGGTGACAAGGTCGTTGAGGATGGTAATACTGAGGGCTCGGACCCGAAGGGGTTTCACTCGTTCTTTTCGGCTCAAGGCATCGGCAACTACGTTCGCCTTGCCGGGATGGTATTTGATTTCGCAATCGTAGTCACTAAGTAACTCGACCCAACGACGTTGCCTCATGTTTAGATCCTTTTGATCGAATATGTGTTGGAGGCTTTTGTGATCGGTAAAGATGGTACTTTTCGTACCGTAAAGGTAATGTCTCCAGATTTTTAGCGCGAATACCACGGCACCCAATTCTAGGTCGTGTGTCGTATAGTTTTTCTCATGAATCTTCAGTTGTCGTGAGGCATAGGCAATGACTTTCTCCCGTTGCATTAACACGCACCCAAGTCCTTGGTGTGAGGCGTCGCAGTAAACCACGAAGTCATCGGTGCCTTCGGGTAGGGACAAGATTGGCGCACTGCAAAGTTTGTGTTTCAGTAATTGGAAGGCTGACTCTTGTTTGTCGGTCCAATCGAATTTCTTGTCTTTCTGAGTCAGTGAGGTTAAGGGTAAGGCTATCTTGGAGAAATTCTCAATGAATCGTCGATAGTATCCGGCGAGACCTAAGAATTGTCGTATCTCGGTTGGTGTGGTTGGCGCTTCCCAGCACTTAATGGCCTCGATCTTGGCTGGATCAACACGTATCCCTTGACTGTCAACGACATGCCCTAGGAATTGTACTGTTCGCATCCAGAACTCACACTTGGAGAACTTGGCGTATAACTCCTTGTGTCTGAGTAATTCCAAGATGGTTTTCAGGTGTTGGCCATGTTCGGTTTCATCGCGCGAGTAGATTAAGATGTCGTCAATGAACACGATGACAAACTTATCTAGATAGGGTTTGCACACCCGATTCATAAGGTCCATGAATACAGCTGGTGCGTTGGTTAAGCCAAAAGGCATCACTTGAAATTCGTAATGTCCATAGCGGGTTCTGAAAGCTGTTTTTGGGATGTCGGAGTCTCGAACTCGAAGTTGGTGATAACCCGACCGGAGGTCGATCTTAGAATAAAAACTCGACCCCTGAAGTTGGTCAAACAGGTCATCAATGCGAGGGAGTGGGTAACGGTTCTTGACAGTTAACTTGTTAAGTTCACGATAGTCGATGCACATGCGGAAAGAACCGTCTTTCTTTTTCACGAATAAGACCGGAGCTCCCCAAGGTGAGGAACTTGGTCGAATGAATCCCTTATCTAGGAGTTCCTGCAACTGAGTAGACAACTCATGAAGCTAGGATGGGGCTAGTCGGTAAGGTGCTCGTGCCACCGGGGTTGCACCGGGCACCAGATCAATGGAAAATTCGACTTGTGTCGGTGGTGGAAGGCCAGACAAGTCTTCAGGAAAGACTTCTGGGAAATCCCGAACGATAGGCACATCCTCCAGTCACTTCTCCTCCGACTTTCTCTCCATAACATGTGCGAGGATCATTAGGTACCCTTTTCTCAAGTATTTTTGGGTTTTCATGCAAGAAATGATGTTTAGGCTCGTCCCGCCGGTCTCCCCTTGTATGACTAAAGTTCCACCGGTGACGAGAGGGATTCGGACGATTTTCTCAAAACAAACTATTTCGGCTCGGTGCTTGGATAAGCAATCCATACCGACGATGATGTCAAAGCTGCCGATCTCGATGGGTATCAAATCAATGGAGAAGTGCTCATTAGCTAGATTTAAAGTGCAATTAGGTATCACACTGTTGGCCTCAATAAGTTTCCGTTTGCCAATTCTACTGTGTACTTAGAATCTAAGGCTATAGGTGTAGTGTCAAGTAGTGGATAAAATTTATCAGACATAAAGCTCTTATCAGCACTAGTATCAAATAGGACAGTAGCAGTTAAATTATTGAGAAGGAACGTACCCGTGACTACATTAGGGTCCTGACGGGCTTCCCCTGATTTCAGCACAAAAGCTCTTCCTTGAGCGTTGTTGTTGTTCTTGTTGTTGTTGTTTTTCAGCTTGGGGCAGTCGCTCTTGAAATGCCCTGGATTTCCGCAACCAAAGAAAGTCTTCGGCGTGTTAGTGTTGGGGGTAGGGGTGTTGGCTCGGCAATCCTTGGCCAAGTGCCCGAACTTTTTGCAATTAGTACAAAGGCAGGAACCGTCATGATGGCGGTTGCATTTGGAACAGTAAGGTTTGTTCCCGACGTACCCTTTCCTCTCAGTAGATCCCGAGGAATAAGCCTTAACAGATTCAGGCTTTTTGTTGAAGGTTTGGTTGGAGGAATTGGGGCTTCCTTCCCACTTACGCTTGTTGTTTGTTGTTGGGGTTAAAGTTGTGCCACAGCGGACAGAGTTGGCCGTTAGTTCGTGAGCCATACGAATGGCGCTCTGAATAGTACACGGTTTGGATGAAGTCACCAGGTCTTGAAGTCTGTCGGGGAGTCCATCTATGTATTTCTCGATCCTCTTATACTCGGGATCGACCATGGATGGGCACAGAAGTGCCAGTTGGTGAAAACGGTTGGTGTAACCCGTGATGTCATCACCCTGCATTTTGTGGTTCCAGAACTCTACTTCCAGCTGCTTCAATTCATCTCTGGGGCAATATTCGCCCCTCAACATCTGCTTTAACTCATCCCATGAGAGTTTGTAAGCATTTGCAATACCCACAGTCTGGGCATAGGTGTTCCACCAGGTGAGGGCGGTGTCAGAAAATGTACTGGCGGAGAACTTGACCTTGTCTCCCTCTGTGCAGTTGCAAATAAGGAATACAGATTCGATTTTCTCGATCCAGCGTACTAGACCGATTGCTCCTTCGGTACCTGCAAAGCTCAGGGGTTTGCAGTTCTGAAAGTCTTTGTAAGAGCAGGGTCTGGGTTGTGGTCCATTGGTAGCTGTATCTTTGCTACTAGGAACGGGTGTCCGTGTAGCCAAGGCTTGGGCCACACTGCGGGCAATTAGATCAGCTATTTCAGTTTCGCTGAGGGTGACCTGGCGACGGGGAGGCATGATGCTGAACAAAGAGAACAAGGAAAAGAGAAGTAAGGGATTTGTACGAATTTATGATATATCTCATGTGTATATGATGGAATATACGAGAACAGAGTGACGTGATAACCATATTCCCATATTTCATTAGATAATTAGATTAGATACAAGGCATGAGTTCTAGAGGGTTACATAATATGATGAGTACAAAAGATGCCGGGAATTGTTTCATCCGGTCGAATTACATAGATCTTACTAAAGCATAATAGTATACAGACTCAGCATAAGCTAATTCTGGCGTAGATTGAGTTGTGGCAGCAGTGCGTTGAGGCGGTCCACAGATTCTGCGAGTCTGTTGGCCGTTCGAAGGGCGTCCTCGGTTTCCCTTAGACGTGTCTCGCACTGATGGAGTCTTGATTGTAGGACCGAGATTTCTTTTCGGTTGCCAATCACTTGGTTGTGGACAATTTCCATGGTTTCGACTGTTTCTCCCACATGATTCTCAAGAGTGTTCACGGTGGTAACAGTGTGATCGTGATCTTCAGAGACTTGCTCGATTCGTTCCATTGCCGTGAGTCTCCAGTTTTCGCGAGTTTCTTGGAGTTCGATATCCATTTCATGGAGTCGTTGGTCGTGATGGTGCACCCTAGCAGCTAAGTCCGATAGAGTGAGGTGAATGGGATATGGGCTGGTTCGAGGCGAACGGGCGTCCCTCCTAGCCACCCTTGGGTTTCTTGTTCCATGCGGATAAGAGCGTGACGAACTTGGTGGTGTGTTTGCCATTCTGAGACAAAGTGTTGTAAAGAATGAGGCCTACTTATATATATAGCATATAATATAGCCTAGTGTGTCTAGCACAAACAAGTATCGGTTCCATTTCTCTCGTGGTCAGAGTTAACTAGTGTATTCCTGTTCAATATGACCCCTTTCAGGCTTCACATCATCTTTCCTTAATTGTACATAGTTGATCAGGCTATGTTAAATTAACGTCGTATGATGTAATTCCCGAACCAGTCATACCAAATGAGGAAATACTGCCTAACGGTCATAGTCTAGGCCCACTAAATGCAACCTGGTTCGATATAACCTTAGGCTCTGATACCAATCTGTAACACCCCCAAAATCACTGTTTAGCGGAAGCAAGATTTGGGGTGCTACTAATCAAATATCACAGCACAAAAGTAAAGCAAACGACATCTATATGCAACGTTTGTAAAATAGTTACATATCCATACATAAAATGTTTGAAACATATCGTTTCTGGTTAAAAATGAAGTCCCCTAGAGTCCGCGTTTAAGGCGGGAGATTCTATTACATAATCATCATAATAAATACAAAAGATAATGCTAAGAATCTCCGTTAAATGCAAGGTAGAAATCGTGCGACTCTAGCTAGTATCCTGAGGGAATCCTACTCCGTATGTGTACCTGAGATACAAAGCTAAATGGTCAACACGAATGTTGGTGAACCTCACAGGTTTGTAAATAATGTAAATGTTTGAACACAAGATTTCATCAATAATGCCCGCAGGCGTAAATCAGTTATTTGCAATCTCGCAATGTAAAGTAAGTAAGTTATACCGTTGCCATGAGGCTCATAATCGAAGCTTAACCCGTAAATAATAATTTGCTCCCGTGACATGCTCGAAATTGAGCAAGCATAAGTAACGAATGATAGTCGCCCGTTTATACAGAACGGTTCGTGGTAGCGCTACTACCCCGGGCGGGGAGGGTCATTTCCCTAATGGATCCATTAACTAGTGTTCGCGCTTAAGTACATAACTAACGATATATGATGGAGAGACTTCCGTAAAAGTAATTAACTCATGCAATCCCGTACAGTAAAATGATTAGTTCGTACTTGTGTTCAAGAAAATAAGCAATGTATCTCACCCCGTAAGTAAAACAGTAAAAATGGGGCTATGAGACTCACCTGAGTCCAGTAAATACGTATGTGTAATCAACCAGGTAAAGCGGTTGTAAGTCTGTGTATCGATTCTCAGAATCCTGCAACCTTCTGGCGTCCGTAACGCACAAGGTTGTAAGTAAACAAGTAAACGAGTTGGTGTCTTAAAAGATCACCCATGCTAGTTGTCCACTCAACTAGGACGTGTCCAAGTGTTTGTTTAGTAAATCGTTTGTATTTTGAAAACAATATAGCCCGTTGGTGACGGTTTGTAAAAATAATCCTAGAGTGTTATTATTATGTATATCGTTTTATTAAAAATCGTATCTAGGATTTAAATTCGGAAAATTGGTCAAGTCGGGTTATGGACTGAAATAGTGGTGCGAATTGAGTTCGTGGTGCGAGCCGAGTTCAGCTCGCAAGGCAGTAGGCTGCGAACTGAATTCGATTCGCAACACCAGGTTCGGTTCGCAAGTTGACTCGCAGGTTAACTCGCAGGTCAACTCGCAAGTCCACTCGCAGGTCGACTCGCAAGTCAACTCGCAGGTCGGCTCGCAGGTTAACTCGCAGGTCGACTCGCAAACCTACCCGCAGGTGGGTTCGGTTCGCAGTTGGGTTCGCGAGTTCAATTTTCGGTTCGCAATTGGGTTCGCTTCGCAGGACGAACAGATCTCGGTTCGCAGAACGAGCTGTTCGAACACTTATTCATGAAAATGCATTTTCAAGTCGATTTTTGAGCAAATCTTTGTTGAGTAAACGTTCTAGCATGTAAATAAAAGCTTCCTAAGTAATTTAAAAGAGTTTTTAAAGCTTCTTACCAACAAAATCGAAAATCAAAGAAGATGATGATGATGATGATGATGATGATGATGATGATGATGCTCCTCTTGCTTGTGTCTTGATGATGATGAACGATTTTGATGATGATGTTCTTGTTATCTCAGTTTTTAAAGAGAGATATAGAGATTTAGTAGGGAGAGAGATGAGAGAATATAGGTGTAAGTGTGTGTTTTGGTGTAAATGAGGTGGGAGTGGTGAAAGAATGGGGTTAAAAGGGATGGGTCATGGGTCGGTTGGGGGCTGGGTTCGCGGGTCTGAGCCGACCCAACTCGGGTCTCCGGCTCGCGGGTTTGTGTTACCAAATTTTATCTCACGAGTCGTTGTCGGTTGGATCCCATAGTTGTTTAAACGTTGTTTCGCGTTATTTGTTAAAGTGTATTTGAAATATTTTTAGCCGAAGTATTTTTATCCAAATTCGTAATGATGAGTTATAAAATTAAAATCTTGAATTATTTCCTGTTGCTAGGCGCATTTTGGGTGCTCTCGTCGTGTTCGGAGTGTTTTAAACGATACTAGATACGTGTCATATATTCTCACAATATATTAAAGCTAATAATGTTTGTTTGGTTAATTCCAAATTATTTAAAAGTTTTTGTCACCAACGTCCAATCTAAATTGTATCGGACCTCGTCCATTTGGAAAGTGTACGATTTAGACGAATCGCGTACGCGCGTAAGAAGTTTTAACGAAAGTCTCATATACTTAGATTAATACAAAACTGAATACATGAAAGTACAAGTAGTTGGGCACAAATCAAAGGTCCTAATTTGGCGGGTGTTACATTCTCCCTTTGTTAAGAGAATTTCGTCCCGAAATTAGCTCGAAGTCGTGGTGGGAGCCGTACATGTGAACAAATGTGGGTACTTTAGTCGCATTTGATCTTCTCGTTCCCAAGTGAATTCAGGGCCGCGCCTCGAATTCCAACTGACCTTGACAATGGGAATACGACTCTGTTTTAAACGCTTGACCTCACGGTCCATTTTTTCCGCGGGTTCCTCGACAAAGTGAAGTTTATCATCGATTTGTATTTCGTCGAGTGGTACAATCAGTGTCTCGTCAGACAGACATTTCTTCAGGTTAGAAATGTGAAAGGTAGGGTGCACGCTACTAAGTTCGGTAGGTAGCTGTAGTCGATACGCCACTGGACCAATCCTCGTGAGAATTTCAAATGGTCCAATGTACCTAGGGTTCAGTTTTCCTCGTTTTCCGAATCGAATGACACCTTTCCATGGTGCCACCTTAAGAAGTACCTTGTCCCCAACCTGGAACTCGAGGTGTTTGCATCTCACGTCAGCGTAACTTTTCTGACCATCACGTGCGGCTTTCAGCCGGTTTTGGATACTAACGATTTTCTCGGTGGTTTCGTGAATGATTTCTGGACCAGTGAGTTAGGTATCCCCCACCTCAGTCCAGCAGATAGGTGATCGGCACTTACGTCCGTAGAGGGCCTCAAAAGGTGCGACCTTGATGCTAGAATGGTAATTGTTGTTATAAGAGAATTCGCACAAAGGCAAGTGATCTTCCCAGTTTTTACCGAAGTCAACTACGCAGGCGCGTAGCATGTCCTCCAGTGTTTGAATAGTTCGTTCGCTTTGGCCGTCAGTTTGCGGATGATAAGCAGTACTCATATCCAAACGAGTACCGAGAGATTTTTGTAGTGATTGCCAAAAGTTAGAAGTAAAACGACTGTCCCTATCCGAGATGATCGAGATAGGTACACCGTGTCGTGAAACAATTTCTTTGATGTAGATGTGAGCCAAACGCTCCATCTTGTCAGTTTCCTTGATGGCTAGGAAATTGGCGGATTTCGTGAGACGATCTACAATCACCCAAATGGTATCGCAACCGCTCGAAGTTTTCGGTAGTTTGGTAATAAAGTCCATGGAAAGTTGCTCCCATTTCCATTGAGGAATTTCAGGTTGTTGGAGCAATCCCGAAGGTCTTTGGTGTTCGGCATTGACCTTGGAACAAGTTAGGCATTTACTGACGTACACGGCGATGTCAGCTTTCATGTTAGGCCACCCATACAATCCTTTGATGTCATGATACATCTTTTCAGAACCAGGATGTATAGAATATCGAGATTTGTGTGCTTCAGTCATCACCAAATCTCGTAAGTTTCCGAATTTGGGTACCCATACCCGGTTAGAGAAATATCGAGTTCCATCAGGTTTGATTTCAAATTGTTTATCCATGCCTCGCAGGGCTTCATCGATGACGTTTTCAGGTTTGAGTGCTTCGAGTTGAGCGGCAAGAACCTGGGTGACAAGGTCGTTGAGGATGGTAATACTGAGGGCTCGGACCCGAAGGGGTTTCACTCGTTCTTTTCGGCTCAAGGCATCGGCAACTACGTTCGCCTTGCAGGGATGGTATTTGATTTCGCAATCATAGTCACTAAGTAACTCGACCCAACGACGTTGCCTCATGTTTAGATCCTTTTGATCGAATATGTGTTGGAGGCTTTTGTGATCGGTAAAGATGGTACTTTTCGTACCGTAAAGGTAATGTCTCCAGATTTTTAGCACGAATACCACGGCACCCAATTCTAGGTCGTGTGTCGTATAGTTTTTCTCATGAATCTTCAGTTGTCGTGAGGCATAGGCAATGACTTTCTCCCGTTGCATTAACACGCACCCAAGTCCTTGGTGTGAGGCGTCGCAGTAAACCACGAAGTCATCGGTGCCTTCGGGTAGGGACAAGATTGGCGCACTGTAGAGTTTGTGTTTCAGTAATTGGAAGGCTGACTCTTGTTTGTCGGTCCAATCGAATTTCTTGTCTTTCTGAGTCAGTGAGGTCAAGGGTAAGGCTATCTTGGAGAAATTCTCAATGAATCGTCGATAGTATCCGGCGAGACCTAAGAATTGTCGTATCTCGGTTGGTGTGGTTGGCGCTTCCCAGCACTTAATGGCCTCGATCTTGGCTGGATCAACACGTATCCCTTGACTGTCAACGACATGCCCTAGGAATTGTACTGTTCGCATCCAGAACTCACACTTGGAGAACTTGGCGTATAACTCCTCGTGTCTGAGTAATTCCAAGATGGTTTTCAGGTGTTGGCCATGTTCGGTTTCATCGCGCGAGTAGATCAAGATGTCGTCAATGAACACGATGACAAACTTATCTAGATAGGGTTTGCACACCCGATTCATAAGGTCCATGAATACAGCTGGTGCGTTGGTTAAGCCAAAAGGCATCACTTGAAATTCGTAATGTCCATAGCGGGTTCTGAAAGCTGTTTTTGGGATGTCGGAGTCTCGAACTCGAAGTTGGTGATAACCCGACCGGAGGTCGATCTTAGAATAAAAACTCGACCCCTGAAGTTGGTCAAACAGGTCATCAATGCGAGGGAGTGGGTAACGGTTCTTGACAGTTAACTTGTTAAGTTCACGATAGTCGATGCACATGCGGAAAGAACCATCTTTCTTTTTCACGAATAAGACCGGAGCTCCCCAAGGTGAGGAACTTGGTCGAATGAATCCCTTATCTAGGAGTTCCTGCAACTGAGTAGACAACTCATGAAGCTCAGATGGGGCTAGTCGGTAAGGTGCTCGTGCCACCGGGGTTGCACCGGGCACCAGATCAATGGAAAATTCGACTTGTCTCGGTGGTGGAAGGCCAGGCAAGTCTTCAGGAAAGACTTCTGGGAAATCCCGAATGATAGACACATCCTCCAGTCGCTTCTCCTCTGACTTTTTCTCCATAACATGTGCGAGGATCGTTTGGTACCCTTTTCTCAAGTATTTTCGGGTTTTCATGCAAGAAATGATGTTTAGGCTCGTCCCGCCGGTCTCCCCTTGTATGACTAAAGTTCCACCGGTGACGAGAGGGATTCGGACGATTTTCTCAAAACAAACTATTTCGGCTCGGTGCTTGGATAAGCAATCCATACCGACGATGATGTCAAAGCTGCCGATCTCGATGGGTATCAAATCAATGGAGAAGTGCTCATTAGCTAGATTTAAAGTGCAATTAGGTATCACACTGTTGGCCTCAATAAGTTTCCGTTTGCCAATTCTACTGTGTACTTAGAATCTAAGGCTATAGGTGTAGTGTCAAGTAGTGGATAAAATTTATCAGACATAAAGCTCTTATCAGCACTAGTATCAAATAGGACAGTAGCAGTTAAATTATTGAGAAGGAACGTACCCGTGACTACATTAGGGTCCTGACGGGCTTCCCCTGATTTCAGCACAAAAGCTCTTCCTCGAGCGTTGTTGTTGTTCTTGTTGTTGTTGTTTTTCAGCTTGGGGCAGTCGCTCTTGAAATGCCCTGGATTTCCGCACCCAAAGAAAGTCTTCGGCGTGTTAGTGTTGGGGGTAGGGGTGTTGGCCCGGCAATCCTTGGTCAAGTGCCCGAACTTTTTGCAATTAGTACAAAGGCAGGAACCGTCATGATGGCGGTTGCATTTGGAACAGTAAGGTTTGTTCCCGACGTACCCTTTCCTCTCAGTAGATCCCGAGGAATAAGCCTTAACAGATTCAGGCTTTTTGTTGAAGGTTTGGTTGGAGGAATTGGGGCTTCCTTCCCACTTACGCTTGTTGTTTATTGTTAGGGTTAAAGTTGTGCCACGGCGGACAGAGTTGGCCGTTAGTTCGTGAGCCATATGAATGGCGCTCTGAATAGTACACGGTTTGGATGAAGTCACCAGGTCTTGAAGTCTGTCGGGGAGTTCATCTATGTATTTCTCGATCCTCTTATACTCGGGATCGACCATGGATGGGCACAGAAGTGCCAGTTGGTGAAAACGGTTGGTGTAACCCGTGATGTCATCACCCTGCATTTTGTGGTTCCAGAACTCTACTTCCAGCTGCTTCAATTCATCTCTGGGGCAATACTCGCCCCTCAACATCTGCTTTAACTCATCCCATGAGAGTTTGTAAGCATTTGCAATACCCACAGTCTGGGCATAGGTGTTCCACCAGGTGAGGGCGGTGTCAGAAAATGTACTGGCGGAGAACTTGACCTTGTCTCCCTCTGTGCAGTTGCAAATAAGGAATACAGATTCGATTTTCTCGATCCAGCGTACTAGACCGATTGCTCCTTCGGTACCTGCAAAGCTCAGGGGTTTGCAGTTCTGAAAGTCTTTGTAAGAGCAGGGTCTGGGTTGTGGTCCATTGGTAGCTGTATCTTTGCTACTAGGAACGGGTGTCCGTGTAGCCAAGGCTTGGGCCACACTGCGGGCAATTAGATCAGCTATTTCAGTTTCGCTGAGGGTGACCTGGCGACGGGGAGGCATGATGCTGAACAAAGAGAACAAGGAAAAGAGAAGTAAGGGATTTGTACGAATTTATGATATATCTCATGTGTATATGATGGAATATACGAGAACAGAGTGACGTGATAACCATATTCCCATATTTCATTAGATAATTAGATTAGATACAAGGCATGAGTTCTAGAGGGTTACATAATATGATGAGTACAAAAGATGCCGGGAATTGTTTCATCCGGTCGAATTACATAGATCTTACTAAAGCATAATAGTATACAGACTCAGCCTAAGCTAATTCCGGCGTAGATTGAGTTGCGGCAGCAGTGCGTTGAGGCGGTCCACAGATTCTGCGAGTCTGTTGGCCGTTCGAAGGGCGTCCTCGGTTTCCCTTAGACGTGTCTCGCACTGATGGAGTCTTGATTGTAGGACCGAGATTTCTTTTCGGTTGCCAATCACTTGGTTGTGGACAATTTCCATGGTTTCGACTGTTTCTCCCACCTGATTCTCAAGAGTGTTCACGGTGGTAACAGTGTGATCGTGATCTTCGGAGACTTGCTCGATTCGCTCCATTGCCGTGAGTCTCCAGTTTTCGCGAGTTTCTTGGAGTTCGATATCCATTTCATGGAGTCGTTGGTCGTGATGGTGCACCCTAGCGGCTAAGTCCGATAGAGTGAGGTGAATGGGATATGGGCTGGTTCGAGGCGAACGGGCGTCCCTCCTAGCCACCCTTGGGTTTCGTGTTCCATGCGGATAAGAGCGTGACGAACTTGGTGGTGTGTTTGCCATTCTGAGACAAAGTGTTGTAAAGAATGAGGCCTACTTATATATATAGCATATAATATAGCCTAGTGTGTCTAGCACAAACAAGTATCGGTTCCATTTCTCTCGTGGTCAGAGTTAACTAGTGTATTCCTGTTCAATATGACCCCTTTCAGGCTTCACATCATCTTTCCTTAATTGTACATAGTTGATCAGGCTATGTTAAATTAACGTCGTATGATGTAATTCCCGAACCAGTCATACCAAATGAGGAAATACTGCCTAACGGTCATAGTCTAGGCCCACTAAATGCAACCTGGTTCGCTATAACCTTAGGCTCTGATACCAATCTGTCACACCCCCAAAATCACTGTTTAGCGGAAGCAAGCTTTGAGGTGCTACTAATCAAATATCACAGCACAAAAGTAAAGCAAACGACATCTATATGCAACGTTTGTAAAATAGTTACATTTCCATACATAAAATGTTTGAAACATATCGTTTCTGGTTAAAAATGAAGTCCCCTAGAGTCCGCGTTTAAGGCGGGAGATTCTATTACATAATCATCATAATAAATACAAAAGATAATGCTAAGAATCTCCGTTAAATGCAAGGTAGAAATCGTGCGACTCTAGCTAGTATCCTGAGGGAATCCTACTCCGTATGTGTACCTGAGATACAAAGCTAAATGGTCAACACGAATGTTGGTGAACCTCACAGGTTTGTAAATAATGTAAATGTTTGAACACAAGATTTCATCAATAATGCCCGCAGGCGTAAATCAGTTATTTGCAATCTCGCAATGTAAAGTAAGTAAGTTATACCGTTGCCATGAGGCTCATAATCGAAGCTTAACCCGTAAATAATAATTTGCTCCCGTGACATGCTCGAAATTGAGCAAGCATAAGTAACGAATGATAGTCGCCCGTTTATACAGAACGGTTCGTGGTAGCGCTACTACCCCGGGCGGGGAGGGTCATTTCCCTAATGGATCCATTAACTAGTGTTCGCGCTTAAGTACATAACTAACGATATATGATGGAGAGACTTCCGTAAAAGTAATTAACTCATGCAATCCCGTACAGTAAAATGATTAGTTCGTACTTGTGTTCAAGAAAATAAGCAATGTATCTCACCCCGTAAGTAAAACAGTAAAAATGGGGCTATGAGACTCACCTGAGTCCAGTAAATACGTATGTGTAATCAACCAGGTAAAGCGGTTGTAAGTCTGTGTATCGATTCTCGGAATCCTGCAACCTTCTGGCATCCGTAACGCACAAGGTTGTAAGTAAACAAGTAAACGAGTTGGTGTCTTAAAAGATCACCCATGCTAGTTGTCCACTCAACTAGGACGTGTCCAACTGTTTGTTTAGTAAATCGTTTGTATTTTGAAAATAGTATAGCCCGTTGGTGACGGTTTGTAAAAATGACCCGAGAGTGTTATTATTATGTATATCGTTTTATTAAAAATCGTATCTAGGATTTAAATTCAGAAAATTGGTCAAGTCGGGTTATGGACTGAAATAGTGGTGCGAATTAAGTTCGCGGTGTGAGCCGATTTCAGCTCGCAAGGCAGTAGGCTGCGAACTGAATTCGATTCGCAACACCAAGTTCGGTTCGCAAGTCGACTCGCAAGTCAACTCGCAGGTCAACTCGCAAGTCCACTCGCAGGTCGACTCGCAAGTCAACTCGCAGGTCGGCTCGCAGGTTAACTCGCAGGTCGACTCGCAAGCCTACCCGCAGGTGGGTTCGGTTCGCAGTTGGGTTCGCGAGTTCAATTTTCGGTTCGCAATTGGGTTCGCCTCGCAGGACGAACAGATCTCGGTTCGCAGAACGAGCTGTTCGAACACTTATTCATGAAAATGCAATTTCAAGTCGATTTTTGGGCAAATCTTTGTTGAGTAAACGTTCTAGCATGTAAATAAAAGCTTCCTAAGTAATTTAAAAGAGTTTTTAAAGCTTCTTACCAACAAAATCGAAAATCAAAGAAGATGATGATGATGATGATGCTCCTCTTGCTTGTGTCTTGATGATGATGAACGATTTTGATGATGATGTTCTTGTTATCTCAGTTTTTAAAGAGAGATATAGAGATTTAGTAAGGAGAGAGATGAGAGAAGATAGGTGTAAGTGTGTGTTTTGGTGTAAATGAGGTGGGAGTGGTGAAAGAATGGGGTTAAAAGGGATGGGTCATGGGTCGGTTGGGGGCTGGGTTCGTGGGTCTGAGCCGACCCAACTCGGGTCTCCGGCTCGTGGGTTTGTGTTACCAAATTTTATCTCACGAGTCGTTGTCGGTTGGATCCCATAGTTGTTTAAACGTTGTTTCGCGTTATTTGTTAAAGTGTATTTGAAATATTTTTAGCCGAAGTATTTTTATCTAAATTCTTAATGATGAGTTATAAAATTAAAATCATGAATTATTTCCTGTTGCTAGGCGCGTTTTGGGTGCTCTCGTCGTGTTCGGAGTGTTTTAAACGATACTAGATACGTGTAATATATTCTCACAATATATTAAAGCTAATAATGTTTGTTTGGTTAATTCCAAATTATTTAAAAGTTTTTGTCACCAACGTCCAATCTAAATTGTATCGGACCTCGTCCATTTGGGAAGTGTACGATTTAGACGAATCGCGTACGCGCGTAAGAAGTTTTAACGAAAGTCTCATATACTTAGATTAATACAAAACTGAATACATGAAAGTACAAGTAGTTGGGCAGAAATCAAAGGTCCTAATTTGGCGGGTGTTACGAGGAGGCACCTCGCTCGGAATTCTCTATATGGGACCCGACCCTCGAGTTAAGCTCAGACTATGCGCTCATGGTTGTATACATAACTATTATCATTTGCTGGATGCAAATCAACGATTAAATCTTGCGGTTCACAGTCAATTTATTTGATATCTAAACCTGTGAGCTCACCAGCGTTAGCTGACCCATTTTAGCATGTATCACAGGTACACAGCAGTAGAACTGGACTACCCAACAGGATGCATATTAGCTCGAGTCTTCATGCAAACATTCAAGAGATTTTACTTCATTATTAGATTTTGTACAACTAATTATGTATTCAAATCTCTTCATACTACGAACACAAGCTATGTATGGGATGTTTATTGTAAACCCTTTAATATTAATATATTTTGTTAAAACGACGCATATAGAGTCGTTTACTATTAATCTGTGTGCTTTGTTATTGATTAGTGACACCCAAATCTTTCTTCCGCAAAACATTAAATTTGGGGGTGTTACAACCAAGATCAAGGACCTCGTGACGGATTGTCAAACCCGAAGAAGATAAGAAAGGCATATAATAAGTTAATTAGTGATCTTGTCAATTTAGGATATGAAGAAAGAGAAACCCTAGGGGACATAGAGAACAATCATTATTTAATTTATAACGTCATCTGGGAGCTTTCAAAATGTTTTGTTCCTAAAAACATTCGTCTAAGGGAACAAATCTCGACCCTTTCCCTACGGAGAGATCGGAACGAATCATAAAACAATTCTTTCCAAAAAGGTCGAGGCTCGAAACTTTAAACGAACTTGTTTTTAATTTTTGAAAGTTTCTGTTAATATATATATATATATATATATATATATATATAATAAATAACTTAAGTTTAATATTTTATGTTGATTATAATCGTCCCTAAATTATTTATAACGCGACAAGAAACTAACAAGTAACAAGTCGCAATAAATACACTTAGGATTCGTAATCATTATTAATAGGACATTAGAAGTTAACTTAGATTATTAGCTTAGAAGTACATTAGGGATCATGTAAGGAATATGGTACTTGGAACTATGACATATATTCCTAGGGGACCATTAAGACTTCCATGCACTCTCATAGTTCAAAAACAAAAAAAAAAACACTTTCTTCCTCCCCTTTGACCCCCCATGGCCGGCCACACCTCCACACCCAACCCACACCACCATGAACCACCATTAAATCTCCATCAAAATCTATAATTTTGCGTCCTTTTGAACTCCTCATTGCATATTATTCTTGGTTGTACATTTGTTTTGAAGTTTTACGCACTACAATAAAGGTATGATCATGAGAAACCTACTTTGAACTTTGAATATCCTATTTTATGAAATTAGCTAAGTTAGTAACTAGGAATTACTACTTTTCTTGGTTATATGCTTAGAAATTACATACTACAACCACTTACCCATGCTAATTCAAACATGTTTGACTTTATTAAAAGGATGAACTTTGACCTATTAATTAAGTCTATAATTTTGCGTGATTAAGTGTAGTTGTTAGGTATTTAAATGATCATGGTGATTTGAATGATTACTCTATGTTAATTGCACAATGCGAATGAATTAGGATTAGCAAGTTGACTTTTGAAAGTCTACAAAAGATTAGCTAGCTTGCTTGAATAGAATAGTAAATTAAGATCACTTGACAATTCTTGCCCACTAGAATCTTGTACTTGTTTGACTAGTCAAAGTAGGCAAAATAACTAGAAAATCATTATTGTGAAAATAAAAGTCTTGAATAAAATCAAACACATAAATGACATAACTATTATTGCATGACCTAGCTTTTTTACCAATTAGGAAATGCTTGAAATGGTTTAGGTCATATTTACATGTATAGGGTATAATTTTGGCATACGAATACTTGAAGTTATCATTCGAAGTAAGCTTAGACCTAAAAAGTCAACTTGAAGTATTGAATTCTTAAAACAAATTAATTGAAATTTTGAAACCTTACTTCAACTTAGACTTTTAAAAAGTCAAAGCCTACCAATAACAATAGATTGTGAAATAATGACATTTCAAATTTGGGTAACACCAAACTTTGTAAATTACATTACTTCACAATAAAGCTATTGCCATTTCATGACTATATATTTTTCACATATTAATGATTGCCTTATTTAAACTGATTATTGGTCACTTGGGGACATTTGATATTTACTGTAATATTTGGACTGTCAAAAATTAAAGCCCTCATTTCTAATTTTCCATTGGAAAGTTCAAATAAGTGCTTTAAATTTTCTCCTTCTTAAGAATCCATTACTTTAAATCTCTCATGTTCTCAGGTATTATGTCACCGAAGAAGAAATAACTAAACCCAGCACGACCACTTACAGGATCTCTCGCCTATCTTAGTGCATCACCCGATTACGACCAGATGGCACGCATTTGGAGAGACAAGAAGTTCGGGCGTTTTAGATATGTGGACTGGGAAAAGTTGCAAGTATTGGGATTCAGACAAAGACTAGAGAACCTACTCAGTTATCCAGTTGAGGGTCAGCAGTTCGAGTTCTTCAAGAGACTGTTCAGCATTGATGAACCGGTATACATGGAAATGGTCACCGAGTTCATGACCACATACACATTTAAGACAAGGAGTAGAGTTGTAGACAGTTTGATCACATTTCGATACATGGGAAGTTCATTCACCTTGTCACTGGCTCAGTTCGCACAACACTTGGATCTATACACACCTGAGGAGATACATTCCCCTCTGTTCACTAATGGAGCCACTTCGATATCCATCTCGACCACACTAGTCGAAGCAAGGAGTAGGTTATCATCAGCAAGATATTTCTCGGGTATAAAGGCTACCAGACTCAGAGATCCAGTCTTACAAATCCTACACAAGCTGATAGCTTGTTCATTTGATGGAAAATACATGACAAGCGGTCGAGTTGTCAGATTTGATATTGCTATGATGACATGCATCCTCGAGAAGAAAAATATTCAGGTTGCCCATTTAGTTGCGCAACGGATTATGGAAGAAAAGGATTTTGGTGCAAGGAGAACATATATGGGTCCAATAATTACAAGGCTGATTCGCAGAATGGGATTGCTTAAGACGACAGAGGTAGAAAAATTCAAAAGCCTGCCAGTATGGAGTGCCCACCCGATAGATTATGAATTCCTTTGGAGCATGGATATACTCAAGATTATGAGAGACGGCACCGTTTACATCAGGGCACGATCATCAGACACGGAAAGTATGGATGAATTGGTACCAGGTCTAATTTTACCAAGAGAGGGAAGAAAGAGGCAACAACCAAAAGAGCCAAATAACGCAGATTTAGACTCAGATTCAGACGAAGATACGGATGATTATGACAACCCAGTTGCACCACCACCAGTAGTACCACAGCCTACTAGAGCAGGAACTTCCACCATAGCTCCTAGATCTCAGGTGCCCCCTTACATATACCACTATGGGACACCATCAGGGCCAGACTATTGGTACTGGCTGATGCAGATGCAGGTCCGATGTTATAGGGCTATGAGATAGCAAACAACAGGGATACCAGTGAGCCCACTTCCTGACTTACCATGTGGATTGGGCCGAGTACCACCACACTTATATCCTCCTGCAGGTCAGATGTTATAGGGCTATGAGACAGCAAACAGCAGGGATACCAGTGAGCCCACTTCCTGACTTACCCTGTGGATTGGGCCAAGCACCACCACACTTCTATCCCCCTACAGTTCCTACTCCAGCACCTCACCAACATCCAGTTCTTGACCGTGGCCATGGTTTACCACCTCACACAGTTCCACCTAGGCCACAAGCACCACCAGCACAAGTTCCTATTCAAAGACAACATGTTCCTTCTGTTGTCGGTTCGGCTAGAGGGCAGACTTCGAGAGGCAGTAGGATATCCAAAGTCCCTACACGAGCCACCATTGTTCAGAGTCATAGGATTCTCAGGAGCACCAGCCCTGCAGCTGCATCGATTGATCCAGTATCCTCTCATAGACAGACTGATTTATTTAGAGGACACTCTCAGCAGAGGACACCTGAGGTTCCACTTGATAGCTTCGACATACCCGCAGGGGAATTTGTTGATCATTTGATACAGGATGGAGTATTCACCATAGGTACACCAGATGCAGAGGCTGATCGAGATGCATCAGATAAAGGCAGCCACTATCAGCATGATGATTCTTCATCAGATGAGACATTCCTTGGACCTATAGTATCTTCAGCTGTAGTATCACCACCAGCCGAGCAATAGATTGCTCCGCTTTCTAACTCCTTTCTATTTTCTATCAAGACCTTATTATTGTGTGTAATTGATGTACTGTGGATGCATAGACATCACATCTATCCACTTATTACTTTATTACTGCTTTACTTTTCTTATCAACAGCTATTACTTGATTAAATTAAGTGGTTTGTTTGAAAAACTATCTATAGAAGACCAAGGCAAGGGAAGCTGTGGACCACACGATAAAGAATGCCGAGAGCCATAAGCTACAAGCCGCGGACTAGAAGACTTCTAACGAGTAACCAACAACGTGCACAGCAAAAGCGGTACACCGTTCCAAAACCCTCTACCCGTTTAAAGAATTGATTATCTCATCCGATATTCCAAAAAAAACCTAAGTGTGGGATCATCAAAACCACACTACACTTACGAAACAATCCGAAAATAAGTAGAATCTCTAAGTGTGGGATACTTCAACAAGAGGTACTCAACAAATAGATTCGAACATTAGGGACAATGTTCCTCTAAGTGTGGGATATACAACCTTCAACCGCAAGTTTTTACCTCTTGTCCGTAAGTCAAACAATATTTTCATTAATAGGCTAAAAATGGATAAAATTTCAAAAAATTTAGATTCAAAAACATCGTTCTTTAGAAATCCTATCTTTCAAAATTATAAATCACAGTAAGAAACGAGTGTTGACAATGAAACAAAACTGTTTTAGAATAAGATACAGACGAAAAGGGCAACACATGGCTAGGCACACATTGACCAAAACATTCGATTCGTGAGGATTGAGCCCATCATTAGCATTCATCTCTGAAATGCTTCACTTTTCGTTTCATGTGTGCGCTGATGTATACATTTGAATTAGAACTTGCTCTTGTAATGAATTTTGAGATCACACCGATGAGTGCCATACGTGGCATAGGTACAACCCATCTTGATAACTTCTAAGGAATCCAAACACCCTTCCACCATCAAACATCCACCCACTCAACATTCACTCTTCACACCCAATCAAAACCTCCTATTATTCATCCCGAACCTACAAAAGTTTCATCTTCAAACAAACTCTCAAAGACACTCTTGAATTCTCAAGACTTCTGCAACCTAATACCAGGCCATAAAATATATCGGTAGGGCTGGAATAGGAAAAGAAAACAAAAGAAACAGAAATCAAAAAGATTATGCCGACCCAACCAAGAAAAGGGCCAAGAAAAGAAGAAAAAAATTTCCAAAGAAAAGGGAAGAAAAAGGCTATGTAGTCCTTTCAAAATCTGAGATATTCCAAAGAAACTCTCTCAAAAAAAGTTTCGGAGAAAATACAAGGGAAACCATCACACTTTCTTCAAACCAAACATCCGATTCCTTCCAAGATATCTCAAAAGGTTAGTACCGTCCTCATCAAAAGTGAATCAGATTTGATTCTCGATCAAGCCTTTGACGAGAATGATGCATGACAGGCTATCTGAGTGATTGACACTAGTAAGTAGGAAACCCTAAACACTTGAGTGATTTGAGTGACCCACTTGTGAGGATTGCCTAGTCATGATCATCATATATGTTGCTCGAAGAAGGTATCAAATTCTATAAACCCTTAGTTTCTGGTAAAAACTCTTTCATAACTGTAACTTTATATTCTTTGAAAATGGTGTCTCTAAAAACTAATGCGATTAGAATCCTTCCAGAAGCTTTTTCAGAATAAATTTGCTTGAGGACAAGCAAAGCTCTAAATGTGGGATACTTGATATCGCGTAAAAAGTCATGTTCTTACTACCAATATCTCTCTCATTCTAGAATGATTCTTGGCATTTTAAACTCAAAACAAATACAAATCAATGATATTATGCCAAGATGGTCAAAACAAGGTTGCACGATAAAAATCAAGCAAAACGGATGAAAAATGAAGATTCCACACACGTTTGAAGATTCAAGGCATCAAAACGAGATTTCAAGACAAAAGTGCCCATCATCAATATCCATCTCATCCAAGATGTTCGTTTTCAAAATACGAATCCAACAGAAGAAGAATCAACAAAAACGGACGAAGAATGAAGATTCTACGTACGCCGGAAGATCCAAAAGATTTGTACGAGACATCCAAATATGAGAGACATATTTTGGGTATATCTTTACATCAAATTCTTCATTTTTGAATTACGAATCCAATGCAAAAAGAATCAACGCAAACGGACGCATAACGAAGAAGATACGCGCGAATTAAGCAACGCGGCGAAAGACGACTGACCGGGGCGGGTGGCAGCCAGCCGCCGCCGGCCAGCCTCCAGCCACCACCGGCCAGGTGGTGGGCGGCGCCAACCTCCCTCCCCCCGTCTCTTTTCCGCTTTTCCGTCCTTGCGTGTACCCGGTGCACCACCTTTCGCTACTTTTTCGTACCCGGTGCACCACCTTTGACCCTTTTTCCAATGTGAGCCTAGGGATGCTAACGTGAGCCACTTTTCACCTATAAATAGTAGCCCATAGACCTCATTTGAACACACACTCAAATACACTCCTACATTTTAATACACTCACATACTCCTTTTCCATTTCCACTTTCTCATTCTAGAAATTCTCTTATAGTATAGGATTATTGTAATTAATCTTCGGATTAGTATAGAGGCTAGAACGAATGTTAGGAGGTTTGAAGATTCATCTTTGTACGTGTAAACAAGTTGTCAATCATAATAATACCCTGTTGTGCATTTATTTCCAGGTGATATCTAAACCTTTATCATACTTGTTTTATTCCATATTTTAATTATGTGTTATTGCTTGGTATGTGATATATTTGTTGGCATGAATTGCGAGTAGTTTATTATTGTGGTTGTTGATGATGTAGATAATTATAAGTAAGGATGACATTATATAATTAATGTATGACAATCGTAAAGAGATATGACGGCCCCTATTCGACTGTTTATCCGATATAGTACTGGAAACGTTTTAAGGCGGAGTATAAATGTATGGAAGTCGGTAAACGACTGAAGGTAGTTATATCTCTGGAATCAGCTCTATTTTAATAGTTGGAATCCCGAAGGGGTAATACAACTTCACAACTAACTGGTATATCTTACGAAAGTCAAATCACTATAAAATGATGTTCGTGAAATACGTTCAGATAAAATAGGAATTAGTAACCCTTGTAGCGTCAAGATTTTATGAATTCAAGTTTAATTTTTAGATTACCCTTTCTGGTTATCCACGTGACTACAACCTAGTAGTTAGGACCTGATCAACCTTAATTATGGTAAGTAGTTATCTGTGCCCATGACATGCAATAAGTAAGATACATTGAAACCACTCGTTGTATATATTAGGTTTACATTTCTGCACTGCTTTACATTTAGTTAGATAGAGTGTCATTTTCACTGTCAATTACTCTCGACAGCATGTTGATGTAAGAAACTGTGGAACTACTACGTAAAGTACACTGTATATCATTGAAAGGCATGGTCCGCATATGAAACACGTTTTAACAAACTGCGAATAATCCAGGGATGTATAACTGTTTGAAATGGAGAGATTTGAATCATAAGTCGAAGTAACTAGAGCTTAAATGAATGATAATAAGATTTCGGAATAAGATCAAAGTTGTAATGACCTAGAATCTTTAAAACACCAAATCTTATAAAATCGGCGGTCTAAACATACAAAGTTATTAATCTGCATGCTAATAGAACAGTAAACTATCTTAGGAGTTAAGAACGGTCGGACCTATGAGACGATACACTACTAATTCATGAACCTCGGTATAGAACCAAAATAGGTAGCTTACCTTTCAACTAGATAAGTATTGGAAGTTTGCATATTGCTCCGATCAGAATCATGATAACCTAGTTCCTAGTGACATGCCAATCGGAAATCGAGTTGGTAGGGTTCTAGAGTTTACGCCTAGTAGTTTGGTTGCCACATTAGTATCATCCCTATTTATTATGTCATCCCGAAATATTAATTATCGAAATCTCAACAATCACATATCTTTATCTACTTTCCTGTACTTTAATTTCCTGCATTTTAATTACTTGTCGTTAGTTTAAAACCCCCAAACCTACCTACTTTGTTCCATCCTAGATACTTCCCTACCGAAAGTGCCAAATTTAATTGCCCACACATTTGGATTCATAGAACGATCTTAGGTTATACTTACCATTTACTCACCAGAGTAGGTAGTACATATACTTTAAGCCCCGCTAATTATAAATTTTAAAACCCCTGTTGGCGACGATTAGTTACCATCAACGACACCGACACTTTCGGGTGCCATCAGAAACCGACCCGGCCGTTCCATTCGCAAGACCCGAACGTTTATTTCATTAAAGAAGACACGCTTTCTCCGCACCGCGCAATCCACCGGTACTCAACCCAAGCTTTGACGAAGAATACGAGGTGTTTAACAATAATCTTTACACCCCTTTGAACTTCAACTACAATTCGGATTACGAGGGTGAATACAGACAGTATCTTGCTAGACCACCGACCGAATACCCCAGTGATCAATCGGAACTAGATCTTGAAATGGCAGATGACATTGCCAACATGACTATCGAGGAGTATTCCAGCAGAATGCGTAACGACCTTGTCCTTGGAGTAGTGAGGCCTGTAATAGCGAGAAACATAAAGTTCGAGATCAAGGTACAGTTCCTCAAGGAGCTTAGGGAGAACCCTTTTCGAGGAGAGGACAAGGACGATGCAAACGAGCACGTAGAGAGAATCGTGGAGATCGCTGATATGTTTAATGTTCCAAATGTTACGCGTGATCAAGTCATGCTCCAAGTGTTCCCAATAACACTCAAGGGAGCGGCTAAGAGATTGATTGCAAATGAACCAGCGGGACCCATCACCATGTGGGAAGATCTTCGCATGAAATTTCTTAAGACATACTACCCGCCATCCAAAACATCGAAGATGATTGACGAAATTAGAAACTACAAGAAAGACATCGACGAGTCATTGCTCCAAGTGTGGGTTAGGTACAAGGACTTGATGCATAGGTGCCCACAAGATGACCTAAATGACCAACAAATCGTTATGGTATTCTACAAGGGAGTGGATCGTGCTATGATGTGACTCAAAAAGTCATGTTTTAAGTACTTATTTCTGCGCTTTTTGGACTATTCTCTAGTGAAAACATTTCAAAACAATCATTTATCATCAAAAATCACCAAGGTAGTCTAAATACGAGCGTTGCTACAAAAATCAACTAAAACATCCAATTTACACGCAAACCGAGGCAAAAATAATCACCTTAAATATTCCATTCTTGATTATCCTATCAAGGTAGATCTTAATGCATATTTTATAATTCAATAGGAAAATCCAAGATTGGAGGTGAAAGAATCAAGAGAAACGGGTAAAGAACGAAGAAGATGTGTTGTCTGGAAGCCCGCCGATCGTCATCCAGAACATGCCAAAGTCAAACACTTCCAAATTTGGCAAACTTAGTGTCATTAGAAGCGTAACAGAGAAATGAAGCAAACGGCGCAAGAATCAAGAAAAACGGACTCCAAACGAAGAAGATACGGATGAACCAAGCAACCGAGAAGTCAGCGGAGGCCAAACCAAGCACCAACCCCCCCCCCCATGGGCACCTATGTACCGTATACGGTACCCTAGGTGCCGTATACGGCCCTTAGGGTGCCGTATACGGGGGTGTTTGCCTTGATGGGTGCCGTTTGACCCCCCCCCTGGTCCGCTTGCCCCGTATGCTGCTTTGATGATTGTATTTGATGCTTCAAGACTTGTACCAAGGCTTTCACCCTTCTCCTATAAATACCAAGTTTCATGCCACCATTTCACACACCTTTCCACACCATTTCTTCACATTTCTCTTTCTCTCTCTAGAATTCTCTCTCTAGCACTACTCTTAGGAGTTAGAGGAGAATTGTTCTTGTAGTTAGTTCTTCTCTCTAGTTTCTCTCTCTAGCATTACTCTTAGGAGTTAGAGGAGAACTAGAGAGATATAAGTTAGCGGTTAGAGCTAGAGGAAAGTTGTAATTGGGTAATCAAGCTGTAGCAAGGTTATTCAAGTCAGAGTGTTGTAATCCTCAGTATTACTCATCTAATCCGGTGATAATATCTTACTTTCTTAATGTTATAATGTTTACTTTGCATATTATTTCAGTACGATTCATGATTATTGCCATGTTGATTAGCTAGATTAATATGTGATTTTTGAAATGTAGATGTTAGGATTAGGGATGATGTTTAATTAATATATCTTATATGATTGGTAGTTGTTATGGTGTATACATATTTAGACTTATCCTGGATATAGACTTAATTAATCACCCTTTATGGTCTCTCACGTGACTGTTGCCTTAGGATAGGATCTGATCAACCCTTGCTATGAATACACAGTTATCTCCTGTTTGTATGAAACTGTGAGATCACCTTAATACGTCAGAATACTTGGTATAGCGTTGGAAATACCACTGGTAGAGTACAGATACATGGAAGCCAAGGAAATGCCGATGGTTTATCTCACTGTGGATTACCTAGAAGCAACCCTTCCAGACACGGGTCTAGGTCTTGTTAAGCCGTGAAAATGTTGTAGTACACCGTTAAACTACCTCTGGTTATAAAGCTGTGTAAAGATATAATAGATCTTTAAAACAACGTAAATATACCTAGGGTTAGAGTACTGTGGAAAATAAGGACACTATACACTGTACACATGCCTAGGGATGAACGACCAATAGCAAACGAGGGGCTAATCCATGACGGAAGTATTAGAACTAAAACAGATAAAATATGAGTTAGGAAATGAAAGCAAGGATGCCGGCTGTGTTCCCAAATGCTTAAAACCCCTAATCTCTACTCAACCGATAGTTTAACTTATTCAGCATACAACCAGTATTACTCTATTATAATTGGATAGACATAGGTGTTAAGAAAAGTCAGTGTAGTGGACTATCGCCTTATTCCTTAACTCCATAGAGAGTCGCTTGGTCTCCGAAAGAGACGGTGAGGTGGGTCTGAAGATAATCCCATCTGACCAGAATCAGGATAGCATAGGATTCAGTAACATATGCTTTAGGGTTACACCTAGACGTAGGGTCCTAGTGTTTACACCGACCGTTTAGAAGGTTCTTAATTAGAGTAATCATCTTTCATCAATATAATATCATCCCGAAACCCTAATCGTCAAAGTGTCAACAATCACTCTCTACCTGCTGCTTATATTCTCGTGTACTTTTCTGCATTTTAATTCTTGTCTTTAGATTAGATTAGATAAAACCAAACCCATACCTACCTTGTTTCTAAACCCATCTTATTGTCAAGTTATCTTTGGTAGGTTCCAATTCAATTCAATTCGTTCTGATTTTGGACGACACTCGAGTTATACTTGCCACCTTACCCACAAGGTAGGTAGCTAGCATAGTTTGAGCCCAGCAAAATATAAATTTTAAAACTTACACCGACGACGCGTGACGGTTAGTGGCACATCATGATACGAGACATAAACTAGATGCACAAGGATCTATCCTGAAAAAGATTCCAAGGGATACATTAGAGGCTATTCGTGACCAAGAAAAGCATTCTCAGCTTTGGAACGATGGGACCTCTCGGAGAAAGAGGTCAGTTAGCAATGATGATGGACTCGCCGCCATCACTTCCAAGCTTGACAGCATGGGAAGAGACATAAAGAAGGTAACCGAGACTGTCTATGCAATCCAAGTAGGGTGTGACAACTTTGGAGGAACACATTTGGTCAAGGATTGCCCCGAAATGGATTCGGGAGAAGTGAGCGAGGAAGTTAAATTTGGAGAAGCTCAAGGAACCTACCGCCAAGGCGGTGGGAACTTTTTCCGAAGACCATGCCAGGAAGGAGGTTGCCAGTTTCACCAAGCTCAGTCGAGGCTTTACTCTAAGGAACAACCTTCGGCACCTTTTCCCGAGAAGAAAACCAATTTGGAGGAAATGATGGGAAAGTTTTTTGTCACTAACGAGCAATTTATTGCTAGTTCTGGACAACGATTCGACACTACCGAAGCGTTAGTACGAAATCAAGTTGCCACAATCAAGCAAATTGAAGGAACTGTTTTCAACATAGCTAAGGTTCTCCAAGAGAGGTTCCTTGGAACTTTTCCCGGATTCACCAAAACCAACCCACGAGATCAAGCAAAAGCGGTAACTACCAGAAGTGGAAAGGTTCATGAAAACCCTAATGTTAAAAAGAATCATGTGTCTAAGCTTTTGGCGGAAAAGGAAAAGGAAGCGGAGGTTGCCAACAGTCCAAGGGTGGACACGGAGGCCGATAAAATTGCTAGGGATAAGCAATATGCGAAGGATCATGCGCCACCCCCACCTTACCCTGCAGCTTTGAGAAGAGGAAAAGATGAAGCTCATTATCATCAATTTCTACAAAATTTGAAGCAGCTTCATATCAACATTCCGTTTGTGGAAGCCATTTCCCAAATGCCAAAGTATGCCAAATACTTGTAGGAGCTTTTGACTAATAAGAGCAAGTTGGCAGAAGCAACCAAAATAACGATTAATGAGAGATGCTCGGTGGTAATGCAAAACATTTTGCTACCAAAAATGAAGTATCCAGGGAGTATTACTATTCCTTGTCTAATTGGTAGCTTAGACATTGCGAATGCATTAGCGGACCTATGTATGCTAGACTTGGGTTAGGAGAACCTAAGTCTATCCGCATGTGCATCGAGTTAGCTGACCGCTCTATTCAATACCGTAGAGGTATGGTTGAGAACGTTTTAGTAAAGGTTGAAAAGTTTGTGTTCCCCTGCAACTTTGTGATTCTTGACATGGTTGAAGATCCCAAGGTGCTGATTATTCTAGGTAGACCTTTCCTAGACACTTCCAGAGCTTTGATCGATGTTTTTGATAGGAAAATCTCCATGACAGTGGGGTATGAGAAGGTTGTATTCAATGTGAATGAATCTATGCAATATCCTGCCTCAGTGGATGATACTTGTTACTTTGCTAGCGCGAGAGAACTGTCTGACGATGGCGAGTTTTTGCAAAGTTTGAAGGATGACGAAGATTTAGATCCAATGATTCTTGAAGGATGGACGGGAATCCTCGAGGAAATCTGTGAAATCGAAGAGTTCGATAAATTGCTCAAGGAGATCGAGACAACATGCGAGAAGGAGTTAGAGAATGAAGGTGTTAAGTTAAGGGGGAGAGAAAAGTTGATTTCCACAAATGGAATCTTGATTAAAACAGAGACGCGAATTACTATGCATGGTATCCCATGTTCAAGACGGAGGCTTCTGCAGTTAAATTCTCAATTGAAGAGCCACCCAAGTTAGAGTTGAAAGAGCTACCAACTCATCTGGAATATGCATACTTGCAAGGGAAATCCGACCTGCCGGTAATCATTTTAGCACATCTTTCAACTGATGAAAAGGAAAGCCTATTGAAGGTTCTTAATGAGCACGAGCAGGCTATCGCATGGATAATTAGCGATATCAAGGGAATAAGCACCTCATACTGCACTCACAAGATTCTTATGGAATCTGACTTCCAGCCTGTGGTGCAACCTTTGAGGCGTTTAAACCAAAAGGTAACGGATGTGGTAAGGAAAGAAATAATCAAGTTATTAGACTCTGGGTTGATATACCCAATTTCCGACAGTCCATGGGTAAGCCCCATTCATGTTGTACCGAAAAAAGGAGGTATGACAGTGGTAGCCAATGAGAAGAATGAATTGATCCCCACAAGAACAGTCACAGGGTGGAGAGTTTGCATCGACTACATGAAATTGAATGATGCAACGCGTAAGGACCACTTTCCTTTGCCTTTCATTGATCAAATGCTCGAGCGTCTAGCTGGTAAGGAATACTACTGCTTTTTAGATGGTTTTTCCGGATACTTTCAGATTCCGATAGATGCGAACGATCAAGATAAGACCACATTCACATGTCCATTTGGAACAGTTGCATATAGAAGGATGCCATTCAGGTTGTGCAACGCACCCGCAACATTCCAACGGTGTATGATGGCAATTTTTCATGAAATGATTGAAGGCAGCATGGAGATATTTATGGATGATTTCTCCGTCTTCGGGAATTCTTTTGATGAGTGTTTGGCAAATTCGGAGAAAATGCTGCAAAGATGTGAGAATTCGAATCTTGTGCTAAACTGAGAGAAATGCCATTTTCTGGTCCATGAAAGGATTGTGTTAGGACACAAGATTTCAAACGTAGAAAATCAAAGTGGACAAGGATAAGGTCTAGGCAATAGCAAGGTTGCAACCTCCGATGAATGTCAAGGGCATACGAAGTTTCTTGGGGCACGCGGGATTCTATCGCCGTTTTATTAAAGATTTTTCCAAGATAGCTTGACCGATGAACAAACTGTTAGAGAAGGAAGCCAAGTTTGAATTCTCCAAGAAATGTCTTGATGCATTTAATCTTTTGAGGGAGAAGTTAGAATTTGCACCCATCATGATAAGTCCTAATTGGGACCTTCTCTTTTAAATTAATGTGCGATGCTAGTGATTATGCTGTAGGAGCAGTGTTAGGTCAACGGGTTAACAAAAAGTTCCAACCTACCTACTATGCTAGCAAAACCTTGACAAACGCGAAAGAGAACTACACTACAACAGAAAAAGAATTGCTAGCAATTGTTTTTGCCTTTGATAAGTTTCAATCTTATTTTATTTTATCAAAGACTGTAGTGTTCACCTATCATTCACCGTTAAGGTATTTGTTTAGCAAGCAAGATGTGAAATCGAGATTATTGAGATGGATTCTTTTACTGCAATAATTCGATATCGAAATTCATGATAAGAAAGGAGCTAAGAATTTAGCTACTGATCACCTTTCAAGGTTGGAGAATCTAGAGTTAAAAAAGTTAGATGAATCAGAAATTCAGGACAAATTCCCCGATGAGAGTTTGATGAAGGTAATTATGAATGAGCTTCCATGGTTTGCTGATTATGCAAACTTTTTAGCTACAAAAACTCTTCCTTCCGAGATGAATTATAATGAAAGAAAGAAATTTTTCTCGGCTCTGCGACATTATTTTTGGGAAGACCCATTTTTGTTTAGGAATTGTGTTAATGGTATGGTAAGGAGGTGCACTCATGGAGAAGAATGCACAAAAATTCTGAGTCATTGTCACAACAATCCTACGAGAGGAGATCACAAGCCAACATATACCGCAAGGAAGGTGTTTGAAGCAGGATTTTATAGGCCAATCATCTACAGGGATGCATACGAGTTTGTAAAGGAATGCGACGCTTGCCAACGAACTGGAAGGATTTCTAAAAGAGATGAGATGCAGAAAAATCCTATCATGGTTAGTGAAATTTTCGATGTTTGGGGGATAGATTTTACGGGACCATTTACACAAAGCAACGGAAATAAGTATATCATAGTGGTTGTAGATTATGTTTCGAAGTGGCCAGAAGCAAAAGTATTGCCTACTAATGATGCGAGAGTGGTGGTAAAGTTCCTTAAACAGTTGTTTTCACAATTTGGAACACCTAAGGCGTTGATTAGTGATCGCGGAATGCACTTTTCGAATGCACAATTGGAGAGAGTTTTGATGAAGTATGGAGTCAATCATAAGTTCTCCACCGCTTATCATCCTCAAACTAGTGGCCATGTTGAAGTAACCAATCGCAGGTTGAAGTGTATTCTAGAGCGTTCAATTGATGGAGATCTGAAAGATTGGTCAAATAAGTTGGATGACGCATTATGGGCTGCAAGGACGGCTTTTAAAACATCCATTGGAACTACGCCTTACCGGCTCATTTATGGGAAAGCTTGTCACCTGCCATTTGAGTTGGAACACAAAGCATATTGGGCGTTGAAACAGTGCAACCTCGATGATCATGCGGTAGGGAAAGACTGATTGTCGCAGCTGCATGAGCTAGATGAGTTAAAAATAAATACTTACGATAATGCACAACTGTATAAGGAACGCACCAAGAAATGGCATGATTAATGCCTTAAATTAAATAATTCATTTAAAAAAGGTGACAAGGTGCTCTTATACAGTTCTTGCCTGCATTTCTTTCCTGGAAAGTTGAAGACACGTTGGACAGGACCTTTCATAGTTGAAAAGGTTTACCCTTTTGGTGCTGTTAACTTGAAAGGTCATTCTGGGACAACGTTCAAGGTAAATGGAAGCCATTTGAAGAA
Source organism: Pseudognaphalium luteoalbum (assembly GCA_963422505.1). NCBI lineage: Eukaryota > Viridiplantae > Streptophyta > Magnoliopsida > Asterales > Asteraceae > Pseudognaphalium > Pseudognaphalium luteoalbum. The sequence continues at coordinate 116,296,553 of OY730192.1, read as the reverse complement.
GTATTATTGGGATGCAAGGGACTCCGAACGTGATTTGGAGATGAATCTCAATTAAGTCATGGAGAAAAATGTCGAGCTTACCGACGTGATAAACAAAAGCACTTTCGGGAGACAACCCATTGTTTTTCTTAATTGATTATTTTGTTTTATTTTTGGTGTGTTATTAAGTTTGGGAAGAGGATGTTGTTGGTTGGAAAGTTTCATTTTAGCTCATATCTTGAAGATAGCTCAGGGGAAGTTTTTGTTCACTTCTTTTCTATTCCCTAAATTTTGTTCCTTTTTGCAATAAGGACATTGCATATTTTTAATAAGGGGATGGGGGAAAAGAAGTTTATTTGTCCTAAGTTATTAAGTGGTAAATATTGGTAAATATCAAGCTAAAGGGCATTCTTTATTAGTCATTTTTCAGTCCAATTTTTTCTTTTAAAATTTTTTTCTTCTTTCGTTTAGCAAATCTTGTAACATATTTAGGAAATTCAATGGATGAATTAAATCTTAAATTTTATATATTAGATAGTTCATCATGTGATGTATCGATAGGCAATCTATGTGAAAGTGGTTGAGCTAATAAATAAATTAATGCACGAAGTAGGTATTTTCCTGAGAGGATCTTTAGCAAGGTATGGCCTTAGTCATAATTCTTATATGATAGTGTGTTATAGCCCTCATTTCTAGAACCTTAAGTATCATTATTTAGGAATATACTGAGTGTTGTCTCCTTTGTTGAATGTAAGTACATACCTAGTTTCCGTCAGTATATTGGATTTTACTAAAAAAAAAATCCTCCAAGGTCAAGTTATGTTGCTCTATTGTACTAAGGTACAGACCTGTCACCAATGTCATGGCTTAAAAAATGATTGATTTAATTGGATTCCCCTTTGTGAGGAAAGTTGTGACACGTTAGTTGCATGAGAGTATTTTGCTATTGGGAATCAAGCGTAAAGCCTGCTAGAATAATAATAGTAAAGCTCTTGATCTGTAATCAAGATTGTTTAGGTGGACAACATATCGGTAATCCGTATGAATCATCTTTTATGCCTAATAATAACACATGAGGAAATTGGTTTCCTAATTGAGTTTCTTGATTGCTAGATTTAGGGTAGAATGATTTTTAAGAGTAAATATTGGTTTATGAAATGCTAGTTAGTATGTAAGTCCCAATGCTCTGGTGTTTGCTTATTCATGTTGAAACTTTGAAATTTCATCTGATGGTCTACTTGAGGACAAGTAGGATTCAATTGGGGGATGTTTGATGAACGCCAAAATATAATAGATTATAGTACTAATTACCCCTTTGTTTGATAGAATTCTTATGCATTTTATGTAAATAAGATAATTATTTCGTTCATATTTGCATTTAGGAGTTTAACTGGAGCTTGGATCGAAAAGAATCAGAAAATGAGCTAATATTGAAGGAAAGAAGCTAAAGACTTGAAGCTAGGAAAAAGAGAGTTGGAACAATTGAAGAAAAATGGGATTTTAATTCCATCCTCCGGATAAACAATCCATACGGCGGTTGGATTGATTTTTGTGGGCTGACAGATACACGGGCTAGACTTCTGAGAGTTTTGCATCCATCCGGCGGATAGAAATTCCATCCGATGGATGGATCAATTCGGTAGATTAGGTTAAAACCTCATTTATTTCACCATCACATACTTCATTTCTGGAGCAATTTCAAGGTAGAGGAAGTAAGTAGGATCACAGGTTTTTGATTGCTCATTCATTTCTTCAGTTTCTCAGTTCGAAAACGTTATTCCTTTTCATTTGATTATGATTTCGATTTCAATTTCATTTCCGAGTTTCTGTAAAGTCATGAGTGGCTAAACTATTCATGTGTTTGCTTTGATGATGATACTTAGATGATGGTTTGATTATTGATTTGCGAAAGATATTGGATTTTATGAATGTTTATGTGTTTATTTGATGATCCTTGTTTATTCTTTGATTAATAGCTATTACGTAACATGGTTTTCTAATCAATTGAGACTGAGTTCCTATTGAGTAGGAAATTATTGATGATTGCTGATTTCGATTGGTGATTATTGCTAAATATATTCAGTTTGATAGGTTATGGTAAATAATCGTTAATAATCTTTAATGAACAAGATAGTTATAACTAGCTATAGACTTTGTTGACTCAAGTCATGAAAGTAAATCACATAAATGGCGTAGGTTTAATTTAGAACACAATTCGGTGGGCAACGTTAGTTGAACTATTAGCGTGTTACAAATAGCCTAGTGTCTTTCTTAATTGTGTTAGATTAACTTACCTCAGAAAGGGGGTTGTCTTATTAGTTATATCGCAATAAAATCCATTGTTTTAGCAAATCAATAAAGTGATAACCGGACTCTAAGAAAAGCAGTCTAAGTGAATACATTTCTTCTATCATTTAAATCAAGTATTTTATTTGATTAGTTGTTTTATCATTTGTTTATTTTTATATAAATTAAAGTAGTTATTTATATTTTATAATTGTTAGTCAATTGTTCGATCGAAACTAAAACGCCCCCTTATTCTGTAACAATTTCCATTTTATTTGAATTGACATCCGTTCCTCGTGTTTGACTCTAACTTACCACACTATACTATTATGCGACTAGGTATTCTTTCCCTAGTTGTGTATAGTAAGTAAGGTAATTCCCACTTTTAAAACTATAACCTCGTTTACACGATCACATACTCCTTTGATCAAAAGCCACTTTGATCATGAATCACACAACTCAAGTTATCCACTTTTAAACACTTATACATCATTAATCCAATATACTTAACCTTAATTTCGTATTACCACCCATCAATATCTTAAAACCCCATAAACCACATGAAACTTAGTTTCTAGGTTAGAGAAATTGAAGAACAAGGATTACCTTATCTTAGGAGTGATTAATTGTTGATGAATTCGAATTCTCTAGCTTCAATTTCATGTTTTCATATGATTTTGGTTTAGGGTTTAATGTTCTTGCGTGTTTCTTCCTTCCTGAGTGTGTTTCTGGAGCTTTTAAATAAACTTGGATTAAACACGTACACATATATGTGGCTAGATAGATATACATGTTAAATTTTATTCTCCGTGATTATTATAGTCTAGAACTTTAAAACCGACATAAGATTATTATTATTTTATACCACCTAAAATAATAATAATTTAAAACATTTACATTTACTTTTACCACAATAATACTTTTGGATTTTGGGGTGTTACAACTCTCCCCCACTTATTTCTTTCATGTTGTCATGAATGTCACTCATATGGGTTCATATTAACTCTTTCTCTACGTATGCGGAAACATTTACTCATATACAATACTTCTAAATAATTAACTAATTCATAACATTAATGTACACCACTCATGTATCCTCATAATCTCTGTCATTCATATTTCCTTTTAGTTCCAGACACAGTTTCTTATTCATTCAACCACATATTACCAATTTAATACACCCGATCAAAAAGGTAAACACTCTCTACATTTTCTTAATGGTTAAGTTTTAAGTACACTGTTACCATAAGCTGATTTAACTTAACTTCATTCCAACAACACGTATTTCACATTAATCTTATTAGCTTTCCGCCTACACATACTGCATATATCCTTAATAACATGAACAATAATCATCATATGCACATAAAGTGTGCGTTTATTTTAAATAACTGGTGCATATGATCGATATACATATATCCCTATTTACATAAGCACTAAGTAGATAAAAATGATTAATCGTTACTCTTTTACTGAAGCATATACAATGCCTTTCTTCATTCTTTTTCTCCTACAAGCTTTCTTCCCAGTATAAATAATCACTATATATATATATATATATATATATATATATATATATATATATATATATATGCCTCTATTCATATAAACAGGAAATGTACATACTTCTTAAACTACTTATACATATAGCTTTACTTACATAACCACAAAATGTGCATTCTTCCTTATCGATTTGTACATCACCATGGTGTAATTTACTCTTATCAACATAAGTACACCGGTTGTGTATTTTACTCTATTCAACTTATTGGCACAAAGTACAGTAACCCACACAATGTGCAATATCATTAACTACTTAATCACAACTAATACACATAACATACATTACCCACATGAGCAACTTATAAGCATACTACATGTTTTCAATTCATTCTACTTGCACATATCCAACTATGCACATGCTTCTGTCTTTCCCCCTGCACATATATTGTGCATAGGTCCTATTCCCATACATAAAATAACTACTTACACGGTTGTCTCTAGTTAGCCATATAACACTTTAAAACACATAATCACTTAGAATAAGTGAAACACATAACTGCTAATCATACTCTTACAACCAGAAACTAGGTACATGCTAGAATCTTTAAATCATAACAACAAGGAATCGTAAATAAATCAATGTCCTCATTGCAAAACAAGGAATCATAAATTAGGGAATAGAAAAGAAGTAAATAGAAAACTCCCCTGATCTTCAAGAAAAATGTTTTTCTTGATCTGATTATGAAAATATACAACAGCACACTTCCGTAGGCATCACGGTTACATTTAGCATATGCAACAAGCCTTTAAACCCCTCGGTATCCCGAGTGGACGAGTTATAGTCTCGTGAGGGTTTTCAGGGAACACACCCACAAAGTTCAAAACTACAAACAAAAAACAAGAAAACAAAAAGTAGAACAAGAAAAAAAAATATAAAATAACTAAAAGTTAAAACTACGTATTAACAAAGCATAACCTACATAAAGTAAGGAACAAGAAATAAACAATAATAATTAGTACATAATATATATGACAAACAGAGCAGAAAACAAAATTTTTTTCACAAAATGGTCTTTCAACCGTCGGTGCAAACCAAATTCAAATAATCCAAGTTAAATGTCAACTTAATTACTAATCAAATAATCCAAGTTAAATGTCAATTAGTCTCCGGTTTTGGTTAACTAATATCTAAAACCTAGGGTCCCACATTAAACATCGATCTGATATCGCAAGGATGTGGCTCTATTGCGTGCTTTTCCCCAGATTGTGCATTAAGTGTTCACGACTTGCTACGACTAATCCTCGCGGTATGACTCAACAATACCTTCTAATAATTTATTATTAGCTCATTCATTTTCGATTAGTTAATTACTATGCTCTTAACCTATCAAACTCAATATATTTAGCAATGATCATAAACCTAAATTCACAATCATCAATAATCAATTATGTCAAGGGAACTCAATCTCATCGACACTATTGACCACGTTAAGTAGCAATTAACAATCACTGTGATAACTCTCAAAAATAGGTAATAATTTACCTCTAATCGCATGCATTCTTACACTAATTTCCCGACAAGAGTTTAAACAAAACTTTCTATGTGAAATAAGTCTAGCAAACCCAAAACTTTAATACGAGAAGTATTACATAATTTGTAATTATTATAATTACATACCAAATTATTTGAACAAACTCGAAAACAAAATACAAAAGTTGGTGATAAAAAAATCTGAAACAACTCGAAAATATTTCAAAACTATTTTGAAATATTAATTGACTAAAATATTTCGAGAAACGATAGTCAAAATGAATTAAATATACTTTTTATATAAAACTTATTATACTCGAATAAAAACAATTGTAAAATGTACCCAAAGGTCAAAAATAATAAAAATTCTATTTTTCTCATTCATATGGAAGTATTTGGAGAACTACCTCAAAATATTATCGTGTAATTTAAATGTAAATTGGCGCACATAATTGGACCCGTATCTGAAATTAACGGGTTAAAAACCTAACAATTTCCACATTCTAAAAATATTGTAACTCCCACTCCCTCCCTTGAAATTTTGATGCTTAAAACCATTTTATATACTTACTCCCTCGCAAGGGAGTCTACCACCAAACATCAATAATTGGGGTTTCTTTTTTTTTCTTCTCTGGGAACACTCGACAGAAGCAAGGATGCAGAGAAAAACAAGAGCTAAATTCTTGGTTATCCTTCATCTTCAATAATTAAAACATTTACACTATCACTATTGTCATCATAATCTTTAATCTGTATCACCATCATCATCATCGTTCCACCGTCATCATGATCCTCACGAATCATCATCATAATCATATGTTTGTAAGGAAAATTCATAATCTTTATTTTTCTACTTAAATTTCGTTATATATGGTGTTTATATACCATAATCTATGTATATAACTTAATAATTTGATGATTGGATGATTTTTGTTTGAAGTAAAACTCTAAGCAACCAACCTATTGTTATAACAAGTTTAAACTTCATAATTGTGGTTGATAAAAGATAAAAACAAGTTAAAATCTGTAAGTCCCTAGTTCTAGGATCGATAACTTCGTTATCTATAGTATTAAGGTGCGGAATTCCTCAATACGGTGTTATCTTACTAATAACAATATAGTTCGCGTTTAGGTTAACCAATAGCTTTTCTTTATACGAATGAACGTCAAAGCCTAGCTGTTAGTATATATTTTCTCTGGAAATACTGAGTTCCCAGGAATATAAAAATTCTGATTCAAACGTTATACAAAAGTTATGCCAAAGTTATGTTTTTCAAAAGATGAAAAACATTATATAGTATATCTCGTCTCGGCTCGCATGGGCTTGCGAGTCCAGTTCAACTCGCAGCCCAAGCCCAACACTGAACTCGGCTCGCTAAGACTATACTTTCTTCTCTGCGAGTTCAGATTTCATCTCGCATCGCAAAGCCTTGCGACTTGAGATCTTGACTCGCAGCAAACGTCTTAATCAAATAAGTCGATTCGCAACATATGTATATATATTGTTAAAATCTATATTCGTCTAACACTTTATCATAGTAATATATTTAACGAATATTAATATCAAAACAATATCAATTTACAAATCTAAACCAATATATCAACATGATAACAATTATACTAGTCATATTGTAAAGCTAGATCTGTTGTCACAAACTATGTCTCAACAGACTCCCCCTTGACAATAGCTCTAGCATCTTTATCTTCACATTGTCTTTGATTTTTAAGAGTAAATCTTACTACCTGCAAAAATCTTCATCTTCATACAAGTCTTAATCATCATTTGATAATCTCGTGCTAAGTCACCCCATGCTTCAGTACAAAAGATTTTGTTCTCATTTAACTTCAATAAATCTTTTCTTGACATATTCATTAGATGACGATGATCATAAACTCTGAAGATCTCTCTTTCACCACCTTCAACCTCATCATCAGCTTCAACCATTACAGCTTCTCCAGTTTCTGAATCCACATGCCAACTCTTCATATTTCCCAGAATATCTTGTGGCATTATCTTCATTGGAATCTGCTGCACACATTTTACAGCTGGATATATTTTCTTCCTTCTTCTTCTACCAGTTCTTTGACTTCTTTCTGCCAACTCAATTGTCTTTCCTTTTCTTGGCTTAATCTTTTCAAACTTATTAGCTCTAACCTCAGTCTTGATTATGTGTTCAACATATCTTCCAACAAAATCATCACTTGGATTATTCAAAGATAATCGAGCCAAATCTCGAATCTCAAATCTAGGCAAAGAACTAAACACTGCAAGCTTTCGCTCAAAATATTGAACTCCATCAAACCTTTTAATAGCAAACAGCTTCAGCTCAGAGTCAAAGTACCATCCAATAATCCCTCTTTTAGATCATAATCAATCTCTTCATCTATCTCATCCAAAATATCATTTTCTGAATCTGATAGATCTAGACCTTCCATTCCTAGAGAAAACAAACAAACACAAATAAATTAATGATTTAAATACTCTTATTGATTTCCTTGAATCAATCTAAGAATTCCAATACTAATCCTTTTGTGTAATTAAATATAAACGCGAAATATATATAACTTATAAATCTTGTATTGATTATCCTGAATCAATCTAAGATTTTCTAAGTCTTATATCAAACACTTAACAAACATTAATTAAATTTAAACTCTAATGTACTGTGAAGAATCACCAAACATTTAAGTTTACAATTAATTAACTTGTATAACTTCTAAGACTTAATTGAACTGTTATATCATAAAATCTTAACTTTCAATTATATCTTTAAATTATATATCATTTGTCTAGTTAAAAATTATACAAATTTAACTTGTCAGTTATAAAAACTCTCAAGTCTAAAATGTCTAAGTTAAAATAAACTTTGACCGCTGAAATAAATGAGAACAGTCGGCTCACCATCTTTCTGTGCACTGGGATCATCATCTTTCTGAATAATAGCTTGCTCACCAGTCTTTGAAGGACCAGTCGGCTCACCATCTTTCTGTGCACTGGGATCATCATCTTCATCATCTCTTCTCTTCTTTGCTAACTCATCCTCTTTGCAAGCTTCATGATATATCATTATCTCCCCCTGAGCTGACTGTCCTGAATGCACTCTCAACATTAAACGTTCTAAGTGTTCAAGCTTCAGTCGCTGGGCAGTAAAATCAGCAAGCAAAGTATCATGAGTCTTTAGCAGTGTCAAATGTGATTCACTGATATGAACCATCTGTTGAGCAAGAGAAACATTCTCAGCTAACAACCCTGGAATCCTGGATGTACTCTGTTCTAATTCCTTAACTCTTGACTCTAAGGATGTAATCCTTTCAGCATCAGTCGTCGGAATAATAGAAATTGTTGATGGTCTAAGTGGTGTCACTGAAGCAATGTATGATTCACGTGTGAGTGATGGAATGGCTTGAGATAACGCTTCTTTGAGAAGACTAGCCGCAAGTCTACTAGCTTTATTGGTCGGAAACTGAGCATCATGCACCAGTTCTGCAACTCCCTCCTCAACAGTCTTGGAAACCATTTCTAGTTCCACTGACTCAAGCAGTTTCTCAGCCTATAAAGTTAGATATAATTAAATAAGTAATTGTTACAGATAACTCTGTCTCAATTCTAAGTAAATATCTATAATACTCGTAGTACTAAACGTTTATCTCATACCTCAGATGGTATAGATACAGGTTCAGTAACCACCGGTATCATCGTCTCTACTTGCAATGTATCTCGAGCACTTGTATACAGAATTAACTGTCTCAGTTTAACTCCTGATAAACAACAAGTTAAGATAATCTAACTCTAAATAAAACATACCATCCTGAATGTTCGATGTCCTGGAATGCTTACGGCGTTGAGAAATAAGAGGTATATCCTCTTCCTCAGGACCTTCATCAATAATACTGAAGTCCGGATCGACTTCCTTAGCCTTTCTCTTTTCCTTCAGTGCTGGATCTGGAATCATCCGAGATCGGTATCTAATATAACCAGCATCTGGAGGTGGAGAAGGAGTACTATCATCATCATCCGAAGCCGATTGACCATCACGGCCTCCAGATGGACCAACATCAGAACCTAAATATTAAATATATTAAACATTTATGATTAGCTAAAAGCTCTATCATACAAGTTCTATATATTTATGATTAATCTGATAAATACCTTAGAAGGTAAAACCTCAGATCCATCTAGCTGTCCCTGCTCACCCTCAGGTCGAGTGACCTCTGGGTCTGCAGTCTCAGCTCCCTGAGCATAATGATATTTATAGTTTATAATTAGAAATATTATCTAATCAACTAATTATCTATATCAGTATCATTATATACTAAAATTTTATAATAATATAACAACTAAATACCTATATTACTATATAATTATAAAATTACCTCAGGTGAAGCAACATAACTATCAATATCCCGTAGCAAGATATCAGTAGCATCATCATGCTCTACCAACACCTCCTGTATCACCTGAGCAGCAACATCTGGGTTCACCTGTTCCCCAGCATGTGCAGGTTGTTCCAACACATCCTCAATGAGCTCTTGTGGATCATCAGTATGAACCACATCAGCTATCGGTTCTGGAACCGCAACCTCAGCACCAACATCTAGCCAACCATGATTCGGTGGCGTCACATAGGCAGGATCAACAATAAAACCAAAAAGCTCTCGCTCCTCAGGCTTTACTACCCCCTCCTTCCTCACTGACTGCAGAAACATCGCATTGTATCCTCTGAGCCCAATAGTATTTACACGTAAAAATGGCCCAGGAATAACAAGCTCTGGCAGACTAGCGCGAATGATCAGCATACAAAAGCGTGGATAAACCAGAAACCGTGATCTAACAGAACCCGAAATCTATCTAACCAGCTCTCCAAAAATATAATCACAAAAACTGTATGGTTTATTATAAACCAGTGACAGTGCAGCTGATACAAGGGCAGGGCTTAATTCATCGAAGCCTCCCTTCTTTGGTGCAAAAACTGTGACAATCACATGCCACAAAAACCTCCATTGTCCAATAACCAAAGGTTTTTGGAACTGACGTCCCCTCCTATCTCCAATATACCCCATACGACCTATCGCACCCTCAACAAAATCACTAGGATACTCCGTCGGACCATCCTCCTGATCTACTGTACCCAAGCGTAAAATCTGACGCAGATCTCTAGCAGAGAAAACAACCGGTCTATTATTGACCGTTGTGCGTATAACTGGTGGATTGATCATCTCGTCAAACTGAATACCTTCCCAGAAGTCATTCAGTATAGTCTGAGACATCTGTGGAGACTCTGTAATCGCATATCTAATGCATGAACATGCCAAAAATGTAAGCACTTGCGCTACTCGGTTAGCTCCACGTGCACCAAGATCTAGATCAACAAGAATATTGTGACCTTTATCGAATTGTCTCGCCATATCTATAAAAACACAAATGACAAAACAAGCAAAAGCACGTTAGTAAGTTATAAACTATAATATTTATGAATCAAAATGATCATCTAACACCTTAGTTCGTAACAAAATAAACACATATATAACTTATAACTGAAACAGTTCGTAAGTTCAATATGTATTTGACGTTAGTTACTTGTAAATTTAAAATACTCAAGTCATTAACGTTTTAAGTATATACATATTATACCGCTAACTGAAAGTTAGAACACGCCACTCGATTACTCTTTGAATCGGTAGACTTTCGATATAATTATATATTTTAATGCATATGTTATTACGTATTAATATAAAATTCGTACGTCAAAACATATTATAACAAGCTTTTAAAGTGATATATTTCGTGTAAAACACAAATAAACGTAGCTTATTATTAAAGTTAAAATTGCATGTTACATTTTATGTTTACAAGTTATATTCAACTCGCAAAGATCTAAAGTGAACTCGCAACTCAACTCGCAATCATGTCGACTCGCTAACCAAGTCAATCCGCAACTCGACTCGTAAGTCGATTCGCTAATCAACTCGGTCCGCAAGTCTACAAGTCAACAAACCTAGTTGACTCGCAAGGTCAACAAGTCAAATTCAATCTCAACTCGCTAAAGAAAAACTGCGAATCGAAATGGTGGTCACTAGGCAAATCGAAAACAAATGAAGTACTATGTTCGTCTCGTTTCGCAGGAACTGGATTCGCAGAGCTAAAGTGAACTCGCAAATCAAATGGGTTCGGTGAGGAGTTTGACTCGTTTGACCACCCTTTTATACCCTGTACTCGATTCGCAAAACATCTCGATTTGCAAGTTTGACTCGTTAAACTCACAAAATTAAATAAAATGCAAATTTAATATTAAGTATAAATTGAAAACCCGTTTATGTGTATAGTTATCTCTGTAACTATTTAGCCTAAACATTTAAAATAAAATGTTTTCGCATAATTTTTCCTCAATGATAACCTTCGTACATATATTAACCGACTAAACCCGTGATACAGTTAATCTTGTATAAAGAAAAATCTTCAAGCTAAAATTATTCACTTATATACCTTTATGGTCTTAAGTATAAAGACAAGTCTAAAATATATCTATATAAGTTATAATAGAAACATTAACCGCCGATAAAAAAAATCAGGACACGCTTCTCGACTTCATGTGAGTCGGAAGACTTTCGATTAATATTCCTCATAATCTATATATATATTATTTTTCAATTGTCAATACACATTTGTTCAACATAAAATAAATAGCCAGTATAATTCAATGCCAAAGGGTAACATATTAGAAAGAAAATAAACTATATTTATCAATGAACATGAATACAAAACAAGAAATAAAATTGTAAATTACTAACATCCTATGAAAGCAAACAAAATTAAACTACGTAAAATTTTAACTGCTTAGGGATCATACTAGGCAGAATAAGCTATCTACTTTAGATTTTTAATAAGAACAAGACGATTGTTAGTATACATACCTCATGAAATTCTTATAAAGACAATAAAATCACATATTAACTAGTACTAGACTTATATTTATAAAATTATATCTTAGATACCTTTATCCACCTGACATAACTTTAAAATTAAAAAAAAATTATTAATTATACACAAAAGTGAACATTCCAATAGCATAGACAGTTCACGATGATTATCGGTATTATTGTCCACATAAACAAATTAAAGTTAGATGTTTGAGCAAACATTATTAGTATTAATGTGAAAAATATCTAACGTGTTCAGTTATATAATATACTAAAGAACTTAGGTAAAACCCATAACACTGCATCTTTTTAATTTCAAGGTAGAGGTTACTAAATGATGTATCTTTTCGACACATATAACATACACTTGAGTTAAGATTTTGACAAATATCAAACATCCTTTAAAGATACTAGTGGTTCCAGATCTGTACTTACGTACAACAGAGGATCCCTTAGTGTAATTAAAATAAGTTTGAGTATTGGCAAAGCTAAAGGCAACAGGTCTGTACTCATGTACAATAGAGTTATCTGTTAGTTTCACTAATAACCATATTTTTAACTACTTGTCATTTGTACAGAAATGCATGATAGCAGTGTAGGACAATACCATCAGTCATCAATTAAGACATATGTCATATAGTATATAACATTTCACAAAAGATATGACACCCAAAATTAGAATTTCTTAATTGCTCAAAAATCTAAAAATAATTTGCCTACCAATAGATCATATAATGAATCTGACTAGACTATAGTTATTCTTATCACTTATAAAGAATACGAGTTATTATCAGTGGATATAGGTGTATAATCAGATAAATATAAGTAAACTCCTAGGTAAGTATGCAATTCTAATGAAACTTATAGGAATCTACTAACATATCAATCTTAGCACTTAGGTTTATTATTTTTAAGCTTATTCTCCTAATGTACTATCATTTCCCAAGTTTTTACAGCCAAAACTTAAAACATTTCTAAAAGAACTACGATTATTCTTTTATTTGAGGCGATTCCCCTTAGGTAACAAGCAAATGAATGCCATACGCCTATATTTTTTTATTTTTTATTTTTAATAAACATAAAATTGACTACTAACTATTACAAAAATACCCTTGGAAGACTAATCACTCTGGATTTCTCATTCCGTTAAGTTGAACCAACATCTCAAATCTAGCTCTGTCAAACGCATAGGTGTATAAGTCTGCTAAGTTATCCAAAGATGGAACCTTAACTAACTTTATCAAACTCTTTTCAGCACAGTCTCTAATAAAATGATGTCGAATATCAATATGTTTAGTTTTACTATGCTTCACCTGATTGTTGGTGATCGACATTGTAGACTCGTTATCAATCATCATAGGAGTATTGGTTAAATTTAACCCGTAATCCCGCAGTTGCTGTTGAATCCAAAGAACTTGAGAACAACAGTTGCCAGCTGCAATATACTCAGCCTCACATGTAGAAATGGCTACTGAGCTTTGCTTCTTGCACTGCCAAGAAACTAATCTACCTCCTAAGAATTGACATCCTCCAGTTGTAGATTTCCTATTCTGATTGCATCCTCCATAATCCGAATCAGTATAAGCTAGAAGATCTAAGTCTCCATCAATCGGATACCAAAGTCCCAGCTTCGATTTCCCCTTGAGGTAACGGAAGATCCTTTTCACAGCTTGCATATGTGACTCTTTCGGATTTGCCTGATATCTTGCGCATATACAAACAACAAACATAATGTCAGGCCTAGAGGCAGTTAAATACATTAGTGATCCGATCATTGCTCTATAAAGAGTTGGATCCACATCGCTATCACTCAATGTATTTGGTCCAAGGTTGTGATTGACTGGAATTGGAGTATTATAGACCTTACTTTCATCCATCTTAAAGCGTTCCAATAGCTCATATGTATATTTAGATTGATGAATAAAGAATCCATCCTTCTTTTGATCAACCTGTAATCCTAAGAAGAAATTTAACTCTCCCATTGCAGACATCTCAAACCTTTTTCTCATGACTTTCTCAAATTCCTGACACATCTTGTCATCAGAAGATCCAAAGATAATATCATCAACATATACTTGTACTAATAGAAAGTCATTCTTGTTCCATTTTACAAACAGTGTACTATCAACTGATCCTCTTGAAAATCCATTCTCAAGTAGATAAGTTGATAGCGTTCCATACCATGCCCTAGGTGCCTGATGTAATCCATATAGAGCCTTATTCAAACAATATACTCTTTCTGGATGATCAGAATCAGTAAACCCTGGCGGTTGTGAAACATACACCAATTCTTCAACTTTGCCATACAAAAAGGCACTCTTAACATCCAACTGATAAACTTTGATACCCTTAAAAGAGGCAAATGCTAAGAATACTCTAATTGCTTCTAGCCTAACAACTGGTGCAAACACTTCGTTGTAATCTATCCCCTCTTGTTGATTAAACCCTTGAACCACTAGACGAGCTTTATTGCGAGTAATGACTCCCCGGTCATCTCTCTTACATTTAAATACCCATCTAGTTCCAATTGGATATTCTCCCTTTGGAAGGTCAACCAACTCCCATACTTGTAATTTTGAGAACTGTTGCAGTTCTTCTTGCATAGCTTCAACCCACGAACTTTCTTTGAGAGCCATTTGCACATTTTTAGGCTCAACTTGTGAGATAAAGCATGAATATAGACATTGATTAGGAATCGCTGTCTCTTTCATAGCAGTATACAAGCTTTCTAAATTTTTAGTCGTACTAACTTTAGATTGAGTCCTAGTTTGAACAGGAGTATTAATATCACCGATGATATTTTCAACAGGATGATTCTTACTCATTCTCGTAATTGGTATAGGGTCAACTATTAACTCATCTCCTAAGTTAGTACCAATCTCTTCTAATGAAGGGATTGCATCTGAATTTGCTGAAGAGATCTTTAAATGGTTCAAAGAAGTAAGCATATCATCAAATGTTGTTTGAAGATCCTCTTCAAAATCTTCTGTTTCCTGATACTTATCCTTTGATAATTGTTGAGACCCACTTGAAGAAGCTTCATTTGAGTCATCTGATGTCCTGATTCCAGATTTCGGAACACTCGATGTTGAAGACGGACCATTGTCCAATTCTTCATTCAATAAGTGCTGAGAAATCTCTGAATCACTGACAAAGTCACTTATGGGAACCTTAAATGACTGAAAGAGATCTGAATAGTCAAATTGCCAATCTAATCCCTTATGCACAGCAGGTACATAGCTCGTAACTTCAATGTTATAAACAATTTCCAGTCGTCCCATGACTTTATTGAAAACTCTTTTATTTGGTGAGTTGGGCACATAACCTAGGAAAAATCCTTCGTCAACCTTTTCACCAAATTTAGCTTGATTTCCCGTTTTCAATATTGTACAAGCAACTCCAAAAGGTTCAAATCCTTTTAAGTTAGGTTTCTTATTGTACAAAAGTTCATAACAAGTCTTGTTATGCTTTTTCACCGTAAGAACTCTATTCAGAACATGACATGCTGTATTCACTGCTTCTGCCCAAAAGATGACCGGAAGCTTTGAATATGCAAACATTGTTCTAGCAGCTTCAATCAACGTTCTATTTTTCCTTTCAGCAACACCATTCTGTTGAGGTTCATATGGTGCACTGAATTGATGTTATATCCCTTTGCTTAAGCAATAGATATTCAATGTTGAGTTCTTAAATTCCATTCCATTATCACTACGAATACGCTTAACTCTTGTTTTATAGATATTCTTTACTAGATTAAAGAACTCCATCAAAATTCCTGGAGTTTCATCCTTAGATCCCAAAAAGAATACCCATGAGAATGTAGAGTAATCATCTGTGATAACCAAACAATACCACTTGCCACCTAGACTTCTCTTGCTTATTGGGCCAAAGAGGTCCATGTGCACCAGTTCAAAAGGCGAGGAGATTGAGTTTTCAGTCTTAGACCTGTGTGGTTTCTTGTGCTGCTTTCCTTTTAGGCAAGGAACACACTTGTCTTCTGACTCGAAACGTTTCTGTGGTACACCTAGAACTAAACCATTCTTGGTTATAAAATTCATTTTTCGAAAGTTCAGATGTGCCATTCTCCTGTGCCATAACAATGCGCCTGCGTCTGAAGCCTTGGATAGTAAGCATGTAGACACCATTGAAGAATTAGAAACACACATATTTATAGCATAGATGTCCTTCTTCCTTGGTGCCCTCATCAATATCCATTCTTCTGGAATTGTGAAGCCTGGCTTCAGAACTAAAGCCTCATTTTCATTAAAATGAACTAGATGACCTTTATCGCAGACTTGGGAAACACTCACTAGGTTATGAGTTAGTTCTTCAACGTAATTCACATCCTCTAGAGTCAAAGTTCCATTTGAAACTTTTCCTTTCCCAGTAATTACTCCTCCTTTGTCTCCTGCAAAATTTACTTTTTGCTTGAAACCTTCTCTGAAGTCCTTCAGTAGACATCGTTCGCCTGTCATGTGTCTTGAGCATCCACTGTCTACATACCACCAACTGTCCTTGTTCACAGTCTGCTCCTACACATAACAAGTTGTACACAGTTAGTTATCAAGAGGGACCCAAGCCATTATGGTCTTGGTTTGTCCCTGATCATCTACAATCTGAACCTCCTTAAAGTGACCATAACTGTTCCCATCGGGAGTCTTGGTAACTTTCACAGGAGTTTGAGACTGTTGATGATTTGTAGTCTTAGGCCTATGAGGAGAGTGAGTAGAAAACCTCCTAGGCACATACTTAGATCCCTCTGCACTCGAAGTAGAGCCATTCTCAAATTGACTATGGTCTCTACTTGGGGTCCTAAACCTCGAAGGTGTCTTATCTCTTGGCTTATTGAAAGTATTTTCGTTTAGAGTATAAGCCCTTTTAGGTTTAGGTGGAGAGACACTATGATTACCATCTCTTTTCAGAATGTTTACAGGTTTGCTTCCTAATCCCGGTTTGGAGCCTAACCTATCTACAATCGAACTAGAAGTGGTCGTTGTCTTTTCAGTATTCACTAACTTATGTGATGCTTCCAACTTCTTATTTGGACAACAGGAAGCTACGTGTCCTTTTTGGTGATACTTGAAGCAAGACATCTGTTTTCGTGACTTACTAACTTTTGCATCCGCTATCGGAGTCTTAGGCACTAAAGATTCAATCACATGTTCTTTATTAACCACTTCATCAGTCTTAGTATCATTAATTACTCCACCCGGTACAAAATGTATTTTGGTGTGAGGAATTGTCTTACTATCATCAGATGAAGGGTTCTTAATAACACTCTTCTGTGCCTCTGACTGATCAGGTTTAACTACTGGTTTTTCAGAACATACTTCAGTCATTTCAGTATCTTCTGGAAGTCTAGTGTAATTTGAATTGAAAGGAGGAGGTGTCTCATTATAACCTTTTCCTGTCCATTACACTTCGTTGTGCATCTAGCATCTTGTCCATCTCAGTGGTTCTATAATTTTCTATTTTTCTATTTTGCTCAACTAACTTCAACTTACAGTCAGCTAATTCTTTCTCTTTATTAGCAATTGTCTGATTTAAGTCTTTTAGGTTTATATAGAGACCATCTATGATGACAGCTTTCTCGTTAATGGTATCTCTAAGTGCACTCCTATCAGAAGCATTAGACTTAATTTTATCTTTTAAGTCCTGTTTATCATCACTTAACCTACGCACATCAATCTTAGCTCAAGTTCAAATCTAACAGTCTTATTAGATTCAGTCAATATGTTAACTTGAGAAGACAGGTTTTTGTTTGAAACAGTTAAAACACTAACCTGTGACTGTAAATCAGTAACCAAGTAACAGACATCAGCAAGAGTAAGAATATCAATACATACCCTTTTCTTGTCTGTTTGAATTTCAGCCATGCGTGCTACAAAATCTTCAGGAATCATGTTTTCAGTTGACTCCATATATAGCACGTCTTCATCACTTGCTTTTGTTTCAATCTCTGGCACCTTTACCTCACACTCTACATCAGTAGGCATATAGGATGTAGATTCATCAATCTCAGCCATGAAAGCATCCTCAGACTGAGCTTTCCATTCATACGATCCATGTAACTGCTTCACAACTAAGGCTTTAGAAGCGAGAGTGCTTCCCGAACCTTGTTGTCCATTGCCAGCTTCTACCTTAGGTCTTTGGCATTCTCTAGCAAAGTGTCCATAACCCTGACAGTTAAAACACTTGATCTTGGTCTTATCAAACCCTGATCTATTGCCAACTACCTTTCTACCTGTTTTCTTTAAGAAAGTCTTTACCCTTCTTGACAACATAGCAAGTTTGTCCTGAAGGTCTATTTCTTCTAGATAATCAGGGTCTATCTGATCGTAATCTTCGTCAAACATAATTGGATCATTCATTTTACCCTGAAGGTAGTTTTCATAAGAAGCTACAAATGAAGCTAGAACAGATAATTGCTGTTCAGCAGATTTCACAATCATAGGCATCTTTTGATGCTCCTGAGGTGACTTCTCAGTTGGTTTACCCTTTGCTTCACTACCAGATGATGTAAGAAGACACAGATCATCGGTAATCATTTCACCCTTTCCTTCAGCATTACCAACAAATAAAGCAGTGGTCGAGCTCGAGGAAGCAGTAGAAATAGTAGATTTTCCATGATATAGTCCCGGATCTTGAGCCTGATCAGAATCAGTATCTCTAGTCTTCTTGGTGAAATCATAACCTCTGAGCTTATCAATTGCCTGCTCTAAGGTCATGGTTGCATACCTCTCATTATTGTCTTTAAGCATTATGCCATGCATTTCCCACTTAGACGGTAAACCCTCAATAAACTTGTCGGTTTTCTCAGTCTCTGTAGTCACAATCTCATGGTCATCTAGCTCACTCAACAAATGGTAGTATCTTGTGGTATACGCATCAAGATCTTCTCCTTTCAAAGCTTTGAACACAGTAAACTGCTTTTTCAGGAGATTCCTCTTGCCTGCTTTAACTTGTGGACTACATTCACACCATTTCTCAAGAGCTGTCCACAAAGTTCTAGCAGTATGGAAGGACTTTAGTTGATGATTAAGTTCCTTAGGAAGACTCATCTTAATAGACGAATGAGCCTTGTTTTCAACCTCAAATTCCTTCTTTTGTGCTTCAGTCATCTGTTGATAAGTGAGAACCACAATAGCATTTTCAACAGATTGTGTAGGTGCCGTGTATCCATTTTTGATACACATCCAGATAGATAGATCATGAAATCTACAGTAAGATTCAAACCTATCCCTCCAGCTATAATAATCCTCAACTCTCAACAATTTAGGTGGAACATTAGATTTTCCAATCTCGTGGTCCATCTCAATCATTTTGCTAAGGTCAGACATCGTAAAGCTTAAAGTTAAAATGTATTTGCGAATTTAGAAAATAAAAAAAAATCTCAACTCGCAAGAACTCAGTTCAACTCGCAATCTCAGCTCGACTCGCAGAATCTCGGTTCGCAAGTCTCAGTTCGGATCGCAGTGATGTCAACTCGCAAGTGATCTCGTTTCGCAGGAGATCTCGGTTCGCAGAGTATTTTAACTCGCAACTTAGTTCAACTCGCATAATGTCAACTTGCAGATATGTAGAATCGCAAGTTCAACTCGGTTCGCAGACTTATCTGAAACCCTAATCTCGACTCGCAAAACGGCTGAAAAACGCGAAAAACCAAAGATTTCTGGTATTTTTACGATTGAAATAGGAAATTTCGACCGTAAACAAACCCTAAATCGTCCAGAGAGTGATTTTAACTGTTTTTACACACTAATGCACGTCAAAACAATCCTAAATCACACGCGATTAACCCGAAAACTTCGAACTACACTCGTTATTTAGCCCGAAAGCTCTGATACCAATTGTAAGTCCCTAGTTCTAGGATCGATAACTTCGTTATCTATAGTATTAAGGTGCGGAATTCCTCAATACGGTGTTATCTTACTAATAACAATATAGTTCGCGTTTAGGTTAACCAATAGCTTTTCTTTATACGAATGAACGTCAAAGCCTAGCTGTTAGTATATATTTTCTCTGGAAATACTGAGTTCGCAGGAATATAAAAATTCTGATTCAAACGTTATACAAAAGTTATGCCAAAGTTATGTTTTTCAAAAGATGAAAAACATTATATAGTATATCTTGTCTCGGCTTGCATGGACCTGCGAGTCCAGTTCAACTCGCAGCCCAAGCCCAACACTGAACTCGGCTCGCTAAGACAATACTTTGTTCTCAGCGAGTTCAGATCTCATCTCGCATCGCAAAGCCTTGCGACTTGAGATCTCGACTCGCAGCAAACGTCTTAGTCAAATAAGTCGATTCGCAACATATGTATATATATTGTTAAAATCTATATTCGTCTAACACTTTATCATAATAATATATTTAACGAATATTAATATCAAAACAATATCAATTTACAAATCTAAACCAATATATCAACATGATAACAATTACACTAGTCATACTGCAAAGCTAGATCTGTTGTCACAAACTATGTCTCAACAAAATCGAAGTTAAAAATGAAAATCGTGTATATGTATTAATGCAGTAAGCGAACAGAGCATGAAAACGAATAAAAAGTGAACCGATCGGCTAAACTCATGTATAGCCGATCGGCTCATCATAGATAGGGTCTAAGTCGTACAGCTTTTAGTGTTGACAACCTACAGCCGATCGGCTATAGTAGATTCTAGCCGAACAACTCACATTGGTGTGGGCTGGATTAGTTTAGTTGCGTACCCGAATGAGTTTTCTGATATATTTTTAAACAAACACAAACGATGCATTTAAACAGTACCAAAATATTAACGAGTACATGATACAAATTTTGTCAAGTTATAAATTTGTTAAAACTTTAGGATACAAAATTGTACACGACCGCGGGACAATATTTTAATACAAATATTAAACGTTAGAACTTTTGGGCCAAACGGGCTAATTATATAATGGGTCAAAACTATTATTTTGTATTTGGGCCAAACTATTTTTGGGCTAAACAAAGTGGACCAAAATCATTACATTTATAATTGGGCCGGGTTTTGGTATAAAATTGGGCCGAAAATATTTGACCATAAATATACTGAGCCATAGCAATTTTGACCATATTATTGGGCCACATTAGATGGGTCGTACTATTTTCGCCGTATTATTGGGCAGAATGTGTTGGGCCAAGCCCAACGAATTGTGTAATTTTAAAACACAAACTTAAACCGAAGCTATATATATAAGGGACAAGTAAAACGAAACGAATAACATTTTAGTTCCACTATAAATGGTTTATATATATACACGAACGACTATAACTTATATATATAAATGGACTACGACAATTATATTACAATTTTACAAACACGATTATATATATATGCTTACACACAATAATTAATTCAACGACGAACGCAACTCGAAAAATAATATTTATTTTTCAACATATTTATCAAAACGAGATTTCAAGACAAAAGTGACCATCACCAACATCCATCTCACCCAAGATGTTCGTTTTCAAATTACGAATCCAACAGAAGAAGAATCAACAAAAACGGATAAAGAATGAAGATTCTACGCCCGCCGGAAGATCCAAATGATTCGTACGCAACATCTGGAGATAAGAGACATATTTTTGGGATATCTTTACATCAAAGTCTTCGTTTTTGAATTACGAATCCAACGCAAAAAGAATCGACGCAAACGGACGCATAACGACAAAGATACGCGCGAATTAAGCAACGCAACGAAAGACGATGGACCGGGATGGGTGGTAGCCAGCCACCGCCGGCCAGCAGCCAGGCGGCACCGGCCTCCACCCTCCCGTCTTTCTTGTGCTTTTTCATCCTTGCTCGTACCTGGTGCACCACCTTTCGCTACTTTTTCGTACCTGGTGCACCACCTTTCGCTACTTTTTCATACCTGATGCACCACCTTTCGCTACTTTTGCTAATGTGAGCCTAGGGGTGCTAATGTGAGCCACATTTTGCCTATAAATAGCAGCCCATAAGTCTCATTTTAACACACACTCAAGAATACACTTCTACATTCTAATACTTCCACACACTCCTTTTCCATTTCCACTTTCTCACTCTGGAAATTCTCTTATAGTCTAGGATTAATGTAATTAATCTTCGGATTGCTATAGAGGCTAGAACGAACGTTAGGAGGTTTGAAGATTCATCTTTGTACGTGTAAACGAGTTTTCAATCATAATAATACTCTGTTGCGCATTTAATTCCGGGTGATATCTAAACCTTTATCATACTTATTTTATTCCATATTTTAAATATGTGTTATTGCTTGGTATGTGATATATTTATTGCCATGAATTGCGAGTAGTTTATTATTGTAGTTGTTGATGATGTAGATAATTATATGTAAGGATGACATTATATAATTAATGCACGAAAATCGTAAAGAGATATGACGGCCCCTATTCGATTGTTTACCCGATATAGTACTGGAAATGCTTTAAGGCGGAGTACAAATGTATGGAAGTCGGTAAACGACCGAAGGTAGTTATATCTCTGGAATCAGCTCTGGTTTAATAGTTGGAATCGCGAATGGGTAATACAACTTCACAACTAACTGGTATATCCTACGAAAGTCAAAACACTATAAAATGATGTTCGTGAAACACGTTAAGATAAAGTAGGAATTAGTAACCTTTGTAGCGTCAAGACTTTATGAATTCAAGTTTAATTTATGGATTACCCTTTCTGGTTATCCACGTGACTACAAGCTAGTAATTAGGACCTGATCAACCTTAATTATGGTAAGTAGTTATCTGTGCCCATGACATGCAAGAAGTAAGACACATTGAAACCACTCGTTGTATATATTAGGTTTACATTTTTGCACTGCTTTACATTTAGTTAGATTGATTGTCACTTTCAATGTCAATTACTCTCGACCGCATGTTGATATGAGAAACCGTGGAACTACTACGTAAAGTACACTGTCTATCATTGAAAGGTATGGTCCGCATATGTAACACGTTTTAACAAACTGCGAATAATCCAGGGATGTATAACTATTTGAAAAGGAGAGATTTGAATCATAAGTCGAAGTAACTAGAGCTTAAATGAATGATAACAGGACTTCTGAATTAGATAAAAGTCATAATGACCTAGAATCCTTAAAACACCAAGTCTTATAAAATCGACGGTCCAAACACACAAAGTTATTAATCTGCATGCTAATAGAACAGTAAACTATTTTAGGAGTTAGGAACGGTCGGACCTATGAGACGATACGCTACTGATTCATGAACCTCGGTATAAAACCAAGATAGGTTGCTTATTTTTCAACTAGATAAGTATTGGAAGTTTGCGTATTGCTCCGATCAGAATCATGATAACCTAGTTCCTAGTGACATGCCAATGGGAAATTGAGATGGTAGGGTTCTAGAGTTTACGCCTAGTAGTTTGGTGGCCACATTAGTATCATCCCTATTTATTCAGTCATCCCGAAACATTAATTATCGAAATCTCAACAATCACATATTTATCTTTATCTGCATTCCTGTACTTTAATTTCCTGCATTTTAATTACTTGTCTTTAACCCCCAAACCTACCTACTTTGTTCCATCCTAGATACTTACTTACCGAAAGTGCCAACTTTAATTTACCCACACGTTTGGATTCATAGAACAATCTTAGGTTATACTTACCGCTTACTAACCAGAGTAGGTAGTACATATAATTTAAGCCCCGCTAATTATAAATTTTAACACCCCTGATGGCACCCGATTAAGTTGCAATCAACGACACCGACGCTTTCGGGTGCCATCAAGTTTTTGGCGCCGCTGTCGGGGAATCACAAACATACAATTTAAAGCCACCTTAAGTAGTAGTATTTAGGAGATCCTTCCGAATGAAACCTCTCCAGGTATCTTTCGGAAGTTAAATTGAGTAATTTAGTATTAGTTTAGCATTAGTGAATTAGGATAGTATTAGTTCAAAATGACAACTCAAAAACCCACTTCTCTTCTCATTTCAAAAGACGAACTGACGGCAATGGACGATACGGAATTCTTTGACTACTTAGTAGGAGATATAGGATCTGATTTCTTTTCACCCTCTTCCTCTAAAGCTAAAGAAACCTCCGAAACCCTAGAAGAATTTAGGACCTCACTTTCTATTCCAAAACATTTCCTGGACTTTGATGACACGGATCAGTTTCCTGACCTGGCATCATCTCCAGAAGATCACTTTCCAACTTTGCATTCGCCTCAAATACCAAATTTTGTCCACTTCGATAGTCCTTCCGAAGAAGATTACGAAGAAAAACCTGCGAAATTATGTGACTTAATCACACTCATTCCTGAAACGTCAGTGTATGGCAACACTCTATCAAATTCTCGTAATGACGGCATCTTTCCATTCCTTTCACAAGAACATGAATACACCATCTATCGAGTGGTGGATAAAGTTCCATCAGTTGAGCCAGAAAAACCTTGTTATGAAGAACGCCACCTTGGCACATCCTTTAATCCTTCCCACAGAGTAGATGTTTATAGGACATTCGTTAGGAAATTAGACTCCTCCGACTTTCCTTTTTCATATGACCAACGAGGAAAGATTACCAATCTTGACGAACAACTCAAATTCTTATCTCGCCTGTCAAATCATGAATGCGAAAGCAGTTCCACCAATTTCAGAGACCAAGAACTAAAGTTCATAGCAGATTTAGATCTACTTTTTGAATCACTTGTCGACATGGATTTCCATCCAATATCTATAATATTAATCAATCATAATGTCGCTACAATGATCAATGAACTTGAGTTTCGGGTAGAACGGGACACGATGATTCCTATCATCGTCCCTGGTAAAATTCCATTCTTTGTTGACCCCGCTTCTTACTTGATCTCAAAATTGAGAGACGTTTTTCCTGATTCCACCAAAAGACATGACACCGTTTTCTTCGCTAAACGGAAATACCTTCACGTTAAGCTTGTTCAAATATTCGGTTTCACCAAATACCCCTTCACTTCCACACAAAAAGCCCTAATCAGTAAACTCATAAGAATAGTCAATTCTACAACCGGAGAACCTGATTCGCAAGAAGATAAAGCATTCCTGGAAATCATGGATAAACTCAATCACGACCTAGATTAGAGGGATCAGGGATCAAGGACCTCGCGACGGATTGTCAAACCCTAAGAAGATAAGAAAGGCATATAATAAGTTAATTAATGATCTTGTCAATATAGGATATGAAGAAAGAAAAACCCTAGAGGACATAGAGAACAATCATTATTTAATTTATAATGTCATCTGGGAGCTTTCAAAATATTTTGTGCCTAAAAACATTCGTCTAAGGGAACAAATCTCGACCCTTTCTCTACAAAGAGATCGGAACGAATCATAAAACGATTCTTTCCTAAAAGGTCGAGGCTCGCAACTTTAAACGAACTTATTTTTTATAATTTTTGAAAGTTTCTGTTAAAAAAAAAAGAGAAAGAAATAATAATATATAATAAATAACTTAAGTTTAATGTTTTAGGTTAATTATAATCATCCCGCAAAAATGTTCGCGTTCCTTAAGTTATTTATAACGTGACAAGAAACTAACAAGTAACAAGTCACAATAAATACACTTAGGATTCGTAATCATTATTAATAGGACATTAGAAGTTAACTTAGATTATTAATTTAAAAGCACAATAGGGACCATGTAAGGAATATGGTACTTAAAACTAGGACATATATTCCTAGGGGACCATTAAGACTTCCATGCACTCCCATAATTTAAAAACAAAAACACTTTCTTCCTCCCCTTTGATCCCCCATGGCCAGCCACCACCTCCACCTTCACTTCCGAACCCGCACCACCATGAACCACCATTAAATCTCCATCAAACTCTATAACTTTGCATCCTTTTGAACTCCTCATTGCATATTCTTTTCGGTTGTACATTTGTTTTGAAGTTTCAAGCACTACAAATGTATGATCATGAGAAACCCACTTTGAACTTTGAATGAAAATTGGCTAAGTTAGTAACTAGGAATTACCACTTTTCTTGGTTGAATGCTTAGAAATTACATACTACTACCACTTACCCATGCTAATTCACACATGTTTGACTTTATTAAAAGGATGAACTTTGACCTATTAATTAAGTCTATAATTATGCGTGATTAAGTGTAGTTGTTAGGTATTTAAATGATCATGGAAATGATTACTCAATGTTAAGTGCACAATGCGGATGAATTAGGATTAGCAAGTTGATTTTTGAAAATCTACAAAAGATTAGCTAGCTTTCTTGAATAGAATAGTAAATTCTTGCTCACTAGAATCTTGTACTTGCTTGACTAATCAAAGTAGGCAAAATAACTAGAAAATCATTATTGTGAAAATAAAAGTCTTGAATAAAATCAAACACATGGATGACATAACTCTTATTGCATGACCTAGCTTGTTTACCAAATATGAAATGATTGAAATAGATTAGGTCATTTTTACATGCATAGGATATAATTTTGGCATACGAAGTTATCATTTGAAGTAAGCTTTGACCTAAAAAGTCAACTTGAAGTATTGCATTCTTAAAATAAATCAATTGAATTTTTAAACCTTACTTCAACTTGAACTTTTAAAAGTCAAAACCTACTAATAATTATAAATTGTGAAATAATGACATTTCAAATTTGGGTAACACCAAACCTTGTAAATTGCATTACTTCACAAAGCTATTACCATTTCATGACTATATATTCTTCACCTATTAATGATTGCCTTATTATTTGTTTAGACTAATTATTAGTTACTTGGGGACATTTGATATTTACTATAATCTTTGGACTGTCAAAAAATTTAAAGCCCTCATTTCAAATCTTCCATTGGAAATTTCAATAAGTGCTTTAAATTTCCTCCTTCTTGAGAATCCATTAATTTAAATCTCTCATGTTCTCAGGTACTATGTCGTCGAAGAAGAAAAAACTAAACCCAGCATGACCACTTACAGGATCTCTCGCCTATCTTAGTGCATCACCTAATCACAACCAGATGGCACGCATTTGGAGAGACAAGAAGCTCTGGCGTTTTAGATATGTTAACTGGGAAAAGTTGCAAGGATTGGGATTCAGACAAAGACTAGAGAACCTACTCAGTTATCCAGTTGAGGGTCAGCAGTTCGAGACCTTCAAGAAACTGTTCAACATTGATGAACCGGTATACATGGAAATGGTTACCGAGTTCATGACCACATACACATTTAAGACAAGGAGTAGAGTTGGAGACAGTTCAATCACATTTCGATACATGGAAAGTTCATTCACCTTGTCATTAGCTCAGTTCGCACAACATTTGGATCTATACACACCTGAGGAGATACATTCCCCACTGTTCACTAATGGAGCCATTTCGATATCCATTTCGACCACACCATCCGAGGCATGGAGTAAGTTATCATCAGCAACATATTTCTCGGGTATAAAAGCTACTAAACTCAGAGATCCAGTCTTACAAATCCTACACAAGCTGATAGCTTATTCATTTGATGGAAAATATAGGACAAGCGGTCGAGTTGCCAGATTTGATATTGCTATGATGACGTGCATCCTCGAGAAGAGGAATATTCAGGTTGCCCAGCGGATTCTAGAAGAAAAGGATTTTGGTGCAAAGAGATCATATATGGGTCCAATAATTACAAGGCTGGTTCGCGGAATGGGATTGCTTAAAACGACAGAGGTAGAAAAATTCAAAAGCCTGCCGGTATGGAGTGCCCAACCGATAGATTATGAGTTCCTTAGGAGCATGGATATACTCAAGATTATGAGAGCTGACACCGTTTACTTCAGGGCACGATCATCAGAAACCGAAAGTATGGATGAATTGGTACCAGGTTTAATTTTACCAAGAGTGGGAAGAAAGAGGCATCAACGAAAAGAGCCAAATAACTCAGATTCATACTCAGAGTCAGACGAAGATAAGGATGATTATGACGACCCAGTTGCACCACCACCAGTAGTGTCACAGCCTACTAGAGCAGGACCTTCCACCCCATCTCCTAGATCTCGGGTGCCCCCTTACATATACCTTTATGGGACACCACCAGGGCCAGACTATTGCTACTAGCTGATGCAGATGCAGGTCCGCTATTATAAGGCTATGAGACAGCAAACAACAGGGATACCAGTGAGCCCACTTCCTGACTTACCCTGTGGATTGGGCCGAGCACCACCACACTTATATCCCCCTGCAGTTCCTACTCCAGCACCTCACCGACATCCAGTTCTTGACTGTGGCCATGGGTTACCACCTCGCACAGTTCCACCTAGGCCACCAGCACAGGTTCCTATTCGGAGACAACATGTTCCTTCTGTTGTTGGTTCGGCTAGAGGTCAGACTTCGAGGGGTAGTAGGATATCCAAAACCCCTACACGAGCCACCATTGTTCAGAGTCAAAGGATTCTCAGGAGCACCAGCCCTGCAGATGCACCGATTGATCTAGTATCCTCTCATAGACAGACTGGTTTATTCAGAGGACACTCCCAGCAGAGGACACCTGAGATTCCACTTGACAGCTTCGACATGCCCGCAGGGGAATTTGTTGACCATCTGATACAGGATGGAGTATTCACCATAGGTACACTAGATGCAGAGGCTGATCGAGATGCATCAGACAAAGGCACCCACTATCAGCATGATGATTCTTCATCAGATGAGACATCTCCTGGACCTATAGTATCTTCAGCTACAGTATCACCACCAGCCGAGCAATAGATTGCTCCGCTTTCTAACTCCTTTCTATTTTCTACCAAGACTTTATTATTATTGTGTGTATTTGATGTACTATGGATGCATAGACATCACATGTATCCAGTGATTACTTTATTAAGCTATTACTTTACTTTTCTTATCAGCAGCTATTACTTGATTGAATTGAGTGGTTTGTTTGAGAAACTATAGAAGACCGAAGCAAGGGAAACTGTGGACCACACGATGAAGAATGCCGAGAGCCATAAGCTACAAGCCATGGACCAACAAACTTCTAACGAGTAGCCAACAACGTGCACAGCAAAAGCGGTACACCGTTCCAAAACCTTCTACCCGTTTAAAGAATTGATTATCTCATCGGATATTCCAAACACTAAGTGTGGGATAATAAAAACCACACTACACTTACGAAATAATCCGAAAATAAGTAGAATCTCTAAGTGTGGGATACTTCAAAAAGTGGTACTCAACGAATAGATTCGAACATTAGGGACAATGTTCCTCTAAGTGTGGGATATACGGCCTTCAACCGCAAGTTTTTACCTCTTGTCCGTAAGTCAAACAATATTTTCATTAAAAGGCTAAAAATGGATAAAATTTCAAATTTTTAGATTCAAAAACATCGTTCTTTAGAAATCCTATCTTTCAAAATAATAAATTACAGCAAGAAACGAGTTTTGACAACGAAACAAAACTGTTTTGGAATAAGATTCAGACGAAAAGGGCAACACATGGCTAGGCACACATTGACCAAAACATTCGATTCGTGAGGATTGAGCCCATCATTAGCATTCATCTCTAAAATGCTTCACTTTTCGTTTCATGTGTGCGCCGATGTATGCATTTGAATTAGAACTTGCTCTTGTAATGCATTTTGAGATCACACCGATGAGTGCCATACGTGGCATAGGTACAACCCATCTCCATAACTTCTAAGGAATCCAGACGCCCTTCCACCATCAAACATCCACCCACTCAACCTTCACTCTTCACACCCAATCAAAACCTCCTAATATTCGTCCCGAACCTACAGAAGTTTCATTTTCCGATGAACTCTCAAAGATACTCTTGATTTTCCAAGACTTCTGCAGCCTAACACAAAGCCATAAAATATATCGGAGCATTCCCCAAAGGATGAGCATCATCCGTAAAAGGAGCTCCAAGAAAAAGAAATTCGGCAAAAGCTGTCAGAAGAAACCTAAAAGCCCAATGATCAAGTAAAAGAGCCAAGAAAAGAAAAATTCCAAAGAAAAGAAAAATTCCAAAGAAAAAGAAAGAAAAAAGGCTATGTAGTCCTTTCAAAATCTGAGAAATTCCAAAGAAACTCTCTCAAGAAAAGTTTCGAGAAAATACAAGGAAATCCCTCACACCTTCTTCAACCCAAAACATCCGATTCCTTCCGAGATATCTTGAAAGGTTAGTACCGTCCTCATCAAAAGTGATGGAGATCTGATTCTCGATCAAGCCTATGACGAGAATGTTGCATGATAGGCTATCTGAGTGATTGACACTAGTAAGTAGGAAAACCTAAACACTTGAGTGATTTGAGTGACCCACTTGTGAGGATTGCCTAGTCATGATCATCATTTATGTTGCTCGAAGAAGGTAACAAATTCTATAAACCCTTAGTTTCCGGTGAAAACTCTTTCATAACTGTAACTTTATATTCTTTGGAAAATGGTATCTCTAAAAACTAATGCGACTAGAATCCTTTCAGAAGCTTTTTAAGAATGAGTTTGCTTGAGGACAAGCAAAGTTCTAAGTGTGGGATACTTTATATCACGTAAAAAGTCATGTTTTTACTACCGATATTTCTCTCATTCTGGAACGATTCTTGGCATTTTAAACTCAAAACCAATACAAATCAGTGATATTATGCCAAGATGGTAAAAACAAGGTTGCACGATAAAAATCAAGCAAAACGGGTGAAAAATGAAGATTCCACACACGTTTGAAGATTCAAGGCATCAAAATGAGATTTCGAGACAAAAGTGCCCATCACCAACATCCATCTCACCCAAGATGTTCATTTTCAAATTACGAATCCAACAGAAGAAGAATCAACAAAAACGGATAAAGAATGAAGATTCTACGCCCGCTGGAAGATCCAAATGATTCGTACGCAACATCTGGAGATAAAAGACATATTTTTGGGATATCTTAACATCGAAGTCTTCATTTTTGAATTACGAATCCAACGCAAAAAGAATTGATGCAAATGGACGCATAACGACGAAGATACAAAGCAATGCAATGAAAGAGGATGAACCGGGACGGGTGACAGCCGGCCGCCGCCGGCCAGCAGCCAGGCGGCGCCGGCCTCCACCCTCCCGTCTTTCTTGTGCTTTTTCGTCCTTACTCGTACCATGTGCACCACCTTTCGCTACTTTTTCGTACCTGGTGCACCACCTTTCGCTACTTTTGCTAATGTGAGCCTAGGGGTGCTAATGTGAGCCACATTTTGCCTATAAATAGCAGCCCATAAGTCTCATTTTAACACACACTCAAGAATGAACTTCTACATTCTAATACTTCCACACACTCCTTTTCCATTTCTACTTTCTCACTCTGGAAATTCTCTTATAGTCTAGGATTATTATAATTTATCTTCGGATTACTATAGAGGCTAGAATCAACGTTAGGAGGTTTGAAGATTCATCTTTGTACGTGTAAACGAGTTGTCAATCATAATAATACGCTGCTGCGCATTTAATTCCGGGTGATATCTAAACTTTATCATACTGTTTTTATTCCATATTTTAAATATGTATTATTGCTTGGTATGTGATATATTTATTGCCATGAATTGCGAGTAGTTTATTATTGTGGTTGTTGATGATGTAGATAATTATAAGTAAGGATGACATTATATAATTAATGCACGACAATCGTAAAGAGATATGACAGCCCCTATTCGACTGTTTACCCGATATAGTACTAGAAACGCTTTAAGGTGGAGTACAAATGTATGGAAGTCGGTAAACGACCGAAGGTAGTTATATCTCTGGAATCAGCTCTGGTTTAATAGTTGGAATCCCGAATGGGTAATACAACTTCACAACTAACTGGTATATCCTACGAAAGTCAAAACACTATAAAATGATGTTCGAGAATGACATTCAGATAAAGTAGGAATTAGTAACATTTGTAGCGTCAAGACTTTATGAATTCAAGTATAATTTATGGATTACCCTTTATGGTTATCCACGTGACTGCAAGCTAGTAATTAGGACCTGATCAACCTTAATTATGGTAAGTAGTTATCTGTGCCCATGACATACAATAAGTAAGACACATTGAAACCACTCGTTGTATATATTAGGTTTATATTTCTACACTGCTTTACATTTAGTTAGATAGAGTGTCACTTTCAATGTCAATTACTCTCGACCGCATGTTGATATGAGAAACCGTGGAACTACTACGTAAAGTACACTGTCTATCATTGAAAGGCATGGTCCGCATATGAAATATGTTTTAACAAACTGCGAATAATCCGAGGATGTATAAATGTATGAAAAGGAGAGATTTGAATCATAAGTTGAAGTAACTAGAGCTTAAATGAATGATAACAGGACTTCTGAATTAGATAAAAGTCATAATGACCTAGAATCCTTAAAACACCAAGTCTTATAAAATCGATGGTCCAAACACACAAAGTTATTAATCTGCATGCTAATAGAACAGTAAACTATATTAGGAGTTAAGAACGGTCGGACCTATGAGACGATACGCTACTGATTCATGAACCTCGGTATAAAACCAAGATAGGTTGCTTATTTTTCAACTAGATAAGTATTGGAAGTTTGCGTATTGCTCCGATCAGAATCATGATAACCTAGTTCCTAGTGACATGCCAATGGGAAATTGAGTTGGTACGGTTCTAGAGTTTACGCCAAGTAGTTTGGTGGCCACATTAGTATCATCCCTATTTATTCAGTCATCCCGAAACATTAATTATCGAAATCTCAACAATCACATATTTATCTTTATCTGCTTTCCTGTACTTTAATTTCCTGCATTTTAATTACTTGTCTTTAACCCCCAAACCTACCTACTTTGTTCCATCCTAGATACTTCCCTACCGAAAGTGCCAACTTTAATTTACCCACACGTTTGGATTCATAGAACGATCTTAGGTTATACTTACCGCTTACTAACCAGAGTAGGTAGTACATATAATTAAAGCTCCGCTATTTACAAATTTTAAAACCCCTGATGGTGCCCGATTAAGTTGCAATCAACGACACCGACGCTTTCAGGTGCCATCATGAACCATCAAATAGTCATGACTCGACTACTACGATACGCATGCTAAAAGCCATTAGGACTGTAGCAACGACTTGAAACGTCACAACCGGACTATGAACGCGAGAAACGAAACACGAGTGTTAAACACTCATGACGTGATTCAAATTTTGAGGATGAAATTTCTTTAACAGGGGGAGAATGTGACAACTCTCAAAATTAGGTAATAATTTACCTCTAATCGCATGCATTCTTACGCTAATTTCCTGATAAGAGTTTAAACAAAACTTTCTATGTGAAATAAGTCTAGCAAGCCCAAAACTTTAATACGAGAACTATTACATAATTTGTAATTATTATAATTACATACCAAATTATTTGAACAAACTCGAAAACAAAATACAAAAGTTGGTGATACAAAAATCTGAAACAACTCGAAAATATTTCAAAACTATTTTGAAATATTAATTGACTAAAATATTTCGAGAAACGATAGTCAAATAGAATTAAATATACATTTTATATAAAACGTATTATACTCGAATAAAAACAATTGTAAAACGTACCCAAAGGTCAAAAATAATAAAAATTCTATTTTTCTCATTCATATGGAAGTATTTGGAGAACTACCTCAAAATATTATCGCGTAATTTAAATGTAAATTGGCGCACATAATTGGACTCGTATCTGAAATTAACGGGTTAAAAACCAAACAATTTCCACGGTCTAAAAATATCAGTCGACCATGTACTGTAACTACCACTCCCTACCTTGAAATTTTGATGCATAAAACCATTTTATATACTTACTCCCTCACAAGGGAGTCTACCACCAAACATCAATAATTGGGGTTTCTTTTTTTTTTTACTTCTCTGGGAACACTCGACAGAAGCAAGGATGCAGAGAAAAACAAGAGCTAAATTCTTGGTTATCCTTCATCTTCAACAATTAAAACATTTACACTATCACTATTGTCATCATAATCTTCAAATCGTATCACCGTCATCATCATCATTCCACCATCATCATGATCCTCACGAATCATCATCATAATCATATCTTTGTAAGGAAAATTCATAATCTTTATTTTTCTACTTAAATTTCGTTATATATAGTGTTTATATAACATAATCTATGTATATAACTTAATAATTTGATGATTGGATGATTTTTGTTTGAAGTAAAACTCTAAGCAACCAACCTATTGTTATAACATGTTTAAACTTCATAATTGTGGTTGATAAAAGATAAAAACAAGTTAAAATCGAAGTTAAAAATGAAATCGTGTATACGTATGAATGAAGTAAGCGAACGGAGCATGAAAACGAATAAAAAGTGAACCGATCGGCTAAACTCATGTATAGCCGATCGGCTCATCATAGAGGGTCGTTTAGATAGGGTCTAAGTCGTACAGCTTTTAGTGTTGACAACCTACAGCCGATCGGTTATAGTTGATTCTAGCCGAACAACTCACATTGGTGTGGGCTGGATCAGTTTAGTTGCGTACCCGAATGAGTTTTCTGATATATTTTTAAACAAACACAGACGATGCATTTAAACAGTACCAAAATATTAACGAGTACATGATACAAATTTTGTCAAGTTATAAATTTGTTAAAACTTTAGGATACAAAATTGTACACGACCGTGGGACAATATTTTTATACAAATATTAAACGTTAGAACTTTTTGGCCAAACGGGTTAATTATATAATGGGTCAAAACTATTAATTTGTATTTGGGCCAAACTATTTTTGAGCTAAACAAAGTGGACCAAAATCATTACATTTATATTTGGGCCGGGTTTTGGTATAAAATTGGGCCGAAAATATTAGACCATAAATATTTTGAGCCATAGCAATTTTGACCACATTATTGGACCACATTAATTGGGTCGTACTATTTGGGCCGTATTATTGGGCCGAATGTGTTGGTCCAAGCCCAACGAATTGTGTAATTTTAAAACACAAACTTAAACCGAAGCTATATATATAAGGGACAAGTAAAACGAAACGAATAACATTTTAGTTCCACTATAAATGGTTTATATATATACACGAACGACTATAACTTATATATATAAATGGACTACGACAATTGTATTACAATTATACAAACATGACTTATATATATATATATATATATATATATATATATGCTTACACAATCTGGTTAATTCAATGACGAACGCAACTCGAAAAATAATATTTATTTTTCAACATATTTATCACCAACTAACTTTGTACAAATTACTTAAACGTAACGAATAGTCCAAGTACTTATATAAAGTATATTTATTTGCATCTAGGTATTAGAGGGACGCATCTGGACTACTGTATTACTAGTTGTTATTCCCTGAAGATTTGCTACCAGTGAG
Organism: Pseudognaphalium luteoalbum; assembly: GCA_963422505.1. Lineage (NCBI taxonomy): Eukaryota > Viridiplantae > Streptophyta > Magnoliopsida > Asterales > Asteraceae > Pseudognaphalium > Pseudognaphalium luteoalbum. Next base: position 116,261,006 of record OY730192.1, on the reverse strand, counting down.
TTTACTGCCCCTACTTTTCAATGTTTTATGCTTTTAAATAGGGGTGAAAAACATAGCTTACGTTTTGCTATAATATGCAATATCTGCTTATATTTGCTTTGGTGCTTATATGCTTCTGATTATATGAATGCTTTCATACTATAATTGTGAATCATTGTGAATACTTGTATGCTTTTGCACGAATATGGGATACTTACTTTCATACAACTCTTATAGGACGAAACTTATTTGACTCGCATGTCAACAACTTACAAATGAATTTGGTTTAATAAACCATACTTATAAAAACTGTGAATTCACTCAACAATTTTGTTGACATTTTATTATGTTTTTCAGGGAACTAGTAGCACATATAAGACTGCATGCATATGGAGTTAGGCGACCCGCGACTAATTAGGATGCCACATTTTGGGACACTTAAGATTTCTTTGTATAACTGATTTACATTAATCATACTTAATAAATCTTCTTTCGGAAACTGTGTATTTTAACCTAATCTGCAGAATCTATCCATACGGCGTATGGAATTTCCATACAGCGTATGGATTGAAAAGAAGCCCGGCCCAGGTCCGCGTTACACTGGGCCTCTACCACCTCATCCATACAGCGTATGGATGAGTTTTCACCCAAATGATCTGAATTTGTGATATGTTGTAGCTTTACCTGTTAGCTAAATTCTCCAACTTGAATCAACCCAATCGGAGTTCGTATGGGAAAGTTATGGCCAAAATACTAATGCATAGTCGAAAACTCAGCTTTTACATTCTTCCTCCATTTTCAGCTCATATATCATTCTTTTTCCGATTCAAGCTTCATTTACACTTCAATCCAATTCTCTCTTGTCTATCTTTTGATTCTCAAAGCAGATTATCTTCATAATAAGCTCATTTTCTGTTTCTTATCAATCCAAGCTCCGATTAAACTCCTAATTGCAAATATGAACGAAATGAGTATCTTATTCACATAAAATGCATTAGAAATCGATCAAACACGGGGTAAACTAGTACTACAATATAGTACATTTTGGCGTTTATCAGTTGTTTATCTTTTAACTAGATAAGTATTGGAAGTTTGCGTATTGCTCCGATCAGAATGATGATAACCTAGTTCCTAGTGACATGCCAATAGGAAATTTAGTTGGCAGGGTTCTAGTGTAACACCCCCAAATTTTATATTTTGCGGAAGCATAATTTGGGTGTTACTTATCAATAATCAAAGCACATAGATATATAGCAAACGACCACTATATGCGCCGTTTTACATTGATATTAATAAAACCAACGTTTACATCAAAATATTGTTTACATTAGCTTGGTTTGAAATTGAGAGATTTTAGTACATAATTAATCTATACAAAATATAATAATGCAGCTAAATCTCTGATTGTTTGCATGTTGACTCGAGCTAATAGATCTTGATTGAGCGGTCCAACCTACTGCTGGTCACCTGTGATACATGCTAAAATTGGTCAGCAAAACACTGGTGAGCTCACAGGTTTGTATGTCAACACACATTTGTATGAACCGCAAGATTTATAATTGAATTTAAAATGCAATTAAGCAAAATAAAAGTTATGCAGCCATGAGTACATAGTCTGAGCTTAACTTGGGTGTAAGGTCCAATTAAGGAAACCCAACTGAGTTGCCTCCTACGAGTGCCTAATCTACACTCGTCTTCCCAAATGATAATAGGTCCGTTTGACCAGTTAGTGCGTGCTAACCCAGACAAGGATTGTTAATCCTATATGATATCATATACTAACATTCACGCTACAGATGTATTACCAAACTATATTGTGGAGGGCTTTGAAATGATTAGTGAAAACAACTCATGTAGTATTTGATTTGTATTGTACTTGCGTTCATATTGTAAAATAAAATCGAGCAATGTAATCACACCCCTGATTGAAAAGCAGTAAAATAGGGGCCATGAGACTCACCTGAGCCTTTAGTGTTTATTTAAATAAACTCGGATTGATTAGCTGCGAATTGATGTCCGAAGACTTGTAACCTGAGGGCGTCCAATATGCGCGATGGTTATTAATTTCATAGGTATCTTAAAAGACTACCTTTGTAGTTGTTTGTTCAACTAGAATGTCCAAATGATTACAATTTGGTTGATTTTCTAAGCGTTTGAAAATGTGTACGGCCCGTTGGTGATTGTTTGTAATAATAATCTTGATGTTATCATATTGATTTCGAAGTGTTATACTTGAAAAACATGTCTTACAATGTTTTAGAGGGTCATATTGTATAAGAGTTTGAGGTTGTATAAGTTCGACACTTGGTGTAAAAAAACTATTTACCAGTTCCTGGATGACGGGGGTCCGGGGGCAGCGCCCCTGGTAGCGGGGTCCAAGGGGCGGCAGCCCCTGGCGGGGTCCAAGGGGCAGATCCCCTGGCTGGGGTCGAGCTGGTGAAAAACGCATCTGGACTTGAATTTGGGTGAAATCGAGTGATAAAATTTTAGGTCTCGACACTTAGTAAAATTTGTGTTTTCTTGGTTCTGTTTCATGCGACATAGCGTGCGACATACGGCTTTGTGTCGCTAAGTGCGACATAGTCTGTTGTGTCACAGATCATATCTGCGACATAAGGGCTTGTGTCGCTAAGGGCGACATCCGTAATTTAATGCGACGTAGGGCGTTGTGTCACTATATGCGACGTCCGTAATTTCTGCGACATAACTATTTGTGTCACTATATGCGACATCCGTGATTAGTGCGACATAGTGGCTTATGTCGCTATATGCGACATAAGGTCTGATTTAGCGACATAAAGGCTTATGTCGCAGGTGGCCTGGAGCCTCTGCGACATAACGCGCTGTTGGCCGGAAAATGAGCCGAAAAGGTGTTTTCCGGCCTCCGTTTGACCTGAGACTTTTACCCAACCCATATTTGGACATTTTAAGCTTAAAGAAACAACTAGAACTTAAAAACACTTGAAATCGAATGGTTTCGGGTTTTTGTCGGAAACTTACAAAGTGATGAATCGAGAATCCAAAAAGATGGAAATGTAGATCGTGACGCGGTGGATCTTTTTCTTCAAACGGACGAGATGATTCGAGGTGGTTTAGTGGTGGTTTTTAGTGATTGTTTGTGGTGGAGGTGTGGTGATGTTTGAGAGAAAAGGAGGAAGAAAGAAAATGAGGGTGAGGGGATGGGGTCCCTCCCCTGTGTGGCTGATTCGGTGGGGATCCACCAGAGTGTGGGTCTCCACTTTTTAACTCCGTGTATTCGCGCTCCGTGCGGCGTTCGTTTAAACGTTAAATAATTATTTTATACATTTAAATATATGTTTTAAAATACAAATGTTTATTCATTATTTTTGTTGAAATATGTTACCAAATACTTAATAACTTAAATGATTTCGTTTGTTTGTGTGTTAAGTGTGTAAGTCGCGTAGATGTTTATTACACGATACGAAATGTAATTGAAATATTATCAAAATAATATTTTTGGGTATGATATCGTTATTAAATAATTTTATGTTATTTAATAAAATTGATTCACCAACGTCCATACTTACTTGAACCGAATTACATTCGATTTGAAACTTGTACGATTTAATCAAATCGCATATTCGTATATATTCAACAATAAATATATCGGTACATTAATTAGCCTAAAACCAACTAATTACATGTATTAACACTTGATTAGACACTAATTACTAGTCCTAATTTGACGGGTGTCACATCTAGAGTTTATACCTAATAGTTTATCTATTATATTAAGTATTGCCCCTATTTAATTTGTCATCCCGAAACGTTATTATCAAAGTCTCAGTAATCACATATTTACCTTTATCTGCTTTCCTGTATTTTAATTTCCTGCAATTTACTTTCCTGCACTTTAATAACTAGTCTTTAGTTTAAAACTCCCAAACCTACCTACTTTGTTCCATCCTAAATACTCCCCTACCGAAAGCACCAACTTTAATCATCCACACGTTTCTGTTTATAGAACGATCTTAGGTTATACTTACCGCTTACCAACCAGAGTAGGTAGTACATATAATTTAGGCCCCGCTATTTATGAATTTTAAAACCCCTGTTGGAGCTCGATTTGTTACCATCAACGACATCGACGCTTTCAGGTGCCATCAAGTTTTTGGCGCCGCTGCCGGGGAATCGTAAACGTACAATTCAAAGCCGCCTTAAGTAGTAGTATTTAGGAGATCCTTCCGATCGAAATCTTCTCAGAGATCCTTCGAAAGTATTTAAGTAATTAAGTATTAGTTAATTAGGACAATATTAGTTTAAATATGACAACTCGAAAACCCACTTGTTGCCTCGTTTCAAAGGATGAATTGAAGGCAATGGATGGTACGGAATTCTTTAACTACTTAGAAAAAGAGATAGGATCTGATTTCTTTTCACCTTCGTCCTCTAAAGCTAAGGAAACTTCCGACACCCAAGAAGAATTTAGGACGACACTTTCCATTCCAAAACATTGCTTGGATTTTGATAACACGGATCAGTTACCTGACCTTGCATCATCTCCAGAAGATCGCTCTCCAACTTTTCATTCACATAATTTACCAAATTCTATCCACTTCAATTATCTCCCAGAAGATGATTATGAAGTCAAACCTCCGAAATCACGTGACTTAATCACCCTCATTCTTGAAATATCAGTGTATACCCAAACCCTGTCCAATTCTTGCAATGATGGCATCTCTCCATTCCTTTCACATGAATATAGATACATCATTTATCGAGTGGTGGATAAGGTTCCATCACATAAATATCAGTGTATACCCAAACTTTGTTTTGAAGAACACCACCTCGGTGCTTCTTTCAATCCTTCCCGTAGGTTAGATGTCTATAAAGCATTCGTTAGGAAATTAAAATATGTCGACCTCCCATTTTCATACAAACAACGAGAGACGATTGTCAATTTAGGAAAACAAGTAGAATTCCTTTTTCGCCTGTCAAGTTATGAATGCGAGAGCACTTTCACAAATTTCCGAGACCAAGAACTAAAGTTCAAAGAAGATTTAGATCTCTTTCTGAATCATTTGCCAACATGGATTTCCTCCCAATATCTATGATATTAATTAATCACAACGTCGTTGTAATGATCGAGAAACTTGAGTTCTGGATAGAACGAGACCCGATGATTCCCATCATCATTCCTAGTAAAATTCCATTCTTTGTTGACCCCGCCTCTTACTTGATCTCAAATTTATGAGATGTTTTTCCTGATTCCACCAAGAAAAGAATCAACACAGTCGTCTTCACTAAAAGAAAAGACCTTCACATAAAGCTTGTTCGAATCTTTGCCTTTACCAATACCCCTTCACTTCCACTCAAAAAGCAAAAATCTGTGAACTCTTAAGGATAGTTAAATCTACAACCGGAGAACCTGAGTCACAGGAAGAGAAAGAGTTTCTGGAAGTCATGAATAAACTCACTCACAATCTAAATTATAAAGACCAAGGACCACGAGATGGCTTGTCAAACCCTAAAAAGATAAGGAAGGTATACAATAAGTTGATTAGTGATCTTGTCATTTTAAGATACGAGGAACGAAAAGTCCTAGTGGAATTAGAGGATAGTCATTACTATTTAATTTATAATGTCATTTGGGAGCTTTCAAAAAGTTTTGTACCTAAAAACGTTTGTTTAAGAGATCATATCTCAATCCTTTCCCTATATCGGGATAGGAACGAATCGTAAAACAATTCTCTCTGAAAAGGTCGAGGCTCGCGACTTTAAAAGAACGTATTTTAGTATACATATATTAATAAATAAATTCTTGAAAGCGACCTTTAAGAAAACGTTTTTAAATTATTGCCTGAAAACACGCGCATGTCGAAAGGAATACGCAATTTCAAGCTTTTAGCTGAAATATGTACATTCCATAGACCCGCGTCAGACAAAAATTTTAAAACACCCAAAAATACACTAAGTCTAAAATCTTAGATTGATTAGAATTGTCGTGCAAGAATTTGCGCATTTCTTAAATTATTTATAACGTAACAAGGAACCAACAAGTAACTAGTTTCAATAAGTATACTTAAGATTCGTACTTACGATTAATAGGACATTAGGAATTAATCTAGAAGCATTAGGCTTAATTCTAGAGTACACTAGGGACCATGTATAAGGAATATGGTACTTAAGGACATGACACATATTCCTAGGGACCACTAAACCTTCCATACATCTCCATAATTCAAAAGTAAGAAGAAAACTTCTTCTTCCTCCCTCCCCACAACCAAAATTCGGCAACACTCACACCATCTTCAAACCACCATTAAAACTCCACCAAAATTTGTGATCTTGTATCTTTTGAACTCCTCTTTGCATGCTCTTCAGGGTTGTACAATCATTTTCAAGTTTTGTTCATTAAAACTAAGGTATGATCATCAAAACCCACATTGAACTTAAAGTGCTTAGAACAATTACATGCTACTACCATGCTAGTATCTAGGTATTTAAGTTTAAATTGTGAAGCCTTGAATGATTATTCCATGATAATTGTACCATGTGGTTAGTTTATGGTTGTAAATTGCAAGTTTAACTCTTAAAGTCAACAAAAATTTAACTAGCTAGCATGAAATGATGAAAGGAATTAAAATTGCTTGACCATTCTTGCTTACTAGGATGCTTGTACCTACTTGACTAGTCAAAATAGGCAATATAACTAATTATCATTTTGAAAATAAAATCTTGAATTAAACCAAATACATGAGTATGATAACTTTTTGTGCATAACCTAGCTTGTTACCAATTAGGAAATGCTTAAAATAGTTTTGAACGTGTATACATGAATAGGTTATAATTTTGGCATGCGAATACCTTAATATATCATTTGAAGAAAGCTTTGACTTGAAAACTCAACTTGAAGTATTGATTCTTCTTTACAAATAATTTTTATTCAAAAACCTTACTTCAACTTGAACTCTTAAAAAGTCAAACTCTACGGATAACGATATGACCAAGAATTGTGAAATCTTGACATTTCAAAATTGGGTAACGTCAAACTTGTAAATAATAATATTTCACGATAAAGATATCACCATTTCTTGACTTTACATTTTCATATATTGATTATCAACCACACTACATGTCACCTTAATATGATTAAAACTAATTATTTGTTGCTTGGGAACATTGGATATTTGATGTAATCTTTGGACTGTCACAAATTTAAAGCCTTATTTCGTATTTTCTTTAAGAAACTTCGAAAATGCTTTAAATTTTCTCTTCCTTAAGAATCCATTACTTTAAATCTCTCATGTTCTCAGGTACCATGAAGAAATCAAAGCTAAACCCAGCACGGCCACTTGCAGGATCTCTTGCCTACCTTAGTACCACACCCGAGTACGACCGGTGGCACGTATATGGAGGGATAAATCATTTGGCTGTTTCAGATATATAGATTGGGATAAACTGCAGACATTGAGGTTTAGATAGAGATTAGAGAGTCTGCTCAATTACTCAGTAGAGGGTTAGCAGTTTGAGTCTTTCAAAAGACTGTTTAGCATTGATGAGCCGGTATACATGGAAATGATTACCGAGTTCATGACCACGTATACATTTGAGCCAGGGAGTAGAGTTGGTAGTGGTTTGATTACATTTCGATATATGGGCATCTTGTTCACCTTGTCACTAGCTCAGTTCGCACAACACCTAGATCTCTACACTCCAGAAGAGATACGATCCCCTCTGTTCACTAGTGGAGCTACCACAGTTTCCCTCACGACTACACCCTCAGAGACCCAGTCCTATAGATTCTACACATGTTGTAGGGTTGTTCGATTGATGGGAAGCATACGACTAATGGTCGAGTTGCCGAGTTTTATGTTGCTTGGATGGCATCTATCCTCAGCAGGAGGAACATTTAGGTTGCCCACTTAGTTGCTCAATGAATTCTTGAGGAAAAGAGTTATGATTCAAAAAGGTCATTCGTGGGCCCTGTGGTTATAAGGTTGATTAGAAAAATGGGACTGCTAGAACAGCAGAAGTGGAGAAGTTCAAGAGTCTACCTAATTAGAGTGCCCAACCAATAGACTATGAATTTCTGAGAATGATGGGGATAATCAAGATTTTGAGAGATGGCACAGTCTATATTAGAGCATGAGCAGCAGATCCTGATAGTGTTGACACCCTGGTGCCAGATTTAGTTCTACCTAGAGGGACGAAAAAGAGAAAGTTGTCAGGAGAGCCCAGAGATTCGGATTCAGATGAGATTGAGGATGATCTTGTAAACCCAGTTGCACCAACACCAGTAGTACCACCACCTATTTGGGTAGGACCTTCTACCCCAGCCCCCAGAGTATAGGCGCCCAGATATATCTATCACTACGGGACACCTCCAGGGCCAGACTATTGGTACTGGCTTATGCAGATGCAGGTCAGATGTTACAGGGCTATGAGACAGCAGATTGTAGGGATACCGTAGAGCCAACTTCCAGACATACCATGCGGATTGGGCCGAGCACCACCACACATATATCCCCCTACAGTTCCTGCTCAGACACCTCACCTATATCTAGGCTGTGGCCATGGCTTACATCCTCGGACAGTTCCACCTAGACCACAGCCACCTCCAGCACAGGTTCCTATTATGAGAGAGCCTGTCCCCTCAGTAGTTGGTTCAGCCAGGGGACAGACTTCGAGAGATAGTGGCAGATCCAGAGTTTCTAGACGAATTGCCACTGCACAAAGCCGCAGGAGTCTCAGACAACCCGATCCCACCATCGTAGTACAGGCCCTAGTGTCCTCCCATAGACAGATAGACTTATTCAGGGGACACACTCAGCAGGGATCGTCTGTTATTCCACTTGACAGTTTTGATATGCCTGCAGGGCCATTTGTTGACCAGTTGATACAGGATGGAGTTTTTACAGACACAGGAGCTATTCCGGATGCATCAGATGAAGGTACCCAACATCAACATAATCTAGAAGATGACTCTTCATTAGATGAGACTTCCCATGAACCTATCAGATCTTCATCAGCAGTATCACGAGCACCACCAGCCGAGCAATAGATTGCTCCGTTTTCTTATTTCTTACTATTTTCTACCAGACTTTATTATTACTATTTGTATTTGATGTACTGTGGATGCATAGATATCACCTCTATCCAATTATTACTTTATTATGCTATCACTTTACTTTTCTTATTAGCAGCTATTATTTGATTATTGAGTGGCATGTTTGTTTCCAAACACTATCGAAGACCATAACGGAGGAAACCGTCGACCACTCTAGGAAGGATGCCGGAAGCCGCAAACTGCAAACCAGCAATCTTCTGACAAGTAGCCGACAGTACGCACAATGTATCACGAAGCGGTAACCCGTTCCAAACTTTCTATCTGTTTAATGCCTTGATTATCTCATCCGATATTCCAAAAATAAGTGTGGGATCTCCCAAACCACACTACTTACGTAACGATCTGGAAATAAGTAGAATCTCTAAGTGTGAGATACTTCGACAAGAGATGTTCAGTACATAGATTCGAACATTAGGGACAATGTTCCTCTAAGTCTGGGATATACGGTCTGCAACCGAAAGTTTAACCTCTTGTCCGTAACATAAACAATATTTTCATTAAAAGGCTAAAAATAGAGAAATTTTCAAAAAAATTGGATTCAAAAGCAACATTCTTTAAGAACCTCTATTTTTCAAAAATATAAATTACAGCAAGAAACGAATTTTTAAAGAAACAAACCGGTTTTCTTAGAATTAGATACGGACGAAAATGGCAACACATGGCTAGGCACACATTGATCAAAATATTCGATTCATGAGGTTTGAGATCTGATTAGCATTCATCTTTAAAATGCTTCACTTTTCATTTCATGTGTGTGCCGATGTATGCATTTGAATTAGAACTTGCTATTGCAATGCATTTCGAGATCACACCAAAGAGTGCCACACGTGGCATAGGTACAACCAATCTTGATACTTTCTAAGGTATCCCAACACCCACTTACCACCAAACATCCACTCACTCTTCACACCCACTATCCAAACAAAACTTCCCTTTATATCTTCATCCCGAACCTAGGGAAGATACGTCTTCCAATATTTACACCCCGAACCATACGAAATCTTTCGGACAAAATATCAATCAGTAGGGATGGCATGATAAAAAGAAAGAAAAGAAAAATGAGAAAAAGAAAAAAAAAAACAAGAAACATACATGCCGGCACTACCCAAAATGTCCAGAAAAGGAAAATTTAAATCCGAAAAAGGGTTGGACTATTAAGTCTTTTTAAGTGTGAGAAATTCCAAAAGAGACTTTCTCGGAAAAACACCCAAGCTTCAAGAAAGATACGCGGAAAGAAAAACCCATAATCTTCCTTTTCACACACCTTCTTCAAGTCTCCCAAATCAAAAAGCCCGATTCCTTTCTAAGATATCTTGAAAGATTAGTACCGTTCACATCCAAAGTGATGGAGATTTGATTCTTGATCAAGCCTATGACGAGAATGTTGCATGACCGGCTATCTGAGTGATTGACACTAGCAAGTAGGAACCCTAAACACCTGAGTGATTTGAGTGACCCACTGCGAGGATCGCCTAGTCATGATTACCATTTACGTTGCTTGAAGAAAGTAGCAAATTCTATAAACCTCTAGTTTCTCATAAGAATTCTTTCATAACTGGAGCTTTATGTTCTTTGGAAATACTATTTCTAAAAGATATGTGTAACTAGAATCTTTCTAAAGGTCTTTTATGAATGAATTTGCTTGAGGACAAGCAAAGTTCTAAGTATGGGATACTTGATATCGTGTAAAAAGTCACATTTTTACTACCGATATCTCTCTCATTTTGGAACAATACTTGGAAAATAAACTCAGATAATATACAAATCAATGAAATTTGCCAAGATGGTCAAAATGAAATTGCACGTGAAAAATCAAGCAAAACGGACGAAAAATGAAGATTCCACATGCAATTGATGATTCAAGGCATCCGAAACAATATTTAGAGACAAAGTACCCATCACCAAGATCCATTTTATTCAAGATGTTCTTTTTCAAAATACGAATCCAACAGAAGAAGAATCTGCAAAAACGGATGAAGAATAAAGATTCTACGTTCACCGGAAGATTCAAACGATTTGTACGAGACATCTAAAGATCAGAGATGCATTTCAGGGATTTATTTTCATCAAATTTTACATTTTTGAAAAACGAATCCAATGCAAAAAGAATCGACGAAAACGGACGCATAACAAGAAGATACGCATGAATCAGGAAACGAAGCAAAAGACGGCAAACCGGGGCGGCAGCCTGCCACCGCCGTCGGCTGCTAGGGTGGCGCCGCCGGCTTCCTTCCCCCCATCCCCTGGACACTTTTTCGTCCTTGCTCGTACTCGCCTGGTACACGTGCTAGACCTTTTCCGCAACTTTACGGTACACGTGCTAGTCTTTTTCACGCTTTAGGGTACATGTGCTAGCAACTTTACCACCTTTTGCTAACATGTGCTCCTAGTTGCTTAAGTGCACCAAATTTCAAGTATAAATAGGTGCTTCATGGTTCATTTCAAGACACACCTCATATCTCACTACTCACACACTCTTGTAATCACAAAATTCCAATTTCTCAAATTCTCTTGTATTTTATTGTTTTTCTCATTCTAGGATTATTGTAATTTATCTACGGATTAATATAGAGGCTAGAACGAATGCTAGGGATTTGGAGATTAATCTTTGTACGTGTGAAAGAGTTGTCAATCATAATAATACGCTGCTATGCATTTATTTTTGGGTGATATCTAAACCTTTATCATACTTGTTTTATTTCGTATTTTAAATATGCATTATTACTGGGTATGTGATTTACTTGTTGCCATGAATTGCGAGTAGTATATCATTGTGATTGTTGATGATTTAGATAATTATAAGTAGGGATGACATTATATAATTAGTGTATGATAATCGTAAATTGATATGATGGGCCCTATTCGACTGTTTATTCGATATAGTACTAGAAATGCTTTCGAGCAAAGTACAAATGTATGGAAGTCAGAAATGACCAAAGGTAGTCATATCACTGGAATCAGATCTGGTTTAACAGTTGGAATTCCGAAAGGATAATACAACTTCAAAACTAATTGGTATATCCTATGAAAGTTAACACACTATAAATATTGTTCGGAAAACACATTCAGATATAATAGGAATTAGTAACCCTTGTACCGTTAAGACTTTATGAACTTAAGTTTAATTTATGGAGTACCCTTTCTGGTTATCCACGTGACTGCAACCGAGTAATTAGGACCTGATCAACCTTAATTATGGTAAGTGTTTATCTGTGCCCATGACATGCAATAAGTAAGACAAAGTGAAACCACTCGTTGTATATATTAGGTTTACATTTCCGCACTGCTTTACATTTAGTTAGTTTAGAGTGTCATTCTCACTATCAATTACTCTCGACCGCATGTCGGATGTAAGAAGCCGTGGAACTACCATGTAAAGTACACTGTCTAATTACTGAAAGGCATGGTCTGCATATGAAACACGTTTTAATAAACTGCGAATAATCCAGGGATGTATAACTGCTTGAAAAGGAGAGATTTAAGTCTTAAGTTGAAGAAACCGGAATCTAGTTAATCATAAATAAGACTTAGAAATGAAAGTAAAAGTCCGAGTGACTTAGGATACTTAAACCTTTAGGTCTTACAAAATCGGCAGTCTAAACATTCAAAGTTATTAATCTGCATGCTAATAGAATAGTAAACTGTCTAAAGGGTTAAGAACGGTCGGACCTATGAGACGATACGCTGCTGATTCATACACCTCGGTTTAAAACCAAGATAGGTTGTTTATCTTTTAACTAGATAAGTATTGGAAGTTTTCATATTGCTTCGATCAGAATCATGATAACCTAGTTCCTAGTGACATGCAAATGGAAAATTTAGTTGGTAGGGTTCTAGAGTTTACACCTAATAGTTTATCTATTATATTAAGTATTGCCCCTATTTAATCTGTCATCTCGAAACGTTAATTATCAAAGTCTCAGCAATCACATATTTACCTTTATCTGCTTTCCTGTATTTTACTTTCCTGCACTTTAATTATCTGTCTTTAGTTTAAAAATCCCAAACCTACCTACTTTGTTCCATCCTAAATACTTCCCTACCGAAAGCACTAGCTTTAATCATCCACACTTTTCGATTTATAGAACGATCTTAAGTTATACTTACCGTTTACTAACCAGAGTAGGTAGTACATATAATTTAGGCCCCGCTATTTATAAATTTTAAAACCCCTATTGGCGCCTGATTAGTTACAATCAACGACACCGATGCTTTCGGGTGCATCATTCTCCTGTATTGTATGAAGCTGTGGGATTGCCGTAAAATGTCAGAATACTTGGTATAGTGTTGGAAATACCACTGGTAGAGTACAAATGCATGGAAGTTGTCGTGCACCCAGCGGTCGGTCGGATTTTACTCCGGTCGTTGGTCTGGCCACCGAGATACACGGCAGGGTAGTTTTAATATTTATAATAGTCGGGGGGAGCCTAATCCTCCGTACTACCTACTGGAACTGGTATGAATACCTGATACGAGTAATCGGTAAGGATGATCCAGGGTCGTTCCTCACGACGGTAGAATTGAGACAGAGCTAGTTCTGATAAGTCGGTAATTAAGCTGGGGTTTTGATAAGTTGGAAGGGTTTTGTTTTTGTTTTTATATCTAATTAAACTAAACTACTGAAACTAATAAAGCATAAAACTAAAGGGAGACTAGCATATATAACACTTAAGGATAATGAAAACGTGGTTCACCATGACTTAGAATAGCTGAGATAGTGTTTTAGTTTGAAAATGTATTTTAAAGGTTTGTGTCTTGCTTTCACGTAGATATCTTGTAGTGTAAACACTAGCACCCTACTGATCAGGTGAACCGATCAGTATGTCACTGAGTACTAGGCTATCGAGAGTATGATCAGATCGGACTGCCTTGAAACCTCCCTCACCGTCTCTTGTGACGAGACCAAGTCACCCTCCAGATGGGGTGCAGGAATAAGGCGACAATCCGCAATTTATCCACTGACCTTTCTTTAACACATACAGAGATATCTAAGTTGGGCAAGGCATTTAAGATTAAGACAGTTGGTGACTGCTAACTTATACATTGACGGTTGTGATTGAGTTCAGAGTTATTCGGCTGTGATACAGTCATCAACCTACAGAGTTTTCCACGATTACATTGTGTACTCACCCATTTTATGGTCTTTCCGGGATCACAGACTACACCAGGATGTAATACAGTGTTCAGCCTACGGCCTTTCCACGGCTTACCGGATACTCGGACGTTTTAGGGCTTTATCCTGGAATACATACTTTACGGCCATCTGAACTCAATATATCTAAGCTTATATTACAGTAAAACCATCTATGATAGATAAACAACCCGTTCTCTTTATAAATCCCAAACCAATAAATCCCTGATTAATCCACAGTGTACTATACGATGGGTAGACATTTTCATTGCTTTGAAATCAGACCATGTTAATTTAAGACAACACAGATAGGTAGTGACCGTTTGATTAAGGTTCGTGACTCCTTGACATAAAGGTTCTAACCACGTTTATTGGAGGAAAGGCGATAGTTTAATTTAAAATCATAATTGTATAGTTAAACAGCACCACAAATTTTCAATCATAATATATAATAATCGGGAACATTATTCCAAAACGGATTGTGCCCACGACTTTCATAGCTTCCACGTTCCGTACTCCACACATTTCTGGTGTTTCCGGCGCTATACAAATGAAAGCCGTATAACGTTACCTCCGTTGTTTCATAATGATATTATCCCATCATTATATATTTACTATTATCTAAATCATGGCAAACATACAAGCACACTACTCACAATGAATAGCAATAAACATTTCTAATATTAATAAATCACATACATCAAACAAGAACATTATGACAAATTAATAATAGAAAGGATAGAAAATACTGATAGGAATTGCGAGCAGAATAACACTTGTATTTCTTCATTAATATCCAAGCATTACATAAGCTAGCCTCTACTAATTAACTACATAACTAATCTAAAAGAAAAGGCAAGGTTTCCCTCCCTAATCATCTCACTAGTCCAAGGGTTTAAAACCCTAGCGAGGAACTAAAGAGAAAGACTAGAGAGAGAACCTACTACCTACTAATTCTCCTCTAACTCCTAAGAGTAGTGCTAGAGAGAGAATGCTAAACTACCTACTAATTTTCCTCTAACTCCTAAGAGTAGTGCTAGATAGAGAATGCTAAACTAATGAGAGAAATGAGATGAGAGGTGTTTTGGAAATGAGAAATGAGTCCACTATTTATAGAATAAAGGAGGTAGCTAGCCATTGTACAAGTCCTTAAGCACCAAGAACAAGCACCAAAGCATCATACGGGACAAGCGGACCAGGGGGGGTCAAACGGCACCTCACAAGGCAAAAGACCCCGTATATGGCACCCTAAGGGCCGTATACGGCACCTAGGGTACCGTATACGGTACCTAGGTGCCCAGGGGGGGGGGGGGTTGGTGCTCCATTTGTTGTATACTGACTTCTCGGTTGCTTGGTTCATCCGTATCTTCTTCGTTTGGAGTCCATTTTGCTTGATTCTTACGTCGTTGGATTTGTTTTTCCGTTATGCTTCTAATGACACTAAGTTTTCCAAATGTGGAGGTGTTTGACTTTTGCGTGTTTCGGATGACGATCGGCGAGCTTCCAAACTACATATCTTCTCCGTTCTTTGTCCTTTTCTTCTGATTCTTTCACCTCCGGTCTTGTATTTTCCTATGGAATCATAAAATATGAATTAAGATCTAATTACATAAGGAAATCAAGAAGGGAATATTTAAGGTGATAGTTTTGCCTTGGGTTGCGTGTTATTTGGACGTTTTAACCGATTTTTGCAGCAACGTCTATATTTAGACTACCTTGGTGATTTTTAGTGAATAATGATAGTTTGGAAATGTTTTCACCAATTAATAGTCCAAAAAGTGCGGAAATATGTACTTAAAAACATGACTTTTTAGGTCACATCAGAAGCCGAGGAAATGCCGATGGTCTATCTCACCATGGATTACCTGGAAGTTTCCCTTCCAGACACGGGTCTAGGTCTTGTCAAGCTGTGAAAATGCTGTAATACACCGTTAAACTACCTCTGGTTATAAAGCTGTGTAAAGACTTATACGATCTTTAAAACACCGTAGATATACCTAGGGTTAGAGTACTGTGGATAAATAAATGCACTATACACTGCACACATACCTAGGGATGAACAACCGATGGCAAAGGCGGGTCTAATTCACGACGGAAGTATTAGAACTTAATTAGATATAATATGAGTCTTGAAAAGAAAACAAGGATGTCGGCTGTGTTCCGAGATGCTTAAACCCCTTGACTCAACTTAAAAGATAGTTTAACTTACATAGCATAAAACCAGTATTATCCTATTAAAATCAGATAGACATAGGTGTTAAGAATGGTTAGTAAATGTAGACTGTTGCCCTTTTCCTGCACCCCATTCAGATGGTCACTTGGTCTCCGAAAGAGACGGTGTGGTGGGTCTTAAGACAGTCTCAGCTGATCAGAATCATGATAGCCTAGGTTTCAGTGACATATGCTTTTAGGGTTATACCTAGAATGTAGGATCCTAGTGTTTACACTGACCGTTTAGATGATTCTTAATTAGGACTATCTCCAATCAATCATATAATATCATCCCAAAACCCTAATATTGAAGTTCTGACAATCACTCTCTACCTGCTACATATTATCTCATTTACTTTTCCGTCATTTACTTTCTGTCTGTAGTTTAGATAAAACCAAAACCTACTACCTTGTTTTAAAGCCCATCCTACCGTGAACTTATCTTTGGTAGCTCAAATTCAATTCAATTCATTGCGATTTTGATGAAACTCGAGTTATACTTGCCACCTTACGCACAAGGTAGGTAGCACAGGTAATTTGAGCCCTACATATATAAATTTTAAAACTTGACATAGCTATTTGTTCCCTCTGTTGAGTTTGGAGTGACGACTCGGGGTGAAACCTGACCAACGGATAGGGGGAAGACGCGTCTACTCTCAATATTCTAGTGAACTTGGATGTCAATGAGCATGGTGCTGAGTGCTTTACGGAGATCTTAACATATATGGCACGATCGAGGATTAGATATGCCATTACAGAGTCTCCACCGATATCTTAGAGTATACTTCTGTTTTGTGAAAATATTCAATATGATTTTGCGGCTAACCCTACGGTTATTCGTACGAGGGTTAACTAACATCCCGTTATCTTCTCTGCTGATGATCTTAGACAGATTTTGCGACTAGGTACAGCCGAGCAGGAAGCTGGTCCCTCTGCATATTCTACAGCTTTTATCGAGGGTGCACTAGGTAGAATGGATTATTCTGGACCCAAAAGAGGATGCCCGTTCATCAAGGCCTTAGTTCTTGGTCAGTGGAGATTCCTGTTCCACATCATTGTTACTACTTTTGGTAACAAGAATGGTGGATATGACGAGCTCAGCCCTCAGCTACTTTATGGTTTACTGTCCCTGGTTTATAACAAACCATATAGTTTTTCTTCATATTTGTTCAACTCATTTATTGGTCAGATCACTGGAGCTGCTAGATCGAAGTTTCTGATCTATCAGTGATTTTGTATGCTGATCATATGTCACTGTATTCCTAGACTACCAGCGGTTAATCCAGATCTATATGTTGATCGGATGGGGCTACGAGGATACAATGCTATGTTTCTTAACTCCTCAAGACATCTGGATGGCATTAAGCCTGAAGCGGTTGATCTTTTTGGTCATCTGATGGATGCGAATTATGTTGCTCCATGGAACGATGGTTGGATGGATGCCGGAGTTCAACCTCAGCCTGTAGCTGTGGCTCCGATTCTTGAGCCACAGAAGTTGCTTGAGGACATCTTGATATAGGCTGGTCAGCAGGGACATCATATTGTACCTGAGATTGCCGCACAAGTTGTGCAGGAGGTGATGGGTCATCAAGATGATGACAACGATCTAGTACTTCATGTAATTGAGGATTATCGAGAGATAGTTCCGACACGGGTATTTTTTTAGTACTTTAAAAATATATTTTTCTCGAAACTTTGATGATAGAGATTAATATCTAGTCATAAAGTTTGAATATAATACGCTAGAGTAGGATGTCGACCCAGAGGTTGCTAGACCAGAGGGCAATCGGAGACAGGGCAGACCAGATGCTGGGACATCTGGAGGTTTTGGTCCTTCTGGTGCTTCTGGCTAGGATGGTGCCACTGCATCAGATTCTGATTCTGATGATACTGACGATGATATAGATCATCAACCTAGATCTTACACGGGTATTCCTTCGGGAATGATTCAGAAAGGATCAAGGTTAATCATGGAATCCGCTGCTAAAGGAAACAGAAAAGCTGATGAGCAAGATCTTGATGATCAATCAATTGATGAGGATTCAGATGTTGAAGAGGTTTCACCTCTCGATACAACACGCAGGACGCGTATTCGCTTTGCTACTTCCCAATTAACTATTGGTGATTTGTATCGTCCAGGTTAATTTTTATACTTATGATTACTTGTTGTATACTATGAATTCTGAACTAGAGACTGAGATAGAACTTTTCTATAACAGTTGCTAGGTATAGACAGCCTGCTCAGGCTAAACCTACCATGCAACGATCAACTGCTAGAGTATCTGAAGCCTTAGACAAGGTTAGCGATACGTATTTTAGTATTGCATTCTTAATGAGCTATTGAGACAGATTCATCTGTGACTTTTACTGATCTAAGTTATTTATAGGTGCCTGCTTCTACTACTCCTACTACAAGATTTTCAACTACTAAGGCTATTCGTGTTGTTGCGGGCTTACTGAGTGATGCTTTTGTACAGATGGTCCAAAAACAAGGACAATCTGCATCTGCACAGCCTGCTGCATAGCCTGCACAACCACCAGTGAGAGCTTCTGCACGGATTTCCAGCTTGGAATCTCGTGTTCAGGCTATTGAAGCTTATAATCTTACTCTTGCAAAGGAATTTACGGCTCAAGGTGTGGCTTATGCTACACTGCTGAAAGCACACAAGATGTTGCTTCGAGATGCCAAGGACAACCAGAGAAAGCTTAATCGTCTTGAGAGACTAGTATTGAATCTATATAAGGACAAGCCATCTCAGGGGGAGATCCTGGCATATCATGAGTCATGCAAGGAAGATGAACTGAGGAAGAAGCAAAGAGATGACGGAGATGAAGATCCTATTGCACAGAAAGATAGTGAGTTGGTTGGTCCTTCAAAGAGTAGTGTGCAAGCTATGATTTAGGGAGAGTCCGAGTCTGCTGATGTAAGTGGTGCTGGTGCGAGTGGAAGTCGAGTTGGTGATGCTGGTGAGAAAACTACTAAATAGTTAAAGTAGTTATGATTTGTAATATTAAACTTATATTTTTGTAATCTTAGATTGATTGTAATATTATTTATAATCTTTAAAAGATTAACTTTTTAAGTTAAGTTTAATTAGTAATTATATAAGATTAGACTTAAGATTTTATGAAGTAAAATTATAAGTTAAAATTATATAAGATTAATTATATTAGACTTGAGATTCTATATGACAAGTTAAAATCAAAATTATGTTTACACGATTGAGATAAATAAAGAAATTCTTAGACTGATTCGGGGTAATCAATGAAAGAATTTATATTATTATATTTAATTCGTGTTATTTGATTCGATTACAGAAAAGAATGTTGATAGCGAATCTGATATGGATATTCTGGATGAAGATATAGATTATGATCTCGAGGAAGGTGAATTTGTACCTCCTGAAGATTGGACTTCGAGTCCTTAGACTGGGTTTGATGAATGTGAAGATCTAGATGTGAATATAGATGAACATATCGTAGACTCGTCAAAACTGAGTTTGTGTTTCAAGATGAACATGGAGAACTAGTGATTGACTTGGAGGAATTTGAAATGATTCAATTGATTCTGATACAGAATATACTGATGAGATGGATGAAAGATTCAAGCATCTTGTTGGTAATCCATTATATATTCAAGAAATGCTCAAGAAAAAAAGAGAAAAGGCCATGTGTGATTACTGAAGTTGATATTACGGGAAAGCGTGTGCTAAAAAGAGGCATTATCAGTTGGGATTATGATGCAGAACTGAAACTCTTTGCTATCAAGAGATATGATGGAGTTCAGTATTTTGAAAGAAAACTTGATGTATTCAGTTCTTTACCTCGTTTTGAGATTCGTGACTTGGCGAGATTGATGATGAACAACCTAAGTAATGACAACTTTGCTAAGTATGTTGAAAGGATTAATCAAGACTGAGAGTTGGTCAATGAAGTTTGAAAGACTAAGGCCAAGGAAGGGAAAGACAATCAAGCTTGAGGTAAGAAGCAAGAGAATAGGATGACATATGCGAAAGAATGTTTATCATGCGGTTAAATGTGTACAACAAATTCCGATAAAGCTTATGTGTAACACCCCCAAATTTAATGTTTTGCAGAAGCATAATTTGGGTGTTACTAATCAATAATCAAAGCATACAGATATATAGCAAACGAATCTATATGCGTCGTTTTAACAAAATATATTAATATTAAAAGGTTTACAACAGTTTAAACTCGTACATAGCTCGTGTTCGTAATATGAGAGATTTAAGTAC
The DNA here is from genome assembly GCA_963422505.1 of Pseudognaphalium luteoalbum. NCBI lineage: Eukaryota > Viridiplantae > Streptophyta > Magnoliopsida > Asterales > Asteraceae > Pseudognaphalium > Pseudognaphalium luteoalbum. The sequence goes on along the minus strand of OY730192.1, from coordinate 116,240,338 downwards.
ATAATTAGTTATACAAAATCTAATAATGTAATGAAATCTCTGAAGTTTGCATGAAGACTCGAGCTAATATGCATCCTGATGGGCAGTCCAGATCTACTGCCGAGTACCTGTGATACATGCTAAAATGGGTCAGCTAACGCTGGTGAGCTCATAGGTTTAGATATCAATTAATAGTATGTGAACCGCAAGATTTAAATATTGATTTGCATCCAGCAAATGATACTGATAGTGTATACAACCATGAGCGCATAGTCTGAGCTTAACTCGAGGGTCGGGTCCCATATAGAGAATTCCGAGCGAGGTGCCTCCACGAGTGCCTAATCTATACTCGTTTTCCCAAATATTAGTACGTCCATTGTAGAGGTTAGTGTGACTAACCCGGATGAGGTGGGTCAATCCTATATGGTACCATATACTAATATTCACGCTACTTTCGTATTATCAGACTATACTGACGGAGGGCTTTGATTTGATTAGTTGAAAATAACTCATGTAGTATATTGAAATATGTACTCGCGTTCACGTGTTAAAAACAGAGCACTATATCACACCCCTAGTAAAACAGTAAAAAGAGGGGTCATGAGACTCATCTGAGTCTGAAGAGTTTATCTAAATAAAATGAGATTGATTAGCAAAGAATTGAAGTCCAAAGACTTATAACCTGAGGATGTCCACGACACATGATGATTATAAACATGTGAAGGCATCTAATAAGACTACCTTGTAGTTGTTTGTCCAACTAGAATGTCCAAATGATTACAATTTGGTTGAATATTTAAGTGTTTGAAAATGTGTACGGCCCGTTGGTGATTTGTTTGCTATAATAATCTCACATTATTATTTTGATTTTAGAAGGTGTCATACTTAAAAAGTATTTGTAAACTTTAAGTGACGGGGGTCCGGGGGCAGCGCCCCTGGTAGCGGGGTCCAAGGGGCAGAGCCCCTGGCTGGGGTCAGCTTGGAAAATTTTTATTTCTACTAAATTGCTTTGGTGAAAAACGCATCTTGACTTGAATTTGGGTGAAATCGAGTGATAAACTTTTAGCTCTCGGCACTTAGTAAAATTTATGTTTTCATGGTTCTGTTTTATGCGACATAACGTGCGACATACGGCTTTGTATCGCTAAGTGCGACATAGTCTGTTGTGTCGCAGATTATATCTGTGACATAAGGGCTTGTATCGCTAAGGGCGACATCCGCAATTTAATGCGATGTAGGGCGTTGTGTCGCTATATGCGACGTCCGTAATTTCTGTGACATAACTATTTGTGTCGCTATATGCGACATCCGTGATTAGTGCGACATAGTGTCTTATGTCGCTATATGCGACATAAGGTCTAATTTATCGACGTAAAGGCTTATGTCGCAGGTGGCCTGGAGCCTCTGCGACATAACGCGCTATTTGTAACACCCCCAAATTTTACTGATGCGCGGAAGCAAGCTTTGGGTGTTACTAATCAATAATCACAGCACAAAGGAAAAGTAAACGACATCTATATGCAAACATTATACATTAATACTCAAAGTATTACATTAGTTGTAATTAAAGTACAAGCTCGGAGTTCAAAAAAATGTTTTCCTAGAGATTCTATTACATAACCCTTATAGCAAAATAATGCGACAGAATCTCCAAATTTGTATGCATGTGACTCGAGCTATAGTTTCCCCCTCAGGGTGAGCAGTCCTACTGCTGTGGTGTACCTGAGATATAAAGCTAAAACAGGTCAACCAAAATGGTTGGTGAATCTCACGGGTTTGTAAGTAATAACAGTTTTGAACACAAGGTTTTATCATCAGTAGTGCCCGAAGGCGTAAAATCGTGCCTTTGCCATCCTGCAAAGCAAGTAAGTTTACCATTGCCATGAGGCTCATAATCGAAGCTTAACCCGTAAGTAATGTGTTTGCCCCCGAGACATGCCCGAACGGAGCAAGCTGAGTAACGAATTAGTAGTCGCCCGGACCGCGGGCGGGGAGGGTCATTTCCCTAATGGATCCATTAACTATTGTTCGCGCTTAAGTACCATAACTAACGATATATGATGGAGGGACTTCCCCAAATAAATGGTGAGAAAACTCATGCAATTCCGTTTGGTAAATATGTAATTCAGTACTTGTGTTCATAAAAGCAAGCAATATATCTCACCCCAATAGTAAAACAGTAAAAAGTGGGGCTGTAAGACTCACCTGAGGCGAGCTAGCAAGTGTTTAATTCAATAAACGCGGTGTAGTAGTCCGTAGGTTCCCTGAACCCGCAACCCTCTAATGCCCTAAGCATATAAGGTTGTGTAAGTAGATGTCTCGTAAGACCATCCATGCTAGTGTTCATTCCACTAGTTATGTCCAAACACTTTGATTTGTTTGCATGTTCTGTCTATAGTTTGGAAACATGTACGGCCCGTTGGTGATACGTTTAGTTTTAGTTGTAAATTTTCCGTAAGGTTTTCTTATGGTCACACATATATTTTGAAGAACAATGTGTGCGACAATACTTATATATATATGTCCGCGATTACCTAATTGACGATACCATGCGACAATAAGGTTTACTTATGTTTATTCATCCGACAATGGCTAAATACTCCGTCAATTACATATACGACATTAATAAGATTATCCGAGAATTAAGTTATCCGAAAATTAAGTTTTTATCCGACAATAGTGTTTCACGGAGTACTATTCATGCGACAATAGGTGTGATTCACGGATGATTGTTCATACGATAATGATATTCACGCATTTCTTATCCGACAATGTGGTATTCACGAAATGCTTTATTCACGGACAGAATGTCAAGGTTTTTGGGTCTGATTTGAAGTAATTATTCGATTAAGTAAAACTTAACAATAATTCATAGAATTTTTATATAATGTTCCCTTATGTCTTAGCTTTCCAAAACATATTTTTACGTTCAAAATGGTCAAACGACACTCGAGATATAATTTTTGAAAGGGTCGAGGGTCAAATTGTTACTTTCAGTGACATGTATTCAATTAAAAATTCATAACTTAAATTCTACCAAACTTCACAGAATGTGTGAGTAGGGGTTTTAAAGGTAACAAGATTATCTAACTTTTCCATGTGGTTTCATCGATTTTTGATGGGTATAACTCGAGATATAATATTTTCAAGTTGACCAGAGTTTCTGGTCAGATAGTACAGACCTGCTATTGTACTTTATTTGACTTATTAAAAATGGAAAACGACTGAGTTGGATCGTAAGGCTTACATATTTGTAAAATAGACTCAAAATACTTCAATTTAGAGCTAAGAAACGTTAGATTTCATCAAGTTTTGGTTCGGTTATGACCGATCTAAGTCGATCTAAATTATTATCCAGTGGACAATGCTTTTACCCGATGGTTTATAGCTTTGTTTTTCGGTTTTTAACATGGATCTTGGACAATAACGAGTGAATATGAACAAAAAGCACATAATACTATGTTATCCAAGGATAAATGACGAAAATTAAGAGGAATCTTACAAAGACTTCAACAATCTCCTTGTAGACATTATCTTAGTCTCCCCCTTAATCTTTGAGATTAGTGACCATCTTGAGTTTGACGACCAGTGACTCAACAATCTCCCCCTAAATGGTTTAAGTCAAAGCTCCCTTAGACAAACTAGTTGCAGGAAAAATTTAGGCTCAATAATCTCCCTTACTCTATTGATAAGTTGATTGCACAGAGACTTGTACTTGTAAATTTTTGCGGTTGAAAAGATTTGAGTCTCTGATAGTAGGTAGGTTGCCCAGTGACTTGTACTTGTAGATTTTCTTGTTTCAAGCCTCATATATATCATAGAATAAATATTTACAGAAGCTAACTATTACAAAATATCTAAGTTATTGAATTTGATACAGACACGAAGTGGTGATGATATACTACATCACACTAGTGTTTCCGTCAAAGGAGAATGATGGAGTTAGGTAATTGAATTTGATACTGATTCGAAATGTTTCGGAGGGGTGCATGACGTATTGCGTGGCGTGTTTGCCATTCAGAGGCAAGGAGTTAGAAATAGTAAGGCTTACGTAACACAGCCTAAGATATCGAACAGAAGTAAGGCCTATCTATGTATATAAGTATATATCACATAATAGCCTAGGGTGTCTAATCACAGACATGTTTGAGTCCCGGTTTCTCTCGTGGTCAGAGTCAACTAGTGTACCCGTTTCAGTCATGATTCTTTTCAGATCTCACATCATATTCCTTTAATTGTACATAGTTGATCAGGCTATGTTAAATTAAACCAATATCATGTAGTCACTGAACCTAATCATACTTAATAAGGAATACTGCCTAACGGTCATAGTCTAGGCCCACTAAATGCAACCTAGTTCACTATAACCTTAGGCTCTGATACCAATCTGTAACACCCCCAAATTTTACTGATGCGCGGAAGCAAGCTTTGGGTGTTACTAATCAATAATCACAGCACAAAGGAAAAGTAAACGACATCTATATGCAAACATTATACATTAATACTCAAAGTATTACATTAGTTGTAATTAAAGTACAAGCTCGGAGTTCAAAATATGTTTTCCTAGAGATTCTATTACATAACCCTTATAGCAAAATAATGCGACAGAATCTTCAAATTTGTATGCATGTGACTCGAGCTATAGTTTCCCCCTCAGGGTGAGCAGTCCTACTGCTGTGGTGTACCTGAGATATAAAGCTAAAACAGGTCAACCAAAATGGTTGGTGAATCTCACGGGTTTGTAAGTAATAACAGTTTTGAACACAAGGTTTTATCATCAGTAGTGCCCGAAGACGTAAAATCGTGCCTTTGCCATCCTGCAAAGCAAGTAAGTTTACCATTGCCATGAGGCTCATAATCGAAGCTTAACCCGTAAGTAATGTGTTTGCCCCCGAGACATGCCCGAACGGAGCAAGCTGAGTAACGAATTAGTAGTCGCCAGGACCACGGGCGGGGAGGGTCATTTCCCTAATGGATCCATTAACTATTGTTCGCGCTTAAGTACCATAACTAACGATATATGATGGAGGGACTTCCCCAAATAAATGGTGAGAAAACTCAGAATTTAATCAAATCGCATATTCGTATATATTCAACAACATATATATATCGGTACATTAATTAGCCTAACACAGAACTAATTACATGTATTAACAGAGAGTTAGGCACTAATCACTAGTCCTAATTTAGCGGGTGTTACATTATGCCTCAGAACATTTTGAGCAAAATGAAAAGATGGGAAGTAGATTCTGTGAATGGGGAAACTATTATGCTTGAAGCAGATGATGAAGTTGAAGGAGGAGAGAGAGAGAGAGAGATAGAGAGATTTTGAACATTTATGATAGAAGACATCTGATCAAGGGCTGATTTGGTGATGTTATATAAGAACAAGATCACAACGATTGAAAGTTGGAAAGATGTTGGTAGAGATTATCAATCTATGGTGAAGCTTTGCATGAAATTAAAGATTTATGCTGGAAGTAAAATTTACAAGTGATTATCAAAGACAACTTGAAGACATAGACGCTAGAGCTATTGTCAAGGGGGAGTATGTTGGGACATGTTATTTTGACAATAGATCTAGCTTGTAATATGACTAGTGATAATTGTGATCAAGCTTGTAAATTGATTTTGAATTGTAATGAAAAATATTGGTTGGTAACATTTTTGAGTTAAATATTAAATGCTGAAAAATGTTGACTGACATCTGCGATGCGAACCGAGTGGGTTTGCAGGGCAGAGCTACGAGGCGAGCTGGGTGGTCTCACTGGGCCAAGCTGGGCAGCGAATCGAGTCGGTCCGCAAAACCCGGAGATGGGTTTAAATACAAATTAGCTTTTAAACCAAATTAGCTTTTGCCCTACGAAATTTTCAGAGATTCTAAGCATTCTAACAGCTAGATATTGACCGATTAACACCTGTTATAATCAATACAAAGAATATTAGTTAACCGATTCGCTAATTACTCGTGAAACAAACCGTTTACAATCCGTAAACTAGTATTAAGGGATTTCACACCTTAATACCTTAGATAACCTCGTTATCGATCCTAATACGTACGGACTTACAACATGGCATCCGAAGAGTTTGACAAGTCATCAACACATCAACAATTTACATTAAAACACCCTTTTTGAGAGTTACTTGCATTCTTACACCCACACGTTAGTTGGTCACACACAATAGATATCAAAGTTAGTTGCATTTCGATGGACTTATCCGGTACAAATTTCTCTAGTTTAAGTTAATTTGTTTTCTTTAATTTATATATTGTTCTTAGATTATTTAATTGTAACAAGTTTACTTATTGAAATTGTAACCATCTTTCGTTTAGAGACCGACAACACTTTAATGTTAACGTGTCACAATTATACTATATGACAATAGGTTCACTGCCTAATGTGTGCTAGTTTTACAGTTGTAGTTAAGTCTATCATGCTTATAAATTTAAGACTAGCTAAACACATTAAGTTAATCGTGTCAAACTATCAAATTAAATGCAACTTTCAAACGATCCAAGATGTCCATAACAACCACTTACATGCAAAGGACCACGGTTCATACAAACTATGGTCTTTATTTATGATAGACTACTTCTCTTTGAATGTAACCGTAAATCAACCACGGTTGAAAAGTAGGACCCGTGGTCCGTTATCTCTTTGAACAGAGGGATAAACATATGCTGAAGGATTCCTTAAATAAAGTTTTCAAAATTTGTCTAAAAGGTTTCAAAATTTGTCTGATTTTAACGTAATAATTCTTAAAGTTCAATTTTTAACCTGATAAACATATGCTGAAGGAGAAGTTTATATTATGCTTAACATGTATGATCCACTCTCTTTCCCCCTATGTTCAACATGTTCCCATCATCTTATAATTGAACTTAAAAGAATTACTCTAAGTTATATTAGGTATTAACCATCACGTCATAAGGTCTGCATATTTAAATTATCCCTGTAATTCGAAAAATTTATCACTTAAATCCTAATGCCTAGACTTTATAAGAAACATGAATAGATTTTACAATTCTTCCAGCGTTGAAACCAATATGATCATTAGTCACATCATCTTTCGAATAAAAGAAAAGATGAGCGTAATTTTTATCCTTAAAATAATCAGTAATTTTCTTTATAAGCCGAGCATGTCGATTTCAACTTGAGACGGGTTCCGGTGCAAACTTCATATAGCAATTCCTGTTGTCCCTCTACTACAATTCTGAAACGGTGTCAAATTCAAATCCAAACAGACATATCTCGAACCACCATCCACCTCTTCCACAACCGCTTTCACCACAACAGTCTTGTCAGCCTGACTATCACGGTGCCTCCGCATATGACCCCCCAACGCTTGTCCGAGTTCAAACTCCAATCCACAAATGGAACATCCATGTGTCTTAAACTTTAGGGGCAATTCATCGGTTGGTTTAGGCTTCTTGTGGCTTGTACGGTGGCCTCCAAGCGCTTGGAATGATGAGAACTGTTTGTTGCATGTCTTACAATGAAAAATCTTATCAGAATCTGATGATCTACCTACACGATTTACAAGCATTAAGCAGTTGGCCATTGCTAACTTCTCTATCTCTTGATCATCTTCCCGATTTCTCTTCATCTCATGAGATTTAATCTAGCTTTTAGTTATCAACTACAGTTAAATCATATTGAACCAGGTTTGAACAATTGACTCACACCTTCACAGTTTATCTGATGGGATAGAATTACACTTTAGGCATGCAGAGAGCTTACAAAACGAAAAGAAATTACTAGTAAATAAATAAAGAATTCTTAAATTTCTATCGATCGTAAATGGTAGTTATGTGTTTGAACGCAAGTATATATACATATATATATATATATAACTACCTACACACAAATCTAAAATCTTAGCGTTCTCATGTAGGAACGAATTAAAGGTTGGTTGGATTGATGACGTGAGCGATGACAATTGAGTTGACTATGTTTCTAGAATCATAGAATCAATGACTTTTGAGTCAAAGTGTTGGTTTATTCATAAGGACTTATCGTTCATTTATTATCAACATTTACAGTTTTTACTTTTATTTGAAACGTATTTTCATCGATCTATTCCATCATATGTATTAATTAAACTTGTCATTATCGTCTATTCTATGTAGATTTTCCTTTTAGAAGGTAATTTTTTTCTTCCTATTTTGGCCTTATCAAAAAAGAAACTTTACATGCAATAGAAGTTTTCAAAGTTCGACTAACACAATAGTAAAATATGTAAAGTTTAATACATGACAAAACAATAAACCATATTCATAATTGCAAAAGGGATATGATATATATATATATATATATATATATATACTTCATCTGTCCCACCCAAAGTGTTCAGTTAATGCATTCACACAAAGTTTATTTACTAGTTGTTGCGTTGCGATTACTATTGACATGAACGTAGCAGGCGCAACAGTTGTTGCGTTGCGATTACTATTGACGTGAACGTAACAGGCGCAACAGTTACCATTTTGAGTTGTCCCATTATCATTGTCATCTTTGATATTTAACTAATAAAAAAGACTATAGAAGGTTGAGAAAATATTTGATTAGTGAAAAGTATTATTAATGGAGAATCATAAAACTATGTACAAAGTCAAAGTGGAAACTTTGACCGGGAAGAAGGGAACATAAGTTTGGATCAAGAACACTTTGAAATAAGAATGACTAACAATGCTTAAAATTCACAATTATACTCGATAAATCATTAGATTCACATTCGTACATCTCAAATTATCAAATAAAAAAATACAAAAAAATTGAAAAAATGAGTGATACACTATTATCTCAATAGTTATGCATTAATCGTTTTTTCAATTTTTGTTCATTTTCGAGAGTTCGCATCCATTTTTCTACACATATTCGAGATGTATAAGCGTAATTCTAATGATTTTGTTAGATAGTTGTGCGATTATAAAGCGTTTTTAGCCGTTCTTATTTTAAAGTGTTCTTATTGGAACCAATCCTATATATATATTTGGTATCAGAGCCATGAGCTACTATTTTTGAGAGTGGTAGTAGTACTATGAATTATATTCTTACAACATTAAATAATGATTACTTTCAGCCGTGTTTGTGAGTGCCCCTTGTCGTGGATCTAGATGATTGATGACAGTGATTGTAAGGCGGAATCAAACAATCACACGAATAACTCTTAATCACAAACCGAAAACAAGTAAACGAATCAAATATAAAGTTGTGTTGATGATTATAACTGATTAGATTGTTTACAGGGATGTAATTTCGACAAATCGTGCTAGGGTTTCGTCAACCCTAACCAAAAACCCGTAGGTTCTATTTATACTAAAATAAAACCGGCAGACATGCGTCACTTGGCAAGTGTCACATGTGGCCGCCTTCATGCGTCACTTACCTAAGTGTCGCTATGCGTCACTTAGACAAGTGTCGCCTAAACCAAAACTTAAGTGTCGCTAGGTACAAAATCTATATTTCTATTAAACGACTAATTGACACTTTACAACTCGATAGACCAACTGACAGACAAACTGATATGCATCAACAAATTCCCCCGTGTCTTCAGCTTGGTCTTCAAAATCAAAACTTCAAAACTTTAATCAACACCAACCTTCTGGGAATGTTCCTCCTGCATGGATTCCCACTTTCAAACAAATCTCGACCACCCTCAGAAACTTTGAAGCTTCCTCTAAATCAACTTGATTATATTGAAGTTTATTCTTGTAAAGAGCTTTCAAATCTTTCTTTGTCAGATTTAACAGGCTGATCGGATCAAAAACTCGAACAGACTTTCCCACAAATTCCTTACTTGGCCATTCTCCCCATTTACGCTGTGTCTGTACCACAGCAGTCTTGGTAGAATATTCAATTACAGCTTCTTGGGTGACAGGATCAAACCACCAATACTTTAAATCTCGTAAGAAATCCAGTGGTAACTCCTGTAAGGGAACAGTCTTGAGACTAGCAGCTGGTGGATAATGATATTTCACAATCGGTTGTTGAGTTCTTAGATCAATCTTTTTCTTGTAAGAATACCGAACTCCCAACTCTGGTCTAATCCACATATATTTCTTGCTGTAGATTTCTTTTCTCATAATTTTCTGAAAGAGAACTCCTCGAGTATCTTCAGAATGATTTACAATATTCAACTGAGCAAGACGATTAAGTTCGACCTTTGGCAATGTGCTGATATGATTGAATCTAGGCTTGAAGTATTGCACGCCATCGCTTCTCTTGATCAAAATGAGAAAGTTGTCAACATCGAATTTCCAACTTCTGATCAAACCGGTCAATTCACCTTTAACTTGATAAGTTTTGAAAATCTTCAAATCAGGTGCAATTGGTGCGTACTCTACTTGTGGTTTTGAACTTCCTGAAGATGTAGACGCAGGAACTGATTCATCAGCAGGTTGTTCCATTGCAGGTTCTGCCTCATCTTCAGAAGAATCTGTTTCAATAACCGGAGCATCAAAATTGTATGCTTGAGCAGGTTGTCAAAACACTAGCTCCGATTCACGTTCAGGCGCCGGTTCTTGATTTGGATTATCCATATATTCCTCATCCGACCCTAGAACCTCTGTATCCATTTCAACATCATCAGTATCAATTGATCTATCTTCTTCATCAAATTGATTAACCAAACTCTGCAGATATGTCAGATTGACATTTGAATAGTCAGCTGCAATCGGAGTCGGTTGTCCTGGAACATCAACAAAATAATCTTAAGCAATATTTTCATTAATATCTGAACTTTGTACATTTTCTGGTTCCGGAGGAGGAGTTACATTTGTTTCTAACTCCATGGGATCTTCCTCCCCCGAAACAATTGTAACGGACTCCAACTCTAACACCCTAGATGACAGATTCGTCATTTGAAGCTTTAGGTTGTCGACCTCAGCAGCTTTGAGCTCCAAATCTTTTATCTGGGAGGCCTGAGCTTCAATAACAGCCTTTTGATTGTCAAATCTTTTGGCCAAGTGCTCCATCTGAGCAAGTAGCTGTTGAATCGACGGCATCTCAGGCTGTGGCGGAGAGTGTGTCCGCTGAGAGGTATGCTGAGCTGGTTCCTCAATGACAACACTAGTCCTCTGGCGTCTCCTATGAGGTAAATCAGCATACTAAGGAGAAGACCCAGCAGGACGTTTTCCTGTATTCCTCGGCACGTGAACCACCCTGCCCTCAGAAATCCTACGCAAGATACGCTTGAAGCGTCTAGGATTGGCAATCTGGATTCCGTCCAAAACAGCCGGTGGGGGCACATAACCCTCAGAATCGGGCGGTGTGGGCCCACCATCATCTGTATCCTCATTAACACGATCAATATCGTCCAAATCCTGTGCAATCTCGGTGTCAACCATATCATCCTCATTTACCGGAGGAATCACATCATCCTCAAATCCGTCATTTATCGGCGCAACATAGTTTTCATTGACTATGTGCCCGAACAGTTCACGATCGGCCAAAACTTGTTCACCCTTTGGTGCTAATTTGCAGTCATTGAAGACGCGTAGAAGCATTGGCGTTGGAACCAAAAGGGATCGTTGATCAGGAGAAATATCAAGATTCAAATCGTTTAACAGCAGCTGCACAAACCGTGGATATTGCAGCCACTTATCCTTCCCGGCCCTAATGTTCTCAACCATGTTGCCAAAGATGTATCTGCTAAAGTTATACGGCTTGTTGTAGATCAAGGCTAACATGAGAGATAGAGTCAAATGACTAGCAGCATCATATCCTCCCTTCCTCGGAGATAAACAGACGATCACAATGTGACACAAATATCTCCAAACGCGGCATAGATATTGTTTACGGAAATCGAAAAGCTGATTTGCCGGATAACCCATACGTTGAAGACCGCCGTAGATAAAAGTCATCTCAAACATAGTCGGCATTGTATGGTTATCGTTGAATTGGAGAACCCGACGAATAGAGTTCTCGGTGATCTCAATCTCCTCACTAAACATCTTAGAAACTATTCTTGGGACATCACCCTGAGTTCGAATAAAAGCATGGTCATAGAACTCTTCGATCTGATTCATGTAGACCGGAGTAGATGTAGTGATAGCATAATGAATCCTCGATCGTCTTAAGAACTCAATCATAGGTCTGAAGGGAGCCGAGTTCGCATGTGTGGACTCCAAGAAAGCTGTGATATTGTGACGAGTGTTGGTGCGGCGATAGTAGTTTTGTAAATCAGCCATCTGTAAGCTAAAATACGAAACAAAGATAACCAGAAACGTTATAGAATTAGCACAAACACGCATAACCTAATAAACAAAATTCTGATGTAGGCGTCACTTAGGAAGTGACGCATAAACTCTACCGACACTTAGGAAGTGTCGCTGAAAATAGTGCTCAAAATCACCTCATTTGTAGAGCCAAAGATAATATCGTCCACATAAACCTGCACAAGTAACATATCTTCTCGATCCCCGGTCTGTTCTTTACGAATGAACAGAGTACTATCGATATTCCCTCGAACAAAACCATGCTTGATTAAGTGGGTAGTTAGCCGCTCATACCAAAGCCGCGGAGCTTGATGAAGACCATATAACGCCTTGTTCAACTTGCAGATGTATTCTGGATGCTTAGGGTCTTCAAAACCTGGAGGCTGTTTAACATACACATCCGTATCCACTTGTCCATATAGAAAGGCGCGTTTAACATCGAGTTGGTCAACACGAAACTCTCTAAAAGAAGCGAATGCAAGAAAGATTCGAATAGACTCAAGTTTTGCCACAGGAGCGAAGACTTCATCATAATCCAAGCCCTCGATTTGACTAAAACCTTGAACAACCAATCGAGCTTTATTATGAATCACTATACCCCGATCATCCATCTTATTTCGAAATACCCATCGAGTGCCTGTTAAGTGAGCACCTTTGGGTAACGGAACTATATCCCAAACGTGCAGCTTGTTGAACTGCTGTAACTCTTCTTGAATGGCCTCGACCCAGGATGGATCTTTTAAGGCCTCATCAACCTTCTTGGGTTCAATTTGGGATAAATGGCAAGAATTTATCCGAGCAACCAGATTCAACATTTCTTGATTTGGATTTTGTTTACTTGTTGCCTTGTTTGAACCGCAGCATTAGGATCACCAATAATATTATCAATGGGGTGATCCCTGTGTACACGTGTCACTGGAATTAAATCCGGTGCAAGTACTAACTCCAAATTGTTCATATCCCCTTCAGTGACGGGAGCAGTGGTAGTCGCAAGAGCAGTAGAACTTTCAGGTTGCACAAGTGGTTGTAGTTCCGCATCTTCTTGATCATAAGCGTTAAGGTTAGTGAAAACAGTGTCTTCTTCTTCGTCTTCCTCTAAAGGAGGCATATTGGGATCATCAGGATGTTCTTTTGCATTAATCGTTCCTGAAGTCGAAGGAGCATCCGAAGGTGGGATATTAGAAGATGGTGTGGGTGTAGTAGGTAATGATGTGGGTGTTGGAGGTGCTGGTGTGGGTGTAGGAGGTGATGTGGATGTAGGTTTTGAGGTAGATGTGTCTTGACACAAACTGATGCCATGAACTAGGATAACTAACTCCTCCTCTGCATCATCTTCTTCGGGTATGTCAAAAGAGTTAAACACATCCTTATAATTAAACAACCATTCCGGACCCGTTCCTTGAGGAGGATCCGTGTAACACAGGCATTTTACCTCAAAATGCTCTTCCACCTGGTGTGTTGATTTAATGTAGACTCTTTTGTTTGGAGAGTTGACTGAATAACCAAGGAAAATCCCTTCAACAGCTTTAGCTCCAAACTTCGAGACCTTTTCTTTTGGGATCATAATCAGACACGGACACCCAAATGGCTCTAGAAAATGCAGAGTTGGCTTACGGTTGTTGAAAAGTTCATAACAGGTCTTGTTCTTTTTGTTAACCGTGAGCATGTGTGACAACCGTCAAAAAAAAAAAAAAAAAAAAAATCTCAGGTCATTACCGCACTCGAATCTCAAATTACGCTTACAGCATTCCTTAAATCCTAGTGAAAATCCTAGGTTATGACTCCGTAGGCTTATCAAAGTCATAAAACGTCTTAGAGACTGCTTGGTGAACTGTAAATTCCCTCTAACATGCCAAATTAGGTTACTAAGTGCCAATAAAATAAAGAAAAACCTATCTCTTTATGTCTTCACAAAATCCTCATCGAATCACAAAAACTGAATTTTCGGTGACACTACAAGTAAATTCAATCGGACGGTACCCGACTTAACACGAACATTAGTGAAAATATTTCTATTAATAACTTAAATCTATTTTTAGAAGTTATTTATCATATATTATTATTTTGTTTAAATAATACACGAAAAACTTAGACGTTTTGGCTAAAACGTCTCAAACGCAAAGAAAATGCGTGAATCGAATTCGGCAACCAAACGAACATCAATAAATATTTTGACAACTTAAAATAAAGTATTGTAATAATAATTAAATGAAAAATAATCCCAAACATATCGTGAATTTAAACGACAAAAGAAAACGTTACGCGATTTAACGTATTAACGAATTTACGAGTAAATGAACACAGAACGCAACACTCTCTGGAAACCAATTTTTTTAAAACATTTCCAGCCCTATGGGGCCCCTAAAATTCATTCACCCCACCACCTACCCTCTTTTCCAATTCAAAATCATTTTTATTCCCTATACACCTCATTACTACTTCCATTTTCCCAAAACTCACAAACACTCTCTTCATTTTCTCTCTCAAAAACACACATATTCTCTCTAAATCCTCTCTAAATTCCAGCAACTTTCAAGAACAAAATCAGGGAGTTGAAGGTGTTCTTTCACAAAATAAACACTTCAAGGTAAACTAGATCATCTACCTTTAGTAATCTTTCATTTTTCTTGTTTTGTTCTTCATAAATTCGGATTTTAAACCTCTTCTATGGTTAAAATCCTCATAAAATGTTTGATGTTTGTAGGTTATCTCTTTTCACATCATTATGTGTTAAAAGAAAGAGTAACCCATGATCAAACCGAAAATCAAGTGAAAAATCGTGTTATTACATGTAATCTTGTTAGATCTTGTTCATCTTTGTGTATGTCTTTCTTTTTTTATGCTAAAAATCATTTCTAACACATCTTAGATGTAATCCAACACCATGCATGTGTTAGAGAGTGTATTAAAGGTCAAAAGAATCAAGAACTACTTCTATTTAATGTTTAATGTTTCTCATTTTGAACAAAACATCATTTTAGGGCTTGGTTGGTTTCTGTCCAGGTTTGAGTACGAGAATCACCAAGGTGTTTCTCACACTTAACATAACCAAAATGGACGTTTTATGAGCCAACAATCAATTTCAAGATGTTAACTTTCAAACCCCATAAGCCTTATATTTTTATGAGATTGTTTGATATTTTTAATAATTTTTATGAAAACACATAGACAATCTGCTCAGAAAAGTCAGAAACTTTTATCTCAGTGTTTTGACCATAACTAGAGCTTCACACCTCCAAATGACTTGAAACCAATGCCAAAAGTTTATAAATTTTGTTAGCTACAACCCTTGTGATGATCACTTTTTCTGGAACCCAATAGATTTTGCCCAAAAGTAATGATTGCATGCATGTGTTCAGATCTGATCTCAGATGGTAAAAGTAAAAATAATAAATACTTGACTTCTCTATAATCCCTGGAAAAATTACAGTACATAGATAACATATTGAAGATGATCCTTGATTTTTGCATCATTTTATTTTGGACCGTAAGTATTTTTATAAATTCAACAAACTGATGTAATTTTCTATATATAAGAAGGTGGACTGATTTTTGGTAAAAGTTGGAAACCAACACTTGTGGATTTGTGATTTAAGGAAAGACTAACTCCTTATGACTCATGAACATGTTTAAGGTTTGGGTAAAAGTTTCAGGTCAAACCGAGAAGGTTTGACAGAGGCAACAATAATCGGTCTCGATTTCGAAAACACGAAACTTACTATTTTTGGAATGAATGATAACCAAAAGGGGTTCGGGTGTCTTATGATGTATTTATCGATTTGTGTGTTGTTAATCATAATTTGGGAGGAACCAAAGTTTCAACACTCAAAACACTATGAAATTTGGACATAAACAATTGCGAGACATTATATACTTGTATATTCATTATTATACTCAACGCGATTATTGGACATTAACAAACTTCAAAGCAAACAAACCATTTTGGCACTTTGTAATCTAAATATTTATCTAAGCAATCCTATCAAACCTAATTTACCAAGAAACTAATTAGAAACCTCGTGTTCATAGGACTTGGATAGGAGTCATACCCGACAAGCACGCGCGCTACATCCATCGTTTACTCTTACGCTCAATTGTGAGTATTCACAACCCCTTTTTACTTGTTTATTATTTTGGGGTGGAAAGCATGATCTCGAACTTTAACTAAATTGGTTGTACTCTTTATGAACTTGTTGAACTTTTACTATACTTTCTATGCGAATTGGTGTATACTATTGTTATGCTTGAGTACTATCGTGCTAAAGTCCCCGGAAATACAGTTTACACTACTTATTAACTCGTCCGAGAGCCAGACGAGCCGTTGATATTTATGGATATCGCTATTTAGGGGGAAACCACTCCTCACTCACACTGGTCGTGAGTGCATAGTATCACCTTACTCATGTTAGCGATAGAACATGGAGCTTGGGGCATGTGTCGGTTGAATCGGTTTAGTAGTGGCCTCAATTGCATTAACACTCTTGTATATTACCTTTCATATTCGCAACAATTACAACCAATCATTTTTATTCATGTCTTTATGGACAAAAGCTTTTAGTTCATTTATGTGTAACATTAAACCTGTGAACTCACCAACTATGTCCATAGTTGACCTGTTGTTTTATCATGCTTTTGGAAACTATTTGGAAACTATTTGGACAAAAGCTTTTAGTTCATTTAGTTCACACGCGTTTGCTTTATTTTGAAACTATTTGGAAACTTTAAGAGCTTCTTGTAATTTCTTTTCGAACTGTGTTTTGAACTTGTAGTAATGTGTAATATTTTCTCTAAATTATGTATGGTGGTGCTACTATATCTTATGCATTGTTACCCGGTACTGTTACATCTCGTGTTTCCGCTTTAGCGGGGTGTGACAGATTTGGTATCAGAGCCTAAGGTTATAGAGAATGCCGGTTTTTCAAATAAAAACCCCAACTATAACCAACACTTTTAAATAATATTTTCTTAAAACACCAAAATATTACAAGTTCAACTAAATTGAACGTATTAGTAGTATAGCTAACCCGTGTGTTGCATTATTAGACCTCAATTAGACATAGCCTGATCACCTATGTTTAATTTAGGTAAGATTATGCGAGATACAGAGTAGGTATACTACGATTATGTTCAATTTTCTTTTCTACTCAAATCCTTGAAAGCAGATTTTGCGTGTGTGCATTGCATATCGTAGGCATCCATATTAGCATCGTTAGTAACTAAGAATACCTCCAATTTAGTCATATCATTTTGAGGTTAACATGTTAGTGCATAATGTCAAAGTAGCTTGTTTAAGGTGTTAGTCAAATCTTATGATCTTTGTAACCGACACTAAGTACAGGATAGCAACACTTGGGGTGTTGCTATAGCTACTGTATGTATACAGTGGTCGTGTCTTGATTTGTGACTGTTCGTTCTGTCTATGTTCGACAAAGATTCGATGATATAGTAATCGTTCCTAATTGATAGTAAAGTAATAGTTTTACTTACTCTTGCTTAGATTATATCACATTTTACTACCGCATACATAAATTCGTTAGACAATATTATGCACGTTTAACTTGTGATTCGAACCTAAAGATCCGAAGATTGGGAACTACACATCATTTTCCCACACTGCTTATCGGCAGTCGCGCCAGGACACGTCACTAATCATCCTAGGAACTAAATCTTCTACTTGTAGTCTTACCTTGTTGCAATCCTCATTCCACGCTGTCATATCAACCGATGATTATGGTTACATCACCATGTCGCCCTTGCGACAACCCACCCAGTACCGAGGAGGAGAATCTATCCAATAAAAAGGAACCACTTGAGGAGGTTCCGCTTGAGGATGAACCAACAAAACTGGACCAACACGAGAACTCGTCACCTAGGCACGTTACATCTACTTCTTCTATTTCACACTCTTTCTCCCACTCTTTTCGAAGACCTATGAATCGCGTGAGTTATACACGACTAGAAGGACTGACAGACCACCTCGAACTAGACCTTACACTATCTATACTACTACTGATACTCCAACCACTAGGACCCGTCGTTGGTCAGATGTCCATCGGTGGAATTAATTACCCGCAACTCATGAGACTTAGAGAACTGAAGAAGGAATACAGATTCCTACAGAGGACGAAGAAGCTTTCTACATACGAATCCCTCTATACATACATGAACTCGCTCACCATACCGTCTTGGTACTAGTTGCTAGACTACGCCGTAACGAGAATAGAATAAATACTATGGAGTTAGAATAACACGAAATCTATTTAGGCTAGGTGCACCTGGCACAAGGCCGAGTGGTACAGATCTATGTGGATCAGCAGGATCTTAGCGAAACCATAGAAACTACCCATCTCCAGTTGATGGAGACCAGAGGCGAAGAGTTGCCTTGCGGTTAAGACTAGTGTGCAAAATAGAACTCACTTAAGACTAGTAGAAATTCAACTACACATGTACATTTTGTGGGAAACGATTTCAACCAAATTTTTGTCAGACATTAACAGAACTTTCAACACTTTTCAGTGACCAGAGCTTTCAACGTATATTATCGACTCAAGCCTTCAACGGATTTTCATCGGACATTTAATCAAAAAAAATTCACAACTTCAATCTTTTCGAACGGATTTCGTTAAACAAAATTTTCAAATGATTTGTCAGTAACAAGAGTTTTTTTTTTTTTTTTTTTTAACGTATTTTGGTTGACTCAAAATTTTCAACTAACTCTAAGTTATAAAACAAATTTTCAACGTAAAAATTATTCAACAGATTTTACGAAAACTCTTCCACAAAATGTTCTATAAAATATTCAAATCCATAAATTATTAGCAAAGTTGCGAAAATCACGATGATGTTAGTAATAGAGAAGACGATGCCAATTTAACCATAAATAGTACCGGCAGTTTTGTGTTAAAACTTGAGATAGTTAAAAATTATGTTCGTATACTAGAAATTTATATATCGTTAGAGACTAAACCCTGATGCATCAAGAGCTTGTTACAAGTGTGGAAACACTGAACGTTTTAGGAAAGCACATCGAAATCCCAATGGGGTCACAGGTACGCTTCTCCTAAATAACCACTACGCATCAGGACTTTTTTTACTCAGGGGCAGATAAGAGCTTTGTCTCACATCAGTTCAGGCCCCTAATCCATAGGGAATCACAACCTTTAGGACCTCTGTATGCGGTAAAACTCGCTAGTGGTTACAAACTGATTGATAGTGAAATAATATGCAACTGCATACTAGAACTAGACAGTGAATCCTTCGGTACAGACCTTATTCCAATGAAAATAGGCAGTTTTGATGTAGTAATCGGCATGGACGAGTTAGCCAAAAATCATGTAGACATAAGTTGTCATGAGAAGATTTTACGAGTACCCATGCGAATGAATGAGATACTATTAGTATGTGGAGAAGGACCTGGAAGAAACCAGAAGATAGTGTCATCCAAGAAAATTCACAAATATCTTACCGAAGATATCCCAGTGGTATGCAACTACCCCAAAGTATTTCCAGATGATCTACCAAGATTAACCCCGCATAGGCAAGTTGAATTTCGAATCGACGATCTATTCGATCAGCTGCAAGGCATCTCCTACTTCTCCAAACTCGACCTACGGTCAGGTTATCAACAATTATGGATTCACAAAGAAGATATACCCAAAACGGCGTTCCAAACACGATACGGGCATTATGAGTTTATGTTTATGCCCTTCGGCCTAACCAATGCTCCTGTGACATTCATGAACTTAAGGAACAGAGTCTGCAGAGCATACTGAGATAAGTTTGTGATTTTATTGATGACATACTAGTCTACTCGTGTAGTAAAGAGAATCACAAGCAACATTCAGGGCAAGTGTTGCAACCACTCAAGGAAGAGAAGTTGTACTCCAAAGTCTCTAAGTGCGAGTTTTGGAACATAGAAGTACACTTCCTCGGTCATATAGTGAACATGGAAGGGATCCATGTAGATCCAGTTAAAATCAAAGCGATTGAGAAATGGGAAGTCCCGGCGACTCCTACGGAAATCGAGCAAAATCTAGGATTGGCTGGATAGTACAGAAGGTTCAAAAACAAAAAAAAAAATTTTCTCAAAGATCGCCAAACCCTTGACAAAACTGACCCAAAAGATGAAGGATTTGGAACAGGAGAAGGCATCCCAAATGCTGAAGGAGAAACTTTGTAGAGCGCCAATCCTATCATTGTCTGATGGAACATATTGTGGTATATTGTGATGCGTCACATTAGGGAGTGGGCTGCGTTCTGATGCAGAAGAATAAAGTAATTAGGAATGCTTCTAGGCGGCTCAAGAAAAATGAGGTGATTTGTACCACGCATAACTTGGAACTAGGAGCAATGGTCTTTTCAGTTACAATCTGGAGACATTACCTATATGGTTCCAGATATACTGTGTTTACCGATCATAAGAGTCTCCAGGACATACTCGAGCAGAAGATGCTCTACATGAGGCAAAGAAGGTGGGTGGAGTTACTTAACGATTATGATTGCGGAATTATGTACCAAAAATCGTTAGGGTTATTACAACAACCCAAAATACCCCAATGGAAGTGGGAACAGATAACAATGGACTTCGTCACTAAGTCACCTCGAACTTCCAAAGGTCATAACTCCATTTGAGTTATCGTCGACCAACTGACAAGATCCGTGCGTTTTCTACCTATCCGAGAGGATTACATAATGGAGAGACTTGCTCAAAGCTATATTGAAGAACTTGTGTCTCGTCACGGAATGCCCATTTCAATTATCTATGACAGAGATTGTCATATTACATCACAGTTTTGGCTATCAATGCAGAAGGTGTTGGATACCCAACTAAACCTGAGTACAGCTTATCACCCTCAAACAGACGGGCAAGTGAGCGAACAATTCAAACCTTAGACGATATGCTACGGGTCTGTGTACTAGACTTTGGAGGAAGTTGGGATGTACAGTTACCCCTCATAGAGTTCACTTACAACAACAGTTACCACACTAGCATCTAGTGTGCACCATTTGAGGCCTTGTATAGACAGAAATGCCGATCACCGTTGTGTTGGCACGAAGTCGGTGAGAAGCACTTGACAAGGCCAGACATCATTCAGAAAAGCTACGTTCACAATCGCAGAAAGCCGCTAGAATTCCAAACGGGTGATAAAATGTTCCTGATAGTATCACCTCAGAAGGACTTGTACTCTTCGACAAGAAAGGAAAGCTAAACCCACGCTAAATTGGACCATACAAAATCTAGAAACAAATAGGCCCGGTGGCTTACGAACTAGAGTCGCCCAAAGAGTTGGATGGCGTTAATGACATATTTCATGTCTAAAACTTAAGAAGTGTCTAGTTGACAACTCTCAGACATTGCCCTTAGAAGATTCGAAACAATCGATTACTTTCTTTTAGTGAAGCACCAACATAAATCCTTAATAAAGGTACCAAACAGTTGAGACGTGACAAGATTCCCTTAGTTAAATCTCAGTGGAAATCTAAACATGGACCTGAGTTCACATAGGAACAGGAATATTTAATAACAAAGAAGTACCCGCATATATTCTTGAGTGCTTCGTCACCTAATAGGATCAGTTGAATTTCGGGACGAAATTCATTTCAACGGTGGGATAATGTGACAACCGTCAAAAAAAAAAAAAAAAAAAATCTCAGGTCATTACCGCACTCGAATCTCAAATTACGCTTACAGCATTCCTTAAATCCTAGTGAAAATCCTAGGTTATGACTCCGTAGGCTTATCAAAGTCATAAAACATCTTAGAGACTGCTTGGTGAACTGTAAATTCCCTCTAACATGCCAAATTAGGTTACTAAGTGCCAATAAAATAAAGAAAAACCTATCTCTTTATGTCTTCACAAAATCCTCATCGAATCACAAAAACTGAATTTTCGGTGACACTACAAGTAAATTCAATCGGACGGTACCCGACTTAACACGAACATTAGTGAAAATATTTCTATTAATAACTTAAATCTATTTTTAGAAGTTATTTATCATATATTATTATTTTGTTTAAATAATACACGAAAAACTTAGACGTTTTGGCTAAAACGTCTCAAACGCAAAGAAAATGCGTGAATCGAATTCGGCAACCAAACGAACATCAATAAATATTTTGAAAACTTAAAATAAAGTATTGTAATAATAATTAAATGAAAAATAATCCCAAACATATCGTGAATTTAAACGACAAAAGAAAACGTTACGCGATTTAACGTATTAACGAATTTACGAGTAAATGAACACAGAACGCAACACAGTCTGGAAACCAATTTTTTTAAAACATTTCCAGCCCTATGGGGCCCCTAAAATTCGTTCACCCCACCACCTACCCTCTTTTCCAATTCAAAATCATTTTTATTCCCTATACACCTCATTACTACTTCCATTTTCCCAAAACTCACAAACACTCTCTTCATTTTCTCTCTCAAAAACACACATATTCTCTCTAAATCCTCTCTAAATTCCAGCAACTTTCAAGAACAGAATCAGGGAGTTGAAGGTGTTCTTTCACAAAATAAACACTTCAAGGTAAACTAGATCATCTACCTTTAGTAATCTTTCATTTTTCTTGTTTTGTTCTTCATAAATTCGGATTTTAAACCTCTTCTATGGTTAAAATCCTCATAAAATGTTTGATGTTTGTAGGTTATCTCTTTTCACATCCTTATGTGTTAAAAGAAAGAGTAACCCATGATCAAACCGAAAATCAAGTGAAAAATCGTGTTATTACATGTAATCTTGTTAGATCTTGTTCATCTTTGTGTATGTCTTTCTTTTTTTATGCTAAAAATCATTTCTAACACATCTTAGATGTAATCCAACACCATGCATGTGTTAGAGAGTGTATTAAAGGTCAAAAGAATCAAGAACTACTTCTATTTAATGTTTAATGTTTCTCATTTTGAACAAAACATCATTTTAGGGCTTGGTTGGTTTCTGTCCAGGTTTGAGTACGAGAATCACCAAGGTGTTTCTCACACTTAACATAACCAAAATGGACGTTTTATGAGCCAACAATCAATTTCAAGATGTTAACTTTCAAACCCCATAAGCCTTATATTTTTATGAGATTGTTTGATATTTTTAATAATTTTTATGAAAACACATAGACAATCTGCTCAGAAAAGTCAGAAACTTTTATCTCAGTGTTTTGACCATAACTAGAGCTTCACACCTCCAAATGACTTGAAACCAATGCCAAAAGTTTATAAATTTTGTTAGCTACAACCCTTGTGATGATCACTTTTTCTGGAACCCAATAGATTTTGCCCAAAAGTAATGATTGCATGCATGTGTTCAGATCTGATCTCAGATGGTAAAAGTAAAAATAATAAATACTTGACTTCTCTATAATCCCTGGAAAAATTACAGTACATAGATAACATATTGAAGATGATCCTTGATTTTTGCATCATTTTATTTTGGACCGTAAGTATTTTTATAAATTCAACAAACTGATGTAATTTTCTATATATAAGAAGGTGGACTGATTTTTGGTAAAAGTTGGAAACCAACACTTGTGGATTTGTGATTTAAGGAAAGACTAACTCCTTATGACTCATGAACATGTTTAAGGTTTGGGTAAAAGTTTCGGGTCAAACCGAGAAGGTTTGACTGAGGCAACAATAATCGGTCTCGATTTCGAAAACACGAAACTTACTATTTTTGGAATGAATGATAACCAAAAGGGGTTCGGGTGTCTTATGATGTATTTATCGATTTGTGTATTGTTAATCATAATTTGGGAGGAACCAAAGTTCCAACACTCAAAACACTATGAAATTTGGACATAAACAATTGCGAGACATTATATACTTGTATATTCATTATTATACTCAACGCGATTATTGGACATTAACAAACTTCAAAGCAAACAAACCATTTCGGCACTTTGTAATCTAAATATTTATCTAAGCAATCCTATCAAACCTAATTTACCAAGAAACTAATTAGAAACCTCATGTTCATAGGACTTGGATAGGAGTCATACCCGATAAGCACGCGCGCTACATCCATCGTTTACTCTTACGCTCAATTGTGAGTATTCACAGCCCCTTTTTACTTGTTTATTATTTTGAGGTGGAAAGCATGATCTCGAACTTTAACTAATTTGGTTGTACTCTTTCTGAACTTGTTGAACTTTTACTATGCTTTCTATGCGAATTGGTGTATACTATTGTTATGCTTGAGTACTATCGTGCTAAAGTCCCCGGAAATACAGTTTACACTACTTATTAACTCGTCCGAGAGCCAGACGAGCCGTTGATATTTATGGATAGCGCTATTTAGGGGAAAACCACTCCTCACTCACACTGGTCGTGAGTGCATAGTATCACCTTACTCATGTTAGCGATAGAACATGGAGCTTGGGGCATGTGTCGGTTGAATCGGTTTAGTAGTGGCCTCAATTGCATTAACACTCTTGTATATTACCTTTCATATTCGCAACAATTACAACCAATCATTTTTATTCATGTCTTTATGGACAAAAGCTTTTAGTTCATTTATGTGTAACATTAAACCTATGAACTCACCAACTATGTCCATAGTTGACCTGTTGTTTTATCATGCTTTTCAGGAGAACGACAGTAAGATGCACTCTAGGAGTACATTAGCATGGATGCATGTTCACACGCGTTTGCTTTATTTTGAAACTATTTGGAAACTTTAAGAGCTTCTTGTAATTTCTTTTCGAGCTGTGTTTTGAACTTGTAGTAATGTGTAATATTTTCTCTAAATTATGTATGGTGGTGCTACTATATCTTATGCATTGTTACCCGGTACTGTTACATCTCGTGTTTCCGCTTTAGCAGGGTGTGACAGCATGCGATTCAGAACGTAACAAGCAGTACTGACTGCTTCTGCCCAAAATATAATAGGAAGCTTAGAATCGGCCAGATAGTCTGAGCTATCTCGATAATAGTCCTATTCTTACGTTCTGCAACTCCATTCTGTTGAGGAGTTCTTGGAGCACTGAACTGATGATCAATGCCTTTCGTGGCACAATATAACTCAAGAGTTGAGTTCTTGAATTCAGTTCCATTGTCACTTCGCAGTCTCTTCACCTTTAAGTTGCACAGATTTGCCAACTCATCCAACAAATACACCAAAATATCTGGTGTTTCACTCTTCGCAGCAAGAAAGTATACCCACGAAAATCTGGAGTAGTCATCGGTGACTACTAAGCAGTAAGATATACCACTGATGCTCTTAGTGGAAATAGGACCAAAAAGATCCATGTGTAAGAGCTTCAATGGTGCAGCAATGGAATTCACTACCTTCGATTTATGGGACTTTTTGTGGAGTTTCCCTTTATGGCATGCAATGCAGTCATCTTTTAGAGCAAATGACTGTTTTGGAACTCCATTTACCAAATCATTATTTATGTGAAAATTTATTTTGCGAAAATGAATGTGTCCCATCCGTCTATGCGAAAGTAGTGATTCCTTTTCCGAAGCCTTTGACAGGAGACAAGTGTACTCATCTGTAGTCTCCACAGTTTGCATATTCATCACGTAGGTATCGTTTCTTCGTGGCGCCCTCATAAGCACCCATTCTTCAGGGATAACAAAACCTGGCTTCAGTATCACACATTCTGTCTTTGTGAAAGCAGTGGTAAAATCCTTATCACAGACTTGTGAAACGCTCAGCAAGTTGTGAGTGAGTTGAGCCACATAGTTCACATTCTCAAAGCTAACTTTCCCATTAGTTAGCGTTCCCTTTCCGGTAATTGTTCCTCCAGTATCTCCACCAAAAGCAACATGTCCTCCGGCGTGTGGTTTAACATCCCTCAAAAGAGACACATCGCCAGTCATGTGTCGCGAGCAGCCACTATCCATGAACCATTCACTATCTTTAACTCGTTCTGACTGCTGCAACACATAAAAGTAAGGAGATTAGTGAGAAACGGTGACCCAAGCCTTTACAGACTTAGGTCTACCAAGGTCATCAACAATAATCACATCGGATAGAACTTTATTTTTTAACAAATCAGAATTTTCATCTAATGTGTTATTGTTGATGACGGAAGAGTCACTTACAGACTCCTTTTGTTTCCAAACTTTCGATTGTTCGGAAATTGGTTTGGGAGCAATGTCAGGCTTTTGTTTTGGCAAAGGTTTTTGCCCAACATTACTTGGCTTCTCAGCAGGCGTGGGAGAGATTGAATAACGCCTAGGTGGAGATTTTGAAAATGAATTTCTATAAACTGATGTCCTAGGCATCTCTCTCCCATAGTGCTGATGAGAAAGTTTGGGACATTCACGAATTAAATGTCCTTGTCTCTTACAGTAGAAGCACGAACGAGTCTCAACAAAATGGTTGATGCTGAGGACTTACCACAGGAGATGGGGAAACATTTCTAGAACATGAACATTGTGTGCACGTCTTAGAAAATGCTTGTTTTGGTTGAGAGGTTGAAGTGGAAGGTTTATCACAAAAATCTTTTTCACGTATAACTTTATGTTGCAAAATCTTTACAGGTGACTGTAAAGTTTGAGGTTTTGCATTTAAAACCTTGTCTTTTCCCTTTTTAGGTTGAACCTTAATTGCAGGTTCAACCTTTAAAACCACTTTTTCAGGTTTAACTTCAACCTTCTTAAATTCAGGATACTCCTGATCAGTAATGTCCTCAATCTCAACAATCTCCTCAATACTAACTGGAGATTCACATTTTGACTTAACAAACTGAGGCAAAGGATACTCTGGCCCCTTTGTTTTCTCCTTTGCCTGTTTGTTTTGATTATTCACCTTTGACTTGACCCCATATAGCAATGCATAGTCAACAGGAATCTCTTCGGTGCCTTCCTTAACAGGCATAGGACAGTATTCAGTGGGAGGCGGGACTACAGTATAACCTAGTCCTGTCTTAGTTTTATTATCTGTCCTCTGCTTGTTAAGGATTTCATTGAAGGCAACCGTAGAAGAAGAGGAACCTAGAATCTTATTTTTATAGTTGTCATATTCAACTTTCAAATCAGAGAGTTCCTTTTTTAAAAGTTCTATTTCAGCAAGATAGCTATTAATAGCATCCTGTTGACTAAAAACCTTGGATTTATACCTTTGAGTTACCTGTTTATAAGCCTCAATTTTCTTATCATACAATTGTTCATTGTCCTTTAAGTACTTATTGGACTCATTAAGTTTTTCAACCTTTTTTCTTAAGTCTACGTTGTCTTCTTGATAGCACTTTAAAGATTCAGTTAACTTAATGCATGAAATACAGTTCAAAGGTTCTTCTGGTTCATTGCGTACCTCATTAGAAATGTGAGCCATAAGACACTGTTGATACTTGTCAGCATACATGCTCCAGTCTGTGTGGGTAGGCTCAAAGACAACTAGTGCATCAGCTGTCGCTTGCTTTACTTCTTCTTTCTCTGGAGTTCTAGGAGCATCAGGCTTCGTGAAACCCGATGGAGGAACTTTGGGTTTTTCACATTCTCTAGCAAAATGTCTGATAACACGCAAAAAGTCATGTTTTTACGTGCATTAATCTCATCTTTTTAGCCCAATATGTGACGAAACTAATCAAAATAGATACTTTATCATTAAAACACGTCACATGGGCCAAAATATAGACAATGTTTCAAAAGTCATCTAAAATGGTCGAAAAACACGATAAATCTAACGAATACGATCATGAGCATTCTCATTCACTCGTTCTAGCACTTTTTGAGCTACACAAAGAATTATGACCTCTAACTTATGTCATTTTCTTCGTTAGGAAAATATGAACGCGTGGATATAAAGAACGCTCAAAACGGATAAACGACGAAGAAGTTACGCCTGAAAGAAGAAACGAAGAACCGAGGAACCAGCATACGGCTGAACCAGGCCGTATACGGCTGGTCCAGGACGTATACGGATGGACCTGGACCGTATACGGTTTGTGCAGGCCGTATACGGCCTGTGCTCAGCCGTATACGGCCCAGTTCATCCGTATTCACCCTATGCTCAGCCGTATACGGTCCAGTTCAGCCGTATACGGTCCAGCTCAGCCGTATCGTGCGTTTGGGTGATAAAAATCTGATTTTTATTCGCCTTTGCAATACGGTTGTGCATTTGGAGTTTTGGATATAGTCTACGGATACGGCTGTGCGATCTCTATAAATACAAGCCTCATTTCATCATTTCAACACACTTCACACACTCTACACCTCACTTATACACCTTCACACTTTCTCTCACTACTCTCTCTCTAAATTAGTTAGTTAGTTAATTAGATTAGTTAAGCTAGTAGATTAGTAGCTTAATTGTAACGGAGGTGCTCCGAGACTGCGATGTCGCACGATTTTTAATAACTCTTTGTCAGGTTCTATTATAATCTTTATCTTGTTATTTTAAATAATGTTGTGATGTTGCTATACTTGTTTAGAATTACTTGCTAGGATTATTGCCATGCTTAGCTAGACAAATCTGTGTTTGCTATGATAGTTGCCATGCTAGGGTAGTTATACTTAAATCATGTTGTTACTCTGTCCGTACGCTGTTGAATTATATTTGAATCTATGAATTGAATCTCAAATGTTTATCTATCCAACTTATGGTGTGGTTAGTGACATCCTTCTAGGCTTGGCCAATTCCTAGTTGTATGCCGCTAATTATTCTGTGTCTGATGATCGTGGAACTCGACATGGCCGGTGTTCTCCTGGTTGAAATATTACCGGAGGGAGACACGGAGCGTAGGATTAGAGATAGATTAGATTCAGGCCATTTAACAAGTGTCTTAGAGAGAACTTTCGGGACACTTGTGACTTAACCATGTACCCTGTCACTCTGCATAATTGATCCATGTTATGCTGCCTTTCTGCATGTTCTTGTTTGATTGTTGCTTAGGGTTTGCATGCTAGTATCTGTTATGTTGATTAGTTACATGATTAGGTTTTCGAATATTTATCAATTGCATATACCAGTTTAACATGCATAGAATCGTTAAAATGATTTATATGAAATAATGATGAACAATTTAATCAGCCGTTAGACCAGACCATCCCAACTTGTCCCGGTGGGAAACCCCTGTTCATGTTTTTGTTTATTCAACAATTCATGCCATGATTCGGATATCTTAAATGTCCGAGATTGGGGGATAAGACTCGAGGATGGTTGTTGTTTAAATTGGTTGCTATATTTGGGACAACTTCCGGTGTAGTTTACCTTCCATAACTGTTATCCATGTGACATATTATTTATCTGATTGCGGACAACTCTACGTTAGATAGATAATAGGCTAGGAGTTATGGCTCATTAGGAAATATTAATGTCATCTTAACTAAGGCTTTATCCCATTAACTACCCCTAAATAGCATGAGTAATTATCATAGTAAACACTCGCTTCGCCTATAAGTTCTCGTTGCCACCTCCCCTCCACTTTACTTTATTTTAAATTTTAGATAATTAGTAGTTAGTTAAAACCAAAACAAACCAAAACCTCTTTTAAACCCTAGCTAAATTCCCGTAGATAACTAAAGTCCTAGATCCCATGCCCGTTGTAGTTTGAAGAACGACCCTAGGTCATACCTATCGTTGTACTCACCCATAGCTTTAGTATACATAGGCCCAGCAAAAAAAAAACAAATTTTAAAAAACTCCACTGACGCCGCCGCTGACAGACGGTCCGACGACAGGGTGAAAACCCGATCGACCGTTGGTGGCTCGTCAAGTTTTTGGCGCCGCTGCCGAGGACTACAATGACAGATTTAGGAATTTAGTTGTCTTAGTTATTTAGCGACCCTTTCGGAAGATCAATATCATCCGAAAGTTCCTTTTCTGTTCTTTCCTTTCCAAAACTCTCTTTTCTACCAAACCCGAACTTCATCAGCTATGACGAATCGTATTACTCTCGCCTCAACCTGTGCACCACTACTGGAGGGAAGAGGAGGACCTATCGTGCTGCCCGACGAAAACTTCGAAATTAAGCCTAGCGTTTTCAAGTTACTCAAAACCTTCTGCCAATTTCATGGTTTTCCGCTCGATGATCCAAATTCACATTTGGATAGATTCATCAATCTTTCTGATTCCTGTGAGCAATCAGGGATTTCAAGAGAAGTCTCCCGACTATATCTTTTTCCCTATTCTTTATCTTCGCGTGCTCGAACCTGGTTTGATGAACTCGAACCCAATTCGATTCATACTTGGGAAGAGTTGGCTACTAAGTTTATGGCTAAGTTTTTCCCTCTTCCCAAGCAAACCAAGCTCAAGGATGATATCGTTAGTTTCCGACAAGAAACCAATGAATCATTCTATCTAGGATGGGAACGATTTAAGAAGATGCTTAACAGATGTTCGAATCATCAAATGGGTAAGACGAACCTAATCTGCATATTCTACAATGGTCTGACTCCTCAGCACAAGTCAACCCTCGATGCTGCTTCTCAAGGAAATTTCATGTCACATACTTCTGAAGAAGCCTGGGAGCTAGTTGAGACGATAGCAATGCATCGACATGACTGGGAGTTTGGCGAATCGGCTAAGGAAGTAACTAGTACTTCAAGCCTATCCTTTGAAGCTCTGCAAGCTCAAGTGGACAATCTCTCCAGAGTCTTCAAGGATCTTCAATCTTCTACACCTCAACCTTGTAAAGGTACGGAAGAAATTCTTGTCACTACTGTTAAAAACCCTGAATCAAACTTTCATTCTAAACCTTTCATTCAGCGGCCAACCAATAACCCACCTACTCAGTTTCTGCAACCTTTATTCTCTAATATGTCAGATTCCCCCGTAAATTCTCAACAACACTTTAATGAAACTTTGACTAATTTCATGGTTGATCAAATGAACATAAACAAACAAGTAATAGATTTCCAAGATAAAATTGATGCTTTACTTAAAATAATAGAAGATTTGATCAAAAACCTAGAAGTTAGTCTTAAACAACTATTTTTAAAAGTTGAGAACCAAGGAGGAATCATGGTCATCACTAGAGGAGGTAAAGAAACCAGAAATGAGAAATCCTCAGATAATTCTTCAAATCAACTTCCTATCTCTGAACCGACCACTGATCCAGTGCCTAGTGACACCCCTGTCACTGCACCAGATCCAGTATCACCTAAAGCCCCAGAATCATTCCACGAACTAGGATACCCTTCCCTGGTAGGCTTAAGAAAGAGAAACAGGAAGCACAATTTGGGAAATATCTAGAAATGTTTAAAAGCCTGCACTTAAACGTTAGACTATTACACGCTTTAGTAGAGATGCCTAGTTGTGCTAAGTTTTTCAAAGAACTCATTTCAAATAAGGAAAAATTGAGACAAATAGTTAGTTTACCCTTAGATGCTGAATGCTCAGCAATCATGTTACATGGCCTTCCACCCAAACTAGGAGATACTGATCGTTTCACTATTCCCTGTTGACTTTATGCCTTAGCTGACCTAGGAGCTAGTGTCAATCTTATGCCCTACTCTCTCTATAAGAAACTAGGATTAGGTGAACTTCTACCAACTCAAATGACCATCCAATTAGCTGATAGATCAGTTAAACTCCCCCGAGGAATTTCTGAAGATATAATGGCCCGAGTCGGTAAATTTATCTTCCCGGTTGACTTTGTCATTATGGATATTGAGGAAGATGCTCACGTTCCCCTCATCCTTGGTAGACCTTTCCTAAACACTGCCAAGGATGTGATAGATGTAAACGAAAAATCTTTAAAACTGAGGGTTGGAGCGGAGGAAGTCACCTTTAATGTCGATAAGTTGATGAAGCACCCTATGGGAGAAGGTCTTGGTCTTATGGATGCCATGCAGGAAATATATGACGAGCATTTGGAGGAGATTCTAGCAGTCAGCAGTAACGAACCTTTCTCCAGCACTGTCATCACCAAAAGAAGACTTTGCCCGAACAACATCGGACTCTGCCCGGCTATCTCCGACAAATCAGCACCTTCCGGAGAGCTGCTATTTCCCTTAACTGAAATGAAGAATCCATTAGCACCGCCTAACTACTCTCCCACGAACAACTCTGTTGTTGCTGTTCCTTTAGGCGAAGGCATCCCTATCCCACTTTTAAGAAGAAATCAGTTTTTTCCGATACCCGAATCGTCTCCGTCTGTAACTGAAATTCTCAAATCTTTCGAGGAGATGGATTCTGGTACTTTACCACAACTATCTGAAGGTTGTGAGAAATCAAATCCAAAAATTACCATAAGTACTTCTTCTAAAGCTCAATTTCAAAAGTTCGCACTCACCAATGATGTCATCATCACTGAGGATAATGCAACCTCTTCATCATCTACCTGCAAATACGAGTTAAAGAAGAACGCACTTTCCAATGAGACAGAACTAGTAGAAATAGCATCAGCCACTACAGTCGACTCATCTCCAGAAGAATCAGAGTTCAAAAAGGAGTATGACGAGTTACAAAGAGACGAGATCGCTCGAATGAAACCCTCTATCGAAGAACCGCCAGAATTGGAGCTGAAGAAATTACCCTCTCACTTGGAATATGCTTTTCTCAAAGGAACCTCACACCTACCCGTCATAATTGCGAAAGGTCTTTCACCAAAAGAGAAAGCAAAACTTATCCAGGTCTTGAAGTCACATAAGAAGGAGATTGCATGGAAGATTTCTGATATACAAGGGATCAGTCCGAATTACTGCACGCACAAGATACTCATGGAAAATGACTTCAAACCTTCCATATAGAGACAAAGGAGAGTAAACCCGAAGATTCAAGACGTGGTCAAGAAAGAGGTTATCAAACTCTTGGATGCTGGTTTGATCTATCCTATCTCAGATTCCCCATGGGTCAGCCCAGTTCAGGTTGTCCCAAAGAAAAGAGGAATGACGGTTATCGCTAACGAAAATAATGAATTGATTCCTATACGAACCGTCACCGGCTGGAGGGTGTGTATCGACTACCGGAAATTAAATGAAGCCACCCGGAAAGATCACTTCCCTCTGTCGTTCATCGATCAGATGTTGGAAAGATTATCGGGGAATGAATATTACTGCTTCCTCGATGGTTTCTCCGGCTATTTTCAAATTCCTCTCGATCCAAAGGACCAGGAAAAGACGACATTCATATGCCCATATGGTACATTTGCCTACCGCCGCATGCCATTCGGTTTATGCAATGCGCCTCCAACATTTCAAAGGTGTATGGTGGCAATATTCCATGACATGATTGAACAGTGTGTGGAGGTATTCATGGACGACTTCTCAGTCTTCGGTGATTCCTTCACATCTTGTCTTTCCAACCTTGAAAGGATGCTAACCCGATGCGAAGAATCAAATCTTGTCTTAAACTGGGAAAAGTGCCACTTTATGGTGAAAGAAGGAATAGTTTTAGGACATCGAATATCAAAATCTGGAATCGAAGTTGACAAAGCCAAAGTTGAGACTGTAACACCCCCAAATTTATTGTTTAGCGGAAGCAAGATTTGGGTGTTACTAATCAATAACAAAGAACATAAGATAAAACGAACGACTCTAAATGCGTCGTTTAAAACCATTACATAGATAATATAAAAGTTTTACATTGCTGTTCTTGTTACAATAGCTCATAGATAAAAGTAAAAGATTCTAAGGCATATCTAATTTTGCAAAATGTAGAAATGCATGTGAATCTTCTGTAATCTGAATGCGACTCGAGCTAATATATCCTGAGCAGATCTACTACTGCTGGGTACCTGAGAATACATGCTAAAAGGTCAGCTAAAAAGCTGGTGAGCTCACAGGTGTAAGTTGATGAAATCCATGTTATGAACCACAAGATTTAGTTTAGTGATTTGCAAACATGCAAATAAAATATAAGTGTATATTATTGCCATGAGCACATAGTTTGAGCTTAACTGAGTGTGCCAGGATCCACATTCAAGGACCTGATCGAGTTTGCCCCCGGCATGTGCCTAATCTACACATGTATGAACAAATGAAAATGCATCCGTTCGACCGCAGTCGTGGTAGCGCGACTACCCCGGACGGGGATTGTCAATCCCATATGGTACCATACACTAACATTCACGCTATCGCAATATAAACAAACTATGTTGTGAGGGACTTCATGATTAGATAAAACAAACTCATGCAATCAATATATCGATGTTTCGTACTTGTGTTCATATGTAAAACAAATCTGAGCATGTATTCCCACCCCTGGGTTGAAAACAGTAAAAATGAGGGGCTATGAGACTCACCTGAGCCTTCGCGTTTATATCTATAAACGTAAGTAGAGTGCTAAATAGCTGGTAGGTTCTCCGAACCCGTAACCTTCTAATGTCCTAGACATATAAGGCTATATAAGTAGATGTCCCGTAAGACCATCCATGCTAGTGTTCATCCCACTAGTTATGTCCAAATACGTTTGGTTGGTGTTTGAAAGTGTATACGGCCCGTTGGTGATACGTTTGGCTTTAATTATAAATCTTCCGTAAGGTTTTCTTATGGGTATTCATAAGTATCGTTTGGAGAATATTATATGTGACAGTAAGATACTTATATATACGTACATATATATACCCGTGAATGTCCCATCCGACAATGGTCTTTCGTAAGGTAGGTATATTTATTCGTGATTATCTATCTGATAATAAGAGTTTTATTTAAGTGTTTTACTCATCCGACAATAGTGTTTGCGCCAATGTGTAAGTACTCGGGTCATCGGTTATTCGACAATCATGATTTGGATCCGTGAATATGGATCTGTCAATAAGTAATCACGGATACATTTTATCCGATATTAAGGTTTTCGTGTCATTCTATCCGACAATTAAAGCTTCCGAGAATAAGAGTTTTATCTCCGTGATTAGTTCCGACAATGATATACGATAATGATGAGGATTTTATTTAAGTTTTATTCCGACAATGATAATGGTATTTTTCTCCGTGAGTATTGGTCCGACAATGGTATTCACGGACTTTTGGTATTCACGGAATGCCTAATCCGACAATAGGCATTGTCGGATTTTGGCATTCACGGACAGAAGGTTCGTAGTTCAGTAAGGTTTTTCACTCGATTTCATTTAACTATTTAATTAAGTAAAAGTTAGTTAAATTCATGGAATGTTATTTACGGATTGTTATTTATGGATTGTTATTCACGGATTGTGACAGTGAGTAGTGCGACATTAAGTTATGCGGCATTGAGTTACAAAGTATATATGTTATGTATCACTAAAGTTATGGTCCGAAAGTGTAAATTTTGAAACTTAGGGTCCAAAAGTGCAGTTTTTCGAGAGTTAATCCGACAGTCAAAGTCAATCCGTGAGTCAAAAGGTCAAATTGTCGGAGTCATTGTCGGATTATTTTACTATTGTCGGACTTTTACTATTGTCGGACTTAGATTTTTACCCGTGTTAAGACATTAATTTGGTTAAGTAAAACTTAACGAATCGTTCTGAAATGTTTACACAAGATTCCCCTATGTCTTAGCTTTCCAAAACGTATTTTTGCATCGATTTTAACCAAGCACAACTCGAGATATAATTTTACAAAGTGAAAGTGGTCCAACAGCTCTTTTAGTTGACATATGTGTACCAATCTGGTCATATCTCAAGTTTTACAAAACTTCACAAAACGTTCCAGTATGATTTGGAAAACTAACAAAATTTGTGATCTTTTACCACTGGTCTAAAGTTCTAGTTCGTTCCCTAGCCCAAGATATACCCATTTTGATTTGGTCAAAGTTCTGGTCAGATTCATCAGATCTGCTATGTACTTTTATTTCAGTAACTAAAAATAGTAAATGAACTTATATTTTTGTGAGGCTTACGGATTTGAAAAGTAGACTTCTTAAAGTTGATTTTAGGCTCAAGAAACGTTCAATTTCATGTGGTAATGATTTTTATATAATTTGTTGAAGTGAGAACAGAAATCTGGGCAGAAAACAAAACTCAAGATTACGAGTTATTAAATCGCGTTTCGGTTAATGTTTTGGACATGCAAGAGTTGAGTGAACACTAACACATGTTAATAATCATAGAGAAAGTAGAACTTCTTGAAATAAAAGAGTTCTTACAAGAGGATCAAAGATCTAAGGTCGAAATGCAAGGAGGATGCGATAACCGAGCTTTTCCTTCGATTTTCTTCAAGAACTTGATGGTGGCTCTTGGTGGAGTTGTGGTGGTGGCTGGATTTCGACCAGGGAGTGAGGGTGAGCAGATTTTTGAGAGTGAGGGAGTAAGAGAGTGGGTGTAGGGAGTGATGGGTGAATTGGTGAGTGGGGGTATGGTGTGCATGTGTATGTGTGTGTAAGTGACCATAGAAGTGAAAAAGGAGGTGGGGTGGTTTAAGTGAGAAAATCAGCAGATTTTCCTGGGCCCCACAAGGTGTTTTGGTCAACTTTTAAATTTTCCAAAGTTACATTAAGTCCCGTGGTCGTTTACCCGATCGTTTCGACGTTTATTTAGGCGTTAAACGTTTAATACGCGTGTTTGAATAATGATTTAAATCTCAATATTTTTACTTGAAGTATTTTATCAAAATACTTAATAATGAATAATAAAAATATAATTTGTGTTTATTTCGTTTGTTGGGCGCGTTTCACGCGTTTTTGATCGTTTCTGAGCATTATATGTGATACGAAATGTTTATGAAACATTATCGCATTAATATTTGGAAATAAGTATGTTTATCAAATAATCTCATATTATTTAATAAATAGAGTTCACCAACGTCCGCATTAATGTATCGGGATCCGCCCGATATGAAAATGCACGATTTATCAAATCGCGTACGTGTGTATTTATATAAATATATCAATACACATAATGATACATATAATTAATCCTAATTACATGTATTTACACATATGATTAGGCACTAAATATAGTCCTAATTTGACGGGTGTTACAGAGACTATTGCCAAACTTCTGCCACCTACTTCTGTTAAAGCCATTCGCAGTTTTCTAGGTCACGCTAGATTCTACCGTCACTTTATCAAGGATTTCTCTAAGATCTCTCGACCTATGATGCACCTTCTCGAGAAGGACACTCCGTTTGTCTTTTCAGATGACTGTCTTAAAGCTTTCAACATTTTAAAGGATCAGCTCACACATGCACCGATTATGATCGCCCCCGATTGGAGTCTTCCGTTCGAAATCATGTGCGATGCTAGTGACTTCGCTGTTGGAGCTGTCTTAGGGCAAAGGAAGGAGAAGCAGTTTCAGCCAATATACTACGCCAGCAAGACACTCACTGATGCACAAGAGAATTACACCACAACAGAGAAAGAGCTTCTTGCGGTAGTATTCGCTTTTGATAAATTTCGTTCTTATTTAATATTGTCCAAAACTATTGTCTATACAGATCACTCAGCCTTGAAGTAGCTCTTCAAAAAGCAAGACGCTAAGCCAAGACTGCTTAGATGGATTCTCCTCCTCCAAGAATTTGACATAGAAATCAAGGATAAAAAGGGAGCCGAAAATGTCGCAGCAGATCATCTTAGTCGACTGGAAAATCCGTCGATGGAGAAGCTTGATGAGAGAGAGATTCAAGACCAGTTTCCTGAAGAACAACTCATGAATATCGGAGGATACCAAAAGGGATCTCAATTCACTTACAACCCTTGTATGCAGACTACGCAAATTATCAGGTTGGAGGAATTGTGCCAAAAGGAATGCCCACCTCTAGAAAGCGCAAATTCTTTAGAGACGTAAAGAACTACTATTGGGACGATCCATACTTATTCAAAGTATGCCCGGACCAAAGAAGTGAAAAAGGAGGTGGGGTGGTTTAAGTGAGAAAATCAGCAGATTTTCCTGGGCCCCACAAGGTGTTTTGGTCAACTTTTAAATTTCCCAAAGTTACATTAAGTCCCGTGGTCGTTTACCCTATCGTTTCGACGTTTATTTAGGCGTTAAACGTTTAATACGCGTGTTTGAATAATGATTTAAATCTCAATATTTTTACTTGAAGTATTTTATCAAAATACTTAATAATGAATAATAAAAATATAATTTGTGTTTATTTCGTTTGTCAGGCGCGTTTCACGCGTTTTTGGTCGTTTCTGAGCATTTTATGTGATACGAAATGTTTATGAAACATTATCGCATTAATATTTGGAAATAAGTATGTTTATCAAATAATCTCATATTATTTAATAAATAGAGTTCACCAACGTCCGCATTAATGTATCGGGATCCGCCCGATATGAAAATGCACGATTTATCAAATCGCGTACGTGTGTATTTATATAAATATATCAATACACATAATGATACATATAATTAATCCTAATTACATGTATTTACACATATGATTAGGCACTAAATATAGTCCTAATTTGACGAGTGTTACATTCTCCCCTTGTTAAAAGAATTTCGTCCCGAAATTTAGTTATGAGTCGTGGTATGAGGGGAGTCCGTGAACAAGTGTGGATATTTGAGTCGCATTTGGTCTTCCCGTTCCCAAGTGAATTCCGGACCACGCCGCGAATTCCACCGGACTCTGACGATGGGAATACGACTTTGTTTAAGTTGTTTTACCTCACGGTCCATGATTTCAACAGGTTCTTCAACAAAGTGAAGCTTTTCGTTGACGCGAATCTCGTCAAGGGGGATAATAAGTGTCTCATCAGACAGACATTTCTTTAAATTTGAAATGTGAAAGGTAGGGTGCACACTGCTGAGTTCGGACGGCAGTTGCGATCGATAAGCCACTGGGCCGATCCTTTATGGATCTCGAAGGGTCCAATGTACCTGGGGTTTAGCTTTCCGCGTTTGCCAAAACGAATCACCCCTTTCCAAGGCGATACTTTCAAGAGTACTCGATCCCCAACTTGGAACTCGAGTGGTTTGCGTCTTACGTCAGCATAACTTTTCTGACGATCACGGGCGGCTTTGAGTCGTTCTGAATTTCAGAGATTTTCTCTGTGGTTTCGTGTATGAGTTCGGGACCAGTGAGTTGGCTGTCTCCCACTTCGGTCCAACAAATCGGTGATCGGCACTTACGACCGTAAAGTGCCTCGAATGGTGCAACTTTTATGCTGGCATGATAGCTGTTGTTGTAGGAAAACTCGCACAATGGCAGATGTCTTTCCCAGTTGGCACCGAAATCAACTACGCAAGCTCGTTGCATATCTTCCAGTGTTTGGATGGTTCGTTCACTTTGGCCATCGGTTTGAGGATGGTACGCGGTACTCATATCGAGACGAGTACCGAATGATTTCTGAAGTGATTGCCAAAAGTGAGATGTGAAACGAGCGTCTCTGTCGGAGATAATTGAGATTGGGACACCGTGTCGGGTAACGATCTCCTTGACATAGATTTGTGAAAGGCGCTCCATTTTATCGGTTTCCTTGATTGCAAGGAAGTGAGCGGATTTAGTGAGACGATCGACGATCACCCAGATGGTATCGCAACCGCTCGGTGAATTGGGCAATTTGGTTATGAAGTCCATAGTGATTTGCTCCCATTTCCACTCGGGAATGCTGGGTTGTTGGAGCAACCCGGAAGGTTTTTGATGTTCAACCTTGACCTTGGAACAGGTAAGGCACTTGCTGACATAGCCGGCAATTTCGGCTTTCATGTTCGGCCACCAATAGAGTTCCTTGATGCCGTGATTCATTTTATCGGATCCAGGATGGATAGAATATTTGGACTTGTGAGCTTCATCCATCACTAAGTCTCGCAGGTTTCCAAAGGTAGGCAACCAGATTCGGTTCATGAAGTACCTAACTCCATTAGGTTTGATTTCAAATTGCTTATCCATGCCTCGCTGGGCTTCATTCTTAACATTCTCGGGTTTCAAAGCTTCGAGTTGGGCAGTGTGAATCTGAATGGTGAGGTCATTATGAATAGTCATACTGAGAGCTCGGACTCGAAGTGGTTTTACACGCTCCTTACGGCTGAGGGCAGCGGCAACAACATTTGCCTTGCCAGGATGGTAACGGATCTCGCAGTCATAATCAGTGAGTAGCTCGACCCACCGACGTTGTCTCATGTTGAGATCCTTTTGGTCAAAGATGTGCTGGAGGCTTTTGTGGTCGGTAAAGATGGTGCACTTAGTGCCGTAGAGGTAATGCCTCCAGATTTTGAGAGCAAAGACAACAGCTCCCAACTCAAGATCGTGGGTGGTGTAGTTCTTCTCATGAATTTTGAGTTGTCGCGAAGCATAAGCAATAACTTTGTCTCGTTGCATCAGCACGCAACCGAGACCTTGATGAGAAGCATCGCAGTATACCACGAAGTCATCAGTGCCTTCGGGTAAGGATAGAATCGGAGCACTGCAAAGCTTTTGTTTCAGAAGTTGGAATGTTGACTCTTGTTTATCAGTCCAGTTGAACTTTTTGTCTTTCTGAGTCAGGGTTGTGAGTGGTTGAGCTATTTTTGAGAAATTCTCAATGAATCGCCGATAGTACCCGGCCAACCCCAAGAATTGGCGTACCTCGGTGGGAGTGGTTGGCGCTTGCCAGTTTTTGATGGCTTCTATTTTTGATGGATCAACATGGATTCCTTGACTATTGACAACATGTCCAAGGAATTGAACGGATTCTATCCAGAATTCACACTTGGAGAATTTAGCATATAACTCCTCGTGTATGAGTAATTCTAGAATGGTTTTGAGATGTTGCGCATGTTCTTGCTCGTTTCGCGAGTATATGAAGATGTCATCGATAAAGACAATGACGAATTTGTCAAGATAAGGTTTGCACACCCGATTCATCAGATCCATGAATACCGCCGGTGCGTTGGTTAAGCCGAATGGCATCACTTGGAATTCGTAATGCCCGTAGCGAGTTCGAAAAGCTGTTTTTGGAATGTCGGTGTCGCGAACTCGGAGTTGATGATAACCTGACCGAAGGTCAATCTTTGAATAAATACTCGACCCTTGAAGTTGGTCAAACAGGTCATCGATACGAGGGAGTGGATATCTGTTTTTGATGGTTAATTTGTTCAACTCCCGGTAGTCGATACACATTCGGAAGGAACCGTCCTTCTTTTTCACAAACAAGACCGGAGCTCCCCAAGGTGAAGAACTCGGCCTAATGAATCCTCGATCCAGGAGCTCCTGTAGCTGGGTAGAAAGCTCCTGAAGTTCAGATGGGGCTAAGCGGTAAGGTGCTCGGGCTACTGGTGCGGCACCCGGCACAAGATCGATCGAGAACTCAACCTGTCTAGTCGGAGGTAGACCAGGTAGTTCTTCTGGAAAGACTCCTGGAAAGTCTCTAACTATTGGCACATCCTCAAGTCGTTTCTCTTCTGACTTTTTCTCGGTGATGTGTGCGAGGATGGCAGGATATCCCTTTCTGAGAAACTTTCGGGTTTTCAGACAAGAGATGATGTTCAGTCCCGTCCTGTCGGTCTCCCCTTGTATGACTAAGGTTCTACCATCAGCGAGAGGAATACGGACGACTTTTTCAAAACAAACGATCTCAGCTCGGTATTTGGACAACCAGTCCATCCCGACAATGATGTCAAAGCTTCCGATCTCGACGGGTATAAGGTCAATAGAGAAAAGTTCGTCGGCGAGATTTAGAGTGCAATTAGGTATCACACTGTTGGTCTCAATGAGTTTACCGTTAGCTAATTCAACAATGTACTTATCATCTAATGCAACAGGAATGATGTCAAGCAAAGGGCAAAATTCATGGGAAATAAAACTTCTATCCGCACCGGTATCAAAAAGAACAGAGGCAGTAAGATTGTTGAGGAGAAACATACCCGTGACCACGTTCGGGTCTTGACGGGCATCTCCCGAATTCAGAACAAAGGCTCTTCCCCTTGCATTGTTATTGTTATTGTTTCCATTCTTCAGTTTTGGGCAGTCATTCCTGAAGTGCCCGGTGAGACCGCATTCAAAGCAGGCTTTGGGTTGGTTGGAGTTGTTACTGGTGTTGCGGTTGTTGTTGTGGTTGTTATTGTTGTTGCTTGGGTTGTTGTTGGTTCTAGGGGCTCGGCAGTCTTTGCTAGAATGCCCGTATCTCTTGCAGTTGTTGCAAGGAGTACTGCAAGGACCTTCATGATGATGGTCACACTTTGAGCAATGAGGTTTACTCCCAGTGTAACCTTTCTTTTCCCCAGTTCCAGAGGAGTAAGCCCTGACAGTTTCGGGCTTCTTGAAGGTTGGTGGGTTGTTAGGGTTTCCAGAAAATTTCCTCTTGTTGTTAGAGGAGGTAGTTGATGTTTCACGACTGACAATCATAGCCATGAGTTCATGTGCCAGTCGAATGGCACTGTGGATGGTGGCTGGCCTTGATGAGGCGACATTTCCCTGAATGCTCTTGGGAAGGCCGCGGATGTACTTCTTGATGCGTTTTTCGTCCGTGTCAACCAAACCCGGACATAGGAGAGCAAGTTGCTGGAACTTGGTGGTGTAACCAGCAATGTCGTTTCCTTGCACAGTTAAGTGCCAGAATTCTTCTTCCAACCTGTGGAGTTCTTCAGTGGGACAATATTCATCCCGTAGCATCTTCTTCAGCTCTGTCCAGGGAAGTTGGTTAGCTACCGCAATCCCCACAGAACTGGCATGAGTGTTCCACCAGGTTAGAGCACCTTCTTGAAAGGTGTAAGCAGCAAATTTGACCTTGTTGTCCTCCATGCAGTTGCACAAGCCAAAGACAGACTCGGTCCTTTCGATCCATTTTATTAGACCGATGGCACCTTCTGTGCCCTTGAAGTTCAGCGGTTTGAAGCTGAGGAAGTCCTTGTAGGAACAAGGTTTGACAACAGGTGTGACTTCGGGAGTCTCAGTATTCCTGCTTGAGTTTTGAGGGGAGTCTCGAGTGGCTAGGGCTTCGG
Source organism: Pseudognaphalium luteoalbum (assembly GCA_963422505.1). NCBI lineage: Eukaryota > Viridiplantae > Streptophyta > Magnoliopsida > Asterales > Asteraceae > Pseudognaphalium > Pseudognaphalium luteoalbum. Next base: position 116,197,466 of record OY730192.1, on the reverse strand, counting down.
CCACAGCTCGGGATACTATGGAAGCAAGCTCAGCATGACTGTAACTCTTCTTCCTTGGCGGCATATTTCTTCAAAAGATAAATGGAGGGTACATGAGAAATATTACTAAGATAATAAGCTCGATGGATGTACACATATTCAAGCGATAATATGCAACATTGTAAGAAATAATCATAAAGTAGAAACAGTGGAAGAAACTGTCAATACATAACATGAAGCTGATTGATCATAGAAAATCTCTAGTTAGAGTCTCGAGAGTCATGACTTAAAAGTCTTACAAAAGCATCAGAAATTGTTACATCCGGTTCGAATGATAAGAGTTTCTCAAAAGACTACATAATATGGGGAGTACAAAAGGTACCAGGAATTGTTACATCCGGTTCGCATTACATAGGTCCTATGAAAGCATAATAAGGTACAGGTTCAGCCTAAGCTAATCCTGGCGTAGATTGAGTTGTGGCAGTAGTGTGGTGAGATGGTCCACAGATTCTGCAAGTCTGCTAACCATTCGGAGGGCGTCCTCGGCTTCCCTTAGACGTGTCTCGCACTGGTTCAACCTTGACTGTAGGATGGAGATTTCATTTCGGTTGCCAATCACTTGATTGTGGACAACCTCCATGGTTTCGATGGTTTCACCCAGACGATTGTCAAGGGTGTTCATGTGGTAGATTGTGTGTTCGTGATCCTCGGAGACTTGATTGATGCGTTCAAGTGATGTGAGTTTCCAGTTTTCGTTGGTTTCTTGAAGTTCGATATCCATAGCGCCAAGTCGTTGTTCCTGACGGTCTAGTCTAGCGGCCAAGGCCGATAGAGTGAGGTTGTTTGGATATGGGCCAGCTCGAGGCAACCTGTTGTTCCTCCTAGCTACCCTCGGGTTCTGCGACCCAGATTGAGTGTATGATGAATTGTGTGGTGAGTTTGCCATTCTGAGACAAAGCGTTTAGAGAAAGTGAGGCCTGTATTCATATATAATACATATATAATATAGCCTAGGATATAGAGTGAGAACGAGGCCTATCTATGTATATATATATATATATATATCACATAATAGTCTAGGGTGTCTAACACAGACAAGTTTGAGTCCCGGTTTCTCTCGTGGTCAGAGTCAACTAGTGTATCCTGTTCAGTCATGATTCCTTTCAGGTTTCACATCATATTCTTTTAATTGTACATAGTTGATCAGGCTATGTTAAATTAAACTAATACAATGCAGTCACTGAACCTAATCATACTTAATGAGGAATACTGCCTAACGGTCATAGTCTAGGCTCACTAAATGCAACCTAGTTCACTATAACCTTAGGCTCTGATACCAATCTGTAACACCCCCAAATTTATTGTTTAGCGGAAGCAAGATTTGGGTGTTACTAATCAATAACAAAGGACATAAGATAAAGCGAACGACTCTAAATGCGTCGTTTAAAACCATTACATAGATAATATAAAAGTTTTACATTGCTGTTCTTGTTACAATAGTTCATAGCTAAAAGTAAAAGATTCTAAGGCATATCTAATTTTGCAAAATGTAGAAATGCATGTGAATCTTCTGTAATCTGAATGCGACTCGAGCTAATATATCCTGAGCAGATCTACTACTGCTGGGTACCTGAGAATACATATTAAAAGGTCAGCTAAAAAGCTGGTGAGCTCACAGGTGTAAGTTGATGAAATCCATGTTATGAACCACAAGATTTAGTTTAGTGATTTGCAAACATGCAAATAAAATATAAGTGTATATTATTGCCATGAGCACATAGTTTGAGCTTAACTGAGTGTGCCAGGATCCACATTCAAGGACCTGATCGAGTTTGCCCCCGGCATGTGCCTAATCTACACATGTATGAACAAATGAAAATGCATCCGTTCGACCACAGTCGTGGTAGCGCGACTACCCCGGACGGGGATTGTCAATCCCATATGGTACCATACACTAACATTCACGCTATCGCAATATAAACAAACTATGTTGTGAGGGACTTCATGATTAGATAAAACAAACTCATGCAATCAATATATCGATGTTTCGTACTTGTGTTCATATGTAAAACAAATCTAAGCATGTATTCCCACCCCTGGGTTGAAAACAGTAAAAATGAGGGGCTATGAGACTCACCTGAGCCTTCGCGTTTATATCTATAAACGTAAGTAGAGTGCTAAACAGCTGGTAGGTTCTCCGAACCCGTAACCTTCTAATGTCCTAGACATATAAGGCTATATAAGTAGATGTCCCGTAAGACCATCCATGCTAGTGTTCATCCCACTAGTTATGTCCAAATACGTTTGGTTGGTGTTTGAAAGTGTATACGGCCCGTTGGTGATACGTTTGGCTTTAATTATAAATCTTCCGTAAGGTTTTCTTATGGGTATTCATAAGTATCGTTTGGAGAATATTATATGTGACAGTAAGATACTTATATATACGTACATATATATACCCGTGAATGTCCCATCCGACAATGGTCTTTCGTAAGGTAGGTATATTTATTCGTGATTATCTATCTGATAATAAGAGTTTTATTTAAGTGTTTTACTCATCCGACAATAGTGTTTGCGCCAATGTGTAAGTACTCGGGTCATGGGTTATTCGACAATCATGATTTGGATCCGTGAATATGGATCCGTCAATAAGTAATCACGGATACATTTTATCCAATATTAAGGTTTTCGTGTCATTCTATCCGACAATTAAAGCTTCCGAGAATAAGAGTTTTATCTCCGTGATTAGTTCTGACAATGATATACGATAATGATGAGGATTTTATTTAAGTTTTATTCCGACAATGATAATGGTATTTTTCTCCGTGAGTATTGGTCCGACAATGGTATTCACGGACTTTTGGTATTCACGGAATGCCTAATCCGACAATAGGCATTGTCGGATTTTGGCATTCACGGACAGAAGGTTCGTAGTTCAGTAAGGTTTTTCACTCGATTTCATTTAACTATTTAATTAAGTAAAAGTTAGTTAAATTCATGGAATGTTATTTACGGATTGTTATTTATGGATTGTTATTCACGGATTGTGACAGTGAGTAGTGCGACATTAAGTTATGCGGCATTGAGTTACAAAGTATATATGTTATGTATCACTAAAGTTATGGTCCGAAAGTGTAAATTTTGAAACTTAGGGTCCAAAAGTGCAGTTTTTCGAGAGTTAATCCGACAGTCAAAGTCAATCCGTGAGTCAAAAGGTCAAATTGTCGGAGTCATTGTCGGATTATTTTACTATTGTCGGACTTTTACTATTGTCGGACTTAGATGTTTACCCGTGTTAAGACATTAATTTGGTTAAGTAAAACTTAACGAATCGTTCTGAAATTTTTACACAAGATTCCCCTATGTCTTAGCTTTCCAAAACGTATTTTTGCATCGATTTTAACCAAGCACAACTCGAGATATAATTTTACAAAGTGAAAGTGGTCCAACAGCTCTTTTAGTTGACATATGTGTACCAATCTGGTCATATCTCAAGTTTTACAAAACTTCACAAAACGTTCCAGTATGATTTGGAAAACTAACACAATTTGTGATCTTTTCCCACTGGTATAAAGTTCTAGTTCGTTCCCTAGCCCAAGATATACCCATTTTGATTTGGTCAAAGTTCTGGTCAGATTCATCAGATCTGCTATGTACTTTTATTTCAGTAACTAAAAATAGTAAATGAACTTATATTTTTGTGAGGCTTACGGATTTGAAAAGTAGACTTCTTAAAGTTGATTTTAGGCTCAAGAAACGTTCAATTTCATGTCGTAATGATTTTTATATAATTTGTTGAAGTGAGAACAGAAATCTGGGCAGAAAACAAAACTCAAGATTACGAGTTTTAAATCGCGTTTCGTTTAATGTTTTGGACATGCAAGAGTTGAGTGAACACTAACACATGTTAATAATCATAGAGAAAGTATAACTTCTTGAAATAAAAGAGTTCTTACAAGAGGATCAAAGATCTAAGGTCGAAATGCAAGGAGGATGCGATAACCGAGCTTTTCCTTCGATTTTCTTCAAGAACTTGATGGTGGCTCTTGGTGGAGTTGTGGTGGTGGCTGGATTTCGACCAGGGAGTGAGGGTGAGCAGATTTTTGAGAGTGAGGGAGTAAGAGAGTGGGTGTAGGGAGTGATGGGTGAATTGGTGAGTGGGGGTATGGTGTGCATGTGTATGTGTGTGTAAGTGACCAAAGAAGTGAAAAAGGAGGTGGGGTGGTTTAAGTGAGAAAATCAGCAGATTTTCCTGGGCCCCACAAGGTGTTTTGGTCAACTTTTAAATTTCCCAAAGTTACATTAAGTCCCGTGGTCGTTTACCCGATCGTTTCGACGTTTATTTAGGCGTTAAACGTTTAATACGCGTGTTTGAATAATGATTTAAATCTCAATATTTTTACTTGAAGTATTTTATCAAAATACTTAATAATGAATAATAAAAATATAATTTGTGTTTATTTCGTTTGTCGGGCGCGTTTCACGCGTTTTTGATCGTTTCTGAGCATTATATGTGATACGAAATGTTTATGAAACATTATCGCATTAATATTTGGAAATAAGTATGTTTATCAAATAATCTCATATTATTTAATAAATAGAGTTCACCAACGTCCGCATTAATGTATCGGGATCCGCCCGATATGAAAATGCACGATTTATCAAATCGCGTACGTGTGTATTTATATAAATATATCAATACACATAATGATACATATAATTAATCCTAATTACATGTATTTACACATATGATTAGGCACTAAATATAGTCCTAATTTGACGGGTGTTACAGAGACTATTGCCAAACTTCTGCCACCTACTTCTGTTAAAGCCATTCGCAGTTTTCTAGGTCACGCTAGATTCTACCATCACTTTATCAAGGATTTCTCTAAGATCTCTCGACCTATGATGCACCTTCTCGAGAAGGACACTCCGTTTGTCTTTTCAGATGACTGTCTTAAAGCTTTCAACATTTTAAAGGATCAGCTCACACATGCACCGATTATGATCGCCCCCGATTGGAGTCTTCCGTTCGAAATCATGTGCGATGCTAGTGACTTCGCTGTTGGAGCTGTCTTAGGGCAAAGGAAGGAGAAGCAGTTTCAGCCAATATACTACGCCAGCAAGACACTCACTGATGCACAAGAGAATTACACCACAACAGAGAAAGAGCTTCTTGCGGTAGTATTCACTTTTGATAAATTTCGTTCTTATTTAATATTGTCCAAAACTATTGTCTATACAGATCACTCAGCCTTGAAGTAGCTCTTCAAAAAGCAAGACGCTAAGCCAAGACTGCTTAGATGGATTCTCCTCCTCCAAGAATTTGACATAGAAATCAAGGATAAAAAGGGAGCCGAAAATGTCGCAGCAGATCATCTTAGTCGACTGGAAAATCCGTCGATGGAGAAGCTTGATGAGAGAGAGATTCAAGACCAGTTTCCTGAAGAACAACTCATGAATATCGGAGGATACCAAAAGGGATCTCAATTCACTTACAACCCTTGGTATGCAGACTACGCAAATTATCAGGTTGGAGGAATTGTGCCAAAAGGAATGCCCACCTCTAGAAAGCGCAAATTCTTTAGAGACGTAAAGAACTACTATTGGGACGATCCATACTTATTCAAAGTATGCCCGGACCAAATCATCAGAAGATGCGCAGACGAGAGGGAGGCAAGGAACATTTTTCACCAAAGTCATCACGGACCAACTGGAGGACATCACGGAGCAAATATGACTGCAAAAAAGGTATATGACTCTGGCTTCTACTGGCCTACTATATTCAGAGATGCTCACGACTTGGTGAAACGCTGCGATGCTTGCCAAAGGTTTGGAAGTATTTCATCGAGAAGTGAAATGCCACTTACTAACATCCAAGCTTGCGAGATCTTTGATATATGGGGGTTGGATTTTATGGGACCATTCCCAAAATCATATGGGAAAAAGTATATTCTGGTTGCTGTCGACTACGTCTCCAGATGGACCGAAGCCCAAGCATTTACTACAAATGATTCCCGAGTAGTAGTAAAATTCTTAAAGCAGCTCTTCTCACGTTTTGGTACTCCAAAAGCGATCATTAGTGATCGAGGCAGGCACTTCTGTAATGCTCAGTTTATGAGGACATTACAATATTATGGTGTCACCCATAAGACCTCTACGGCTTACCACCCGCAGACGAATGGGCAAGCCGAAGTGACGAATCGAGCGCTCAAGAGTATTTTAGAATGAACCGTGGTTAATCATAGGGAAAGATGGGCTGAAAAATTAGACGATGCTCTGTGGGCGTTCAGAACCGCATATAAATCACCGCTAGGAACCACGCCCTACAGACTAGTCTACGGAAAAGCGTGTCATCTACCGATAGAGTTGGAGTATAAAGCTCACTGGGCGCTAAGAGGTTGTAATTTAGACCCTTCTGCAATTGGATCACATCGGAAAATGCAACTGAATTAACTAGCCGAATTAAGAGACCAAGCATATGATAGCTCTCTACACTTCAAAGAACGTACAAAGAATACTCATGATGCTAAACTCAAATATTCTAAGTTCAATCCCGGAGACAAAGTTCTGCTCTTCAATTCGCGCTTCAAGAAATTCTCTTGCAAATTCAGATCAAGGTGGAGCGGACCATTTGTTATATCAAAAGTCTTTACCTTCGGAGCAGTCGAACTAGAAGCCCCGGACGGTAATTTTAAAGTCAATGGCCATCGCTTAAAGCACTACATCGAAGATTTCCCCTCTGGTGAGGAAGTCTATATCTTTGAACCACCTTGGGCCGACTAGTAGGTACAAGGAGTCAAGCTAGAGACTCTTTAAACAAGCGCTCTTGGGAGGCACCCCATTGCCTATCTTATTTTGTTTATTTCTTAGTTATTTTTGCTTTAGTATTATCATCCCTAAACTAACGATGCAGGATAACCCAAGTATCTGACAATGCTACACGCCTACATATACATCAGATAAGTTTTATTCATAGTATACAAACGCGAATGAACAGATGACCTCGCAAAGCTTTAACATTTAAACAAACATTTCTCAAAGTCATCTGATTATTTTGCATTTGTATACCCATTTTAAAACTATAGCATTACCTGTTTATCTTTATGTTTCAGGATGGACGCTTCAGCTGAGACTTCAAGACAAGCTACTCAGAAACAACTTAAGAAAAGGACCCGTAGAGGAAAAAGAAAGAAGACGACCACCACTACTGATGAGCATGCTCAGACTGTTCCTGTATCTGCCCCACTTTTTGATTTCGGAGTTACCACTTCAGATCCGATAGTGACTTGGGCGATGCTAGTGAGCTTTCGATTCAGCGTAGCTCTCAGTCCGAAATCAGAGAAGCGATGGGACTGCCGAAAGTCGCCGACCAGCCGTATCAGCTTGGTCAGGGTCCCAGGCCAGCTCTTACACCTTTGTCCTTCTTCCCAGCTGCCCCACCACAGACTGTTCCTCCCACTGCTGTTGCTTCTTCTAGGCCTCCTCATAATCCCACTGATGCATCCATGGTGTCTGATCACACTGTTGCCTTATCACTCACTTCAGATCCAGATCCTGACGCACCTGCAGCATTTGATCCAGACATGGATGATTTACTAGACGATTTCTAGCTTATTTTATCTTTAGTTATCTTTATTTATCATTAGACCTATTATGTTGTTGAACTGATGATTATGCTGGTATTTTATGACATTGCAGACCTTATCTTCGTAGGAATTGGATGAGCTTTGAAAAGAGTCTGGTCCTCACAATCCAGCAAATTATTTACACCAACCCTACACGAATATGGTCCTACATCCAGTGCCCACTGTCCGTAGGGAAGTATCTCTCCTAAACCCGTTCTTCCTACTTTAATATAACTTCGATATGCCTATTGACCACTTAAATCTCTAAGTGTGGGATCCCCCTCGCTTACAACTTTTAAATTCACATTTTTCCTAAACCAAAACCCTAAGTGTGGGATTTTCGCCCTACTTAGTGTAGAAACATTGGGGACAATGTTTATTTCTAAGTGTGGGATAGCGGTATATCTCTCGTCTGTCAAAATATCTGTTTAAGTTGATCTAGAAACATGCTAGTCCTCAAAATAAATTTTCAAACCCTTATTTTGCCAAAATTTTCAAAAAATTTAAACTCTTTCTAGTCACAATAAAAGAAAATTCGTTAAAAACTTCGACAGTGAAATTGTCACTCATTCAGTAAAACCTAAACAGTTTTACTTCGACAGTGAAATTGTCACTCATTCAGTTGACCAATGAGTTTTTCAAGAATGAATACAGATTTTTTTTACAAGTATTTCAAAAATTGGTAAATATAAGGTCGAAATCATGTCGGATTCTAAACAATTTAAGATGAGGATCTAAGAGGGGCATCGCACAACTGGACACATATAACCCATTTTTGCGGTGAGGAATTTGAGCCTTATAAGCATTCATTTTAAATGCTTCACTGTTCGTTTGTTGTGTGTGACCGGTGCACGCATTTCTGAATTAGAACTTGCCCCAGGTATACATTTCGAGATCACATTGACAGGTGTCGTACGTGACATAGGTACGATTAGAGGACCATGACATTCCTTAGGATTTAAACCCCTTTTCACATATCTTTTCAAGCCAAAAACCCGTCCAACACTCAATTTTAGTGTTGACGATCCGCTTAGAAAACCCTGTTGAGCCTTAACCTATTTTTCTTTCATTCACCCAAAATTTTTAAACCCCTTATTCCCCTACCCACCAGAAACTTATCTTAGTATTTTTGAAAAAAGAGATATTTGGATACTCCTTTTTGCTTTCACTCCAAAAATCATAAAATAATGTTTACTAAAAGTTCTCGTGTGTGTTTTATTGATCTATATAGAAAAAAAATCGAGAGTCATGTGGTGCGAAAAATTGGCACCAAAGTAAACTCAAAAATCATCAAAGGATTGAGAAATGAAAATAAGAAGGGATCTCAAGAAGGGAAATAAAAGAAAATCCCTTAGAAATTTCTTGGCAAGAAAAATCTAAGCCCAAAAAAAAAAATAAAAAAAAAATAAAAAAATATATAGAAATAGAAATAGAAAAGAAAAGAAAAAGAAAAGAAAATAGCTGAAATAAAGCTAAGTGCTTCGACTCTCTAGAAAACTCGACTCTTCAAAAGAAATATCATTCTGTGTGTTTTCAAAAGATAGAAGTCAAAATAGCTATCTTATCTCCCAAAAGTGTTATCCGTTTCCGTTTTCATTAAAAAGGATATCTAGATAGAGTTTTTTTTCGAAAGTCCCAAGATAAGCAAACACCCTTAGAAACCCAGATACCCCCAATCTATCCATACCCTTTTAAACCCACACCAAACATTACAACCCATTTGAATGTCCTGGGATAATCAGTACCGTTCCTGTCTAAGTGATGAAGATTTGATCCTCGGGCAAGCATATGACGACGAATGCTGCACGACTGGTATTTGAGCGATTTTTCATTTGGCTTAGGATAATAGGAACCCCGATACACTTTGAGTGAATTGAGTGACCACCAGTGAGATCGCCCAGTCGTGTATATTCCACAAATTTGAGAATTGAAAGTTTGCCTAAGTGAATCATCTTGAAAACCTTTAGATACTTCATGTGAACACCTATTATTTATCTAACAGGCAAATACTAGTTTCCAATCTGTGTGAATTCTTCGTTGTGGGTAGAAATCAAAAACTTTTTTTATGGTAAATTCTAAGAGGGTAAGTTTGCTTGAGGACAAGCAAATGTCTAAGTGTGGGATATTTGATAACACGCAAAAAGTCATGTTTTTGCGTGCATTAATCTCACCTTTTTAGCCCAATATGTGATGAAACTAATCAAAATAGATACTTTATTATTAAAACTCATCACAAGGGCCAAAATATAGACAATGTTTCAAAAGTCATCTAAAATGGTCGAAAAACACGATAAATCTAACTAATACGATCATGAGCATTCTCGTTCACTCGTTCTAGCACTTTTTGAGCTACACCAAGAATTATGACCTCTAACTTATGTCATTGTCTTCGTTAGGAAAATACGAACGCGTGGATATAAAGACGCTCAAAACGGATAAACGACGAAGAAGTTACGCCCGAATGAAGAAACAAAGAACCGAGGAACCAGCATAAGGCTGAACCAGGCCGTATACGGCTGGCCCAGGCCGTATACGGCTGGACCTGGACCGTATACAGTCTGTGCAGGCCGTATACGGCCTGTGCTCAGCCGTATACGGCCTAGTTCAGCCGTATTCACCCTATGCTCAGCCGTATACGGTCCAGTTCAGCCGTATACGATCCAGCTCAGCCGTATAGTGCGTTTGGGTGATAAAAATCTGATTTTCATTCGCCTTTGCGATACGGTTGTGCGTTTGGAGGTTTGGATATGGTCTACGGATACGGCTGTGCGATCTCTATAAATACAAGCCTCATTTCATCATTTCAACACACTTCACACACTCTACACCTCACTTCTACACCTTCACACTTTCTCTCACTACTCGCTCTCTAAATTAGTTAGTTAGTTAATTAGATTAGTTAAGCTAGTAGATTAGTAGCTTAATTGTAACGGAGGTGCTCCGAGACTGCGGTGTCGCACGATTTATAATAACGCTTTGTCAGGTTCTATTATAATCTCTATCTTGTTATTTTAAATAATGTTGTGCTGTTGCTATACTTGTTTTGAATTACTTGCTAGGATTATTGCCATGCTTAGCTAGACAAATCTGTGTTTGCTATGATAGTTGCCATGCTAGGGTAGTTATACTTAAATCATTTTGTTACTCTGTCTGTATGCTGTTGAATTATATTTGAATCTATGAATTGAATCTCAAATGTTTATCTATCCAACTTATGCTGTGGTTAGTGACATCCTTCTAGGCTTGGCCTATTGCTAGTTGTATGCCGCTAATTATTCTGTGTCCGATGATCGTTGAACTTGACATGGCCGGTGTTCTCCTGGTTGAAGTATTACCGGAGGGAGACACGGAGCGTAGGATTAGAGATAGATTAGATTCAGGCCATTTAACAAGTGTCTTAGAGAGAAATTTCGGGACACTTGTGACTTAACCATGTACCCCGTCACTCTGCATAATTGATCCCTGCTATGCTGCCTTTGTGCATGTTCTTGTTTGATTGTTGCTTAGGGTTTGCATGCTAGTATCTGTTATGTTGATTAGTTACATGATTAGGTTTTCGAATATTTATCAATTGCATATACCAGTTTAACATGCATAGAATAGTTAAAATGATTTATATGAAATAATGATGAACAATTTAATCAGCCGTTAGACCAGACCATCCCAACTTGTCCCGGTGGGAAACCCCTGTTCATGTTTTTGTTTATTCAACAATTCATGCCATGATTCGGATATCTTAAATGTCCGAGATTGGGGGATAAGACTCGAGGATGGTTGTTGTTTAAATTGGTTGCTACATTTGGGACAACTTCCAGTGTAGTTTACATTCCATAACTATTATCCACGTGACATATTATATATCTGATTGCGGACAACTCTACGTTAGATAGATAATAGGCTAGGAGTTATGGCTCATTAGGAAATATTAATGTCATCTTAACTAAGGCTTTATCCCATTAACTACCCCTAAATAGCATGAGTAATTATCATAGTAAACACTCGCTTCGCCTATAAGTTCTCGTTGCCACCTCCCCTCCACTTTACTTTATTTTAAATTTTAGATAATTAGTAGTTAGTTAAAACCAAAACAAACCAAAACCTCTTTTAAACCCTAGCTAAATTCCCGTAGATAACTAAAGTCCTAGATCCCATGCCCGTTGTAGTTTGAAGAACGACCCTAGGTCATACCTATCGCTGTACTCACCCATAACTTTAATATACTTAGGCCCAGCAAAAAAAACAAATTTTAAAAAACTCCACTGACGCCGCCGCTGACAGACAGTCCGACGACAGGGTGAAAACCCGATCGACCGTTGGTGGCGCGTCAATGTCCCAAATTCTGACAATTATAACACCGAACCTTGCTCTTGTCAAAACCAAAACTGGTTTTGCCATCTCCTTCCAAACTCTTGCGCCCAGTCCGTTGCAAAAAATTTTGAACTCTTCTTGAGATCATGGCAATATTCCAGTTTAAATCCATTTGCTCAAGATCATCGTCATCCAATTGAGCATAATCTTCTTTAGCTAGTTCTAATGTAGAATTTGGTTGTGAAACCAAATCCTTGTAGGAGCTAAAGAAAAGTTGTATAGATAGCAGACTGTTCTTGAATAGCAGGAGAAATTGGAACTTGCTGTTGTGACCCTTGTGAGGGTCCAGAAGCATAAACTGGATGATGAGCACCAGTAGGCTGCAATGAAGGCTGCAATGGAGAACTTGTTGCAGAAACGAAGGCGATTCCACCATAAGTCTTCCCGGAGTTTACCTTTCCTCCATATAATGTCGGGTCTTGAAGAAAACCACCCGATTTACACTCCTTCTTCTTCAACTCCATTGCATGAGCTTGAAGAACGCCAATTAGCTCATCCAAATTCATTGTTACTAACTCTTGGCTCTCTTTTAGAAATTGCACTTTAACGTCCCAACTACTAGCTAGAACGTCCAACAACTTCTTATTTACCTCAATCTGAGGGAAATTGTAACCTCCCTCGTTTAACTCACTAACTAACTGTGAGTATCTTGTAAAAACGCCAGATGCTGTTTCATTAGGAAGAGAATCAAACAAATCATACTGTTTCTTGATTAGTTCTAATTTAGCCTCCTTGTACTTCTGATTTCCACCACATCTCATCTCAATAGCCTTCCAAATATCATATGTTATGTCATGAGTTTTGAAGAGGCGTAAGACATCTTTAGTGAGGCACATACAGATGGCCGAATGAGCCTTTCTTTCAATACCATACTCCTTTTTCTCTTCAGGAGACATAGCTTTATAAGTTTTGGATGGAGGGATACCACGATAGTCTCCCTCAGCTACTGGAGCTTCATATCTTTCTCTGAGTGGACCCCAGAGCTCTGGACAATGGAAATCTACGTATTGTTCAAATCGGTTACGCCAATATGCATAATAAATATCAGCAGTGAATAGAGGAGGTTTATTATTAGAACCGACATCATGATTTTGTTTAATCATATCCCTGATTCCCCGAATATCTTCTTTATCAGCAGCAACCATCATTAAAGAATATCCTGAAAATTAGCTCAAAAACAAGAACTTGAAAACTTATTAGTACCAAGGCGTCACTTGGTAAGTGACGCACTCAAGTGTCGCAACGACTAGCGGCACTTAATAAGTGACGCTATCGAGTGACGTATAAAGTGACTGATGACACTTTAAGCAAGTGTCACACAATCTAGCAAGTGACGCACTCAAGTGTCGTACTAGAGTGACGCAATAAATCAAAAAGGCGTCACTAGGGAAAGTGACGCAAGAAATCAAACAGGCGTCACTAGCAGAAGTGACGCTTGGCAAGCAAGTGACGTGCTAAAGTGACGCACGTGAGTGACGGTGGATTAAAGTAGATGACACTTGAGTTAAGTGTCGTATTAACCCCAAATGACGCTCTAAGTGACGCACCAAAGTGACGCACCAGAGTGTCGGTAAAACCCTAATTTGGACTTACAAAGTGCCGCACGAAGTGACGCTTTCAAGTGACGCAACGAGTGTCGCAGAAACGGCTGTAAAGTCCCAAAAACCCTAAAAGTCGAATTTTCGTAAACCTAACGAAAATTCCTCAAACCCTAACGAACGAAACCTGTAATTAATGATGAAAATCTTCTGGAAAGCACCTAATCAACCCGAAATCCATGATTATTCTTGGTTCTTTATACGAACCAAACCGAAATCAATTCAAAAGCGTCTTCAAAGTGCCAACCGAATCACCTTAATGCTCTGATACCAGTTGTGAGTGCCCCTTGTCGTGGATCTATATGATTGATGACAGTGATTGTAAAGAGGAATCAAACAATCACACGAATAACTCTTAATCACAAACCGAAAACAAGTAAACGAATCAAATATAAAGTTGTATTGATGATTATAACTGATTAGATTGTTTACAGGGATGTAATTTCGACAAATGGTTCTAGGGTTTCGTCAACCCTAACCAAAAACCCGTAGGTTCTATTTATACTAAAATAAAACCGGCAGACATGCGTCACTTGGCAAGTGTCGCATGTGGCTGCCTTCATGCGTCACTTACCTAAGTGTCGCTATGCGTCACTTAGACAAGTGTCGCCTAAACCAAAACTTAAGTGTCGCTAGGTACAAAATTTATATTTCTATTAAACGACTAATTGACACTTTACAACTCGATAGACCAACTGACAGACAAACTGATATGCATCAACAAACTCCGCCGGCGGCCACCATAACCACCATGAAACCAGCCGCTGTCGGCGGACCAATTAAGAAACGCAGCAAAAGACGGTGAACCGGCGAGAGTGGCAGCCAGCCGCCGCCGGCCAACCACCAGCCGCTGCCGGCCACCTGGTGGGCGGCGCCGGCCTCCCCTCCCCTGTCTTGTTTCGACTTTTTGGCCCTTTTGTGTACCTGGTGCCATACCTTTACGCGATTGTACTTACCCAGTGCCACACCTTTGCGCGATTGTACGTTCCTGGTGCCATGAATTTCGAGTATTCTATTTTGTGTACCTGAATTACGATTGTATGTACCTGGTGCCATGAATTCTATGTGATTTATTTGTTGCCATGAATTGCGAGTATTCTATTATTGTGAATGTTGATGATGTAGATAATTATAAGTAGGGATGACATTATATAATTGGTGCACGACAATCGTAAAGTGATATGATGGCCCCTATTCGACTGTTTGTTTATTCGATATAGTACTGGAAATGCTTTCGAGCAGAGTACAAATGTATGGAAGTCATAAACGACCGAAGGTATTCATATCACTGGAATCAGCTCTGGTTTAACAGTTGGAATTCCAAAAGGATAATACAACTTCACTACTAACTAGTGTATCCTACGAAAGTCAATGCATTACAAAGTAATGTTCGTAAAATACGTTCAGACAAAATAGGAATTAATAACCCTTGTACTGTTGAGACCTTATGAACTTAAGTTTAATCTATGGACTACACTTTCTGGTCATCCACGTGACTGCAACCTAGTAATTAGGACCTGATCAACCTTAATTATGGTAAGTAGTTATATGTGCCCATGACATGCAATAAGTAAGACACATTGAAATCACTCGTTGTATATATTCGGTTTACATTTCCGCACTGCTTTACATTTAATTAGTTTAGAGTGTCACTTTCACTGTCAATTACTCTTGACCACATGTTGGATGTAAGAAGCCGTGGAACTACCATGTAAAGTACACGGTCTAATTACTAAAAGGTATGGTCTGCATATGAAACACGTTTTTAATAAACTGAGAATAATCCAGGGATGTATAACTGTTTGAAAAGGAGAGATTTAAGTCATAAGTCGAAGAAACCGGAATCTAATGAATTATAAATAACACTTAGGAATGAAAGTAAAAGCCCAAGTAACTTAGGATGCTTAAACCTCTAGGTCTTATAAAATCGGCGGTCTAAACATATCAAGTTATTAATCTGCATACCAATAGAACAGTAAACTATCTTAGGGGTTAAGAACGGTCGGACCTATGAGACAATACGCCACTGATTCCTGCACCTCGGTATAAAACCAAAATAGGTTGCTTATCGTTCATCCAGATAGGTATTGGAAGTTGGCATATTGCTCCGATCAGAATCATGATAATCTAGTTCCTAGTGACATGCCAATGGGAAATTTAGTTGGTAGGGTTCTAGAGTTTACACCTAATAGTCTACTTATTATATTAAGTGTTGTTCCTATTTAGTCTGTCATCCCGAAACATTAATTATCGAAATCTCAACAATCACATCTCTATCTTTATCTGCTTTCTTGTACTTTATTTCCCTGCAACTTACTTTCCTGCATTTTAATTACTTGTCTTTAGTTTAAAAACCCCCAAACCTACCTACTTTGTTCCATCCTAAATACTTCCTATCAAAAGTGGTAACTTTAATCACCACACGTTTGGATTCATAGAACGATCTTAGGTTATACTTACCGCTTATTAACCAGAGTAGTTAGTACATATAATTTAAGCCCCGCTAAATATAAATTTTAAAACCCCTGGTGGCGCCCGATTAGTTACCATCAATGACACTGACGATTTCGGGTGCCATCAAGTTTTCGGTGCCGCTGCCTGGGAATCACAAATGTACGATTTAAAGTCACCTTAAGTAGTAGTATTTAGGAGATCCTTCCGATCGAAATCTTCTCAGAAATCTTTCGAAAGTTAATTTAAGTAATTTAGTGTTAATTTAGTATTAGTTAACTAGGATAATATTAGTTCCAAAATGACAACTCAAAAACCCACTTCTTGCCTCCTTTCGAAGGATGAAATGATGGCAATGGACGATACGAAATTCTTTGACTACTTACTAAGGGAAATAGGATCTGATTTCTTTTCACCTTCTTCCTCTAAAGCTAAAGAAACTTCCGAAACCTTAGAAGAATTTAGGACCTCACTTATTGCCTAGACTTGGATGACACGGATCAGTTGCCTGACCTAGCATCATCCCCAAAAGATCATTCTCCAACTTTGCATTTGCCTCAATTACCAAATTTTGTCCACTTCAAATATCTTCCCGAAGAAGATTATGAAGTACAACCTCCGAAATTATGTGACCTAATTACCCTCATTCCCGAAACTTCAGTGTATGGCAAAAATCTGTCAAATTCTCGTAATGACGGTATCTTCCCATTCTTTTCAAATGAACACAAACACACCCTTTATCGAGTGGTGGATAAGGTTCCCTCAATCGAGCCAGAAAAACCCTGTTACAGATAATGCCACTTAGGCGCATCTTTCAATCCTTCTCGTAGAATAGACATCTATAGGACATTGGTTAGGAAATTAAACTCCTCCGACTTTCCTTTTAAATACGAACAACGAGAAGAGATTACCAATCTTGACGAACAAGTAAAATTCCTATCTCGCTTGTCAAATCATGAATGCGAAAGCACTTCCTCTAATTTCAGAGATCAAGAACTAAAGTTCATAGCAGATTTAGATCCACTTTTTGAATCACTTGCCGACATGGATTTCCTCCCAATATCTATGATATTAATCCATCACAATATCGTTACAATGATCAATGAACTTGAGTTCTGGATAGAATGGGACCCGATGATTCCTATCATCATCCCTGGTAAAATTCCATTCTTTGTTGACCCCGCCTCTTACTTGATCTCAAAATTGCGAGACGTTTTTCCTGATTCCGCCAAGGAAAGAATCGATACAGCCCTCTTCACTAAAAGAAAAGATCTTCACATTTAGCTTGTTCGAATCTTCTCCTTTACCAAATACCCTTTCACTTCCACACAAAAAGCACAAATCAGTAAACTCATTAGGATAATCAATTCTACAACTGGAGAACCTGATTCGCAGGAAGAGAAAGCATTTTTGGAAGTCTTAGATAAACTCACTCACGATCTAAATTATAAAGACCAAGGGACACGAGATGGTTTGTTAAACCCTAAAAAGATAAGAAAGGCATATAATAGGTTAATCAGCGATCTTGTCAATTTAGGATATGAAGAACGAGAAGTCCTAGGGAAACTAGAGAATAGTCATTACTATTTAGTTT
This sequence comes from Pseudognaphalium luteoalbum, assembly GCA_963422505.1. Lineage (NCBI taxonomy): Eukaryota > Viridiplantae > Streptophyta > Magnoliopsida > Asterales > Asteraceae > Pseudognaphalium > Pseudognaphalium luteoalbum. The sequence goes on along the minus strand of OY730192.1, from coordinate 116,179,848 downwards.
ATAATGTCATCTCGGAACTTTCAAAATGTTTTGTACTTAAAAACGTTCACTTGAGGGAGCAAATCTTGACCCTTTCCCTATGGAGGGATCGGAACGAATCGTAAAACAATTCTATCCGAAAAGGTCGAAGCTCGCGACTTTAAATGAGCATATTTTAATACATATATAATAAAATCTTGAAAGATTCCTTTAAAAATAGAAAACGTTTTTAAATGTTTTCTGAAAACATGCGCGCGTCTAAAAGAATGTACACCTTTTAAAAAGCATTTAGCCGAAACATTTGTACATTCTATAAACCAGCATCAGACAAAGATTTTAAAACACCCAAAAACATACTAAGTTTAATATCTTAGATTAATTATAATTGTCTCACAGGAATTTGCGCGTTTCTTAAATTATTTATAACGTAACAAGGAACTAACAAGTAACTAGTTACAATAAGTATACTTAAGATTCGTACTTACAATTAATGGGACATTAGGAATTAATCTAGAGCATTAGGCTTAATCTTAGAGTTAGGGACCATGTGTAAGGAATATGGTACTTAAGGACATGACACATATTCCTAGGGACCACTAAAACCTTCCATACATTCCAATGATTCAAACATAAGAAGAAAATTTCTTCTTCTTCCCCTCTCCTCTCCAAAACCGTCCACCACCATAACCACCATGAAACCACCATCAAAACTCCACCAAAAATTGTGATCTTGTATCTTTTGAACTTCTCTTTGCATGCTCTTCACGGTTGTACGATTATTTTCAAGTTTTATCCATCAAAACTAAGGTATGATCATAAAACCCACTTTAATCTTAAAAGAGCTTATTTCTTGAAGTTAGCTAAGTTAGTAACTAAAAATTAGTGCTTTTCTTGGTTAGATGCTTAGGAACTACATGCTACTACCACTTACTCATGTTAGTTCACACATGTTTGACTTTATCAAAAGAATGAACTTTGACCAATTGATTAAGTCTAGACTTTTGCTTGATTAAGTGTTAGTATCTAAGTACTTAAGTAATTAGGGTGTTTTGATCTATGTTAATTGCATAAATAGGATTAGCAAGTTTGATTTTATAAATCAACAAAAAGTTAACTAGCTTGCATGAATAGAATAATGGACCTAGATCACTTGACCATTCTTGCTTACTAGGATGCTTGTACTTGCTTGCTAGTCAAACTAGGCAATATAAATAGAGAATCATCATTTTAAAAATAAAAGTCTTGAACTAAACCAAACACATGGATGTGATGACTTTTTGTGCATAACCTAGCCTGTTCACCAATTAGGAAATGCTTGAAATAGTTTGAATCATGTATGCATAGGTTGAAATGATGGGATGCGGAAACTTGAAAATATCATTTGAGGAGAGACCTAAAAAGTCAACTTGAAGTATTGAAACTTTTAAGCAAATTATTTTAAAAAAATTTTTATTTAAAAAACCTTTCAACTTGGACTCCTAAAATTCAAACCTTACTAAAAATGATATGACCATAAGTTGTGAAATCTTGACATTTCAAACTTGGGTAGCACCAAACTTTGTAAATGACAATATTTCACAATAAAATTGCCATCTCATGACCATATATTTTTCTAATGTTGATATTACCTTAGTATTAATAAAACTGATTATTCGTTGCTTGGGAACATAGAATGCTTAATGAAATCTTGGGATTGTCAAAAATTTAAAAGCCCTCACTTCGAAATTTCAATAAGAGACTTCGAAACGTGCTTTGAATTTCTCTTTCTTAAAGATCCATTATTTTTAAATGTTCTCAAGTACCATGTCACCGAAGAAGAAGCTAAGCCAAACACGACCTCTTACAGGATCTCTCGCCTATCTTAGTGCCACGCCTCACTACGACCAGATGGCACGCATCTGGAGAGACAAGAAGTTCGGTCGTTTAAGATATGTTGACTGGGACAAGTTACAGGTATTAGGATTCAGACAGAAACTTGAAAGCCTACTCAGTTATCCAGTTGGGGATCAACAGTTCGAGCCCTTCAAAAGGCTATTCAGTATTGATGAGCCAGTGTATATGGAGATGGTTACAGAAATCATGACCACCTACACATTTGAGACTGGGAGTAGAGTTGGAGATGGTTTGATCACATTTCGGTACATGGGCAGTTTATTCACCTTGACACTAGCCCAGTTTGCACAGCACTTGGATCTGTACACCCCAGAGGAGATATGGTCCCCTCTATTCACCGGTGGAGCCACCTCGATTTCCATCACGACCACACACACCGAGGCATGGAGTCATTGGTCGCCAAAACCATATTTCTCGGGTATCAAGGCTACACAACTCAGAGACCCAGTCCTGCAAATCTTACACAAACTAATAGCTTGTTCACTTGATGGAAAACACACGACAAGCGGTCGAATTGCCGCATTTGATGTTGCCTTAATGGAAAGTATCCTCGAGAAAAAGAACATTCAGGTTGAAAATTTAGTCTCCCAGTGGATCCTAGAGGAGATAGATTTTGGTACAAAAAGATCTTACATGGGCCCAGTGATCACAAGATTTATCCGACGAATGGGATTGCTTAGGACAGTGGAGGTAGAAAGATTTAAGAGCATGCCAGGATGGAGTGCCCAGCCAGTGGATTAATATTTTCTGAGGAGTATGGACATACTCCAGATTATGAGAGATGGCACTGTCAACATTAGGGCACGACTTTCGGATCCCGACAGTATTGACACATTGGTACCAAGACTATTTCTACCAAGAGAGGCAAAGAAAAGGAAACAGCCGAGAGAGCCTAGTAATTCAGATACAGACAAGGATGGGGATGAGAGTAATGATAATGATAATGATGATGATGACCTCCCACCACCACCACCAGGAGTACCACCGCCTGTAAAGGCAGGACCTTCCAACCCCGCCCCCAGAATTCAGACACCCACATACATCTATCACTATGGGACTCCTCCAGGTTCAGACTATTGGTACTGGCTGATGCAGATGCAGGTCAGAGGCTATAAAGCAATAAGACAACAGACGGCAGGGATACCCGTGAGCCCACTTCCTGACTTACCATGTGGATTGGGCCGAGCACCACCACACATATATCCCCCTGCAGTTCATACTCCAGCACCTCACCCGTATCCAGCCCACGGCCGTAATCTATCCCCTCGGACTGTGCCTCCTAGACCACAGCCACCTCCAGCACAGGCTCCTATCACGAGACAGCCTTTTCCATCAGTCGTTGAGTCAGTCAGGGTCCACACTTTGAGAGGCAGCAGGATATCCAGAGTCTCCACTTGAACCATCACTGTTCAGAGTCACAGGATTGCCAGACATACCTTCTCTACAGTTGTTTTGCCTGATCCAGTATCTTCTCATAGGCAGACTGATAACACGCAAAATGTCAAGTTTTTGTGTGCTATTATCTCACCTTTTTAGCCTAATTATGGATGAAAATATTTGAAATATATATTTTTATACTAAATTTCATAATGATGGCTAAAATATAGATGATGCTTCAAGAATCAACCAAAAAGGCCTAAAAACGAGTAAAATAGAGCATAAACGATCAACGAATTTTCCGTTCATGCATTTGAGCAAAAATTAAGCTATACATGGAATTATGACCTCTAACTTAAGTCATTTTCTTTGTTAGAAAAATACGAACGCGTGAATATAAAGATTACTCAAAACGGATAAACGACGAAGAAGCTACGCCAAATCGAAGAAACAAAGACCCGAAAGGACCGAATACGGCTGTCCCAGACCGTATACGGCTGGACCAGACCGTATACGGCTGGACACAGACCGTATACGGCCGGACACAGACCGTATACGGCCTGTGTAGACCGTATACAGTCTGTGCCCAGCCGTATACGGCCCAGTCCAGCCGTATACGGTTGGTTCCCACCCGTATTTGCTCCAGTTCTCCCGTATACGGCCAAAACCAACCGTATTCCGTGTTCAGACAATAAAAATCAGATTTTTATACGGTTGTGCATTTGGGGGTTGGAATACGGTTGAAGAATACGTTACGTTTCCTATTAATACAAGGCTTCACCTCAACATTTGATACACACTACATCACTTCACATTTCAACAATTCACTCTCTCACTACTCTCTCTCTAGAATTAGGATTTTATTTTTAGTTTAAGTTTCTCTCTCTAGGTTCTCTCTCTAGACTCTCTATTTTCTCTCTCTAGAAACTAGTGGGAAGATTAGGGGGAGAATCCGTCGCTTAGAGAGTTATGTAATTTAGTTCGTAGAAGCTAGCATATGTAATACTTGGGATATTATTCGGCGAAATACATGTGTTATTCTACTCGCATTTATTTACCGGTAATATCTATCCTTTCTTATATTAATTTGTCATAATGTTCTTGTTTGATGTTTGTGATTTATTAATGTTGGAAATGTTTATTGCCATGCTTTGTGAGTAGTTACTTGTATGTTTGCCATGATTTGGATTGTTGTAATTAGGTATGATTAATGAAATTATTAAACCTTGTATTTGTCTAAACTTATCATGCATCTAGACCTAGTTACGGATCACCCTTTCCAGTCCTTCACGTGACTATCACCTTAGCTGTAGGCCTAAGTTACGGTAGATATGTTATCTGTATGTTTGTATGAATCAATGTTAGTTACTGTAATTCGGCTAAAGTACTGGGTATAGCGATGGAAACACCATTGGTGTAGTACAACCGTGGAAGCCCCGGAAACAGCCGTTGGTACCACCCTTGTGACCTACCTAGTAACCCTAGATTATGGTCTAGGAACCGTAGAGCTGTGAAAATGCTACAGTACACCGTAGGTCTACCTCTGGTTACAAAGCTTTGGAAATACATCAACTGAAGTACACCGTAATGGTACCTAGGGTTAGTGAACATGTGGAAGAGCTATAGTACGTCGTAAACCTACCTCTAGTTACAAAGGTTGTGGAAATGCTTACAAAACTGTACACCGTTATTGTACCTAGGGTTAGTTAGCTATGGAATGGCTATAGTACACTGTGAACCCACCTCTGGTTACAAGTTATTGTGGAAGATGGTTAGAAGTACTGTACACCGTAAACGTACCTATGGTTAGCAAGATGTGGAAGAAGTAAAAGCACTGTACACCGCTAGTGTTCCTAGGGATGAATGACTGATCGCAAAGGAGGGCTCTGGATCAAGACGGAAGTATTTGAGCTAATTTTCACGTAAGAGAATGAGTCTACAAACGAAGGTCAAGCCCAGCAGTGGTTCTGGGTTTCTAAACCCCTAGACTCTACAAAACCGATAGTTTGGAATACAAAGTTTATAATCAGTACACGATTAGATAATAACATTTAGACTTAGCTGTTAAGAAAGGTCAGAATAACCCGAGGGCAATCTGTTACCTTATTCCTGCACCCTTCATGGGTCACTAGTCCTAACCGGACAGTGTGGGGGGTTGAGCAGCCTGTTCTGATCATAATCATGATAGCCTTGGTACTCAGTGACATACTGATTTAGAATCCATCTAAAGAAGTAGGGTCCTAGTGTTTACACCTATTGTTTACTTGTCTGTTACCTAAATGTGTCCCATAATGAACATCATCACAGTAATGCACTATCCCAAATCATGGTGAACCACGTCTCCGTCATCCTTAAGTGTTACATATATGCTAGCTTCCCTTTTATTTTATGCTCTAGTAGTTTAATAAATTAGAAAACCAAATACAAACCTATCCAACTATCCAAAACCCAGCTTAATCACTAAGTTATCCGAACGAGCTCTGCTTCAATTCTACCGTCGTGAGGAATGACCCTGGATCATCCTTACCACTTACTAGTATCAGGTACTTGTACCTAGTATCAGTACGTTGTTCGAAAGGTTTAGGTCCCGACAAAATATAAATTTAAAACTACCCATGATGCCGCCGTGAGCGTGAGGTCCGCAATGATAGCAAGCGATTCCTGGACCGACCGTTTGGGGCGCGTCAAGTTTTTGGCGCCGCTGCCGGGGACGGTAGTACGATTTGGAGCTTCTTTACATAAAGTAGTTTTAAGTGATCCTTTTAACTAGGATTCACCATCCCTGTCATAAGATACTTTCTGCCCGTAGATTAGTGTAGCTTAATTAACTTAGCGTAGTTTAGATTAAATTCCCTTCTCACCTCAACTTTAATTCTTAAAAACCTTCTTCGTGTGTTCTCTAGAAACTTGGGTAATGGCAAATGTGCAACAACTAATAGATCAATTTGATAGTCTTGTTCAAGATAGATGTTTGAGTGATTCCCACTTAGATAACGAATGCCAAGGGTATAGTAGGAATTATGTAGATAACGTAGGGTACCTAGATCCTCAAATACAAAATCAACATAACCCTTACGCTTTCCCACAGCATCAATACCAACCTTACTATCCTCAACAATTCGAAGTCTACCCATACTCATCTTACCCTGTACCTGAACCTCCACCCCAACTGTATAAGAGTTTTGACTTGAGAGATACATCTTTGACCTTTCTCGGCAGTAATGTTGCTTTCTCACCCCCTTACAACCCACTTGAACAAACATTAAAAGAACATGAAGAATTGCTTAGACACGTCACTGATAAGCTTACTGAGCCACAAGAATATGTCCAAGTGAGTAGTAAGGGATATAGGAATCAATTTATAACTAACTCTAGGCTACAGGAGGATGAGAATAACACACCTATCACATCTATTTAATTCGACATAGACTTTCATTCTCATGAGTCTGGTTGCAAAATTCCTTCAAGTCCTACACCCACAAAATCTTCTAAACCCTCACTTCCACCCGTTCTTAACCTATCAACATCCAAGACCGACGAAGAGTTCATTCTAGAGGAGCTCTCCGAACCATTGCAACTCGAAACTTCCGGTTGGGGTGACGAGTATGACGAGGTAGATGAGGAAATAGAAATGGAGAACTCGAAGTGGGAGATCTACACAGAAGACTCAGCTTCAGAAGGACGAGAGGAATGTGTGCCGACTCTGAGAAGTAATCTCATCCCAACCAACATATTTGATGTTATCCCACAACTAGTTGTGGTTGATAATATCCCACATATCTCTCAGGATGAATCACCCCTTGATCTAGTTGAACCCTCTATTGCCTTAGACAAACCAATTTCCCAAGTAGTTGATGAGAGTGTTGCTACAAGGTTGGAGACGTCAATGGACTCTGTCACACCTCCATGCCCAGAGTACAACATTATCATCAACCCAAAGACCAAAGGAAGTAAGGTGGGTTCTGCGTCAAGGTTGCCCTACAAACCATCTCTCCACTATATAATGACATACATTTCATCAAGAGATAAGGACCCCTTTGACCTGCCCATTCTGAAAACCCAAACTAAGAAAGTAAAACAAATCACTCACTTCGACGTACCTTCTCATTTGATTAGACATACCCTAGGAATGACCTGCTTTAATTATATAGGTATGTGCCAATACTACCACTTGTGTCTACTCATGGATACAAGTGAACTAGGATTTCCTGAAATATAGTGTTAGAGCCAGGCTCGAGACTCGAACAAAATCAAGCGCTACTCGGGAAGCAACCCGTGTCTAACGTAGTATTAGTAATAGTAGTTAACTAACCCCAATAAGTAGAAAATGAAACCCTAAAAAGCATGTTTAAAAGTTTTCTTCAATTTAAGTGAACAAAAGGGAATGATTTTCGAAATGACTTGGAACTTAAAATTTCATATTCATTAAAGTCATGGTTTTTGAAATCTAAAGTAAATCTTTTGCTAAAAACCTGAAACTTTCCTTCCCCACTTGTCTGGACTTCATTACAAAATCTATTTTGCCATTATCTAAAGTTCTTAACATCCTTTCACTTGCAAACATGGAACCCTGCCAGAAGTTTTGTTATCTAGGTGCCTTCGTCATCATACACACCCGCTCACATATTTTGAACAGTTGAGGTACTTACATATATATTTCTGTGAACATATATAGGATCTTTAAATGATTTATCTGATAAACATGATTTCGTATGTTAACATATGTATTATGCTCGAACTCGTTTAAAAATATGTGCTTTGGAAATCATTATACATGGCTTCCTGGTTTAACTGAATTTTCTAGTATTTCAATATCCGTTGTTTGTGCTAAAATGAAATTATAGGCGGCCAACGCTTTTAAGCGTGTGATTAGACTCGAAGTCATACATTGGTTTGTTTTTCAAAAAACCTTCAATTTTAAAATCTTTTAAAAAACCAGTGAGTCTATGACCTAGGGAATAATCACATGTCTATTAGATCACATTTGTCTGCAAGATTGTTTGTACAGATGCCTAACAAATAGGGACCGACGCCTATGGATGGAGAATCTTCAAGTATAATGGAGAAACGACAAGGGGAGCATTATTTGTTCATTAGATTTAGAAACTTTGGAGCACGGCTTAGTATGGTAAATGATACATCCTTAGGAAACAAAAGATGATCACATTCTGGATCTCTTGGAATCGTTCATTGAGAAAATGACCTCGACATTCACCAAATGCTCCCAACATTCCATAATCCTACCATACCTTACCACATCCTTGGTTGCTAGAAGAGCGTTTCATGGAAACCAAGATCACCATCACCATTACCCCACCCAGCCACCCATTCACCACTTATCATTACCACCATTAGAGACCATGAAGCACCATAATGCTAGCAGTATTTTCCAGCTTATAAGTATTTAACGCTAAACCTTCGGAATATAAGTTGATCAAGGAACAGACATTAAGGAAGTGAATACGGGATTGAAATGGAAGCTCGAGATCTCATTTGACAAGAACAACATTACATTCATCTCATCAGTTCGTCGGAGAAGATCCTGGGTGATAGAAATTTATGGCCATCAGATCCAGCACTTTCATTCATCATGAGATGTTAAGTTACATCAGTGGCTCACGATGATTAAGATCTTTGACCGTTATCTCTATCAAGCATTTGGTGCATCTTGGTTGATTCTGCCTGCATCCTGATAATGTTATCACTTCGTTTTCTACAATCTATCCTTCCAGTCTGAGTTATTTTTGAAAGAAGTTGGTGGATGGTTTGAATGAAGAGTATACTGCTTGAGCTTGAGTACACTTCATGAAGATGGAGTCTAAGCCAGCGTATACTGGTGACGACGCAATCTACTTTTCAGATCCTCAGCTCATAGCCATATAGGGGAGTTTTCTCGTTCTTATCCTTGTTTTGATATGATCATTTTGTTTTATTTTTATCGTTGAATAATAGAAGTAGTCTATACCATATCCTAAGCTTATCACTAAGTGTGGGATTCCAGCCCAAAACAAACACTTGAGAAACATTTTCTTATATGTTCAAACTCTAAGTGTGGGATAGCGGTATAGTATACCATAGATTTGATTCTTAAGTCCAAAAGCAAACTCGGAAAATGTTCCTCAATTTTAAAAACTCACTTTTGCTTAAAAAATTTCAAAATTTTTGAATTAAAATGTCTTGAGAGGAATCATTTTCATATATGAGTAAGGTATTTTGGAAATTAAGATTAAATAAGTTAAGAATTTCTTGAGCTGAAATGATAATCTAAGAGGGGCATGGCATGGCTAGGAACATACAACTCATACTTGCAGTGAGGTATCTTGAGCCTAAAGCATTCATTTAAACGCTTCACTATTCGTTTGATGAGTGTGTGCTGATGCATGCATCCGGAATTAGAACTTGCTCCTGGTATGCACTTCGAGACCACATTGGTAGAGTACCGTACGCGGTATAGGTGCAATTAGAGGACCTTGACATTCCTTAGGATTTAACCCCCTTCTTACATATCTCTTCAAGCCTAAAACCCTTCGAACACTCATTTTCAGTGTTGATGATCCGCCTAGAAAACCATATTGAGCCTTAGCCTTTTCGTTTCTCTAAAACCTAAATTTTAAACCCATTCACTTCCATACCCACCAGAACCTTATCTTAGAAGTTTTAATTTTTTGAAAAACGCTATTTAGATATTCATTTTGCTTTCACTCAAAAATCACAAAATTCGTGTTTACTCAAAACTCCTCGCGTGCGTTTCTATGATCAATATTCAAGGATCGAGAGTCTTATGGTGCGAAAAATTGGCACCAAGTAAATTCGAAATTATCAAAAGTGTGATAAAAATGAAAGTAAGAAAGGATCTTAAAAGGGTAATAAAATAAAAATGCCTTAGAAATTCCTTGGCAAAGAAGTTCTAGGCCAAAAATATAGAAAAAAAGAAAAGAAAAAGTTTGAAATAAAGCTAAGTGCTTCAAATCTCCTGAAAACTCAGATCTCATAAAAGTATCAATCCTCCATGTGTTTTCAAAAGATAGAAGTCAAAATAGCTATCTTCCTCCCTTACCGTTATCCGTTTCCGTTTTCATTAAAAAGTTTGTCTAAATAAATTTTTTCATAAAGTTTAAAGGTCCTAAGATAAGCAAAACCCTTGAACCAAAATTCTCACTTATCCATACCCTTTAACCCTCACCAAATATTACAACCCATTTGAATGTCCTGGGAAAATTAGCACCGTCCTCACCTAAGTGGTGGAGATATGATTCTCGATCAAGCCTATGACGATGGATGTAGCATGACTAGCGTTTGAGCGATTTCGTTTGTTAAGAATGATAGGTAACCCGAAACACTTCTGAGTGAATTGAGTGACCACCTGCTGAGAACGCCTAGTCATGTATATTCCAAGATCGCGAGAATTGAAAGCATGCCTATAAGAGTCATTTTATGCTCCTGAAACGAATACCTTATTTTCTCTTAGTTTCCAGGATATGTTACTTATTTATGGGAATGTCGCTCTTGATATGTTTTGATTCACCCAAAATGCAGTGACACTTTCAAAAATATTCATTGGAAAGCAAGTGAGAAATTTGAGTTTTGCTTGAGGACAAGCAAAGTCTAAGTGTGGGATATTTGATAACACGCAAAAAGTCAAGTTTTTGTGTGCAATTATCTCACCTTTTTAGCCCAATTATGGATGAAAACATTTAAAATATACATTTTTATACTAAATTTCATAATGATGGCTAAAATATAGACGATGCTTCAAGAATCAACCAAAAAGGCCTAAAAACGAGTAAAATAGAGCATAAACGATCAACGGATTTTCCGTTCATGCATTTGAGCAAAATTTAAGCTATACTAAGAATTATGACCTCTAACTTATGTCATTTTCTTTGTTAGGAAAATACGAACGCGTGGATATAAAGATCGCTCAAAAACGGATAAACGACGAAGAAGCTACGCCAAATCGAAGAAATAAAGACCCGAAAGGACCGAATACGGCTGTCCCAGACCGTATACGGCTGGACACAGACCGTATACAACCTGTGTAGACCGTATACGGCCTGTGCCCAGCCGTATACGGCCCAGTCCAGCCATATACGGTTGGTGCCCACCCGTACTTGCTCCAGTTCACCCGTATACGGCCAAAACCAACCGTATTCCGTGTTCAGGCAATAAAAATCAGATTTTTATATGACTGTGTGATACGGTTGTACATTTGGGGGTTGGAATACGGTTAAAGAATACGGTTGCGCGTTTCTTATAAATACAAGGCTTCACCTCAACATTTGATACACCCTACATCACTTCACATTTCAACAATTCACTCTCTCACTACTCTCTCTCTAGAATTAGGTTTTTATTTTTAGTTTTAGTTTCTCTCTCTAGGTTCTCTCTCTAGAAACTAGTGGGAAGATTAGGGGGAGAATCCGTCGCTTAGAGAGTTATGTAATTTAGTTCGTAGAAGCTAGCATATGTAAGACTTAGGATATTAATCGGCAAAATAATAGTGTTATTCTGCTCGCATTTATTTACCGGTAATATCTATCCTTTCTTATATTAATTTGTCATAATGTTCTTGTTTGATGTTTGTGATTTATTAATGTTGGAAATGTTTATTGCCATGCTTTGTGAGTAATTACTTGTATGTTTGCCATGATTTGGATTGTTGTAATTAGGTATGATTAATTGAATTACTAAACCTTTTATTTGTCTAAACTTATCATGCATCTAGACCTAGTTACGGATCACCCTTTCCAGTCCTCCACGTGACTATCACCTTAGCTATAGGCCTAAGTTACGGTAGATATGTTATATGTATGTTTGTACGAATCAACGTTTGTTACTGTAATTCGGCTAAAGTACTGGGTATAGCGATGGAAACACCACTGGTGTAGTACAACCGTGGAAGCCCCAGAAACAGCCGTTGGTACCGCCCTTGTGACCTACCTAGTAACCCTAGAATATGGTCTAGGAACCATAGAGTTGTGAAAATGCTACAGTACACCGTAGGTCTACCTCTGGTTACAAAGCTGTGGAAATACATCAACTGAAGTACACTGTAATGGTACCTAGGGTTAGTGAACATGTGGAAGAGCTATAGTACATCGTAAACCTACCTCTGGTTACAAAGGCTGTGGAAATGCTTACAACACTGTACACATTTATTGTACCTAGGGTTAGTTAGCTATGGAATGGATGTAGTACACTGTGAACCCACCTCTGGTTACAAGTTATTGTGGAAGATGGTTAGAAGTACTGTACACCGTAAACGTACCTAGGGTTAGCAAGCTGTGGAAGAAGTAAATGTACTGTACACCGCTAGTGCTCCTAGGGATGAATGACTGATCTCAAAGGAGGGCTCTAGATCATGACAGAAGTATTTGAGCTAATTACAACCTAAGAGAATGAGTCTAGAAACGAAGGTCAAGCCCAACAGTGGTTCAGGATTCCTAAACCCCTAGACTCTACAAAACCTATAGTTTAGAATACAAAGTTAATAATCAGTACACGATTAGATAATAATATTTAGACTTAGGTGTTAAGAAAGGTCAGAATAACCCGAGGGCAATCTGTTACCTTATTCTTGCACCCTTCATGGGTCACTAGTCCTAACCGGACAGTGTGGGGGGTTGAGCAGCCTGTTCTGATCATAATCATGATAGCCTAGGTACTCAGTGACATACTGATTTAGAATCCATCTAAAGAAGTAGGGTCCTAGTGTTTACACCTATAGTTTACTTGTCTGTTACCTAAATGTGTCCCATAATGAACATCATCACCGTAATGCACTATCCCAAATCATGGTGAACCACGTCTCCGTCATCCTTAAGTGTTACATATATGCTAGCTTCCCTTTTATTTTATGCTCTAGTAGTTTAATAAATTAGAAAACCAAATACAAACCTATCCAACTATCCAAAACCCAGCTTAATCACTAAGTTATCTGAACGAGCTCTGCTTCCATTCTACCGTCGTGAGGAACGACCCTGGATCATCCTTGCCACTTACTAGTATCAGGTACTTGTACCTAGTATCAGTACGTTGTTCGGAAGGTTTAGGTCTCGACAAAATATAAATTTAAAACTACCCATGATGTCGCCATGAGCGTGAGGTCCGCAACGATAGGAAGCGATTCCTAGACCGACCGTTTGGGGCGCGTCACAGACAGACCTATTCAAAGGGCACACCCAACAGGACTCACCTATGTACCCACTTGATAGTTTTGACATGCGTGCATGACCTTTTGTAGATCAGATGATACAAAATGGAGTTCTGACGATTGGTACACCAGAAGCAGGAGCTGACCATGATGCATCAGACAAAGGCACTCGCTGTCAGTACGATGATTCTTCATCAGACGAGACTTCTCCTGGACCTATCATGTCTACCACAGCAGTTTCACCACTAGTCGAGTACTAGATTGCTCCACTTTCTGACTTCTTTCTACTTTCTAGCAGATTATATTACCATTAGTTGTATTGATGTACTATGGATGCATAGACATCACCTCTATCTATTTATTACTTTATTATGTTATCACTTTACTATTCTTATTAGCAGCTATTATTTTGATTGTTGAGTGGAATGTTTATTTGATCCAACCACTATTTATCGAAGACTAAAACAAAGGAAGCCGTGGACCTCGCCATGAAGGACGCCGATAGTACGCACAACTGTTGGGAAATAAGATTTCTACTGTTACTACTGTTGAAAACAGAATGCACAAGGCATTAACACTGTTAGTGTTAATGTTACTACTGGTATTAACACTGTTAGTGTTAAGGACTACCACTGTCTTCACAAGTTACAACTGTTAGTTCAAGGCTTCAAAGATTATCACTGTTAGTGATGGTTATCACTGTTATCAGAAGATTACAACTGTTATTGAAGATTGAAGTGAAGACAAGAGTTTCAACTGTTAGTAATTGTTTCAACTGTTAAAGTGTTATTACTGTTAGCTTGTTTACAACAGTTAACACTGTGACACCCGTCAAATTAGGGCTAGTAATTAGTGCCTAATCAATAGTTAATACATGTAATTAGTTCTGTGTTAGGCTAATTAATGTATCAAATTATATATTGATGAATATATACAATTATGCGATTTGATTAAATCGTACAAGTTTCAAATCGAAGGTATTTCGATTCAATTAAATACGGACGTTGGTGAAACAATTTTATTAAATAATATAACATTATTTAATAACACTATCTTTCCCAAAATATTATCTTGATAATAATACTTTGTAATCAATTCGTATCGTACAAACAACAGTTACGTGATTTAAAATCCGTACAACGAACAATCGAGATCCCTAGATTAACGAATCATCTATATAAATGTTTTTCCAATTATTTAGAAAGAACACTTCAAGTGAAAGTATTGAAATTTAAATCGTTACTTAAAAACGCGTAATAAACGTTTAACACCAAACCGAACGAGTAAACGAACCTAAAACGTCACAAATCAAATTGGGAACAAGAAAATGACCAAAATACCCTTGTGTGGGCCCCCTAGGCCGCCCCCCCCCCCCATGCCCCCCATGTGCCACATGCACCACCTCCCATTTCATCCTCTAATCCTTCATGCACTCCACTCACCATATTCCCATACATTCAACATGCAAGACCATTTTCCACTAACTCTTTTTCTCTCATTTTCTCCAACTTCTCTCTATCACTTCTCTCTCTAAAAATCCAGAGAATTCTAACCACCATAACTCCACCATAAACTACCAAGTCACCACCAACAAATTCCTTAACTATTTGTAATAATAACAAGCTCAAGAACACTTACACCATCATCTCATCACATTTCCATCAAGATCTTTGTAAGGAAACTCTTTCTTACTTTCATATTGTCTATTTACATGTTATAAATCTCACCTAACAAGATTATGTCCAAATATAAACTTGAAATACGTTTTTATGAACTTTTCACAAAAGATACACAATCTGTCCAGAAAAACACAGATTACTAAAAATGTCATAACTTGAGTTCTAAGAAGAGTTAGAAGATGCATTTTTTTTTTAAAATTTGCGTATTGAAAAGATCTACAACTTTTATGTTTTACGTTTTTACCAGATCCGAACGTATTTTTCTCTATTTATCAATCTTTGGGACTGACCTGACTAAAAGCAGAAACTGAACTATGTATGACTAATTAAATTGTTTCTCTATGATCATGGACTTAAGACTCTTGGAAAAATATATGTTAGACCCTAAACACATAGAAGATCAGTTAGAAAAATTGGTGAGACTTGGTTAGGACCAGAAATATGTTAGACACATGGTGGAATAAACCGACAAAAAGTCGAAATGTGAAATCTTAAATATTTGGAACTTTTATAAGAATCGACACTCTTGATGAACTTGGACACAAACCGACAATTTATTTAGACTCTATAAACTGATATTTGGGTTGGGTGAAAGTTTCGGGTCAAACCGAGTAAGTTTGACCAAGTCAACAAAAGTGGCTAGTTTTCGAAAAACTTACTATTTTTGGAAAGTGGTAACAAAAATGGGTTTGGTTGACCTAGTTAGTAACTTGGACCAAAAACTAAATTTAGAAAGTTTCCCGAATGAATAACCGACACTTAGAACACTTGGATTAAAATTTGAAATCTGGTCAGACGTAAGTGTCGCCCTACCAGCGACACTTACCCAAGTGACGCCTATAGCGTCACTTAACTTTAGTGACGCCTAAACCAAGTGCCGCATATAGCGTCACTACCCCAAGTGACGCTGCCCATTTAAAATCACATTTGAACGTCACTTGACCTAGTGCCGTTAACCAACTGAGTGCCGCCTATAGCGACACTTACCTAAGTGACGCCCCTAAGTGACGCCTCTGAGTGACGCCCTAAGTGACTCTATAAATGACTCTATAAGTGACTCTAGAAGTGACTCTAGAAGTGACTCTACAAGTGACTCTATAAGTGACTCTAGAAGTGACTCTACAAGTGACTCTATAAGTGACTCTATAAGTGACTCTACAAGTGACTCTACAAGTGACTCTACAAGTGACTCTAGAAGTGACTCTATAAGTGACTCTATAAGTGACTCTAGAAGTGACTCTATAAGTGACTCATAGATTGACCAACCTTGACCAACTTTGACCTACGGTTTATGTCTTATACAAACTAAAATAATCTGTTTGCAACACACGATATGTACTAATGAATAGTATGCAATAAAACAAACTTAATAATAATGTCTTAAAGGATTATTATTACAAACTTTCACCAACGGATCGTACACGTTTTTGAATAAACAAAGTTGAACAATCAAACATTTGGACATAACTAATTGTTGGACAACAAACATAGATGGTCTGTTGAGACATCTACTCACTCATATAACGTTGCGCGTTTTGAACGCCCGACAGGTTACAAGTCTTCGGACATCAATTCACAGCTAATCAATTCAAGTTTATTTTAATAAACACTCAAGGCTCAGGTGAGTCTCATAGCCCCTATTTTACTGTTTTTCATTAAGGGGTGTGATATTATTGCTCGTTTTGTTTTACAAGTAGAACGCAAGTACAATTCAATCAAATACTACATGAGTTGTTTTCAACTAATCAATAAAGCCCTCCATAGCATAGTCTGGTAATACATCTGTAGCGTGAATGTTAGTATATGATATCATATAGGATTGACAATCCTCGTCCGGGTTAGCACGCACTAACTGTTCAAACGGACGTATTAGCATTTGGGAAGACGAGTGTGGATTAGGCACTCGTAGGAGGCAACTCAGTTAGGTTTCCTTAATTGGACCTGACACTCAAGTTAAGCTCAGACTATGTCCTCATGGCTGTATAACTTTTATTTTGCTTAATTGCATTTTAAATTCAATTATAACATCTTGCGGTTCATACAAATATATATTGATATACAAACCTGTGAGCTCACCAGCGTTTCGCTGACCCATTTTAGCATGTATCACAGGTGACCAGCAGTAGGTTGGACTGCTCAATCAAGATTTATTAGCTCGAGTCAGCATGCAAACAATCAGAGATTTTAGCTGCATTATTATATTTTGTATAGATTAATTATGTACTTAAATCTCTAAATTTTAAACTGAGCTAATGGACAATATTTTGATGTAAACTTTTATTTTATCAATATCAATGTAAAACGACGCATGTAGTGGTCGTTCATTATTAATCTCTGTGCTTTGTTATTGATTAGTAACACCCAAATCTTGCTTCCGCTAAACAATAAATTTGGGGGTGTTACAGATTGGTATCAGAGCCTAAGGTTATAGTGAACTAGGTTGCATTTAGTGGGCCTAGACTATGACCGTTAGGCAGTATCCCTTATTAAGTATGATTAGGTTCAGTGACTGCATTGTATTAGTTTAATTTAACATAGCCTGATCAACTATGTACAATTAAAAGAATATAATGTGGAATCTGAAAGGAGTCATGTCTGAACAGGATACACTAGTTGACTCTGACCACGAGAGAAACCGGGACTCAAACTTGTCTGTGTTAGACACTCTAGGCTATTATGTGATATATATATATATACATAGATAGGCCTCGTTCTCACTCTATATCTTAGGCTATATTATATATGTATTATATGAATATAGGCCTCACTTTTTCTAACGCTTTGTCTCAGAATGGCAAACACACCACCCAATTCATCACGCTCTCATCCGTATGGATCGCGTAATCCAAGGGTAGCTAGGAGGAACACCAGGTTGCCTCGAGCTGACCCATACCCCATTCACTTCACTTCGTCAGATTTAGCCACTACGCTACACCGACACGAACAACGACTTGATACTATGGATATCGAACTCCAAGAAACCAACGAAAATTGGAGACTCACATCACTTGAACGCATCAATCAAGTCTCCGAGGATCATGAACATACAATCAACCACGTGAACACCCTTGACAATCGTCTGGGTGAAACTGTCGAAACCATGGAGGTTGTCCACAATCAAGTGATTGGCAACCGAAACGAAATTTCTGTCCTACAATCAAGGCTGAACCAGTGCGAGACACGTCTAAGGGAAACCGAGGATGCCCTCCGCCTGGTTAGCAGACTTGCAGAATCTGTGGACCGTCTCACCACACTACTGCCACAACTCAATCTACGTCAGGATTAGCTTAGGCTGAACCTGTACTTTATTATGCTTTCATAGGACCTATGTAATTCGACTGGATGTAATAATTCCCGGAACTTTTGTAAAACTTCTAAGTCTGTAACTTTTGAAACCTCTAGCTAGAAATTTTCTGTAATCGTTTGACTTCGTATTATGAATTGACAATCTCTTTCGTTATTTCTACAATA
This sequence comes from Pseudognaphalium luteoalbum, assembly GCA_963422505.1. Taxonomy (NCBI): domain Eukaryota; kingdom Viridiplantae; phylum Streptophyta; class Magnoliopsida; order Asterales; family Asteraceae; genus Pseudognaphalium; species Pseudognaphalium luteoalbum. The sequence goes on along the minus strand of OY730192.1, from coordinate 116,161,296 downwards.
TGATTGTTACTCTGTGATGTTGTATATTACCCTTCTTACATATATACATCTATCGTAATTATCATCCTGGTGCAATTTCTTATGTACCGCTCTTTCTTTCTTGAAGAATCATGCCGCCAAAGAGGAAAAGTTACAGTGATGCCGAACTTGCTGCTGTTGTATCTCGAGCTGTGGCTGATGCTTTGGCTGCTCGGGATTCCCCCCGAAACTCACGAAACAATGACGAAACCCCAGTTAATACTCCTGTCATCAAGCCTTGTTCCTACAAGGATTTTCTCAGCTGCAAACCACTTTACTTCAAAGGCACGGAAGGTGCCATTGGTCTGATCCGATGGATTGAACGTATGGAATCCGTCTTCAACCTCTGCAACTGTGCTGAGGAAAACAAGGTCAAATTCTCTGCTTACACCTTTCAAGAAGGTGCACTCACGTGGTGGAACACCCACGCAAACTCTGTAGGCATCGAAATAGCAAACCAACTTCCCTGGGCTGAATTGAAGAAGAAGCTAAGGGAAAAATACTGCCCTGAAGAAGAACTACATCGGTTGGAAGAAGAGTTCTGGCACCTAACTGTACAAGGAACTGACATTGCTGGATATACCACCAAATTCCAGCAATTTGCGCTGTTATGCCCGGGTTTGGTTGATCCGGAGGAGAAGAGCATCAAAAGATACATCCGCGGCCTCCCGGAAAATATCCAAGGGAACGTCGCTTCATCCAAGCCAACCACTACTGAAAGTGCTATCCGGCTAGCACATGAACTCATGGCAAAGGTTATCAGCCGTGAGAAATCCAATACATCCTCCTCCAACAACAACAAACGCAAACCTTCCGAACACCAAAACAACCAGAACAAGAAATCAAACACCATCCAAGTTTACAATACCAATTCTGAAACCAAACGTGCTTACACTGGGGACAAGCCATATTGTTCCAAGTGTAACTACCACCACGATGGTCCATGCAGTACTCCCTGCAACAACTGCAGGAGGTACGGGCACTTGACCCGGGATTGCCGAGCCCCCAAATCCAACAACAACACCTCTCGCAACAATTCCAACCAACCCAAATCCTGCTTTGGGTGTGGAGAAACAGGACACTTCAAGAACGAATGTCCTAAAAACAAGAACAAGGGCAACAACAACAACAACAACAACAACAACGCAAGGGGAAGAGCGTTTGTACTCAATTCTGGGGATGCCCGTCAGGACCTGAATGTGGTCACGGGTATGTTCCTCCTCAACAACTTAACTGCTTCTATTCTATTTGATACTGGTGCCGATAGAAGCTTTATTTCTGATGAGTTTTGCCCACTACTTGACATCACCCCAATTGCCTTAGATGTTAAGTACACCGTAGAACTTGCAAATGGTAAACTCATAGAAACCAATAGTGTGATACCTAATTGCACTTTAAACCTAGCCAACGAAATCTTTTCAATCGATCTTATGCCTGTTGAAATTGGAAGTTTCGACGTCATCATTGGAATGGACTGGTTGTCCAAACATCGCGCTGAAATCATTTGTTATGATAAACTCGTTCGTATTCCTCTCGCCGTCGGTAGAACCTTGGTCATACAGGGGGAGACCGGTGGGACGAGACTAAACGTCATATCTTGCTTAAAAACTCGGAAATTCCTGAGAAAAGGTTATCCAGCAATCCTCGCACACATCATGGAGAAAAAGTCGGAGGAGAAGCGACTTGAGGATGTACCCATCGTTCGAGACTTCCCAGAAGTCTTTCCCGAAGAACTGCCTGGTCTGCCACCGCCAAGACAGGTTGAGTTCTCAATCGATCTCGTGCCAGGTGCTACACCCGTGGCCCGAGCACCATACCGATTAGCCCCATCCGAACTTCAGGAACTGTCCACCCAATTACAGGAACTCCTGGATAGAGGATTCATTCGACCGAGTTCTTCACCTTGGGGAGCTCCGGTCCTATTTGTCAAAAAGAAAGACGGTTCTTTCCGAATGTGCATCGATTATCGTGACTTGAACAAACTAACCGTCAAGAACCGTTATCCACTTCCTCGTATTGATGACTTGTTTGACCAACTACAAGGGTCAAGTATTTATTCAAAGATCGATCTTCGGTCAGGTTACCATCAACTTCGAGTTCGCGACATTGATATCCCGAAAACTGCTTTCCGAACTCGTTACGGGCATTATGAATTTCAAGTAATGCCATTCGGCCTAACTAATGCACCGGCTGTATTCATGTATCTTATGAATCGGGTGTGCAAACCGTATCTTGACAAGTTTGTCATTGTCTTCATTGACGACATTCTCATATACTCGCGAAGCGAACAAGAACACGTGCAACACCTCAAAACCATTCTAGAACTACTCAGACACGAGGAGCTATATGCCAAATTCTCCAAGTGTGAGTTCTGGATACAATCCGTTCAATTCCTTGGACATGTTGTTAATAGTCAAGGAATCCATGTCGATCCATCAAAAATTGAGGCCATCAAGTGCTGGCAAGCACCAACATCTCCAACTGAAGTACGTCAATTCCTGGGTCTTGCCGGATACTATCGGCGATTCATTGAAAATTTCTCAAAAATAGCTCAACCACTCACAACCCTGACTCAGAAAGACAAAAAGTTCGATTGGACTAATAAACAAGAGTCAGCATTTCAACTTCTAAAACAAAAGCTTTGCAGTGCTCCAATTCTATCCTTACCCGAAGGCACCGATGACTTCGTAGTATACTGCGATGCTTCTCATCAAGGTCTCGGTTGCGTGCTGATGCAACGAGACAAAGTTATTGCGTATGCTTCGCGACAGCTCAAAATTCATGAAAAGAACTACACCACCCACGATCTCGAACTAGGAGCTGTCGTCTTTGCCCTCAAAATCTGGAGACATTACCTCTATGGCACTAAGTGCACAATCTTTACCGACCACAAAAGTCTCCAACACATATTCGATCAGAAGGATCTCAACATGAGACAACGTCGGTGGGTCGAATTACTTACCGACTACGACTATGAGATCAAATACCATCCGGGCAAAGCAAATGTTGTTGCCGATGCCCTCAGTCGAAAAGAACGAACGAAACCACTTCTAGTCCAAGCCCTCAGCATGACTATTCACAATGATCTAAACATTCAGATTCTCACTGCTCAACTCGAAGCTCTGAAACCCGATAACATCAAAAACGAAGCCTTGCGAGGCATGGACAAACAATTAGAAATCAAACCTAACGGGATTAGGTATTTCTCAAACCGAATCTGGTTACCCAGTTTTGGAAATCTACGAGACTTGGTGATGGATGAAGCTCACAAGTCCAAATATTCTATCCATCCTGGTTCCGACAAAATGTATCATGGCATCAAGGAATTCTATTGGTGGCCGAATATGAAAGCTGAAATTGCTACATACGTAAGCAAGTGCCTCACTTGCTCAAAAGTCAAAGTCGAATATCAAAAACCTTCTGGTTTACTCCAACAACCCAGTATTCCTGAATGGAAATGGGAACAAATTTCCATGGATTTCATAACCAAACTACCAAAGTCATCGAGCGGTTGCGATACCATTTAGGTGATCGTCGATCGTCTCACAAAATCTGCCCATTTTCTGGCAATCAAGGAAACCGACAAAATGGAACGCCTCACACAAATCTACATCAAAGAAGTTGTTTCTCGACACGGTGTTCCAATCTCAATTATCTCTGATAGGGATAGTCGCTTCACATCTCACTTTTGGCAATCACTTCAAAAATCATTGGGTACCCGTCTTGATATGAGTACCGCATACCATCCTCAAACCGACGGCCAAAGTGAACGGACCATTCAAACACTGGAAGACATGCTACGAGCCTGCGTAGTTGATTTCGGTGTAAATTGGGAAAAACATCTACCATTGTGCGAGTTTTCGTACAACAACAGCTATCACACCAGCATTAAGGCTGCACCTTTCGAGGCACTCTACGGTCGTAAGTGCCGATCACCTATCTGTTGGACCGAAGTGGGAGATAGTCAACTCACTGGTCCTGAGATCATTCACGAAATAACCGAGAAAATCTTCGAGATTCAAAACAAACTCAAAGCCGCACGTGATCGTCAGAAAAGTTATGCTGACGTGAGACGTAAACCACTCGAATTCCAGGTTGGGGATCGAGTACTACTCAAGGTTTCACCTTGGAAAGGTGTTATCCGATTCGGTAAACGCGGGAAATTAAATCCCAGATACATTGGACCATTCGAGATCCTCGAGAGGGTAGGTCCAGTGGCATATCGATTGCAGCTGCCATCCGAGCTCAGCAGTGTGCATCCCACTTTTCACATTTCAAATTTAAAGAAGTGTCTGTCTGATGAGACACTTATCATTCCACTCGATGAAATTCGTATTGACGACAAGCTTCATTTTGTTGAAGAACCCACCGAAATCATGGACCGTGAGGTCAAACAACTCAAACAAAGTCGTATTCCCATTGTCAAAGTCAGGTGGAATTCGCGGCGTGGGCCGGAATTCACCTGGGAGCGGGAGGACCAGATGCGACTCAAGTATCCTCAGTTATTTGCTGACGCTACTTCAAACACGACTTCAAACTAAATTTCGGGACGAAATTCTCCTAACAGGGGGAGAATGTGACACCCGTCAAATTACGGCTAGTAATTAGTGCCTAATCAATAGTTAATACATGTAATTAGTTCTGTGTTAGGCTAATTAATGTATCAAATTATATATTGATGAATATATACAATTATGCGATTTGATTAAATCGTACAAGTTTCAAATCGAAGGTATTTCGATTCAATTAAATACGGACGTTGGTGAAACAATTTTATTAAATAATATAACATTATTTAATAACACTATCTTTCCCAAAATATTATCTTGATAATAATACTTTGTAATCAATTCGTATCGTACAAACAACAGTTACGTGATTTAAAATCCGTACAACGAACAATCGAGATCCCTAGATTAACGAATCATCTATATAAATGTTTTTCCAATTATTTAGAAAGAACACTTCAAGTGAAAGTATTGAAATTTAAATCGTTACTTAAAAACGCGTAATAAACGTTTAACACCAAACCGAACGAGTAAACGAACCTAAAACGTCACAAATCAAATTGGGAACAAGAAAATGACCAAAATACCCTTGTGTGGGCCCCCTAGGCCGGCCCCCCCCCCATGCCCCCCATGTGCCACATGCACCACCTCCCATTTCATCCTCTAATCCTTCATGCACTCCACTCACCATATTCCCATACATTCAACATGCAAGACCATTTTCCACTAACTCTTTTTCTCTCATTTTCTCCAACTTCTCTCTATCACTTCTCTCTCTAAAAATCCAGAGAATTCTAACCACCATAACTCCACCATAAACTACCAAGTCACCACCATCAACCACCAACAAATTCCTTAACTATTTGTAATAATAACAAGCTCAAGAACACTTACACCATCATCTCATCACATTTCCATCAAGATCTTTGTAAGGAAACTCTTTCTTACTTTCATATTGTCTATTTACATGTTATAAATCTCACCTAACAAGATTATGTCCAAATATAAACTTGAAATACGTTTTTATGAACTTTTCACAAAAGATACACAATCTGTCCAGAAAAACACAGATTACTAAAAATGTCATAACTTGAGTTCTAAGAAGAGTTAGAAGATGCATTTTTTTTTAAAATTTGCGTATTGAAAATATCTACAACTTTTATGTTTTACGTTTTTACCAGATCCGAACGTATTTTTCTCTATTTATCAATATTTGGGACTGACCTGACTAAAAGCAGAAACTGAACTATGTATGACTAATTAAATTGTTTCTCTATGATCATGGACTTAAGACTCTTGGAAAAATATACGTTAGACCCTAAACACATAGAAGATCAGTTAGAAAAATTGGTGAGACTTGGTTAGGACCAGAAATATGTTAGACACATGGTGGAATAAACCGACAAAAAGTCGAAATGTGAAATCTTAAATATTTGGAAATTTTATAAGAATCGACACTCTTGATGAACTTGGACACAAACCGAAAATTTATTTAGACTCTATAAACTGATATTTGGGTTGGGTGAAAGTTTCGGGTCAAACCGAGTAAGTTTGACCAAGTCAACAAAAGTGGCTAGTTTTCGAAAAACTTACTATTTTTGGAAAGTGGTAACAAAAATGGGTTTGGTTGACCTAGTTAGTAACTTGGACCAAAAACTAAATTTAGAAAGTTTCCCGAATGAATAACCGACACTTAGAACACTTGGATTAAAATTTGAAATCTGGTCAGACGTAAGTGTCGCCCTACCAGCGACACTTACCCAAGTGACGCCTATAGCGTCACTTACCTTTAGTGACGCCTAAACCAAGTGCCGCATATAGCGTCACTACCCCAAGTGACGCTGCCCATTTAAAATCACATTTGAACGTCACTTGACCTAGTGCCGTTAACCAACTGAGTGCCGCCTATAGCGACACTTACCTAAGTGACGCCCCTAAGTGACGCCTCTGAGTGACGCCCTAAGTGACTCTATAAGTGACTCTATAAGTGACTCTAGAAGTGACTCTACAAGTGACTCTATAAGTGACTCTAGAAGTGACTCTACAAGTGACTCTATAAGTGACTCTATAAGTGACTCTACAAGTGACTCTACAAGTGACTCTACAAGTGACTCTAGAAGTGACTCTATAAGTGACTCTATAAGTGACTCTAGAAGTGACTCTATAAGTGACTCATAGATTGACCAACCTTGACCAACTTTGACCTACGGTTTATGTCTTATACAAACTAAAATAATCTGTTTGCAACACACGATATGTACTAATGAATAGTATGCAATAAAACAAACTTAATAATAATGTCTTAAAGGATTATTATTACAAACTTTCACCAACGGATCGTACACGTTTTTGAATAAACAAAGTTGAACAATCAAACATTTGGACATAACTAATTGTTGGACAACAAACATAGATGGTCTGTTGAGACATCTACTCACTCATATAACGTTGCGCGTTTTGAACGCCCGACAGGTTACAAGTCTTCGGACATCAATTCACAGCTAATCAATTCAAGTTTATTTTAATAAACACTCAAGGCTCAGGTGAGTCTCATAGCCCCTATTTTACTGTTTTTCATTAAGGGGTGTGATATTATTGCTCGTTTTGTTTTACAAGTAGAACGCAAGTACAATTCAATCAAATACTACATGAGTTGTTTTCAACTAATCAATAAAGCCCTCCATAGCATAGTCTGGTAATACATCTGTAGCGTGAATGTTAGTATATGATATCATATAGGATTGACAATCCTCGTCCGGGTTAGCACGCACTAACTGGTCAAACGGACGTATTAGCATTTGGGAAGACGAGTGTGGATTAGGCACTCGTAGGAGGCAACTCAGTTAGGTTTCCTTAATTGGACCTGACACTCAAGTTAAGCTCAGACTATGTGCTCATGGCTGTATAACTTTTATTTTGCTTAATTGCATTTTAAATTCAATTATAAAATCTTGCGGTTCATACAAATATATATTGATATACAAACCTGTGAGCTCACCAGCGTTTCGCTGACCCATTTTAGCATGTATCACAGGTGACCAGCAGTAGGTTGGACTGCTCAATCAAGATTTATTAGCTCGAGTCAGCATGCAAACAATCAGAGATTTTAGTTGCATTATTATATTTTGTATAGATTAATTATGTACTTAAATCTCTAAATTTTAAACTGAGCTAATGGACAATATTTTGATGTAAACTTTTATTTTATCAATATCAATGTAAAACGACGCATGTAGTGGTCGTTCATTATTAATCTCTGTGCTTTGTTATTGATTAGTAACACCCAAATCTTGCTTCCGCTAAACAATAAATTTGGGGGTGTTACAAACACTGCTTAGGCTGGTTACCACTGTTGGTATATTAGTCTAGTAAATTGTACAAGTGTTAACACTGTTATAGGAATTACCACTGTTTGTATAGTTGTGGTAGTTAACACTGTTTATATATAGAATAGGCGGAAAAGTAAAGTTTGAATAATTATGGAATGTAACTGTTTCCATGATTATAGGAGATTGTTTAGCAAGACTCTATGAGATATAAATAGAGATCCTAAACCTAGATTAGGTTAAGTTTTTGCGCAGCTTCAAGGTTTTGTAACCCTAATACAACTCAGTGTATTCGTCTTATATCATTAATAAGATTGAAGCTTTTTATTATTCTGTTGTTGATATATTGTTATTGATCTTCATTTTATTACTAAGTGTTATTCCGCAAACTTCTTAGTAATCATTCAAAACTGCATTTATCTAATAGTTTATTAGATAGATCTTGGTTTATCAAGTGGTATCAGAGCAGGTTTAGTTTTGAATCCAGGAAGATCAATTTTCACTGTTTTATTGATCATTTTTTTTATCAACAAATCAAATCAATGGCAGAAGGTAGTGAAGGAATTCAGGTCACTAAGATCCCTATGCTTAGACCAGATGAATTTGATCTGTGGAAAAACAGAATCAGACAGTATATGCTTCTCACAGATTATCAGATGTGGGAAGTAGTGGTTAATGGTCCTCCAGTGACACTAAACAGTGATGGTGTTCCCCAGGCAAGATCACCACCAACTTCTGAGGCAGAAAGGAAGATCAGATCAATAGAGTACAAAGCTTTAAGTACTCTATTACTAGCTATACCAAATGAATATCAGAGGCGGTTTGAGGCATGTCAAGATGCTAAAGTGTTAATGGAAGCAATTGAAAAAAGGTTTGGTGGTAATGATAACACCAAAAAGAATAAAAGATCTCTACTTAAGCAACAGTATGAGAATTTTAATTCTACAAGGTCAGAAACGTTGACCCAAACCTTTGATAGGTTTTCTAAACTGGTTGGAGATCTGGAAAATCATCAAGTGAAGATAGATAGAGATGATTTAAACAGGAAGTTTTTGAGGTCCTTGGGTGATGAATGGACCATGTACACTGTTGGGTTAAGACAGAGTGCAGATCTGGAATCAAAAGAGCTAGAAGACATATATAATGATCTGAGAAACTTTGAAGCTGAAGTGGAGAACAAGAAGATTAGATCAGGAAGTAACAACAACAATTATGCTTTTATGTCAATGGCTGGAACAAAAGCAGAATCAAGTCTGAAAGGTTTTTCTTGTGGGTCTGGTGGAGTTGGATCATCATCAAATAATTCTAATGATCAAATCTTAGAATCTTTCTTTGCTAGTAATGTGAACTCTTCACTTACTAATGAAGACTTAGAATCAATTTGAGTCAGATGATCTAGAAGAAATGGATATCAAGTTACAAATTGCTCCGATCACACAAAGAGCAAAAAGGTTTATGCAAAGAACCGGTAGAAATAACTTTGCACAGAAGAGGAGTGATGCTAGCTGGTTTGACAAGAGCAAAGTTGAATGTTTCAACTGTCACAAGTTGGGACATTTTGCTAGGGAATGCAGAAGCCCAAAGGTTGATCAGAATGAGAGAGGAAATGGTCAGAGAAGTGGAGGAAATGTGGGAGAAAAGAAGAATGTTCCAATCCAAGATACTTCATCAAATGCACTGGTATCTGTTGATGGATGTGGATGGGATTGGAGTGATCAGGAAGAGCATGCAGTGAAGAATCAATGCTTCATGGCAACAGCTGAATCAGATAAGCAATCTGAGGTACCTTATGAGGTACAAATAAAATTGTGCTCAACTGTGTTTAAACAAACTGTAAAACATTATAGGGATCATAACCAGAAAGTGTGTGATGAGTTAAAACAATGTGAAATCAAAAGTAGACACACAATCTCTGTAATAGAAAATCTTGAAAAACAGATTCAGGCATTTGAAGAAAATGCAACATAGTTTAAGTATGACATTGAGTATGCTAGGTGGGAGAGAGATACTCTTAAGGATAAGGTAGAAGAATTAACTAAGAAACTTGCTGAGGTCACTTGTGAAAGAGATAGCATAAGACTTAATGTAAGTAATTTAGAAAATGCATCTAAGAATGTCCATAAACTTATCAATTCACAGATTCATGATAAACTTAAGACTGGGTTAGGATACAGTAATGTACCTCCTCCTTATAACAACAACTACTTTCCTTCAAAAACTGAAATTGATTTAAATTTATTAAAAGAAGGATTGAATGATGATGTTAAAAAGGTTGACCCAGTTACAGTTTAAAAGAAGATGTGAACCTTGATGGAGTTGAAATTCATGAGTGGAGTGAGGAAGATGATGAAGAGTGTGTTACATCTGAATGTGAGGGTAATGTAATGAATAAATCTGTTACAACACCTAATGAGTGTAGCAATCAAGTTACTGGTCTAGCTTCAGATCTTAAGGATAAAAAACTAGAAGAGGGTAAAAGAATGTTCATTGAAAAGGAGAAATATAAGATAAAAAATGTAAGAGCCACACCTAATACTCCTAGGAATGTTCAAAGGAAGATTAGAAATGCAGTGAAATCATCTGTTTCTGTGAATCATGTATTTGCATTGAATAAATGTGATCATTGCAAATGTAAGGATAACTCTTCTACTTCACAAAATTTTCAAAAACATATTCCCAGAGGTAATCAAAGAAATTGGAATCAAATGGTAACTCAAAAACTGGGAAATAATGTAACAGTGATAAGAGAAAAGTTATGTCTTATATGTGGCAGAAATAATCATCTTCAACATGACTGTTATCATAATTCAAAATCTGTTCAACAGAAGGTGATACAGCTATGGACAGCAGCTAATATGATTAACAAACAAAATTTTAAATCTAAAGTTAATCATAAAACTGCTGCAAGAAAGATAAACAATAAGGCAAATCAAACTAAAGTTACTGCAAAGGTTTCCACTGCAGGAACAAAAGTTACAGATTTAGCCAACAACAAAAAGGCTAAAACAGTGGACAAAGAGTATAATGTAAACAGTGATAAATCTTTAAAAACTGTTAGAACAGTTAATTCAACTGTTACCACTGGTAGAGTAAATAACACTGTGAGGAATACTAACAGTGTTAATTATTGTACCATTGCTAGACATAATAACAGTTATAACAGGTTTAACACTGTTAGGCATTATAACTATGGTTATTCAGTTAACACTGTTAGACCAAAACCCACTGCTAGGTCTAAAATTAGTTGGATTTGGACACCTATTCAGAATAATTTAACCAGAGGTTCAAAATCCAACAATGTATCAAAATCAATGATCTTCAAGAAAGTTGATTACTTTGATACATATGGGAAACCCAAAGCCAAATTGGTTTGGGTTCCCAAGAGAAATTAATTTTTCTCTGTGTTTGTTTGTGTGCAGGGCAAGCCAAGAAGTTTATGGCATATTGATAGTGGCTGCTCAAGGCACATGACTGGAGATAAGGAAAAGCTACAGAACTTCAAGTCTTTTGATGGTGGATATGTAGCATTTGGAAGCAATCCCAAAGGAGGAAAGATCACAGGCAAAGGAACTGTTCAAAGTGCAAAGTTAAGCTTTGAAAATGTTTACTATGTGGAACAGTTGAGGTACAATTTGCTAAGTGTGAGTCAAATCACAGATAAAAAGAATCCTGTTCATTTTACTGACACTGAATGTCTTATTCTGTCAAAGGAATTCAAAATTCCAGAAAGTATGATTTTAATGAGAATTCCTAGGCAGGATAATGTCTATAAGTGTGACTTAGCAAACATGGCACCTCAACCTGATTTAAACTGCCTGATTTCTAAAGCAAATTTAAATGAGTCTAATTTGTGGCATAGAAGGATGTGCCACATGAATTACAAAACCATTAATAAACTTGTCAAAAACAAGCTTGTTAGGGGTTTACCTGGGAAGGTCTATTCATGTGATGATCATTGTGTTTCTTGTCTAAAGGGGAAGCAACACAAAACTTCTTTTAAGTCCAAAGCAGTGAATTGAAACTGTACTCCTTTATACTTATTGCATATGGACTTATTTGGACCAACAAGTATAAGTAGTATGGGAAAAAGATCTTATTGCCTTGTTGTAATTGATGATTATACCAGATTTACATGGGTTTTCTTTCTTAGAACAAAAGACGAGACAAGTGAAATACTTAGATCATTTATAACTAAGATTGAGAACCAATTAGATAAAAGGGTTAAAATCATCAGGAGTGATAATGGAACAGAATTTAAAAATTATGAGATGGATAAATTCTGTGATGAAAAAGGCATTAAGAGAGAGTTTAGTGCTCCTAGAACTCCTCAACAGAATGGAGTTGCTGAAAGAAGGAATAGGACCCTAATTGAGGCTGCAAGAACCATGCTAGCTGATGCAAAACTACCTATGTCTTTTTGGGCAGAAGCAGTTAGCACAGCTTGTTATGTTCAGAATAGGGTAACTGTAGTTAAGCCTTATTTCAAAACCCCATATGAGCTGTTGTTTAAGAACAAACCACTGGTTAGTTTCTTAAAATCCTTTGGATGTCCTTGTACTATTTTGAATACCAAAGATCACCTAGGAAAGTTTGAAAGCAAAGCAGATGAGGGTGTATTTGTAGGATATTCTATTCAGAGTAAAGCATATAGGGTTTTCAATCAAAGGACCAGAGTCATAGAAGAATCAATGAATGTCACTTTTAACTAGAATATCATTAATCCTGATGGAATAGGTCCTAAGTCTTTGTTTGATATTGATGCTCTTAACACTGCTTTTAGATATACAACTGTCAATCCTAGTACAGGTACATGCACAGGTACCACATCAAGTAAAGCAGATAGAGTTTGTGAGGCTACATCAGATATGTTCTCAGAAAAGAATAAAGAGTCTTTGGAGTACATTATCTTTCCAATCTGGACTCCTGATCCTCCAGAGGTATTTTCTTCTGATCTGCCACAGTCATCACAGCATTTGGAGACAGAAGAACCACCAGAAACATCATCTCAGATTATGGAGGATTCAGAAGAAATTGAAACACCATCCAATGAAAGTTCTGAGCAGAATGGTAATCTTACCAATTTGGAGGAAATCATTCCAGAGACATCAACATCTAATTTTCATGTGAACAAAAATCATCCTCTGGAACAGGTGATTGGGGATGTTAACAGTGATGTACAAACAAGACAGCAAACTACTGTCACTGAAGAAGAAATACATACATCTCTATATGTGTGTTTTCATTCTCAAGTTGAACCTAAAAAGGTAGTAGAAGCTCTTAAACACCCTAGTTGGATTGAGGCAATGCAAGAGGAGTTGTTACAGTTCAAGATTCAGAATGTGTGGACACTAGTAGATCTGCCAAAGGGGAAAAGGGCAATTGGCACCAAATGGATCTTCAAGAACAAGAAGGATGAAAGAGGGATTGTAATCAAGAATAAGGCAAGGCTGGTGGCACAAGGTTATACACAGGAAGAAGGGATTGATTATGATGATGTCTTTGCTCCTGTTGCAAGGATAGAAGCCATTAGACTATTCCTAGCATATGCTACATTTAAAGGTTTCACAGTCTAACAATTGGATGTCAAAAGTGCTTTTCTGTATGGCATGATTGATGATGAGGTGTATGTGTGTCAACCACCTGGATTTGAAGATCCTAGCTATCCAGATAGAGTTTGCAGATTGGAAAGGCATTATATGGTCTGCATCAAGCCCCCAGGGCTTGGTATGAGACTTTATCTGTGTATCTATTAGAGAATGGGTTCAAAAGAGGTACTATTGATAAGACTCTGTTCACCAAAAGGAATCAAAGTGATATTTTACTGGTGCAAGTCTATGTTGATGACATCATTTTTGGGTCTACAAACGATGGTATGTGCAAGGAGTTTGAAAAATTAATGCATCAAAAGTTCCAGATGAGTTCAATGGGGGAACTCACTTTCTTTTTGGGACTTCAAGTCAAGCAGAGTTCAGATGGTACTTTCATAAATCAGAGTAAATATGTCAAAGACATACTTACTAAATTTGGATATTCTGAATCAAAAGTGGCTAGTACACCAATGGAGACACACAAGCCACTATCTGCAGACCCTGAGGGGGAGGAAGTTGATGTACATCTGTACAGATCAATGATTGGATCATTGATGTATTTAACTTCTTCTAGGCCAGATATAATGTTTGCTGTTTGTATCTGTGCCAGATTTCAAACCTGTCCAAAACAATCACATCTGTATGCTGTCAAGAGAATCTTTAGATACTTAAAAGGACATTCTGATCTAGGTCTTTGGTATCCAAAAGATTCCCCTTTTGACCTAAAAGCATATTCAGATAGTGACTATGGGGGAGCTAGCATGGATAGAAAGTCAACATCAGGAGGATGTCAATTTCTAGGAGAAAGGTTAATCTCATGGCAATGCAAGAAACAGACAACTGTATCAACATCTACTGCTGAAGCTGAGTATGTAGCTGCTGCAAGTTGCTGTGCTCAAGTCTTATGGATTCAGAATCAGATGCTTGATTATGGTTTAACTTTCTTACATACTCCTATTTATATTGATAATACTTCTGCTATCAGCATCATCAATAATCTTGTTAAACATTCTAAAACTAAGCATATAGAGATTCGTTATCATTTTATCAGAGATTGTAATGAAAAACGACTTATTCAGATTATAAAAGTCCATACTGACAATCAACTTGCAGATCTGTTCACCAAAGCCTTTGATGTGGGCAGATTTACATTTCTGATTACAAGTATTGGTCTGATTAAATCTCTTTAAGTTGTTTTTCCATAACTATTTTATAAAACATCTCTATAATGCTTAAGGATTAGATGCTGGTAGTTGTAATTGATACTAACAGCAATAATAGTCTTACAACTGTTTGGCTTTCCTAATTATCACTGTTATTATTCAATTGCCACTGTATATGTTAGTTATTTTATTTTCACTGTTAGTTATTTTGTTTTCACTGTTAGTTCTATTGTTATCACTGTTTGGGTTGAACTAACTCTTTGTAGGTTATCACTGTCAGCAGAAGCAATTATAACTGTTAGTGTAAACAGTTTCCACTGTTTTCACTATAACTGTTAGTGTAAACAGTTTCCACTATGTCCACTGTTAGTGTAAATCTTAACACTGTTAGTATAATCAGTTATCACTGTTTATACTATCAAGTTGAAATTTCACTATCAGTGTTTATCTTTCTGTTCTGTTTATAAAAAAAAAAAAAAAAAAAAAAAAAAATTATTACTAACAGATAGTAATACTTATGCAGTCACTAGTGTTGAGTAATAATTCCTTTGGTCAGGGGTTATTTCCATTCACTTAGTGTACCAAAGTTAGTATTATTCACATGTATAATACTGTTAGTTCTTATTGTTTCCACTGTTTTAAAATGGTTTCCACTGTTTTAAAATGGTTTCCACTATTTTAAAATGGTTTCCACTGTTAGTGTTCAAATTAGGATTTTTATTTCAAAATTAGGTTATTGAAACTAACAGTATAAATACTCCCAACACTTGTTCATATTCTCCTACGCTCTCATAAACACTGCTTTCATAAACCATATAACCACTGCTATCGCAAATCATACACTAATTCTTCATGGATTTTTCTTCATCAACCACACCTTAACTTGCACTAGGTAAGGATCATAACATGATCGCTTATCTGGTAAAACCCTCCATAGCCAATGATTACGTTGAAATCATTGATTTTCTGCGTAACTCTACCATTCACCATGCGCTATTTGTCGCACCCAGAATTTCACATAATCATATCAATGAGTTCTGGGTTAAAGCCAAGATTGAGGAAGAAGCAGATGTTACACAGATTGTTTCCACTGTTGCTGGGCACCAAGTGGTGATTACTGAAGCATCCATTCGTTCTTCTCTTCATCTTCAGGATGAAGAAGGTATAACTTCAATTTCTGATGAAGATTTATACTCTAATTTACAACGAATGGAATATGAGGGTAACTTGGGTGGGTATGTTTTTCAGAAAACAATGTTTTCATACCAATGGAGATTTTTAATTCATACATTACTGCACTGCTTATCATCAAAACGTTCATCTTTTGAACAATTCAGCAGTAATGTAGCATATGTCTTGGTATGCTTAGCTACTAGTCAAAGTTTTAATTTTTCCAACTTTATTTTTGCTGGTATGCTAAGAAACATTAACCAACCTAAAATTAAATTTTTAATGTATCCAAGGTTTGTGCAATGCTTTCTAAATGAACAAATATCTGATTTGCAGCCTTGGATAAGATAATAGGTATCTCTTCTTGTAAACCAAAAGTATTTTCAAATATGAAGAGAGATACCTCTATCAAAGGTGTTATGTTTTCTGGGAGGGTAACAGCATTGTTTCCAACAATGCTTCCTGCACCCTCCACCAGAGCATCTGTACCACCAACAGAAGCTGAACCAGTTGTTGAAAGAATGGAACAACCCATTCCTTCTTATCCCACAACATCTGGGGGTAATAATGAACAACAAGGGAACAGATTCACTACAACCTATACCAGAAAAGCCAAAAGGGCTACACACCAGGTGACTGAGGATCATGCTGCTCAGTCATCTCAGTCCAATGACAGGGGTCATGAACAGCATGTGGTCCATAAAGAGAGGGGTGACCATTCTGTAAGGGCTACTTCTACTGCTTCTAGCCCATTGGCAGAGCAGGACAGAAGTAACATCAATAAGACCCAAGCAGAGGCAACACCAAAACATGATTCTATTCCTGTAGATGATTTTGGTGGTCCCAGTACCAATAACCAAGGGGAATCTGTTGATCATACTAGGTATGATACAGGTTTTGATGCACCTGTCAATGATTCACCTAGGAAGTCACATTCTGATGGTGATGAGGCTAGAACTAACCTGGAATTGACAAGAATGATAGACTATGTGTGGGAGAAATTTAGATTGGAAAGGAGAAACAACAAAAAGAAGGATGAACAGATTGCAAATCTACAGCAAAGGGTTGCTCAACTGGAGTACATTGTTGTAAAGGTTTTGAAAGAAGGGAAGAAATATGTTATAGCTGAAGGTGAGTCTGCAGAGACTGCTTTCAAAAAGGGGGAGAAGTTTTGGACTAATAAAGGTGATGATTGTCATGATGATAAGAATGGTGTTGATGAATCAAGTTCTGAAAAAGTTGAGCAGGAAATAGAGATGGAACCACCAACTACTAATGATCCTGAAATTGTCAAAGAAAAAGCTGATGACCAAGAGAAAGAAACAACTCCAAAGGCTAAAAGGCAGAAATCTATTCCTGTGGTGTCTCTTAAAGCAAAGAAACTCAAATCAACAACCTTACCACCTGTTCAGATTAGAGAACCAACTGCACCTGCTACTGCACAGAATATGCCCAAGATTGATCCTAAGGATAAGGGTAAGGGTGTCTTGGAGGAAGAGCCCAAAGTGAAAAAGCAGAAAACCATGCCTCCAGAAGCTACAATGAATGATGATGAATATGCACAGAGGTTATTTGCTGAGATTGATGCAGATGTGCTAGCAGAGGAATTGATTGATGTTGAGGTGGAACCAGGTAAATATGTGAAAATGACTAAGGCCCAGGTTGAGGAGTGGGATGAAGCACAGCTGAGAGAGCAAAAACAAGATGATATTGAATATCTGGTGGAACAGCTTAAGAAAAAGAAGGCAGCAGAAATGAAAAAGACTAGAGCTGCCAAAGCTGCTGCTAAAAGGAATAAACCATTGACAAAGGCTCAACAGAAAAGAAATCTGATTTTGAAGTTAAGAGGTGGCAACATTTCAACTGCAAGACTAAATGCCATGTCTCTTGAAAGTCTACAAAGAATCTAGGATAGGGATACATTTCTAAATCCTGAGGCTGCTAAGAGAGCAGAAGAAGCTAAGAAAGCTAAGGATAAATTAGAAAGGGAAAAGAAAAAGAAAGTAAAATTTGATAAAAAGATTGAAGATGAAAAGGAATGGGAAAGGATGAGTTCTGAGCTTAAACAGAAGAGGAGACAAGAACTTGCATCAATTCCAGATTTGCCTAAGAATAATTTGAAGTTGGATGATTTGATTGTGGTGCAACCTCTACAACATCTTCCACCTGATAACTCTCCAGGAATCATAGATTGGTCTGTTGAAAAATTTTCATTTCCAATTAAGTGTGAGAAAATTAGACTTGAAAGAGCAGATTCTTCTGTTTCATTTTGGAGATCATTTAAAGAGTTGATCAGGGTGCTTGTTAGAGAAGATTTGAACAGAATGTATGAGATTGGATCTGAGAAAGGACTGAGCACCAAGAAGTTTGATAGTGTTTATGAATTGGGTGTTTGGTCTGGGATTTCAATGATGTATGAACCAGAAAGATTTCGATTTGAGTTCAATACTTTCAGAAATGTCAAGCAGTGGATCTATCTCAGCAATCCTAGTGTTCATCAGGTTATTTTTGATGATGCTACTATTATTTGGATGCTCACTGACAGAGAATATGATATGAGTTTGAGTTTGTTAAGAAGCTTAAGGCATGCTAAATTATCCGTGTCATTCAACAATGATTTGGCAGAGGATTTGGTATATATGATCTTGAATCAGATTCATAAGAAAGAAGAGTATGAGAGAAGACACAGAGATCAAAGATAGTTATTCTGAAAGATTGTTGGAAAGAGGTCAACTTGAAAAATCAAGAGAAACTTAATTCAGTTGGGGACAGATTAAGTTTAGGGGGAGATTGTTGGGAAATAAGATTTCTACTGTTACTACTGTTGATTACAGAATGCACAAGGCATTAACACTGTTAGTGTTAATGTTACTACTGGTATTAACACTGTTAGTGTTAAGGACTACCACTGTCTTCACAAGTTACAACTGTTAGTTCAAGGCTTCAAAGATTATCACTGTTAGTGATGGTTATCACTGTTATCAGAAGATTACAACTGTTATTGAAGATTGAAGTGAAGACAAGAGTTTCAACTGTTAGTAATCGGCAACCCGTCCCAAAAACTCTCCATCTATTTAAAGCTTCGATTATCTAATCCGATATCTCAAAAACTAAGTGTGGGATCCCCAAAACCACATAACACTTACGTAACAATCTGGAAATAAGTAGAATCTCTAAGTGTGGGATACTTCGACAAGAGGTACTCAACAAATAAGATTCGAACATTAGGGACAATGTTCCTCTAAGTGTGGGATATACGGTAACAACCGCAAGTTTGACCTTTTATCCGTAAAACAAACAATATTTTCATTAGAAGGCTAAAAAATAGAGAAATTTTAAAAAAAAAATCTTTTGGATTCAAAAGCAACATTTTTAGAACTTCTATTTTCCTGAAAATATAAAATACAGTAAGAAACGAGTTCTCAAAGAAACAAATCTGTTTTAGAATGAGACACGGACAAAAAGGGCAACACATGACAAGGCACACATTGACCAAAACATTCGATTCATGAGGTTTGAGCCCATAAGTAGCATTCATCGTAAAAATGCTTCACTTTTTGTTTCATGTGTGTGCCGATGTATGCATTTGAATTAGAACTTGCTCTTGCAATACATTTCGAGATCACACCAATGAGTGTCATACGTGGCATAGATGCAATCTGTCTCGATACTTTCTAAGGAATCTACACACCTTCCAAA
The DNA here is from genome assembly GCA_963422505.1 of Pseudognaphalium luteoalbum. NCBI lineage: Eukaryota > Viridiplantae > Streptophyta > Magnoliopsida > Asterales > Asteraceae > Pseudognaphalium > Pseudognaphalium luteoalbum. Next base: position 116,141,824 of record OY730192.1, on the reverse strand, counting down.
CACCAAACATCCACTCACTCTTCGCACCCAACCAAAACCTCCCTTTATTTATCCCGAACCTATGAAAGTCACATCCTCCAGCATTTTTCAGAGACACTCTCAATTTCTCAAATTTCTTCAAGAAAAGCCAACATAACCTCACAAACCAACACTCAAAGAAACCTTTCGGGCCAAAATTACACATATTCATCGGTAAGTTCAGCATAGCTGTGAAACCAAGATCGATCTAATAAACTATTAGATAAACACAATTTTGAATAATTACTAAGAAGTTTGAGGAATAACACTTAGTAACACAATGAAGATCAATAATAGAACCAATGAAAACAGAATTACTATCAAACGCTTCAATCTTATTATTTTATAAGACGAATACACTGAATTGTATTAGGGTTACACAACCTTGAAGCGGCACACAAAAACTCTTAACCTAAACTAGGTTTTGGATCTCTATTTATATCACATAGAGTCCTGCTAAACAATCTCCTATATTTATGGAATTCAAATTTATTCCATAAATATCTCTAACTGACTTATATACACTATCAGTGGGAGCAACTTACATTATACCAACAGTGGTAGTAAGTTCCCTTTACAGACACAAGTATACTTACACTAACAGTGACACTGCTTAAATACAATAGCAGTGGCTAGGTCTTCAATTCTTCTAGCAGTGGCACTGCTTCTACACTAGCAGTGGCTAGCAATAAAACAGACAGTGGTAGAACTTCAACACTTGTCAGATACGCTCAGATCCCAACAATCTCCCCCTAAACTTAATCAATCCTGTATTGACTTAAGTTTCTTCATTCAGCTTCAATCTTTCATAGGAGGTTTCTATCTTTTCTTACTCAATTGATCTCTCTTGTTGTATTGATTCATCACCCAGTATACAATGTCTTTGCTTTTGTTTGACTTTACAGCAACAAATAATTTTCTTTCAATAAGCTGCTTCAACAGAGCTATACTCAGAAAATATTCTTTTTCATCCAACATATAAACATATTTGCCACTTTTCAAAGATATGCAATGAACTCCAGCTCTGACAAAATGTCTCCAATACCCAACAGCTTCAGTACCTAAAAATATATCTCCATATAACTCTGGCTCAAACATCATTTGCAACCATTCCCAAATATATCTTTCTATAACAATCTTTATCTCCTTCACATCCTTTATCAATCCAAGCTTATACATATCATACACATCAAATTTATTCACCTTTATCTTTTGGATCAATCTTTGAAAGATTAGATTTAGGCTTAGGTGGTGCCGTTGGTTCTCTTATTGTGAAAGGTACTTCAATTTGTCTAACGGTGGGTGGTTTTTGAGTAGCAGTGGTAGCAGTTCCAGCAGTGATAGCAGTTGCAGCAGTGGTAGCCACTCTAGTAGTGGGACTACTTGACTTTGATTTTCTGATTTCATCCATCTTTTTAGCTTTTATGCTGAACACTGGTACAGATTTCTTCCTGCGATATGTAAGCTTAGGATCTGATATTGGCATTAACTCCCCCTCTGCCTCTGCACCATCACCTTTCATCACAGGTTGTACCACCTCTTCACCTTCATCTACCTCAACAATCACCTCTGTTTCACCATCAACTACCTCAGTATTTTGCATAACACTTTCAACAATTTCAGTCTGTACATCCTCTTCCAAGACTTCAGTGTTAGCATTAGACATAGCATCTGTTTCACCCACAACCTCATCCACATGATCAAACATAAATACATCCTCATCAACCATCTCATCTGCATTCTTCTCCCCCTTTTTGAAAGTGTTGCTCACCAATAAAGCTTCTAACACAGCAAGCCTTTCCTTAAGCTCATCAATCACTTTCCCTTGCTCATCAATCTTAGCAGCCTGCTCTGCAATTTTAGCATCTTGAGCTTTATTCACCTTCTTCTCCTTCATCAACCTTTCCCAAATTTTGTCCACAGCCATTGTCAACTGTACATTCGTTAATTCAATGTAAGTACTAGCCTCATCATCATTAGAGTGTGACCTCCTAGATGAATCATTGACAAAAGCATCTTCTGCCTCATGCCTAGCATGGTCAACAGAAGTTCCCTTTTTCTTGGTACTGGGACCTTCACCTGCTTCATTACCCGTAGGTTCAGCATTAGAAGTTGCCTCTGGTTGGGTCTTATTGATGTTACCACTGCCCTCCTCTGTCAGTGGACTAGAAGGAGTAGTGGCAGCCCTTCCAGAATGACCACCCATCTCCTGTGGGGTCACTTGCTGTGGAATAATATATGGCTGAGACAAGTGAGCAGCAGGAACCTTACTTGCCTGTTTTCTTTTCTTTTTCTTTGGCTATAAATGGGTAGGTTGTTTGGTCCCTTGTTTTCTTTTTGTACCCCCAATTGGTGTGTGGTCAGATCCAGTTGGTACTACTGGCCTATCACCAATTGGTTCAGATGTAGTTGGTGGTACTACATATGTGGTGGAAGGAGCAGGAAGCATTGTAGAAAATAATGCTGTTTCCTTCCCAGAAAACTTCTTATTGATATTCCTAATCATCTCTCTAAAAGTTCTAGCAGAAAGAGTACTAACACCAATAATAAGTTCTTGTGCAACTAAACCAGAAATTTGTTTATTTAAAACAAGTTGCACAAATCTAGGATACATTATAAACATATCCTTTTTCCCTTTTGTTATATTTCTTATCATGCCTTCAAGAATATATTTAGAAAAATTAAATTTTTGACCCTTAGCCAAACACACAAGTGCATAGGCTATTTGAGAACCAAATTCATTAAAAGCAGTTCTTTTGGATGACAGACAGTGGAGAAGTGTATGTATGAAAAATTTCCATTGAGGGCTAAAAAGTGATTTAAAAAATGTAAAACGTGTGTAATCACCCTCATATCCCATTAATCTAAGATTATCATACAAATCTCCGTCATCAATAGAAGTTATACCTGAAGCGTCATCAAGAAGAAGTGCTTCTCGAAGAGAATCCTCAGATATCACCACTTTGGTTCCTTGAACCATAGAAACCACTCGACTGTTGCCCTCAATTACTTCCAATTGAGCATTCTTCCAAAAGTCGTTCAAATGACCCCTGGAAACCCTTGGAGATACAGTGAGTGCGTGAAAGATATAACTTGACCGCAGAAAATCCACAATTTGTGTGAAATTTTGAGCCGATGAGGGTTTCATCAAAAAGGTGATCATATTGTGTTCTTCGTAAACACTCAAAGTAAGATCTGTTGAAGAAGAAGCCATGACTGTTGAATGGATCGTAATAGAAAGTGAGGGTTTGATTTGAATTGAAGAGTACTTGCAGTGGTTATTTGTGAAAATAAGAAAGCGTAATGAAAAATTGAAGTGTTCTAAGTTTATATACTGTTAGTCATAAGAACAGAGCCATGACCTAGAAAAATGAACTAGCAGTAGCAACGCTCGATATAACTAACAGTGGAAAGGTATAAAATACCTTAACAGTGGCAAAGACACAAAATTTCAAGCACTTGTACTTAGAAAGCTAACAGCACCTAGTAGCACTAGCAGTGGCAACCGACCAAGGTAGCCAAAACTTAGTACTAGCAGTGCCAAATATTTAGCTTTATAAGCAAAATACTGGTTTTTTTTTTTTTTTTTTTTTTTAACAAACAAAATAAAGTAAAATAAACATTAGTTCCAGCAGCAACAATGTCTTCTGACAGTAGCTAAGAACCTGCACAGTGGTTAGCTAGAAGACAACAAATAGTAGCAGTAATATACATAAGTTTACAAGCAGTGGTAATTGTATAAGAAACAGTGGCTAGAAAGTTCTAACAGTGGACCAGACAGCACTTGTTCTTTATACAGTTCCACTGTTAGTATCTATTCTAATACCAAACATAAGTTAAGTTAGATTGATCATTCCAATACTGGTGACCAAAAATGTAAATCTTCCCACATCAAAAGCCTTTGTGAAAAGATCTGCATATTGATTATCAGTATGGATTTTAAAGATTTGAATCAATCTCTTTTCATTGCAGTCTCTTATGAAATGATAACGAATTTCAATATGTTTGGTCTTAGAATGCTTAACAGGATTGTTAATGATACTAATTGCAGAGTTATTATCAATATAAATAGGAGTATTTAGAAAAGTCAAACCATAATCCAGCATTTGATTTTGAATCCAAAGCACTTGTGCACAGCAACTGGATGCAGCAACATATTCTGCTTCTGCAGTTGAAGTGGATACAGTAGTTTGTTTCTTGCATTGCCAAGACACCAATCTTTCTCCTAGAAATTGACAACCCCCAGATGTAGACTTCCTATCCATATTCTCACCACCATAATCACTATCTGTATATGCCATGAGCTCAAAGGAAGAACTCTTAGGGTACCAAAGGCCCAATTGTGGTTGACCCTTTAAATATCTAAAAATCCTCTTTACTGCATACAAATGTGATTGCTTGGGATTGGCTTGATATCTAGCACACACACACACAGCAAACATGATGTCTGGTCTAGATGAGGTGAGATACATGAGAGAGCCAATCATAGATCTGTATAGATGCACATCTACATCCTCCCCCTCAAGATCTGCATGTAAGGCTTTGTGTGTCTCCATTGGTGTGCTAGCTATTTTAGCTTCTGAGTAACCAAATCTGTCCAAAATGTCTTTGACATATTTGCTTTGGTTAATGAAAATGCCATCTGAATTCTGCTTGACTTGAAGTCCCAAGAAGAAAGTGAGTTCCCCCATTGAACTCATCTGGAACTTTTGATGCATTAACTTCTCAAATTCTTTGCACAGACCATCATTTGTAGATCCAAATATGATGTCATCAACATAAATTTTCACCAACAAAATGTCATTGTTATCCCTTTTGGAGAATAGTATCTTATCAATGGTGCCCCTCTTAAACCCATTCTCTAACAGATAAACTGATAGAGTCTCATACCAAGCTCTGGGTGCTTGATGCAGACCATACAATGCCTTATCCAATCTGCAAACTCTATCTGGATAGTTAGGATCTTCAAATCCAGGAGGTTGACACACATACACCTCATCATCAATTGTGCCATACAGAAAAGCACTCTTGACATCCATCTGATAGACTGTGAATCCTTTATATGAAGCAAATGCTAAGAACAGTCTGATGGCTTCTATCCTTGCAACAGGAGCAAATACATCATCATAATCAATACCTTCTTCCTGTGTATACCCCTGTGCCACCAGCCTTGCCTTGTTCTTGATTACAATGCCTCTTTCATCCTTCTTGTTCTTGAAGATCCATTTGGTGCCAATTGCCCTTTTTCCCTTTGGCAGATCAACTAGTGTCCACACATTCTGAATCTTGAACTGTAGCAACTCCTCTTGCATTGCCTCAATCCAACTAGGGTGTTTAAGAGCTTCTACTGCCTTTTTAGGTTCTACTTGAGATAGAAAACACACATATAAAGATGTATGTATTTCTTCTTCAGTGACAGTAGTTTGCTGTCTAGTTTGTACACCAGAATTAACATTCCCAATCACCTGTTCCAGAGGATGATCTTTGTGAACATGAAAGTTAGATGTTGATGTCTCTGGAATGATTTCCTCCATGTTGGTAAAATTACCATCCTGCCCAGAACTTTCATTGGATGGTGTTTCAGTTGGTACTTCTGTCTCAATATTCTAAGATGACTGTGTTTGATCAGAAGAAAACACCTCTGGTGGATCAGGAGTCCAGATAGGAAATACAATGTATTCCATTGAGTCTTTAATACTTTCTGTGGACATTCCTGATTCTTTCTCACTTGCTCCATCTGCTGTCCCTGTGTTGATACCTGTACTTGTACCTGTACTAGAATTGACAGTTGCATATCTAAAAGCAGAATTAAGAGCATCAATATCAAATAATGACTTTGGACCGATCCCATCAGGATTAATGGTATTCTCATTAAAAGTGATGTTCAAAGATTCTTCTATTACCCTGGTCCTTTGATTGAAAGCCCTATATGCCTTACTTTGAATAGAATACCCTACAAATACACCCTCATCTACTTTGCTTTCAAACTTTCCCAGGTGGTCTTTAGTATTCAAAATAGTACATGGACATCCAAAGGATTTTAAGAAACTAACCAGTGGTTTGTTCTTAAACATTAGCTCATATGGGGTTTTTAAGTAAGGCTTAACAACTGTTACCCTATTCTGAACATAGCAAGCTGTGCTAACTGCTTCTGCCCAAAAGGACATAGGTAGTTTTGCATCAGCTAGCATGGTTCTAGCAGCCTCTATTAGTGTCCTATTCCTTCTTTCAGCTACTCCATTTTGTTGAGGAGTCCTAGGAGCACTAAATTCTCTCTTAATGCCTTTCTAATCACAGAATTTATCCATATCATGATTTTTAAACTCTGTCCCATTATCACTCCTGATGATTTTAACCTTTTTATCTAATTGATTTTCCATCTTAGTTATAAATGATCTAAGTATTTCACCTGTCTCATCTTTTGTTCTAAGAAAGAAAACCCATGTAAATCTAGTATAATCATCAATGACTACAAGGCAGTAAGATCGTTTTCCCATACTACTTATACTTGTTGGTCCAAATAAGTCCATATGCAATAAGTATAAAGGAGTACAGTTTGAATTCATTGTTTTGGACTTAAAAGAAGTTTTGTGTTGCTTCCCCTTTAGACAAGACACACAATGATCATCACATGAATAGACCTTCTCAGGTAAACCCCTAACAAGCTTGTTTTTGACAAGTTTATTAATGGTTTTGTAATTCATGTGACACATCCTTCTATGCCACAAATTAGACTCATTTAAATTTGCTTTAGAAATCAGGCAGTTTAAATCAGGTTGAGGTGCCATGTTTGCTAAGTCACACTTATAGACATTATCTTGCCTAGGAATTCTCATTAAAATCATATTTTCTGGAATTTTGAACTCCTTAGACAGAATAAGACATTCAGTGTCAGTAAAATGAACAGGGTTCTTTTTATCTGTGATTTGACTCACACTTAGCAAATTGTACCTCAACTGTTCCACATAGTAAACATTTTCAAAGCTTAACTTGGCACTTTGAACAGTTCCTTTGCCTGTGATCTTTCCTCCTTTGGGATTGCTTCCAAATGCTACATATCCACCATCAAATGATTTAAAGTTCTGTAGCTTATCCTTATCTTCAGTCATGTGCCTTGAGCAACCACTATCAATATGCCATAAACTTCTTGGTTTGCCCTGCACACAAACAAACACAGAAAAATTAATTTCTCTTGGGAACCCAAACCAATTTGGCTTTGGGTTTCCCATATGTATCAAAGTAATCAACTTTCTTGAAGATCATTGATTTTGATACATTGTTGGATTTTGAACCTCTGGATAAATTATTCTGAATAGGTGTCCAAATCCAACTAATTTTAGACCTAGCAGTGGGTTTTGGTCTAACAGTGTTAACTGAATCACCATAGTTATAATGCCTAACAGTGTTAATCCTGTTATAACTGTTATTATATCTAGCAGTGGTACAATATTTAACACTGTTAGTATTCCTCATAGTGTTATTTACTCTACCAGTGGTAACAGTTGAATCAACTGTTCTAACAGTTTTAAAAGATTTACCACTGTTCACATTATACTCTTTTTCCACTGTTTTAGCCTTTTTACTGTTGGCTATTTCTGTAGCTTTTGTTCCTGCAGTGGGAACATTTGCAGCAACCTTAGCTTGATTTGCCTTATTGTTTATCATTCTTGCAGCAGTTTTATGATTAACTTTAGACTTAAAATTTTGTTTGTTAATCATATTATCTGCTGTCCATGGCTGTTTCCCCTTCTGTTGAACAGATTTTGGTTTATGAAAACAGTCATGTTGAAGATGATTATTTCTGCCACATATAAGACATAACTTTTCTCTTATCATAGTTACATTATTTCCCAGTTTTTGAGTTACCATTTGATTCCAATTTCTTTGATTACCTCTGGGAATATGTTTTTGAAAATTTTGTGAAGTAGAAGAGTTATCCTTACATTTGCAATTATCACATTTATTCAATGCAGATATATGATTCACAGAAACAGATGATTTCACTGCATTTCTAACCTTCCTTTGAACATTCCTAGGAGTGTTAGGTATAGCTCTCACATGTTCTATCTTATGTTTATACCTTTCAATGAACATTCTTTTACCCTCTTCTAGCTTTCTATCCTTAAGATCTGAAGCTAGACCAGTAACTTGATTGCTGCTCTCACTAGGTGTTGTAACAGATTTATTTATTACATTACCCTCACATTCAGATGTAACACACTCTACATCATCTTCCTCATTCCACTCATGAATTTCAACACCATCAATGTTCACATCTTCTTTTAAACTTTTAACTGGGTCAACCTTTTTAACATCATCATTCAATCCTTCTTTAATTAAATTTAAATCAATTTCAGTTTTTGAAGGAAAGTAGTTGTTGTTATAAGGAGGAGGTACATTACTGTATCCTAACCCAGTCTTAAGTTTATCATGAATCTGTGAATTGATAAGTTTATGTACACTCTTAGATGCATTTTCTAAATTACTTACATTAAGTCTTATGCTATCTCTTTCACATGTGACCTCAGCAAGTTTCTTAGTTAATACTTCTACCTTATCTTTAAGAGTATCTCTCTCCCACCTAGCATACTCAATATCATACTTAAACTGTGTTGCATTTTCTTCAAATGCCTGAATTTGTTTTTCAAGATTTTCTATTACAGAGATTGTGTGTCTACTTTTGATTTCACATTGTTTTAACTCATCACACACTTTTTGGTTATGATCCCTATAATGTTTCATAGTTTGTTTACACACAGTTGAGCACAATTTTATTTGTACCTCATAAGGAACCTCAGATTGCTTATCTGATTCAGCTGTTGCCATGAAGCATTGATTCTTCACTGCATGCTCTTCCTGATCACTCCAATCCCATCCACATCCATCAACAGATACCAGTGCATTTGATGAAGTATCTTGGATTGACACATTCTTAGTTTGACCCACATTTCCTCCACTTCTCTGGCCATTTCCTCTCTCATTCTGATCAACCTTTGGGCTTCTGCATTCCCTAGCAAAATGTCCCATCTTGTGACAGTTGAAACATTCAACTTTGCTCTTGTCAAACCAGCTAGCATCACTCCTCTTCTGTGCAAAGTTATTTCTACCAGTTCTTTGCATAAACCTTTTTGCTCTTTGTGTGATTAAGGCAATTTGTAACTTAATATCCATCTCTTCTAGATCATCTGATTCAAATTGATCTAAGTCTTCATTAGTAAGTGAAGAGTTCACGTTACTAGCAAAGAAAGATTCCAAAATTTGATCATTAGAATGATTTGATGATGATCCACCTCCACCAGACCCATAAGAAGAACCTTTATGACTTGATTCTGCCTTAGTTCCAGCCATTGACATAAATGCAGAATTGTTGTTGTTACTTCTTGATCCAATCTTCTTGCTCTCCACTTCAGCTTCAAAGTTTCTCAGATCATTATATATGTCTTCCAGCTCTTGTGATTCTAGATCTGCACTTTGTCTTAAACCAACTATATAAATAGTCCATTCATCTCCCAAAGACCTCAAAAACTTCCTATTTAAATCATCCTTATCATTCTTCACTTGATGATTTTCCAGATCTCCTACCAACTTTGAAAACCTATCAAAGGTTTGAGTCAAAGTTTCTGACTTTGCAGAATTAAAATTCTCATATTGTTGTTTCAACAAAGATCTTTTGTTCTTTTTGGTGTTATCATTACCACCAAATCTCTTTTCTATAGCTTCCATGAGAACTTTAGCATCTTGACATGCTTCAAATCGTCTCTGATATTCATTAGGAATAGATAACAATAAAGTACTTAAAGCTTTGTACTCTATTGATCTAACCTTTCTTTCTGCCTCAGATGTTGGTGGTGATCTTGCCTGTGGAACACCATCACTATTAAGGGTCACTGGAGGACCATTAACAACCACTTCCCACATCTGGTAGTCTGTGAGAAGCATATATTGTCTGATTCTGTTTTTCCATAGATCAAACTCATCAGGTCTAAGCATAGGTATCTTTGTGACCTGAATTCCTTCATTGTTTTCTGCCATTGATTTATTAAGAAGATATTGAAAATAATCAATCAAACAGTGATTCTAGATCTTCCTGTATTCAAAACTTTAACCAACTGCTCTGATACCACTTGTGAAACCAAGATCGATCTAATAAACTATTAGATAAACACAGTTTTGAATAATTACTAAGAAGTTTGCGGAAACCCTAAACACTTGAGTGATTTGAGTGACCCACTGTAAGGATTGCTTATCATGATCACCATCTGGGTTGCTCGAAGAAGGTATCAAATTTTAAACTCTTAGTTTCTCATGAAAAGCTCCTTCATGACTGGAATATTTTATTCTCTGAAAATGGCATTCCTAAGAAAAATTGCAATTAGAATCCTTCTAAAAGGCCTTCTGAATGAGTTTGCTTGAGGACAAGCAAAGTTCTAAGTGTGGGATACTTGATATCGCGTAAAAAGTCACGTTTTTACTACCGATATCTCTCTCATTCTGGAACAATTCTTGGCATTTGAACTCAAATAATACTCAAATCAATGAGAATCTGCCAAGGAGGTCAAAACAAGATTGCACGATAAAAATCAAGCAAAACGGAAGAAAAACGAAGATTCCACGCACGTTTGAAGATTCAAGGCATAAAAACAAGATTTAATAACTAAAGTGCCCATCATCAACATCCATCTTATCCAAGATGTTCGTTTTCAAAATACGAGTCTAACAGAAGAAGAATCAACAAAAACGGATAAAGAATGAAGATTCTACGCCCACCGGAAAATTCAAATGATTCGTACACAATATCTGGAGATAGGAAACTCACTTTGGGGATTACTTTTAATCAAAGTCTTCTTTTTGGAAAAAAGAATCCAACGAAATAAGAGTCGATGAAAACGGACGCATAACAAAGAAAACACGGGCGAATTAAGAAACGCAGCAAAAGATGACGAACCAGGGTGGGTGGCAGCTAGCCGCCGCCGACCAACCACCAGCCGTCGCCGGCCACCTGGTGGGCAGCGCCGGCCTCCCCTCCCCCATCTCGTTTCCGCTTTTTGGTCCTTTCATGTACCCGGTGCCACACCTTTACGCGATTGTACGTACCCGGTGCCACACCTTTGCGCGATTGAACGTACCTGGTGCACCACCTTTTCCACCTTTTGCTAAAATGCTCCTCAAGATGCTAACATGAGCCGAATTTCTCCTATAAATAGGAGGGCTTTGGTTCATTTGAACACACACTCTTTTAACACAACTTACAAGTCTTATACACTTTCGTTAGAGACTCTCTTGTATTCTTTAGTCTATCTCATTCTAGGATTATTGTAATTAATCAAAGGATTAATATAGAAGCTAGGGCGAACGCTAGGGATTCAGAGATCAATCTTTGTACGTGCAAAAGAGTTTTCAATCATAATAATACACTGCTACACATTTATTTCCGGGTGATATCTAAACTTTTATTTTACTTGTCTCATTTCATATATTAATATGTATTATTGCCTGGTATGTGATTTATTTGTTGCCATGAATTGCGAGTAGTCTATTATTGTGACTGTTGATGATGTAAATAATTATAAGTAGGGATAACATTATATAATTAGTGCACGAAAATCGTAAAGTGATATGATGGCCCCTATTCGACTGTTTATTCGATATAGTACTGGAAATGCTTTCGAGCAAAGTAAAAATGTATGAAAGTCATAAACGACCGAAGGTAGTCATATCACTGGAATCAGCTCTAGTTTAACAATTGGAATTCCAAAAGGATAATACAACTTCACAACTAACTGGTGTATCCTACGAAAGTCAATGCATTACAAAGTAATATTCGTAAAATACATTCAGACAAAATAGGAATTAATAACCCTTAAACTGTTGAGACCTTATGAACTTAAGTTTAATCTATGGAGTACCCTTTCTGGTTATCCACGTGACTGCAACCTAGTAATTAGGACCTGATCAACCTTAATAATGATAAGTAGTTATCTGTGCCCATGACATGCAATAAGTAAGACACAGTGAAATCACTCGTTGTATATATTAGGTTTACATTTCCGCACTGCTTTACATTTAATTAGTTTAGAGTATCACTTTCACTGTTAATTACTCTTGACCGCATGTTGGATGTAACAAGCCGTGGAACTACCATGTAAAGTACACGGTATAATTACTAAAAGGCATGGTCTGCATATGAAACACGTTTTTAATAAACTACGAATAATCCAGTGATGTATAACTGTTTGAAAAGGAGAGATTTAAGTCATAAGTCTTAGGAATGAAAGTAAAAGCCCAAGTAACTTAGGATGCTTAAACCTCTAGGTCATATAAAATCGGCGGTCTAAACATACCAAGTTATTAATTTGCATACTAATAGAACAGTAAACTATCTTAGGGGTTAAGAACGGTCGGACCTATGAGACGATACGCCACTGATTCATGCACCTTGGTATAAAACCAAAATAGGTTGCTTATCGCTCATCCAGATAGGTATTGGAAGTTGACATATTGCTCCGATTAGAATCATGATAACCTAGTTCCTAGTGACATGCCAATGGGAAATTTAGTTAGTAGGGTTCTACAGTTTACACCTAATAGTCTACTTATTATATTAAGTTTTGTTCCTATTTAGTCTGTCATCCTAAAACATTAGTTATCGAAATCTCAGCAATCACATCTCTATCTTTATCTGCTTTCCTGTACTTTAATTCCCTGCAACTTACTTTCCTGCATTTTAATTACTTGTCTTTAGTTTAAAAACCCCTAAACCTACCTACTTTGTTCCATCCTAAATACTTCCCTACCAAAAGTGGTAACTTAAATCACCACACGTTTGGATTCATAGAATGATCTTAGGTTATACTTACCGCTTACTAACCAGAGTAGGTAGTACATATAATTTAAGCTTCGCTAAATATAAATTTTAAAACCCCTGGTGGCGCCCGATTAGTTACCATCAACGACACCGACGCTTTCGGGTGCCATCAGACATAAAAATTGATATATAAAATATAAAAAGCATTATAAAAAAGATCAAGAATATGAGAAAGGAAATGATTATAAGACAAATAAGTTTAGGAAAAAAGGAAATATTCCTTATAAAAACTTTAATCAACATAAACAAAAAGATATTATAATATGTTACAAATGTGGAAGAAATAGACATATGGCGAAGGATTGTTATGTTAAAAGGAAAATAAATGAATTGAATATATCAGATGAACTCAAAAAATAAATTAGTTATAAAAGATAATTCAAGCGAGTCAAGTATTTCAGATTATAGTGAAAATGATATTAATGTTCTAGAAGAAAATACCTCTAGTAGTGAATCTGAAGTATGTGAATGTATAGGAAATTGTAATTGTGATTATAAATCAATTAATGTTATAACTAAAGATGGTGCAATAGAACAATTAATAGATTTAATAAATAAAATAGAAGATAAAGATATAAAAAAGATCTATTTTCAGAAATTAGAAGAAAAATTAAATAATAAAGAAGAAGAACATATAGATCACAAACAAGAATATATTTTAATGAAATCTGTAAAAGATTTAATAGAAATATAAATCCCATAACAATTCAAGAATTACAAGAAGAACTTAATAATGTAAAATTAGAAATAAAATTACTAAAACAAAGACTAGAAAAATTAGAGGATAATGAGAAATCATTATATGAGGAAAAGTTAGAAGATGAACCTAAAGTAGTAAATAGAATAAGAAAAGTAAATTATCAAAGGTGGTATACAAAATTAACAATAGTTATTAATAAAAAATTTAAGCTATCATTAACCGCTTTATTAGATTCAGGAGCAGATTTAAATTGTATTCAGGAAGGTTTAATTCCAACTCAATATTATGAAAAATCCACAGAAAAGTTATCCTCTGCAAGTGGATCTAGATTAAAAATAAATTATAAATTATCTAATGTTCATATATGTAAAGACAATTATTGCTATAATACTCAGTTAATTCTTGTAAAGAATTTAACCTCTCAACTAATATTAGGACAACCATTTATATTACTATTATACCCTTTCAATGCAGATGAAAAAGGATTAACTACTAAAGTCTTAAATAAAGGCATATTTTTTGAATTTATTCACCCAATTGTAACCTAGGAAATAAATATATTAGAAAATAAAAAGAAACAAGTAAAATATCTAGTAAATGAAATAAATGACAAAAGAATATGCAATCAATTAAAAGACAAGAATATAAAAACTAGAAGAAAAATACTAGAAGAAAAATTTAAAAATAATGTATGTGCAACTATACCTAATGCTTTTTGGAAAAGAAAACAACATATAGTAGGATTACCCTATATTAAGGATTTTAGTGAGAAAAATATCCCTACTAAATCAAAATCCATACATATGTCTATAGAATTAGAACAACAGTGTAAAAAAGAAATACAAGACTTATTAGATAAAAGGCTTATACGACCGTCAAAATCCCCATGGTCCTGCTCAGCTTTCTATGTTGTAAATAATGTTGAAATAGAAAGGGAAGCACCAAGATTAGTTATAAGTTATAAACCTTTAAATAAAGTTCTAGAATGGATTAGATATCCTATACCAAACAAAAAAGATCTATTAAAAAAGATTTATGATTCAAAAATATTTTCTAAATTCGATATGAAGTTTGGATTTTGGCAAATTCAAATAAAAGAAGAAGACAAATATAAAATAGGTTTTAATGTTCCCTTTTGGCATTATGAATGGAACGTAATGCCCTTTGGATTAAAAAATGCTCCATATGAATTCCAAAATATAATGAATGATATAATTCTACCTTTAGGAAATTTTGCAATAGTTTATATTGACGAAGTTTTGATATTTTCAAAGAATATAGATCAACATTTTAAACATTTAAATGCATTCTATGACATTATATATAAAAATGGATTAGCAGTTTCACCAACTAAAATATCTCTATTTCAAACAGAAATAAGATTTTTAGGACATAATATAATTCAAGGAACTATAAAACCAATAGATAGAAGTTTAGAATTTTCAACTAAATTCCCCGATGAAATAAAAGATAAAAATCAATTACAAAGATTTTTAGGATATTTAAATTATATACACGATTTCTTTAAAGATTTAGGAATTATTTGTAAACCTTTATACGATAGGTTAAAGAAAAATCCTAAACCATGGACAGAAGAACATTCTAATATAGTAAGACATATAAAAGAAAAAATAAAATATTTACCTTGCTTAAATATTCCTCATCCTGAGACTAATCTTATAGTCGAAATAGATGCAAGTAATTTAGGTTATGGAGGTAAATTAAAATAAAAATTACCTAATAATAATAGTGAACAATTAGTCAAATTTTATTCAGGATCATGGAATGAAACTCGGAAAATTATTCTACTATTAAAAAAGAGATTTTAAGTATAGTTTTAAATATTAAAAAACTTGAAAATGATTTATATATGAAAATTTTTATATTAAGAATTGATTGTTTATCTGCAAAATATATTTTAGAAAAGGATATTAAAAATTTAATTTCTAAACAGATTTTTGCAAGATGGCAAGCATTATTAAGCAATTTTGATTTTCGAATTGAATTTATTAAGGGAGAAAATTATTCTTTACCAGATTTCTTATCAAGAGAATTTTTACATGGAACATGAATCAAAATTCTTCTCAGAAGCTTATTAAAGAAAACATTATCAAAAGAAAGTTCTTCAAGTCCCTCAACCCCTACCAAGCAAAATTTTCCAACATTACCTGCACCAATTAGGTTTGCTCCTATGACTCCGAGACCAAGACCACCTTTTACACCAATGTATTCTAGTATATTTTCACCTACTCCAACTTCTACTCAAAATTCAATAAACAAAACTTCCACTTCCAAATTAGATTATGAACTCATTCCATGTATTAAAAACCCTTATCACCATATTATCAAAATTCTTGAACCATGTGAGGTTGAAAAGGTAAATGAGAGTTTTCTAAGTTTGATCAACTATCTATTTCCTGGAGATTGTCATTTCTTAAATGATGAGTACAAGACTAGCGAGTATTATCAAGCTATTCTTATTGATTCAGAATCAATTATTGTAGAGCATAATATGAACCCGAGAGATCCCTCAAAAATTGATTTTAGCAAAGTAAGGATTAGAAGGATTTTAACTCTAGAAGAATGGGGATCAAGACCGTATATTAAGAAAACCCTTGCTGGTTTTCCCGCTCTCCCATATTTTAATTATTATGATCATCAAGAAGCATGGTACAAGACATTCTTATTACGGAACTATAATCATTCATGGTTTATTTACTCTGGCAAAGATTTTTCAAACAACTATCCTTTATGGTTTTTCAAATGGTTCCAATACATGGGAATTTATCCAGAAGCATTTCCTCCATTTGTTTTGGAAGCATTCAACAAATTTAAAAAATATTTTGAGAAAGATGGAATACCATTATTTGAATACACCCTTCAATTTATGTATGTTCTAAGACTACCTTGGATTATGACATCGACGTATTTTTATCAAGAAGCTCAGACTACTCCATTATCACCTCTTGCATTACATAGACATTATCATGTTAAGTGGTGGAATAAGTTTCCTAGTGAAAAGGCTGGTACTCAAGCTGTGGATGAATATTATAAATTATGTTATCAAAAGGAGAAAGTTCAGATATCATTTCAAGAATTCAAGCAGCAAGTTCTTCTACAGAATAAATTCAGAAGATTATCAATGAAATAAAAAAATTCTACTTCAGGCAGTTCAAACAATGATCAAGATCAGTTTCAAGATGCTCAAGATCCATATAATGATGTTATTTTAAGCCTCTAATAATGTAATAAGTGTTGTAACATTTTTACTCCATATAAAATGTAAAAATGTAAAAGTAAGAAATTATCAAAAGAAAATTATCAAGACTCTACTTTCTATTATCAAATCATGGCCGACAAAGAAGATCACTCAAGCAATCTGATGGAATATCTTTCTACTAATGGACAAAATCTCTATTAGTGGAAAGTTTCTACAAAAGGCAATATAAGGAGCAATAATTTTACAAGAGAACAAGACAACCAATCACTATTATTTAGAAGATGAAATAATTATACAAATCGACAAAACAACTAGTCATCATTTTTTCAAAAGAAGAATTGAAGATGTCGGACATCCATTATTGTGATAACTATTCAAGAGAAGTTTGAAGATTATAAAAGGAGGATGAAGATGACACTTAGAGAGAGGAGTGAAAACACATCTAAAAAACTTACTTCAACAAAAACCTTCGATGTATGAAAACTAAAAACCCTTCCAAAGCCATACTATCAACCACTTTATGTTCAAAAACTTTAGATTTTCAAATTTTAATTTCTACTTATATTTATAAAGATTGTCAAGAAATTCTACCTTGTAATTGTCAAAACATATGTGATAATAAAATTTCAGGAATTTAATTCTATTCTTTATCATTTTATGTTTAATTATGTTTGCAAACTTGTTGTTTAAATTTGTAACAAAATAAAGTTTTAGTAATCAAATAAATTTTATCAATTTATAATATTCTATCTTATATTTTTCATTGATCCTGTATCTATTTTATATTTTTCATTGAAATTGATCCTGTAACGTAAATTTGGTGCATATATATATATATATATATGTGTGTATGTTTATATGTAGACTTTCAGTGGCAACAGAATGTTTACATGAGAACGGTGAGAACACATCATAGTCATCTATTTTTATTTACTTTTAAAAAACCTGATATTTGCAGTGACGATTTTGTACATACTTTGGAGACTGAATTTTGACGGGTTCACATAAATTTTGATGGGTGAAGTTTAATTTTTTTTAGCATAGTTACATACCAATAAAGTTTTAAACTTTATAGCTGTTTAAAAAATCTTTTTTATGTAAGAAGTTTTTGAATACTTTTTAACAATTTAAGTTTATTGCTTTACTGAGAAACACTTTAAAGTCAACAACACATTAACAAAATTCCTTAAATGTTAATCTGCTGTAGACACAATAGTTACTTAGCAATAAAGTTTCAACTTTATTATTTTTTATAAAATAACTATCACTCATGTTTAAAGCTTTATTGCGAGACACTTAAAAAAACAATTTATTAACACAAAATTTCAAATGTTAGTTTTCCGAAACACTATAGTTACCCACAAAAGTTTAACATGGATGAGTTTTATTTTTTATTTTTTGTTTACACCATGTTTGAAGTCGTGAATTAACATGTATAAACCTTAACCTTTTCAAAAACTAATGTTAACTAAAAAAATTATAGCACCTCATTAAAATTTATGTGAACATATAATAATAGAAAATTCACGACTTCAGAATCTTACGATACAAAAAAGAAGAACAAAAACCAAGTAGCTATAGCTGTTACTCTCGTACGAGACGCGAGACGGGTCATACGAGTCAAGACATAACGAAAGGAAAAAGATACGACTCGTAATGTGTTTCGGAGATTACTACGGCTCGTGTTTTGTATGGTACACATTTAACGAAACGCATAAAGTTGATTTGAATCATGTCTCGTACGATTCGTGATTGATGTGTATAACCTTTTTACTTAGCTATCAATCAAATCACACCTAAAGTATTGAAAATTAACTTAAACAAATTAAATAATAATAAAGTACATGTGGAATAGATATTTTGGAATAATGAAGATTAAATTTGGGGTTTCAATTTATCTTAAAGTCGAAGTTTTTTTATCTAGAAAAACAAAAAAAACCCAAAATAAAGTTTTTGTTTTATCTCAAAGTTACCTGTTTGCTACTTTGTGGTGGTTGAATTAAGAGTCTACGACTCGAAACTAACGAAATTATAATATTATACTAATATGTGCTTATATTATCAACTAATGTTATCTTTTTATTTACATATCATAAATTTGTATACATAAAAATGTTTGATTGTGGCTCTTACGAGTCAAGTAATGATACAATACACGAGTCAAAAATCAGAGATGTAAGAATCAAGTAGCTCCTTTCTTTGTTTTATTTTGAACAAGAAATAATGTCATGTTGTATTTACTTTTAAATTAAATATTAAATTAAATTAAATTGCTGAAAGTGGCGTAGAAGTAAAAATCCAAGTTAATTAATTCTATAATAGTTTTGTTCATCGTTAATTTTATCATGTAAGAAGGGTATTTTATTCCAGTAATAACTGTATGGACTATGGTATTATTAATTGGGTTTATTGTTTGAATGTAAATATCTTTTAATATATGGAGTATATAATTTCAAAACGTACGCTGCGTGTATTGAATCTTTAAATTTGAGTCATTTTTTGTGTATTTCCTTTTTCGGACAAAAAAAACTTTGCTTTTTTCATCATGATGTAAAAAACAAATGTGTAGATATTGACGGAATTTACATATTCAATACATTAAATATATGAAATTAAAGTGTGTTTCAAACAGTAATAAAAGAAGCAAACTATAAGTCTATAATACAAAATAATAAACCCTTAATAATAGAATATGCTGGTTTTGGCTAAAATAAAAATAGGGTATTTGTCCCACATTGGTGGATGGAACAAAGGAGGGGATGACTCCTTAATTATAAAAAGAGGCCTAAGCCTTAGTTTCAAAATGCACCAAATCAACATACATCTTAAGTATTTGATTATTTCTTTCTCCCTTTGTTTTAGTCACTTGGTTTAGAGTGTCTAAGGTGTTAGTCAAATCTTTGGAGGGTGTGAGTGTTGGTTGGGCGGTGGCTTAAGAGATTAGTCTATGTGATTGTAATAATTTTTCATATAGTGGAATCTTTTCTCTTTGGAGGCCCGTGGTTTTTTCTCCGATTTTGGAGTTTTCCACGTATATTCTTGTGTTCATATTTCTTTACTGTTTTCATTGGCTGTGTTGTTGAGGAATCTTTGAGACCGTTTTTACCAACAAGTGGTATCAGAGCCAAGGTTTTGGCGGAGGTCTCGGTTTTAGAATTTCATAGTATGCTCTATAGTTGCAGTTTTTTCTGAACTTCCACATCAGAAACGAATTCTATTAATCGTATTGGGGTATCTTGGTTCTATTGGTTGTCTTGTATACGATAGAATTATATGTGAACCTGGTGGAGTATTTACACGTGTAGAAAAGGTTCTGGCTAAGGAAAGAGTTGGTATTTAAGCGTGTCCATTGTGACCCACCTCTCTTTCCTGGGATCCTTTTTCTCCTGGGTGTATTACTAATTGGCTGAAAATATATTTTTCTAGTATACAATACTAGTAATTTTTTTAAGATACATGTACGATGTCAAAGTTCAGTCCAATGAGGTTCGATGTAGAGAAATTTGATGGAAGGATCAATTTTGACTTGTGGCAAGTTCAGGTCAAGGATGTGTTGATTCAGTCCGGGTTACACAAGGCATTGAGGGGGAAACCAACCCTTGTTTCTAGCGGTGATTCTAGCAAGGCCAGTAAGATCGATGATGAAGAATGGGATGATATGGATTTGAGAGCGGCAAGTGCTATTCGTTTGTGTCTTTCAAAGAATGTTCTTGCAAATGTGCATGGGTTATCAACGACAAAGGAGCTTTGGGAGAAGCTTGAACAGTTGTACCAAGGCAAAGGCATCTCAAACTGGTTGTGTCTCAAGGAACAGTTCCATACTCTTCGTATGGAAATAGGTACAAAAGTTTCAGATCATCTGAGTGTTCTTAATAATATTGTTTTAGAACTGGAGGCTATTGGAGTTGAGGTTGATGATGAAGATAAATCATTAAGACTTATATTATCTTTACCATCCTCCTATGAGCACATGAAACCTATTCTGATGTATGCGAAAGAGACCCTGAAGTTTGAAGACGTTACTAGCAAACTCCTATCTGAGGAGAAAAGACTGGAAGGTAAGGGCGGGACTTCATAGGAAGGTACGGTTTTGGTAAGTGAAGATAGGAAGAAAAAGAACTTCAAGAAAAATCTAATATGCTGGAAGTGTGGGAAGTCTGGGCATGTCAAGATGGATTGTCCAGGTGGAGCGGATTCGGCAAAGGGCTCCAAATCTGCTGACAATGTCTCCGTTCTCACGGAGAATAGTGAGTTCTATTATGATATGACATCCTCATGGTGTGTCCGCGCCACCATGGGAAAGGGATGGTTGTCAGCGGTTCCACAGGTATTTACACATGGGCATTGGTTTGGCTTAAAATGCAAAGTGTGTAGTGGAAATTGATGTCGATGGCTGAGGAACTTCCAGGTGAGGCAAACAAGGGAAGTTGCACCATAAACAATTTCAGCAAGTTTTTCGACATGTGCCGAGGTGAAATGCTTAGAATGGGTTATTCTAAGAGGAGATACTCTTTTATGGTGGAGTATGATAATTCTCTTCGAATTATGATGTTCGGTCAAGACAATGGTTCTGATGTTGGAACAAAGTTATTTTTATTTTAACCATGATGGAGATTGTTGGTTTTGGCTAAAATAAAAATAGGGTATTTGTCCCACATTGGTGGATGGAACAAAGGAGGGGGTGACTCCTTGGTTATAAAAGGAGGCCTAAGCCTTAGTTTCAAAGTGCACCAAATCAACATACATCTTAAGTATTTGATTATTTCTTTCTCCCTTTGTTTTAGTAACTTGGTTTAGAGTGTCTAAGGTGTTAGTCAAATCTTTGGAGGGTGTGAGTGTTGGTTGGGCGGTGGCTTAAGAGATTAGTCTATGTGATTGTAATTATTTTTCATATAGTGGAATCTTTTCTCTTTGGAGGCCCGTGGTTTTTTCTTCGGTTTTGGAGTTTTCCACGTATATTCTTGTGTTCATATTTCTTTACTGTTTTTATTAGCTTTGTTGTTGGAGAATCTTTGAGACCGTTTTTCCCAACAGAATCATCATTATCTGCGTTGTATGTTTTGATCATTTTAAGCAACCAACGGCGGCGTATATAATTTTTTATTTTTATATATATTTATTGGTTTACGTCGTATATAATTTTTTATTTTATATATACAGTTTAATTTAGGTTTAATTAATAAATAAAATACAAAATGGGCGGGATCAGACAAAGGCTATCTTTTCTACAAAACCACGAGGTTGTAGCCAAAGTTAAGTTAGTTTGGTATATTATTATTATATTATTTTATATATATATAAATATATATGTTTCTAGATGGACTACATGCATGTCATGCCATTTAAAGTTCTAGATGTAAAGCATGTCATGCAATTAATTCAAAAACCACACACATGTACGAGTCCTTTTAAATCAAATTATATATAACTCATCAACAAAATCAAGAGATTTAGTGACAACACTAGAATTCTAATAGATTTAAGTTAATTATACTATTACAATCTAGACTTTATCATCAATAATATCATTTCTTAGAAACATTTCATAATTAATATTATAATTAACTAGTTCAAAACTTTAGATTTATCACTTCTTACTACTGCATCCTAGCAATCTCCTATTTCTGAAGTTTCAATATCTAGCTACCTTAAACTTCTTAAAAAGAAGTTTACTAAAAAATCCATTACACGATCTTCATTTCCTCGAGGGCATAATCAAACAAAGCTTTCAACTTACGTTTGTAAGACAAAAAGCCTCAGATTTGAACAGTTACATATCGATCCCACATAACAGTCAAACCTGATGACATATGAAGGCTCTACACGAAAGCCCCTTAATAAACAATGTTTCATGATATAAGTAAGAACAAAAACCTAATCTTTGAAACTTCAAGGCATTTTGGTGTGTGGTAATATACAAATTCTTGAAATGAAGAAAAGGATGAATCAAGCAAGCAGTCTTCCAGACAGGTAAAGCGCTAACTTATCTCTGGAGAAGGACGCATTCTTATCCGCCATGTCACAAACCTGAGGACGATATCCCAAGTCATGTTGACGACTAGTTAAAGTCAACTCATCATCTAACATGTCATCTTCCATGTCAATTACAATGTTATGAAGGATGCAACACGCAAGAATAACTCTTGGTAACATATTCTTGTCCGGTCACCACATCACTCCCTGAATCATCCTCCAAACATCTTTCAAGCGGGCCAATGCCATTTGTGCCACTAACTGTGTTGCAAAATGGCGTTTGTTGAATTCGGATTTTGTTTCTGGCAAGTCGTGACCTTGGTATGGAGTTATGAGCCATGGTAGAAGAGGAAAAGCGGAGTCTCCTACAATGTATTCTTGAACATCGCTTCCTTCTGAAAGCTTCACTTTTTTCCCATTTAGTCTCTCACCTTTTTCCGATAGATCGAAAAAGGTCGATTTTTTGGAGCACCGACGCATCGTGCATCTTCCCAGGCCATCCTGTTACTATGTCACGGAATCTCATGTCGGGATCCATAATCACCTGCTACCAATATACACATAACTTAGTTGTAGATTTACTCAATTACGCACAGTCCTTGTTATCCTTATTTAAAATGTGTATGCTTAAAGAATATTTTTAAAATGGGAAGTCAATACAGCATTTTATCATTTTTAAAAGTATAACTACTTATATATCCACGGGCATCACTACCAAGAAGTAATTTGAGCTTTTAAGCTGGTTTTTGTTCAACATTGGCCATTTGTGCAGATAGTAGGTTCTTTTTCCTATTCTTTTTTAGGCCTTACAGATATGATGTTTGTTTGTAACGCTAAGCCAAGTACTATCATTAAAAAGGTCAGAAACTCATGTTAAAACAACAATTAACCAAGACACACAGAGATGAATCAGGTGGGTGGATGGGGAGAGCTGGATGACATGTCAACGGGTTTGGGTCAAAATGGATAATAATTGGCATA
This sequence comes from Pseudognaphalium luteoalbum, assembly GCA_963422505.1. Lineage (NCBI taxonomy): Eukaryota > Viridiplantae > Streptophyta > Magnoliopsida > Asterales > Asteraceae > Pseudognaphalium > Pseudognaphalium luteoalbum. The sequence goes on along the minus strand of OY730192.1, from coordinate 116,118,067 downwards.
GCCCAGGTTTGTCCAGAAATATTGTTTATTAAAAAATTCCAAATATATTATTATGTCAAATATGTTTACTAAAATTATATTAATTCAATACTAACCTAAGTTTTCAGATAAAATGGTTATATGCTTTCAAAACACACTTTTTACCTAATTTGCTTGTTTCCTTTTCAGGTTATTTTTCAAGCTACTCTTATGACATGTTATATACTCCACCCATACTCAAATCCACCCATTCATAGGTAAATGGGTAAAATATGCCACCTTTACCAAAGCATCAATTCTATCTACCTGCAACATCATACTGTGATTGTCCTTACGGTCAAGCCAAACATCAATCGTCCAATCAGACGCTGACAGCAACATCATAATGTGTGTGGTATCAATCGCACCACAACAATTTGGAAGGCGTCTAACATTCTCAAATTTGGATTTTATCCGTGCAATCTCATCTTCTTTTGACGGCCCTTGGATATGGTGGAGCCCACGTTCTTCTATTCCCTCCACAAACCGCCAGGTGACCTGAGAGACGTTAGAGTGGTTTGTCCCAAAAAAGTTGGCAACACCGATCAACGAGTCACCAGAGCTCAGCCGTCTTAGAGCCAAAGCTACTTGATCATTTAAAGACATTGATTGGCCGTTCAAGAACACAAAATTGGTTGCTTTGGCCATTATGGGCTCGCTTACGAGTGAGCATATGTAGTTAAATATTTTTCTTGAAACCTTGAAAACCGACTCAAACTGGTCTAGACCTTTTGATGGAGATACCAAACCTGCAGAGAGGTGCAAATACTTACACACAATTCTTTCAATAAAAATTTCATTTATTTCAGTATGGCAAATGTTATAGAATAGTTATATACTTTCATATTTGGTACCTTCAGATAATTATACTCTGTTTCTCCAAGTTTGGTAATAATAGCTTAAACAACAATAATCAGACAGGGCGCCAGGGCCTAGGGGCAAAACAACCTTTATTTACTAAAATGAGACGTTCCGTAACTTATAGGTACCAGAAAGGATTGTATGAAGTATTATCACTAAAACAGAAAAAGACGAACGCGTATTTCTATTCTAGGTATTTGCCACTTTCCAAAATTATAAACGTGGATCTTCTCTTCTTAGTCGTCTTTTTACCTATTTCCATATGTCATGACACGTCGCTAACTCGAATCTTGTGTTTGCTACTCCTTCGTCTCAAACACATTGCAGTAATTTCGACAAGACAGATGACAATGTCTACCCGTTCACGGAAAAGCTGGTCAACTTGTGTTGTACTTTAACTCCAATAAGAAAGTATATTACCTCCTAAACTTACTAAGTTATAAAACTAAAAATAAATAAATAAATAAAATCGGGTTATTATTTGGGTAAGGTATTGTAAACTAATCACGATGCGGAGAAGTTAACATTATGATCTATTAGCAGGTACCTAAATTAGTTGTTTCTACTTATAAGATGCTAAGATCAAATAGACTACCCATCAACCTCAAATTTTATACAAATTGTTCAATGCCAAAAGCAAAACAGAAACTATGTAACAAGCACTACCAACTAGATATAACTAGGTGTAGAAAAGTGAGAGTCCCGAATTCACTATTGATTAGTGAAATGGAATCGCAATAAGTAAAGTTTAATTGTAGAAGGGGGGGTTGAATACAATTAAAAACTTTTCTCTGGTTTTAATCAAGTTATTTAGACAGTTCTTAATTGTTTTAACAAAAACAGAGTATGTAATAAGAATGATATGACAATATCAAAGTACGAGAGTAATAGTAGCTGAATAGTGAATATTATTAAACATAAATATTCACAAGTGTTGATTGCGGAATGGAATAGCCAAAGCTAATCCAAATCAAACACTTAGGCTAATCTATTACAAATGAGATGAACATCAGTGGACAAACACGTTGACTGTTCACTCGTTGATCGTTACGACGTGCTTAGACTAACTACTCACTGACAAACAAGTGATTAACACGCGTAAACGACTAGCCTCTAAAGTACAATATACTGGACTATTTATACTACAAGAGTTCCTAGAATATCTCCTACAAAATAGGATCTTGGAATGACACGTGTCGCTGCTTGATTGGCTTGATCTCTAATAAACCGACATTTTACGGGTCCCAATTCTGTTACCGCAAATATCTCGTTTCCTTAAAACCAATCACTCGTTGCCATGTTATTCTTTAGATATACTTTAAGTACAAGAAACTCTTGCTGATGTATATAAGTACAATACTTTTGCACTTGTAGTTAAAGAGGCTTATTGAATAGTCACTGAAGAAGCAGCATTCCTCCTCACTCATTGTAAGCTAACACGCTCTGTAGAATGTCTTGAAATATTATTCTTCAGTGACTAGTTGTTATTCGGGTAGTGACTTTTGCCATTATTACATTTGAAGATGTAGAACTCTCGCTGCTTAGTATCAGCGACACACCAAGTTGAGTTCTAATCTTCCTCAGCATATCATATCCTTCAGAGTAAGGTGAATAGTGATCAGCAATGTTAAACTTCAGCAACAGCAGCTTTGATACAATTCATTTCTTCATCGAGTAGTGTATAGTTGAGTTGACCAGCGACCAACGACTCAATCATGGTCAGCGACCAGTGACTCAACAATCTCCCCCTAAATGATTGTGATCGAAGCTCCCTAGACAAACTTGTTGCTGTGAAAGTTTATAGTCAGTGTTTAAGAATTTAAACATTTAGTGACTTGTACTAGTGATCCATTCATTTCTCTTTTTGGATTCTTTTGATATGATATGAGTTTTGCACTTTGGTTTTCTCAAAAGATCATATTTCACTTGAACTGTAAAATGATATGAATTACAAGTTTTTCAATTACAATAAATCTAATCTATTACAGACTACACATTTTTCCATATTTCTTCTTCCTTCACAATACCAAGCTCATCAGTTAGCTCGTATTTCTCTGTAGATGGCAAAAATCTGAACTGTCTTGCTAATCCTTCTTCCAGAATAGCTTTTCTCACCACTGAATCCTTTGGAAGCATACTAGTAGATCTGATAAAGTACACAAGTTGCTCATGATCTATCTATTCAAGCTACGAATCTCTTTGAAATCTTAATACACCACTGAAGTCTCTGTAGACGAGTCCCTTCACACCTTCAGTGTAAGTCCCTAGTTCTAGGATCGATAACTTCATTATCTGTAGTATTAAGGTGCGGAATTCCTTAATACGATGTTATCTTACTAACAACGAATAAGTTCGCGTTTCGGTTAACTAATTACTTTGCTTTAAACGAATATACGTCCAAGCCTAGTTGTTAAGTTTATTTTCTTTCTCTGGAAATTGGATTCGCAGATAATAAATGGGATTACAAAAGTTTTTTTAATTGAATTGTTGTTATGTTTTTCAAGTATTGTAAACATATAAATATGTCATCTCAACTCGTAGCCTTTGGGCCTGCGAGTTGACTCGACTCGCTAGGCAGCCCAAGCCTATAATAAACTCAACTCGTTCATCACCTGTTGAATTTTGCTTTGCGAGTTCAATTCTCATCTCACTTCGCAACACATTGCGACCTGAGAACTCGACTCGCAGATAATGTATTTGTTAATTACAAAATTTCGTCTACTTTTAATTAACAAATATTCATTTACAAATCTAACCCAATGTACAAACACAATAATAATTACACCAGTCCTATTTCAAGCTAGATCTGTTGTCACAAACTATGTCTCAACAGACTCCCCCTTGACAATAGCTCTAGCGTCTTTATCTTCACGCTTGTCTTTAGTCTTCATTTGTAATTTTTACTTCCTGCGTACATCTTCATCTTGATACAAGTCTTAACCATCATCTGATAATCTCGTGCTAAATCACCCCGTGCTTCTGTCGTCAAGATTCTATTTTCATGTAACTTTAATAAATCTTTCTTCGACATATTCATTAGGTGTCGATGGTCATAAACTTTAAAAATCTCACGCTCACCACTTTCAACCTCATCATCTGCTTCAACCATAATAGCTTCTTCAGTTTCTGAATCCACATACCAACATTTCATATTTCCAAAAATATCTTGTGGCATTGTTTTCAAAGGAATCTGCTGTATACACTTAACAGACGGATAAACCTTCTTTCTTCTTCTTCTCCCTGTCCTTTGACTTCTCTCTGCCAATTTGATAGTCTTTCCTTTTCTTGGCTTAATCTTTTCAAACTTATTAGTTCTAACCTCACTCTTGATTATATGTTCAACATATCTTCCAACAAAATCATCACTTGGGTTATTCAAAGGTAATCGAGCCAAATCTCGAATCTCAAATCTAGGCAAAGAACTAAACACTGCAATCTTTCGCTCAAAATATTGAACTCCGTCAAATCTCTTAATTGCAAAAAGCTTCAGGTCTGAATCAAAGTACCAACCAATAATCCCATTATGTGGTACATGTTTTCCTGTTATATCTACTTCTGAAACTCCAATTTTCTTTCTTTGTTTTGGAAGTTTCCTAAGCACAACAGCCGGATTATTTGTTGGAATAAGAACTTCATCTTCTGTATCGGTTGAGTCATCGATCTCTTCATCTACATCGAAAACCATTGGACCTTCATCATTTTCAATAACAACCTCTGTCCTAGATGGGCTCACATGGTGTTCATCAACATTAGCATCTGGATCTACACCCATGTCTTGCTCAATCTCAGAAACAACAGTCCAATCTTCAGGTGGCTGAAATTCTCCCTCTTCAAGATCATAATCAACTTCTTCATCTATCTCATCCAAAATATCATTTTCTGAATCTGATAGATCTAGAATTTTCATTCCTAGAGAAAACAAACAAACACAAATAAATTAATAATTTAAATTCTCTTATTGATTTCCCTGAATCAATCTAAGAATTCCAATACTAATCCTTTTGTGTAATAAACACGAAATATATAACTTATAAATCTTTTATTGATTACTCTGAATCAACCTAAGATTTCCTAAGTCTTATATCAAACACTTAACAAATATTAATTAAATTTAAACTCTAATGTACTGTGAATAATCACCAAACATTTAAGTTTACAATTAACTAACTTATATAATTTCCAAGACTTAATTAAACTGTTATATAATAAAACTTAACTTTCAATTATATCTTTAAATTATATATCATTTGTCTAGTTTAAAAATCATACATATTTAACTTGTCAGTTATTAAAACTCTCAAGTCTAAAATGTCTAAGTTAAAATAAACTTTGACCGCTGAAATAAATCAGAACACGCCGCTCGACTTCTCAATGAGTCGGAAGACTTTCGATCACTAATTTATTTAACTTATCAGAATCAAATAACTTAAACAATTTCTAATATATTTTACTTGTAATAATAATCTCAAGCCGAATATATTACCAAAACATTTAAGTTACAATTATTCAGTTACAATTATAAATTACAATTATAATTACAATTATAAGTTATAATTCAACTAAATTCTAAGTACAAATATCTACACAAGTCTAAGCTGTCTTACCAGCTTCGCTTGTACCCGTAGCACTTGTACCAGCACCATCACCACTAACACCAACACCCGCAGACTCCCCCTGAATAATAGCTTGCTCACCAGTCTTTGAAGGACCAGTCGGCTCACCATCTTTCTGAACATTGGGATCATCATCTTTGTCATCTCTTTGCTTCTTTGCTAACTCATCCTATTTGCAAGATTCTTGATATATCAATATCTCCCCCTGAGCAGACTGTCATGAATGCACTCTCAACACCAAACGTTCTAAGTGTTCAAGCTTCAGTCGATGGGCAGTAAAATCAGCAAGCAAAGTATCATGAGTCTTCAGCAGAGTCAAATGTGATTCACTGATATGAACCATCTGCTGCGCAAGAAAAACATTCTCAGCCAACAACCCTGGAATCTTGGATGTACTCTATTCCAATTCCTTGACTCTTGACTCTAAGGATGTAATCCTTTCAGCATTAGTCGTTGGAATAACAGAAATTGTTGATGGTCCAGGCGGTGTCACTGAAGCAAGATAAGACTCACGTGTAAGTGGTGGAATAGCTTGAGATAACGCTTCCTTGAGAAGACTAGCTGCAAATCTACTAGATTTATTGGTCAGGAGCTGAGCATCATGCACAAGTTCTGCAACTCCCTCCTTAATAGTCTTGGAGACCATTTCTGGTTCCACTGACTCAAGCAGTTTCTCAGCCTGTAAAGTTAGATATAATTAAAGAAGTAATTGTTACAGATAACTCTGTCTCAATCTCTAATTAAATATTTAATACTCGTAGTACTAAACGTTTATCTCATACCTCAGATGGTACAGATACTGGTTCAGTACCGGTATCATCGTCTCTACTTGCGATGTATCTCGAGAAACTGTCACAGAATTAACTATCTCAGTTGAACTCCTGATAAACAACAAGTTAAGATAATCTAACTCTAAGTAAAACATACTATCCTGAATTATCAGTGTCCTGGAACCCTTACGGCATTGAGAAATAAGAGATATATCCTCTTCCTCGGGACCCTCATCAATAATACTGAAGTCTGGGTCGACTTCCTTAGCCTTCCTCTTCTCCTTCAGTGCTGGATCTGGAATCATCTGAGATCGGTATCTAATATAACTAGCATCTGGAGGTTGAGAAGGGGTACTATCATCATCATCTGAAGCCGATTCACCATCACGGCCTCCAGATGGACCAACATCAGAATCCTAAATATTAAATATATTAAACATTTATGATTAGCTAGAAGCTCTATCATACAAGTTCTATATATTTTGAAGATTAATCTGATAATTACCTTAGAAGGTAAACCTTCAGATCCATCAAGCTGTCCCTGCTCACCCTCAGGTCGAGTGACCTCTGGGTCTGCAGTCTCAGCTCCCTGATCATAATGACATTTATATTTTATAATCAGAAATATTATCTAATTAACTAAATATCTATAACATTTGCATTATATAATAATATTATAATAATAATGTAACAACTAAGTACCTATATTACTAATAAGTATAAAATTACCTTAGGTGGTGCAACATAACTATCAATATCCCGTAGCAAGGGATCAGTAGCATCATCAAGCTCAACCAGCACCTCCTGTATCACTTAGAGCAGCAACATCTGGGTTCACCTATTTCCCAGCATGTGCAGGTTGTTCCAACACATCCTCAATGAGCTCTTGTGGATCTTCAGCATGAACCACATCAGCTCTCGGGTCTGGAACAGCAACATCAGCACCAACATCTAACCAACCATTGTTCGGTGGTGTCACATAGGCAGGATCAACAAGAAAACCAAAAAGCTCTCTCTCCTCAGGCTTTACTACCCCTTCTTTCCTCACCGTCTGCAAAAACATCGCATTGTAGCCTCTGAGCCCAATAGTATCTACACGTAAATATGGCCCAGGAATAACAAGCTCTGGTAGATGAGCGCGAATGATCAGCATACAAAAACGTGGATAAACCAGAAACCGTGATCTAACAGAACCCAAAATCTGTCTAACCAGCTCGCCAAAAATGTAATCACAAAAACTATATGGTTTGTTGTAAACCAGGGACAACACAGCTGATACAAGGGCAGGGCTCAACTCATCGAAGCCTCCCTTCTTTGGTGCAAAAACCGTGACAATAACGTGCTACAAAAACCTCCACTGTCCAATAACCAGATGTTTTTGGAACTGTTGTCCTCTTCTATCTCCCGTATATCCCATACGACCTATAGCTCCCTCAATAAAATCACTAGGGTACTCAGTCGGATCATCTTCTTGGTCTACTGTCCCCAGTTGTAAAATTTGACGTAGATCAGATGCAGAGAAAACAACCGGTCTCTGATTGACTATTGTGCGTATCACCGGTGGATTGACGGTCTGATCATACTGAATATCTGTCCAAAAATCATTCAGTATCGTCTGAGAGATATGAGGAGACTCTGTAATCGCATACCTAATGCGTGAACGTGCAAAGAACATCAGCACTTGAGCAACTTGATGTGCTCCGCGTGCCGAAAGATCTAGATCGACAAGAATGTTGTGACCTTTATCAAATTGTCTCGCCATATCTATAGAAACACAAATGACAAAAACAATTAACGCACGTTAATCAATTTTAAACTATAACGTATTATGAATGAAAATTCATCAACCATCTTAGCTTAAAATTATATATAACTTGTTACTGAACAGTCTCAAGTCGTATATAATGATATAACTTATTACTAAATAGTCATAAGTTAAGAATATATATATGTCATGACGTATTAATATAAAGTTGGTACGTCTAACCATATTATAATAAACTTTTAAAAGCATAAGATCTTGTACATACAAATAAAAGTAATTTATGAAATTAAAAGTTTAAATTTGCAAATTATATGTTAATTTTACAAGTTATGTACAACTCGCAAAGATCAAAAACTGAACTCGCAACTCAATTCGCAACCTTGTCAACTCGCTAACCAAGTCAATCCGCAACTCGACTCGCAAGTCGATTCGCTAATTAACTCGGTCCGCAAGTCAAACAAGCCAAACAATATTTCAATTCGAAAAAATGGATCTGCGAATCGAGAGCAATCTCAACTCGCTAATGTGGTTCTGCGAATTGAACCTGTGTTCAACTCGCAACATGAACTGGGGTTGCGAGTTGAATTCAAAATCGATTAAATTCTCAAAGTTATTAAGATCTATCAATTAGTTTGCGTTCATTAAAGTTCGTTTAACATTAATCCGTAGGATTCTAGTTAACTAACACCTTGAATCTACATTAATCGTTTACAATTTAAAACAAAACCCTAAGTTAATAAAACCTTCAATTTTGAGTTAATTACACGGTGAAATCCATTGTTTTATACCTCAAAATGATCGCAAGACAAAGATGAATAAAAACTATGGATCAAAAACTCGTCCCTTGTAATCAAAAATTTGAAATCAAACGAAACACTGTGTTCGTCTCGTTTCGCACGTAGTCGATTCGCAAGTTTAAGTGAGCTCGCAAGTGGAATGGGTTCGGTAGCTTTGACTCGTTTGACCTCGCACCTTTTATACTGTTACTCAATTCGCAAGTTTAATGTCAACTCGCAGAACTGGACTCGCTTCGCAGCGTTGACCAGTCAAACTCGCAAGTTTTAAATAAAAATATAAATTAAATGCTAAGTATAAATGTAAACCCATTCACAATTATATAGTTCACTCTGTAACTATGTAGCCTAAACATTTTAAAGAAAATGTTTTCGCTTAATTTTTTCTCAATGATAATCTTTTTACATATATTAACCGACGAAACCCGTGATACAGTTAATCTTGTATAAAGAAAAATCTCGAGCTAAAATTATTTACTTATATACCTTATGGTCTTAAGTACATAGACAAGTCTAAAATATATATAAATTATAACAGAAAAATTAACCGCTGATATAAAATCAGGACACGCTTCTCGACTACATGTGAGTCGGAAGACTTTCGATTAATATTCCACGTAACCTATATATATTATTTTTCAATTGTCAACACACGTTTGTTCAACATAAAATAAATATCCAGTATAATTCCATTCCAAAGGGTAACATATAAAAATAAGTAAAACTTTCTATTAATCATTTAAACAAAAATACAAAATAAGAAATAAAAATTTAAGGGTACTAACATCTATGAAAGCAAACAACTTTAAAATTATTATGCTTAAAATTTTAACTACTTTGGGATCATATTAGGAAGAATAAGCCATTTATATTAGATTTTAATAAGAGCAAGATGATTGTTAGTATGCATACCTCATGAAATTCATATAAATACAATAAAATCACAACCTAACCCATAAATTAACTTATATTTATAAAATTATATCTTATTTACCTTTATCCACACAACATAACTTTGATATTAAAATAACTTCTTATATATTTAGAACCAATTATTCACAAAAGTGAATGTTTCAATGTCTTAAACAGTCCAAGATGATTACCAGTATTATGATCCACATAAACAAATTAGACATAGATTCTTGAGCAAACCTGTTATTATTAATGTGAACAATATCTAATGTGTTCTGTTATATAATATACTGAAGAACTTAAGTAAAACACATAACACTGCATCTTTTAATTCCAAGGTAGAGGTTACTAAATGATGTATCTTTTCGAAACATATAACATACACTTGAATTAAGATTTTGAAAAATATCAAACATTCTTTAAAGATACTAGTGGTTCCAGATCTGTACTCACGTACAACAGAGGATCCCTTAGTATAATTAAAATAAGTTTGAGACTATTGGCAAAACTAAAGGCAACAGGTTTGTACTTACGTACAATAGAGTTACCTGTTAGTTTTACTAATAATCATATTTTTAACTATTTGTCATCTATAGATAAATGCAAAATAACAGTGTATGGCAATACCATCATTCATCAATTAAGACAAATATCATACAGTATATAACAGTTCACAAGAGATATGGCACTCAAAATTAGAATTTCTTAATTGCTCATAAATCTAAGAATAATTTGCCTACCAATATATCATATAATGAAGCTGAATAGACTTTAGTTATTCTTATCACTTATATAGAGAACACGGGTTATTATCAGTGGATATAGGTGTATAATCAGATAAATATAAGTAAACTCCTAGGTAAGCATGCAATTCTAATGAAACTTATAGGAATCTACTAACACCTCTATCTTATCACTTAGGTTTATTATTGTTAAGGTCATTCTCCTAATGTACTATCATTTCCCAAGTTTTTACAGCCAAAACTTAAAGCTTTTTCTAAAAGAACTTCAGTTGTTCTTTTATTGGAGGCGATTCCCCTCAGGTAACAAGCAGATGAATGCCATACGCCCCCCTTTTTTTAACTATTACAGAAATACCCTTGGAGGACTAATCACTCTGGATTTCTCATTCCGTTAAGTTGAACCAACTTCTCAAATCGAGCTCTGTCGAACGCCTTGGTGTATAAGTCTGCTAAGTTATCCAAAGATGGAACCTTAACTAACTTTATCAAATTCTTCTCAACACAGTCCCTAATAAAATGATGTCGAATATCAATGTGCTTAGTTTTACTGTGCTTCACCGGATTGTTGGTGATCGACATTGTTGATTCGTTATCAATCATCATAGGAGTATTGGTTATATTTAACCCGTAATCCCGCAGTTGCTGTTGGATCCAAAGAACTTGAGAACAACAGCTGCCAGCTGCAACATACTCAGCTTCACATGTAGAAATGGCTATTGAGCTTTGCTTCTTGCACTGCCAAGATACTAATCTACCTCCTAAGAATTGACATCCTCCGGTTGTAGATTTCCTATTCTGATTGCATCCTCCATAATCCGAATCAGTATAAGCTATGAGATCTAAGTCTCCATCAATCGGATACCAAAGTCCCAGCTTCGGTTTCCCTTTGAGGTAACGAAGTATCTGTTTCACAGCTTGCATGTGTGACTCTTTCGGATTTGCCTGATATCTTGCGCATATACAAACAACAAACATAATGTCAGGCCTAGAGGCAGTTAAATACATTAGTGATCCGATCATGGCTCTATAAAGAGTTGGATCCACATCGCTATCACTCGATGTATTTGGTCCAAGGTTATGATTGACTGGAATTGGAGTATTATAGACCTTACTTTCATCCATCTTAAAGCGTTCCAATAGCTCATATGTATATTTAGATTGATGAATAAAGAATCCATCCTTCTTTTGATCAACTTGCAATCCTAAGAAGAAGTTTAACTCTCCCATTGCAGACATCTCAAACCTTTTTCTCATGACTTTCTCAAACTCTTGACACATCTTTTCATCGGAAGATCCAAAGATAATGTCATCAACATATACTTGTACAAGTAGAAAGTCATTCTTGTTCCACTTTACGAAAAGTGTACTATCAATTGATCCTCTTGTAAATCCATTCTCAAGTAGATACGTTGATAGTGTTCCATACCATGCCCTAGGTGCCTGATGTAATCCATATAGAGCCTTATTCAAGCTATATGCTCTATCTGGATAGTCAGAATCAGTAAACCCTAGCGGTTGTGAAACATACACCAATTCTTCAACTTTGTCATACAAAAGAGCACTCTTAACATCCAACTGATAAACTTTGATACCTTTAAAAGAGGCAAATGCTAAGAATACTCTAATTGCTTCTAGCCTAGCAACTGGTGCAAACACTTCGTTGTAATTTATCCCTTCTTATTGATTAAATCCTTGAACCACTAGACGAGCTTTATTGCGAGTAATGACTCCCCGGTCATCTCTCTTACACTTAAATACCCATCTAGTTTCAATTGTAGATTCTCCCTTTGGAAGGTCAACCAACTCCCATACTTGTAATTTTGAGAACTGTTGCAGTTTTTCTTGCATAGCTTCAACCCACGAGCTTTCTTTGAGAGCCATTTGCACATATTTAGGCTCAACTTGTGAGATAAAGCATGAATATAGACATTGATTAGGAATCCCTGTCTCTTTCATAGCAGTATACAAGCTTTCTAAATTTTCAGATGTACTAGCTTTAGATTGAGTCCAAGTTTGAACAGGACTATTAATATCACCGATGATGTTTTCAACGGGATGATTCTTACTCGTTCTTGTAACCGGTATATGGTCAACTATTAACTCATCTCCTAAGTTAGTACCAATCTCTTCTAATGAAGGCATCTCTTCTGAACTTGCTGAAGATATCCTTAAATGATTCAAAGAAGTAAGTACATCATCAAACGTCGTTTGAAGATCCTCCTCAGAATCTTCTGTTTCTTGATACTTATCCTTTGAAGATTGTTGTGACCCACTTGAAGAAGCTTCATTTGAGTCATCTGTTGTCTTGATTTCAGATTTCGGAACACTCGATGTTGAAGATGGACCATTGTCCAAGTCTTCATGCAATAAGTGCTGAGAGATCTTTGAATCACTGACAAAGTCACTTATGGGAACTTTAAATGACTGAAAGAGATCTGAATAGTCAAATTGCCAATCTAATCCCTTATGTACAGCAGGTACATAGCTAGAAAACTCAATGTTATAAACGATTTCCAGTCGTCCCGTGACTTTATTGAAAACTCTTTTATTAGGTGAGTTGGGCACATAACCTAGGAAAAATCCTTCGTCAGCCTTTTCACCAAATTTAGCTTGATTTCATGTTTTCAATATTGTACATGCAACTCCAAAGGGTTCAAATCCCTTCAGATTAGGTTTCTTATTATTCAATATTCGTAACAAGTCTTGTTACGCTTTTTGACCGTAAGAACCCTATTTAGAACATGACATGCTTCTGCCCAAAATATGACCGGAAGCTTTGAATCTGCAAGCATTGTTCTAGCAGCTTCAATCAACGTTCGATTTTTCCTTTCAGCAACACCATTCTGTTGAGGTTCATATGGTGCACTGAATTGATGTTGTATCTCTTTGCTTAAGCAATAGATATTCAACGTTGAGTTCTTGAATTCCGTTCCATTATCACTACGAATACGCTTAACTCTTGTTTTATAGATATTCTCTACTAGATCAAAGAACTCCATTAAAATTCCTGGAGTTTCATCCTTAGATCCCAAAAAGAATGCCCATGAGAATCTAGAGTAATCATTTGTGATAACTAAATAGTACCACTTGCCACCTAGACTTCTCTTGCTTATTGGGCCAAAGAGGTCCATGTGTAGTAGTTCAAATGGCGAGGAGATTGTGTTTTCAGTCTTAGACCTGTGTGGTTTCTTGTGCTGCTTTCCTTTTAGGCAAGGAACACACTTTTCTTCAGACTCAAAACGTTTATGTGGTACACCTAGAACTAAACCATTCTTGGTTATGTAGTTCATTTTTCGAAAATTCAGATGTGCCATTCTCCTATGCCATAACAGTGCATCTGCTTCTGAGGCCTTGGTAAGCATGTAGACACCATTGAAGAATTAGAAACACCCATGTTTATAGCATATATGTCCTTCTTCCTTGGTGCCCTCATCAATATCCATTCTTCAGGAATTGTGAAGCCTGGCTTCAGAACTAAAGCCTCCTTATCATTGAAATGAACTGGATAACCTTTATCGCAGACTTTGGAAACACTCACTAGGTTATGAGTTAGTTCTTCAACATAATTCACATCCTCTAGAGTCAAAGTTCCATTTGAAACTTTTCCTTTCCCAGTAATTACTCCTCCTTTGTCTCCTGCAAAATTTACTTTTTTCTTGAAACCGTCTCTGAAGTCCTTCAGTAGACTTCGTTCACCTGTCATGTGTCTTGAGCATCCACTGTCTACATACCACCAGCTGTCCTTGTTCACAGTCTGCTCCTACACATAACAAGTTGTACACAGTTAGTTATCAAGAGGGACCCAAGCCATTACGGTCTTGGTTTGTCCCTGATCATCTACAATCTGAACCTCCTTAAAGTAACCATAACTATTCCCATCGGGAGTCTTGGTAACTTTCACAGGAGTTTGAGATTGTTGATGATTTGTAGTCTTAGGTCTATGAGGAGAGTGAGTAGAAAACCTCCTAGGCACAAACTTAGTTCCCTGTGCACTCGAAGTAGAACCATTTTCAAACTGACTATGGTTTCTACTTGGGGTCCTAAACCTCGAAGGTGTCTTATCTCTTGGCTTATTGAAAGTATTTTCGTTTAGAGTATAAGGCCTTTTAGGTTTAGGTGGAGAGACACTATGATTACCATCTCTTTTCAGAATGTTTACAGGTTTGCTTCCTAATCCCGGTTTGGAGCCTAACCTATACACAATTGAACTAGAAGTGGTCGGTGTCTTTTCAGTATTCACTAACTTATGTGATGCTTCCAACTTCTTATTTGGGCAACAAGAAGCTACATGTCCTTTTTGGTGACACTTGAAGCAGGACATCTGTTTTCGTGACTTACTAACTTTTGCATCCGCTATCGGTGTCTTAGGCACTAAAGGTTCAACTACATGTTCTTTATTAACCACTTCATCAGTGTAAGTATCATTAATTACTCCACCCGGTACAAAATGTACTTTAGTGTGAGGAATTTTCTTACTATCATCATATGAAGGATTCTTAATAACATTCTTCTATGCCTCTGACTGATCAGATTTAGCTACTGGTTTTTCAGAACATACTTCAGTCATTTTAGTATCTTCTGGAAGCCTAGTGTAATTCGAATTGAAAGGAGGAGGTGTCTCATTATAACCTAGTCCTGACTTATCCTTTACACTTCGTTGAGCATCTAGCATATTGTCCATCTCAGTGGTTCGATAATTTTCTATCTTTCGATTTTGCTCAACTAGCTTCAACTTACAGTCAGCTAACTCTTTCTCCTTATTAGCAATTGTCTGATTTAAGTCTTTTAGGTTTATATAGAGACCATCTTTGATGACAGCTTTTTCATTAATGGTATCTCTAAGTGCAATCCTATCAGAAGCAGACTTAATTTTATCTTTTAAGTCCTGTTTATCATCACTTAACCTACGCACATCAATCTTAGCTAGTTCAAATTCAGATCTAACAGTCTTATTAGATTCATTCAATATGCTAACTTGAGAAGACATGTTTTTGTTTGATACAGATAAAACACTAAACTGTGACTGTAAATCAGTAACAAAATAACAGACATCAGCAAGAGTAAGAATATCAATACATACCCTTTTCTTATCTGTTTGGATTTCAGCCATGCGTGCTACAAAGTCTTCAGGATTCATATTTTCAGTTGAATCCATGTACAACATGTCTTCATCACTTGCTTTTATTTCAACATCAGGCACCTTTACATCACACTCTGCATCAGTAGGCATGTAGGATGTAGATTCATTAATCTCAGCCATGAAAGCTTCGGGGACACTTTCACCCTTTCCATCAGCATTACCAACAAACCCTGATAGTTAAAACACTTGATCTTGGTCTACCTTTGGATAGCTTCTATCTTGGTCTACCTTTGGTCTACCTTTGGATAGCTTCTAACGATCAGGGTTGATCTTGATCAGCATTCCCGAGCAAAGTGTCCCGAATCGTTAAAACTGGTAGATAGCTTCTACCTTTTTTTCATTGGCATTCCCGTTAATACTTAGCATGTAGGATGTAGATTCATAACCCTGATAGTTAAAACACTTGATCTTGGTCTTATCAAACCCTGATCGATTGCCAACTACCTTTCTACCAGTTTTCTTCAAGAAATTCTTTACTCTTCTAGACAACATGGCAAGTTGATCCTGAAGTTCTATTTCTCCAAGATACTCAGGGTCTATCTGATCATAATCTTCCTCAAACATAATTAGATCATTAATTTTACCCTGAATGTAGTTTTCATAAGAAGCTACAAAGGAAGCAAGAACAGATAATTGCTGTTCAGCAGATTTCACACTCATAGGCATCTTTTGATGCTCCTGAGGTGACTTCTCAGTTGGTTTACCTTTTGCTTCACTACCAGATGAGGTAACAAGACACAAATCATCAGTAATCATTTCACCCTTTCCATCAGCATTACCAACAAACAAAGCAGTGGTCGAGCTCGAGGAAGCAGTAGAGGTAGTAGATTTTCCATGATATAGTCCCGAATCCTGAGCCTGATCAGAATCAGTATCTCTAGTCTTCTTGGTGAAATCATAACCTCTGAGCTTATCGATTGCCTGCTCTAAGGTCATGGTTGCATACCTCTCATCACTGTCTTTAAGCATTATGCCATGCATTTCCCACTTAGATGGTAAACCCTCAATAAACTTGTCGGTTTTCTCAATCTCGGTAGTTACAATCTCATGGTCATCTAGCTCACTCAACAAATGGTAGTATCTTGTGGTATAAGCATCAAGATCTTCTCCTTTCAAAGCTTTGAACACAGTAAATTGCTTTTTCAGGAGATTCCTCTTGCCTGCTTTAACTTGTGGACTACCTTCACACCTCTTCTCAAGAGCTGTCCACAAAGTTCTAGCAGTATGGAAGGACTTCAGTTGATGATTGAGTTCCTTAGGAAGACTCATCTTAATAGACGAATGAGCCTTGTTTTCAACCTCAAATTCCTTCTTTTGTGCTTCACTCATCTGTTGATAAGTGAGAACCACAATAGCATTCTCAACAGTCTGTATAGGTGCCGTGTATCCATTCTTGATACACATCCAGATAGATAGATCATGGAATCTACAGTAAGATTCAAACCTATCCCTCCAGCTATAATAATCCTCAACTCTTAACAATTTAGGTGGAACATTAGATTTTCCAATCTCGTGGTCCATCTCAATCATTTTGCTAAGGTCAGACATCGTGAAGTTTAAAATTAAACTGTATTTGCAAATTCAGAAAAAAGAATCTCGAGTCGCAGAATCTCAGTTCAACTCGCAATCTCAGCTCGAGTCGCAGAATCTCAGTTCGCAAGTCTCAGTTCGGATCGCAGTGATGTCAACTCGCAAGTGATCTTGGTTCGCAGAGATTATTTCGATTCGCAACTAAGTTCGACTCGCAGAATATCGACTCGCAAGTTCAACTCGGTTCGCAGACTTATCTGAAACCCTAATCTCGACTCGCAAAACGGCTGAAAAACACGAAAACAAAAATTTTTGGTATTTTTACGATTGAAACAGGAAATTTTGACCGTAAACAAACCCTAAATCATCCAGAGAGTGATTTTAATCGTTTTTACACACTAATGCACGTCAAAACAATCCTAAATCACACACGATTAACCCGAAAACTTCGAACTACCTTCGTTATCTAGCCCGAAAGCTCTGATACTAATTGTAAGTCCCTAGTTCTAGGATTGATAACTTCATTATCTGTAGTATTAAGGTGCGGAATTCCTTAATACGATGTTATCTTACTAACAACGAATAAGTTCGCGTTTCGGTTAACTAATTACTTTGCTTTAAACGAATATACGTCTAAGCCTAGTTGTTAAGTTTATTTTCTTTTTCTGGAAATTTGATTCGCAGATAATAAATGGGATTGCAAAAGTTTTTTTAATTGAATTGTTGTTATATTTTTCACGTATTGAAAACATATAAATATGTCATCTCAACTCGCAGCCTTTGGGCCTGCGAGTTGACTCGACTCGCTACGCAGCCCAAGCCTATAATAAACTCAACTCGTTCATCACCTGTTGAATTTTGCTTTGCGAGTTCAATTCTCATCTCGCTTCGCAACACATTGCGACCTGAGAACTTGACTCGCAGATAATGTATTTGTTAATTACAAAATTTCGTCTACTTTTAATTAACAAATATTCATTTACAAATCTAAACCAATGTACAAACACAATAATAATTACACCAGTCCTATTTCAAGCTAGATCTGTTGTCACAAACTATGTCTCAACATTCAGTTACTTCAGTACCCTTATTTCTTGGCACACCATCAGGGGTAGAAAGATCTTATCTTGAAGTGTTTAGAATTCTGTATATGTTGCTGGTACCTGACCTATACCTTGGGCTAGATGGTTACACTATGTCTTCACCAAATATAACAGTGTCTTCTGGTCTTAGTAATTGAAGTGCAATCATCTTCTGGAATAATCTATCAATCTCATTCAGTACTTCATTCTTGGCTTCACTGGAGGAATGACTGATAGCAAGTCTGATTTCATTCCATTCTTCCCTATGCAACTTACAAACTTGATCAAGATTGATAGCCTGAGTCTCCAATCCTCTGTGAATAAGTAGCTGAGCTTTAGATCTATTCTTTGGCCTTTTCAAATGTACCTTGGTGATAGGTGCAGGATTTGATCTTCCAACCATTCGAGCAGCCTATTTCTTTCTGTCTATTTCATTCCAAAGCTTATCCACTGATGGATTTACTCCCCCTTTGTTTTTCAACCCTTTGCCCCTTTTCTCAGCATCAAGTTCTCGCTGAAGTTCAGATTCTTCAACATCCTGAAGAAGATTCGCCATATTATAATCAAACTCCTCTTGCTGCTTCTTCAAGAATATTTATCTTTCCCTTTCTATAGCTTCATCTCCACTTAATTTCAACAGTTAAGCTCTATCAGATTCTAATTGTTCTTTCAACATTTTTTTTCTTTCTTCTTTTTCTCTAGCATATGTGATATGGCGTAAAAAGTCATGTTTTTACTACCGATATCTCTCTTATTTTGGAACGATTCGTGGCATTTTAAACTCAAAACCACTACAAATCAATGATATTATGCCAAGATGGTCAAAACGAGGTTGCACGATAAAAATCAAGCAAAACGGGTGAAAAACGAAGATTCCACACACGTTTGAAGATTCAAGGAATCAAAACGAGATTTCAAGACAAAAGTGCCCATCATCAACATCCATCCCACCCAAGATGTTCGTTTTCAAATAACGAATCCAACAGAAGAAGAATCAACAAAAACGGATAAAGAATAAAGATTCTACGCCCGTCGGAAGATCCAAATGATTCGTACACAATATCTGGAGATAGGAAACATATTTTTGGGATATCTTTACATCAAACTCTTCGTTTTTGAATTACAAATCCAACACAAAAAGAATCAATGCAAACGGACGCATAACGACGAAGATACGCGCGAATTAAGCAACGCAACGAAAGACGACGGACCAGGACGGGTGGCAGCCGGCCAGTAGCCAGCCGCCGCCGGCCAGAAGCCAGGCGGCGCTGCCCTCCACCCTCCCATCTTTTTTGCGCTTTTTCGTCATTGCTTGTACCCGGTGCACCACCTTTCGCTACTTTTTCGTACCTGGTGCACCACCTTTCGCTACTTTTTCTTACCTGGTGCACCACCTTTCGCTAGTTTTGCTAATGTGAGCCTAGGGATGCTAATGTGAGCCATTTTTTCCCTATAAATAGCAGCCCCTAATTCTAATTTTAACACACACTCAAGAATACACTTCTACATTCTATTACACTCACACACTCCTTTTCCATTTCCACTTTCTCACTCTAGAAATTCTCTTGTAGTCTAGGATTATTGTAATTAATCTTCGGATTAGTATAGAGGCAAGAACGAACGTTAGGAGGTTTGAAGATTCATCTTTGTACATGTAAACGAGTTGTCAATCATAATAATACGCTGCTACGCATTTAATTCTGGGTGATATCTAAACCTTTATCATACTTATTTTATTCCATATTTTAAATATGTGTTATTGCTTGGTATGTGATATATTTGTAGCCATGAATTGCGAGTAGTTTATTATTGTGGTTGTTGATGATGTAGATAATTATAAGTAAGGATGACATTATATAATTAATGTATGATAATCGTAAAGAGATATGATGGCCCCCACTCGACTGTTTATCCGATATAGTACTGGAAACGCTTTAAGGCAGAGTACAAATGTATGGAAGTCGGTAAACGACCGAAGGTAGTTATATCTCTGGAATCACCTCTGGTTTAACAGTTGGAATCCCGAAGGGGTAATACAACTTCACAACTAACTGGTATATCCTACGAAAGTCAAAACACTATAAAATGATGTTCCTGAAATACGTTCAGATAAAATAGGAATTAGTAACCCTTGTAGCGTCAAGACTTTATGAATTCAAGTTTAATTTATAGATTACCCTTTTTGGTTATCCACGTGACTGCAACCTAGTAATTAGGACCTGATCAACCTTAATTATGGTAAGTAGTTATCTGTGCCCAAGACATGCAATAAGTAAGATACATTGAAACCACTCGTTGTATATATTAGGTTTACATTTCTGCACTGCTTTACATTTAGTTAGATAGAGTGTCACTTTCACTGTCAATTACTCTCGACCGCATGTTGATGTGAGAAACTGTGGAACTACTACGTAAAGTACACTGTCTATCATTGAAAGGCATGGTTCGCATATGAAAAACGTTTTAACAAAATGCGAATTATCCGGGGATGTATAACTGTTTGAAAAGGAGAGATTTGAATCTTAAGTCGAAGTAACTAGAGATTAAATGAATGATAACAAGATTTCGGAATAAGATCAAAGTCGTAATCTTAAAACACTAAATCTTATAAAACCGGCGGAATAAACATACAAAGTTATTAATTTGCATGCTAGTAGAACAGTAAACTATCTTAGGAGTTAAGAACGGTCGGACCTATGACACGATACGCTGCTGATTCATGAACCTCGGTATAGAACAAAAATAGGTTGCTTATCTTTCAACTAGATAAGTATTGGAAGTTTACGTATTGCTCCGATCAGAATCACGATAACCTAGTTCCTAGTGACATGCCAATGGGAAATTGAGTTGGTAGGGTTCTAGAGTTTACGCCTAGTAGTTTGGCTACCACATTAGTATCATCCCTATTTATTCTGTGATCCTGAAATATTAAATATCAAAATCTCAACAACCACATATTTATCTTTATCTGCTTTCCTGTACTTTAATTTCCTGCATTTTAATTACTTGTTTTTAACCCCCAAACCTACCTACTTTGTTCCATCCTAGATACTTCCCTACCGAAAGTGCCAACTTTAATTTACCCACATGTTTGGATTCATAGAACGATCTTAGGTTATACTTACCGCTTACTAACCAGAGTAGGTAGTACATATAATTTAAGCCTCGCTAATTATAAATTTTAAAACCCCTGATGGCGCCCGATTAAGTTTCAATCAACGACACCGATGCTTTCGGGTGCCATCAAGTTTTTGGCGCCGCTGCCGGGAAATCACAAACGTACAATTTAAAGCCACCTTAAGTAGTATTATTTAGGAGATCCTTCTGAACGAAACCTTTCCAGGTATCTTTCGGAAGTTAAATTAAGTAATTTAGTATTAGTTTAGAATTAGTTAATTAGGATAGTATTAGTTTAAAATGACAACTCGAAAACCCACTTCTTACCTCATTTCAAAAGACGAACTGACGGCAATGGACGATGCGGAATTCTTTGACTACTTAGTAGGAGAAATAGGATCTGATTTCTTTTCACCCTCTTCCTCTAAAGCTAAAGAAACCTCCGAAACCCTAGAAGAATTTAGGACCTCACTTTCTATTCCAAAACATTGCCTGGACTTTGATGACATGGATCAGTTGCCTGACCTGGCATCATCTCCAGAAGATCACTTTCCAACTTTGCATTCGCCTCAAATACCAAATTCTGTCCACTTCGATAGTCCTTCCGAAGAAGATTACGAAGAAAAACCTCCAAAATTATGTGACTTAATCACCCTCATTCCTGAAACGTCAGTGTATGGCAACACTCTGTCAAATTCTCGTAATGATGGCATCTTTCCATTCCTTTCACAAGAACATGAATACACCATCTATCGAATGGTGGATAAAGTTCCATCAGTTGAGCCAGAAAAACCTTGTTCTGAAGAATGCCACTTCGGCACATCCTTTAATCCTTCTCGCAGAGTAGATGTTTATAGGGCATTCGTTAGGAAATTAGACTCCTCTAACTTTCCTTTTTCATATGACGAACGAGAAAAGATTACCAATCTTGACGAACAACTCAATTTCTCATCTCGCCTGTCAAATCATGAATGCAAAAGCACTTCCACCAATTTCAGAGACCAAGAACTAAAGTTTATAGCAGATTTGGATCTACTTTTTGAATCACTTGCCGACATGGATTTCCAACCAATATCTATGATATTAATCAATCATAATGTCGCTGCAATGATCAATGAACTTGAGTTTTGGCTAGAACGAGACCCGATGATTCCTATCATCATCCCTGGTAAAATTCCATTCTTTGTTAACCCCGCTTCTTACTTGATCTCAAAATTGCGAGACGTTTTTCCTGATTCCACCAAAAGACATGACACCACTTTCTTCGCTAAAGGGAAAGACCTTCACGTTAAGCTTGTTCAAATCTTCGCTTTCACCAAATACCCCTTCACTTCCACACAAAAAGCCCTAATCAGTAAACTCGTAAGAATAGTCAATTCTACAACCGGAGAAACTGATTCGCAAGAAGATAAAGCATTCCTGGAAATCATGGATAAACTCAATCACGACCTAAATTAAAAAGATCAAGGACCTCGTGATGGATTGTCAAACACTAAGAAGATAAGAAAGGCATATAATAAGTTAATTAGTGATCTTGTCAATTTAGGATATGAAGAAAGAGAAACCCTAGGGGACATAGAGAACAGTCATTATTTAATTTATAACGTCATCTAGGAGCTTTCAAAATGTTTTGTGCCTAAAAACATTCGTCTAAGGGAACAAATCTCGACCCTTTCTCTACAAAGAGATCGGAACGAATCATAAAACGATTCTTTCCTAAAAGGTCGAGGCTCACAACTTTAAACGAACTTATTTTTAATAATTTTTGAAACTTTCTGTAAGAAAAAAAGGAAAAAAGGGTATCATAATATATAATAAATAACTTAAGTTTAATATTTTAGGTTAATTATAATCGTCCCGCAAAAATGTGCGCGTTCCCTAAATTATTTATAACGTGACAAGAAACCAACAAGTAACAAGTCACAATAAATACACTCAGGATTCATAATCATTATTAATAGGACATTAAAAGTTAACTTAGATTACTAGCTTAAAAGTACATTAGGGACCATGTAAGGAATATGGTACTTGGAACTAGGACATATATTCATAGGGGACCATTAAGACTTCCATGCACTCACATAATTCAAAAACAAAAACACTTTCTTCCTCCCCTTTTGACCCCTATGGCCGGCCACATCCATCCCTCTACACCTCCACCCACACCACCATGAACAACCATTAAATCTCCATCAAACTCTATAACTTTGCGTCCTTTTGAACTCCTCGTTGCATATTATTCTCGGTTGTACATTTGTTTTGAAGTTTTACGCACTACACTAAAGGTATGATCAAAAGAAACCCACTTTGAACTTTGAATATCCTATTTTATGAAATTAGCTAAGTTAGTAACTAGGAATTGCTACTTTTCTTGGTTGAATGCTTAGAAATTACATACTACTACCACTTACCCATGCTAATCCCCACATGTTTGACTTTATTAAAAGGAAGAACTTTGACCTATTAATTAAGTCCATGATTTTGCATGCTTAAGTGTAGTTGTTAGGTATTTAAATGATCATGGTGATTTGAATGATTACTCTATGTTAATTGCACAATGCGGATGAATTAGGATTAGCAAGTTGATTTTTGAAAATCTACAAAAGATTAACTAGCTTGCTTGAATAGAATAGTAAATTAGAATTACTTGACAATTCTTGCTCACTAGAATCTTGTACTTGCTTGACTAGTCAAAGTAGGCAAAATAACTAGAAAATCATTATTGCGAAAATAAAAGTCTTGAATAAAATCAAACACATGGATGACATAACTCTTATTGCATGACCTAGCTTGTTTACCAAATAGGAAATGATTAAAATAGTTTAGGTCATATTTACATGCATAGGATATAATTTTGGCATACGAAGTTATTATTTGAAGTAAGCTTTCACCTAAAAAGTCAACTTGAAGTATTGCATTCTTAAAATAAATCAATTGAATTTTTAAACCTTACTTCAACTTGAACTTTTTAAAATTAAAACTTACCGATAATTATAGACAGTGAAATAATGACATTTCGAATTTGGGTAACACCAAACTTTGTAAATTGCATTACTTCACAATAAAGCTATTTCCATTTCATGACAATATATTTTTCACCTATTAATGATTGCCTTATTATTTGTTTAAACTAATTATTGGTTACTTGGGAACATTTGACATTTACTGTAATCTTTGGACTGTCAAAAATTTAAAGCCCTCATTTCAAATCTTCCATTGGAAATTTCAATAAGTGCTTTAAATTTTCTCCTTCTTGAGAATCCATTACTTTAAATCTCTCATGTTCTCAAGTACTATGTCGTCGAAGAAGAAAAAACTAAACCCAGCACGACCACTTACAGGATCTCTCACCTATCTTAGTGCATCACCTAATCACAACCAGATGGCACGCATTTGGAGAAACAAAAAGCTCGGGCGTTTTAGATTCAGACAAAGACTAGAGAACCTACTCAGTTATCCAGTTGAGGGTCAGCAATTCGAGTCCTTCAAGAAACTGTTCAGCATTGATGAACCGGTATACATGGAAATGGTTACCGAGTTCATGACCACATACACATTTATGACAAGGAGTAGAGTTGGAGACAGTTCGATCACATTTTTATACATGGGAAGTTCATTCACCTTGTCATTGGCTCAGTTCGCACAACATTTGGATCTATACACACCTGAGGAGATACATTCCCCACTGTTTACTAATGGAGCCACTTCGATATCCATCTCGACCACACCATCCGAGGCATGGAGTAAGTTATCATCAGCAACATATTTCTCGGGTATAAAAGCTACCAAACTCAGAGATCCAGTCTTACAAATCCTACACAAGCTGATAGCTTGTTCATTTGATGGAAAATACACGACAAGCGGTCGAGTTGCCAGATTTGATATTACTATGATGACATGCATCCTCGAGAAGAGGAATATTCAGGTTACCTATTTAGTTGTCCAGCGGATTCTGGAAGAAAAGGATTTTGGTGCAAAGAGATCATATATGGGTCCAATAATTACAAGGCTGATTCGCAGAATGGGATTGCTTAAGACGACAGAGGTAGAAAAATTCAAAAGCCTGCTAGTATAGAGTGCCCACCCAATAGATTATGAGTTCCTTAGGAGCATGGATATACTCAAGATTATGAGAGACGACAACGTTTACATCAAGGCACAATCATCAGACACAGAAAGTATGGATGAATTGGTACTAGGTCTAATTTTACCAAGAGAGGGAAGAAAGAGGCATCAACCAAAAGAGCCAAATAACTCAGATTTAGACTCAGATTCAGACGAAGATAAGGATGATTATGACGACCCAGTTGCACCACCACTAGTAGTGCCACAACCTACTAGAGCAAGACCTTCCACCCCAACTCCTAGATCTCGGGTGCCCCCTTACATATACCACTATGGGACACCACCAGGGCCAGTCTATTGGTACTGGCTGATGCAGATATAGGTCCGATGTTATAAGGCTATGAGACATCAAACAGCAGGGATACCAGTGAGCCCACTTCCTGACTTACCCTGTGGATTGGGCCGAGCACCACCACACTTATACCCCCTGCAGTTCCTACTCCAGCACCTCACCGATATCCAGTTCTTGACCGTGGCCATGGTTTACCACCTCCCACAGTTCCACCTAGGCCACAAGCACCATCAGCACAGGTTCCTATTTAGAGACAGCATGTTCCTTCTGTTGTTGGTTCGGATAGAGGTCAGACTTCGAGAGGTAGTAGGATATCCAAAACCCCTACACGAGCTACCATTGTTCCGAGTCACAGGATTCTCAGGAGCACCAGCCCTGCAGATGCACCGATTGATCCAGTATCCTCTCATAGACAGACTGATTTATTCAGAGGACACTCCCAACAGAGGACACCTGAGATTCCACTGGACAGCTTCGACATGCCCGCAGGGGAATTTGTTGACCATTTGATACAGGATGGAGTATTCACCATAGGTACACTAAATGCAGAAGCTGATCGAGATGTATCAGACAAAGGCACCCACTATCAGCATGATGATTCTTCATCAGATGAGACATCTCCTGGACCAATAGTATCTTCAGCTGCAGTATCACCACCAGCCGAGCAATAGATTGCTCCGCTTTCTGACTCCTTTCTATTTTCTATCAAGACTTTATTATTATTGTGTGTATTTGATGCATAGACATCACATCTATCAAGTTATTACTTTATTATGCTATTGACGGCGCCTAAACGGTCAGTCGGGTTTTCACCCCGTCGTCGGACCGTCCGTCCAGGCGCGCGTCGGTTGTTAAGTTTTAAAATTTATAAAGAGCTGGGGACTCAATTTATAAGTACTACCTATCACACAGGGTGAGTAAGCAATAAGTATAACTCGAGGTCGTTCTTAAATCGGAGCGAATTGAAACGAAGTGATGCCAAAGATAGAGTTTTGCTTTTAGGATGAGTTTTGTGCAGATAGGTAGGTTTTGGGGGTTTTCTAATTTAATTAACTAACTAATTAAAGACAGGAAAAGTAAATAAGATAGAGTAGAATCGGTAGCTAGGTAGACAGATAGAGAATTGCGGCGGTTGAAACTTCAATAATCAGTTGTGGGGATGATGCTTATTATAAAGATAATTGGGGGCATTTTTAGTTAATAAACAGATGCATTATGGGTGTAAACACTAGGACCCTACTTATTCTAGTTAAGTACCAGAATTAGTATGTCACGAGACCTAGGCTATCGTGATTCTGATCAGAACAGGTTGCTCAACCCCCCACACTGTCTTTTTGGACAAGTGACCCTTCAAGGGTGCAGGAATAAGGTAACAGACTGCCACTTGGGTTATTCTGACCGTTCTTAACACCTAAATGTAAATGCCATTTCCTAAATATGTTCAGATTATTAACTTGTTATTCTAAACTATCAGTTTTGTAGAGTCTAGGGGTTTTAAGAATCCTGAACCACTGCTGGGCTTGACTTTCATCTCCAGACTCATTCCTTACGTTTTATTAGTTCAACTACTTCTGTCATGATCTAGCCTCTCCTTTGCAACCAGTCATTCAGCCCTAGGAACACCAGCGGGGTACAATGCATACTCCTTCCACAGTGTACTAACCTAGGAATCGTTTACGATGTACCGCACTTAGATAATTCCACAGATTCGTGTAACCGAGGATGTACTTACGGTGTACTATGATATTTCCACAGCTTTTCATCCCTAGGTACATATACGGTGTATACTATCGAAGTGTTTCCATAGCTTCAGTTACAGGGGTAGCCAGATGGTGTAGTGTGCACTTCCACATCTATATTGGTTTGTAGGCCATAATCTAGGGTCTCTAGGTAATCCACAGTGTCGGCACAGATGGCTTTTTCCGGAGCTTCCACGTTGTACTCCACCAGTGGTGTTTCAAAAGCTATACTCAGTACTTCTGCCGAATTACAGTGACAAACACGGCTTCTTTACTATAACACAGATAACTTCCTACTGTACCTAGAGTTGATCAAGTTCTAAGCCTAAAGTAGCAGTCACGCGAAGGACTGGAAAGGGTGATCCATAGCTAAGTCTAGATGCATGATAAGTTTAGACATAACAAATATAACAATTCCCAGTTATATAGATTTAAAGATTAATTCAACATCATCCCTACTTCTAACTATCTACATTTCAACAACCGCAACAGCATACTACTCAATAAACATGGCAATAACAGTAACATACATCATACAAACAGGCAGAAATAATTCGGACATAGTATAAGTATGAAAAGAGAGATATCACCAGTAAAATTGAGCAGAGTAACAGCTGAAAAGAAAAGGCAGAGTCTTGCACCAAGAATGCTTCTTATTACACCGTGATTACAATACCAGCTTTTCTCTCTCTCTACTGCTAACCAACTAACTATCTAACTCTCTCTCTATAGAGAGAGAAACTCTAGAGAGAGAAACTATCTAAACTATTCTAGAGAGAGACTAAAAATATAAAAATATAAGAAAATGAAGAATTGAAGTGTGTATGTTGAATGTGAAGTGTTGGATGTTGGATTTGATGAAATGAGGCTAGTATTTATAGAGAACGCACAACCGTATCCGTAGACCGTATCCAAACCTCAAAATGCACAACCGTATCGCAAGGGCAAATGAAAATCAGATTTTTATCACCCAAACGCACGATACGGCTGAGTTAGGGTGAATACGGGTGAACTGGATCGTATACGGCTGCGCGTTGGGTGAATACGGCTGAACTGGACCGTATACGGCTGTGCATAGGCCGTATACGGCCTGCACAGACCGTATACGGTCTAGGTCCAGCCGTATACGGCCTGGACCAGCCGTATACGGCCTGGTTCAACCGTATCCTGGCCTCTCGGTTTCCTGTTTCTTCATTTGGGCGTAACTTCTTCGTCGTTTATCCGTTTTGAGCGTTCTTTATACCCACGCGTTTGTATTTTCCTAACGAAGAGAATGACATAAGTTAGAGGTCATAACTCGGAGCATAGATTAAAGTGCATTGAAATGAGTGAACGGTG
Organism: Pseudognaphalium luteoalbum; assembly: GCA_963422505.1. Taxonomy (NCBI): domain Eukaryota; kingdom Viridiplantae; phylum Streptophyta; class Magnoliopsida; order Asterales; family Asteraceae; genus Pseudognaphalium; species Pseudognaphalium luteoalbum. The sequence goes on along the minus strand of OY730192.1, from coordinate 116,089,228 downwards.
GTGTGATAAAGCAGTTTTGCCCGGTTTCTTATGTTTTCATGCCATTTTTAGTGATTTTTCAAACATCGACTCCGTTTTGACTTAGTTAACAAAACTTTATGAATAATGTCCTTTTAAGGTTTGAAAAAAATCAGTTTTTTGGGTTTTGACAAGAAATAACTTGAGATTTTTACTTAGTCAGAGACCAAGAAAACCTTTTTAGAAAGGAAGCATCATTAAGATAACCCTCCCTTAATCCTGAAATGTCAACCTTGGCATACTTTCACAATTCTCGATGGATATTGTACATGACTAGGCGATCTCACAAAGGTGGTCACTCAATTCACTCAGAGTGTATCGGGTTTCCTATCATTCTAATCAAACGAAATCGCTCATAAAGCCAGTCATTCATTGCTTCTCATCATAGGCTTGATCAAGAATCGGATCTCCACCACTTCAATGAGGACGGTGCTAATCATCCCAGGACATTCGAAATGGGTTGTAATGGTTGGTGAGGGTTGAGTGGTATGGATGAGTGGGAGTTTTTAGTTTAAAATAGGAGGTTTGCTTATCTTTAAGAACTTTAAACCTTTTGGGAAAACATTACTTTAAACACCTTTTTAATGAAAACGGAAACGGATAAATGGCAAGGGAAGAAGATAGCTATTTGACTTCTATCTTTTTGAAAATACTCGGGAGAGTTTATATCTTTTATAAGAACGGGAATTTTTCGAGAGATTCGAAGCACTTAGCTTTATTCTATTTTCTTTTCTTTTCTTTTGCGTCTATTTTTGGACTTTTCTAAGGATTTTTATTTTGTTTCTTTCTTTTGCCCTTTTTGAAATCCTTTTCTTTCTCTCATCTTTTTCATCCTTCTGATGACTTTGCATTTACTTGGTGTTAATTTTTCACACCATAAACTTTTTCAACTCTTGATTTTTATCAGGGGAACGCACACGAGAAAGTTTTGAGTAAACACCAGTATTTGTGATTTGGAGTGAAAGCAAAAATGATAATTAAAATAACATTTCCCACAAGTTTAAATTTCTAAGATAAGATTTTTGGTGGGTGTGGAATAAGTGGGTTTAAATTTTTGGGTTTTGAAAGAAACGAATAGGCTAAGGCTCAACAGGGTTTTCTAGGCGGATCATCAACACTAAAAGTGAGTGTTGGAAGGGTTTTGGGCTTGAAGAGATATGATGAAAAGGGTTTATATCCTAAGGAATGTCAAGGTCCTTTGACTGCACCTTCACCGCGTATGGTGCCCATTGGTGTGGTCTCGAAGCGTATACCAAGAGCAAGTTCTAACTTAAAGCACATGCATTGGCACACACATCAAATGAAAAAGTGAAGCATTAAAGACGAATGCTTTTATTGGGCTCAAATACCTCACTGCAATAGGGTTGTATGTGCCTAACCGTGCGATGCTCTTAGATTAACATTTCATTTTTAAGGAGATCGTATCTTAACTTATTTTACTTTCCAAAGCAGTTTAATTAATTTCTGAAAAATTTATTTTTCTCAAGATTATTTAGAGTCAGAAAATTTAAAAATTTTAACAAAAATGAATTTTTATGAAAATTAAGCCAACTGAATGAGTGGTAACTCCACTGTCGAAGTTAAGCTTATGATTTTGAAAAAAAATGTTTTCTAAAATTTTAGCAAGAATGAGGTTTTTAGGAAAAAGTTTAAGCTAATTGAATGAGTGGCATTTCCACTGTCGAAGTTAAGCTTGTTTTTAGAAAGTTATACTTTGGACAAGCAATCAAAGTCAAAGAATACGGTGTATCATACCGTGTATCCCACACTTAGAGGAACATTGTCCCTAATGTTCTCAAACTAAGTTTAAAATTCTTGTGAAGGAATCCCACACTTAGAATTTGAAAATATTTTGGAACCCTATTTCTAAGTTGATTTGATTTATGTGGGATTTAGAATCCCACACTTAGAATTTAAGCATGATGGCATAACGACGAGTTATAGATGATGAAAGAAAATCACTAAGGGATGGAAAAGAAAAACTCCCCTAGAAAGGACTGAGATGTGTGAATGAAGATTCTGATTCGGATGTGTAGGTCGATCAGTTTGTATCAGGATCTTTACGTGAATCGTGCGTCATCTCGGTTTCTTCTTGGGGAACTTTCATACTTTTTACTCTCTCTTTTATTGCAAGTAATCTATAAACTAACTAAGAAAAGCATATAATAAGTAAATGATAGATAAACGATAAGATAGGATAGATAGATGGGTCCAACCAGATTACAGGTTGGAACCCAAATAGTTCATGCAGCAACAGTCAAATACAGTAATCCCAAATATTAGTAATAATAATAATAAGTGATACAGTTATCCAACACAAATAAAATCTGATAAGATCAAGGGTGAGAAGGATCCTGGTCGGATGGTGGTCCGTGAGCTGGAGGTGGCATGGAGTTGTAAGGTGCATGACGGGAGGCAGAGTGCTGTCCACTGGATAACCTGCGGGAGACTGATGCTGAAGATGAACTGCGTTGCCTGCCGGATGTTGGTGGCTGGATCGGGTACAAATGGAAGTTGGGATCTAGTCCCATCTCTGCAACCTCATATGATCCTAAGGAGGCACCATGCATCGGGTATGGTGGAAGCTCAGCAGAAGGCACTGGGTTGCTTTGAAGCATCCCTGTGAATCCTGAAAAAGTAGGCACAACAGTAGCAGTAGTCATATCAGGCAGATAATCAGTCTGCACCGGTACCTGGTCATTAACCTGCATGTCCTGTCTGAACCCTGACTGAGGTGAGTCTGTCTCTGAAGATGTGTCTGATGTGGCTGACTCAGCTGGTCTCGGACGGGTCATGGTACGGGAAGATGGTTGTCCAATATGTGGGATATGCGGCTCATGTGGTGTAGCAGTGTGCACAGAGAAAACCGGCTCAGCCGCAGGAGTAGTCCTGGTACGGCGGGCTCGAGGAATCTCCATGTGCACAGTGCGAGTGGAGGATGTGGGTGGTATGGAGGTGTAGGGAACGGTGGTAGTGGGTGGCATCATGGCAAATGGATGTAATGGCATGGTGTGGCAGTTGGGTGGTCGTGGGCCGCATACCCATGTAGGACGTGTAGGTTGTGGGAATCCAAACTCAGTAGCTAAATATGTGTCCTGTGTGTAATGTGAGTTAAGCATACCCAATATACCATACATGAGCTCGGATGATACCGGATCTCCCCAACCAAATTCTCGAACAGGCGGTATTAGTGGACTTTGAGCCTCAGCAGCGGCTGTCTCACCTTCCTCTCGCTCATGAGCAACAGTGGTCCTAGGCTGTCGGTGGACCGTGCTGTCATCGAACTCAAACCTAACACTCTTACTCCTCGGGGGCCTCATTCGAACTCCCGGAATGATATCACCATCCTTCCATCTTATCTGCCCATCAACATCTTTCTCTAGCAACCAAACCTTAACCATATAGTTAATGTCATATGGCTTAGATACCCTGTTTGCCACTGGTGTCAGGTTACCAATCACCTCCTTAGTCAATAGCCCCATTCTCCTAACTAACTTAGTGATTATTGCTCCCATATATGAAAACTCTGACTCGGTGTACCCCGACTCAGTAAGGATTCTATCAGCAACCAAATAGGCAACATTAACGTGTTCCTGCTCTATAATGCTCTTGATGATCTGCAAGTCCTTTACCCCAACAGCTCCTTTAGTCTTTCTCTTTCCTCGAATGCTGCAAGCGATGAGGTTGTGGAGAACTTGGTAGTGCTTATCAAGAAAAGAAGTGGCCTTGACATTGGACTGGAACTGATTTTCAGTCAATTCTTGCCAAATAGCAGTGTGGTCTCGCTGCTTTACCTCAGTGTTTGCCTTCAGGAAGAAAAGAGTGGTAACTTGATACTCGGTGTATAATTCAAGATGTCTGGCGAAGGTTGCTAATGACATGTGGTGAGTATTTCCCATGAAGTTGAATCTAATCATTCGGTCATCATTTAGCTTATCAATCGTTTTGTCGAACTGGAATGTTACCATAAACTCAGCAACTAACTCTTGATAAACATTTTCCTTAATCTCAAATAGATTCCTCCATGCGCGCAGATGTCGCTTCCCTTCCTTAAATACTATCAAATTTTCAAACCCTTCCTATAAACCGATTTGCTTCAAATCCTCCCATACTAGGTACCTATTTTCTCCCAACTGATGTGTTAGCCATGTCTGATACCTTTCCCGTTTCTCTGGGTCCTTGATGGATTTTCTGATATACCGGGGAAAATCAGTCATTTGAAAAATAAGAGAAAACAAGAACATAGTGAATTACCAGGAATAATTACAAGTTATTTGACTAAATCACATTCCCAATTTTGAATAAAAATTTGAAATGTGGGCTTTAGGATATGAGCAGTCCCAAAAACCTGTAATAGCTAATAATACCACAAAACTCAATTTTCAGTCACCACAAGAAACTTTGGTTTACAATAATAGGCTATTAGGTCTTAATGGTTTCTAAAAGAAAAGTCAAAGACTGATTTGACCATAATAAGCATGTATGATAAAGAATTAAACCTTAATCATGTAATTACCTTATCATGGCAAGTATAGCCTATTACCGCATGCAAACAAACCATGATATTTAAACAAGTGTATAGCAATTTTGACCATATCATGCAAGTATCGCAACAAAGCTTCATTAGTTGACAAATGTGTTTCTTGATTGTATCTTTTAAGTAATTATGGTATTCTTTCAAGTAGATACTATTTTTAAAATTTAAAAGTAGTTAATTTAGGAAAATGTAGTATCTATTTAAGATTTACCATAATACTTTCAAAGATACAATTTTAAAACACCACCATGACTTTTTAACTAGAATGGTTGCTAGTATTACTAAAAATTAAGCATTTTGACTTTTAAATTCAACATTACCAAAGTAAGGTTTCCTTTTTGTCATTTGCCAAATCTATCATAATACTAACTTGCATTAGCAAATCAAAGCAAGGCATTAGCATCTACTTAAATTAAAACATCATTTTATCAAAGGTTTTATTTCAAAATGGTGACGTTTCAACAAAAGTCAACTTTTCATGCTTACTTTAATTTGCTAACTTGACCATATTACGCATCTAACCACAAATGAAGCAAATGAATAAGCTATACTAATAATAATCAATCAACAAACAACTTATCATAAGCAATTTAATCATTAATTGACCAAAATGGCTTTACTAGTCACAAAAGTCAAATATAGTCAACTTTCCAAAGTCAAACATCAAATTGCTTCAATCTAAGAAGTAATGCTAGTTCCTACATCATCCTATATCATCACTAAGCAAGAATCAAAGCTCAATTTCGCAATGTAAAGCACAAATCATCAAAAACTAACTTGAAACCCTAGGTTAACAAAGTTAGAGAATTTTGGTATTTTAAGCTTGGATCTTACCTTAATGAAGATGCAATGATGTTATATGACATAAAAATGACCTAGAGATGAAGGTTTGAAGCTTGGTTTGGTTAACAATGGTGAAAAATGATGGGTTTGGGATGGTGGTGATGGGAGCCGCGGCCAAGGGAGAAGGTGGAGGGGGAAAAAATGTTTTTGTTGTTTTGACTTTGTTTGACCCATTTTTAACCCTTTTATTTACTTCTCCTTTTTACCATTTGTGCATAAATAACCTTTTAAATGTAATTACTAGGTATTTTGGGTAATTAAAAACCTTAGCCAACTATTTTAGCAAAAGTTTAAAATTTGGTATTTGACTGTGCGCAACAAAAGACTGTTTTATTAAATTGCAAGTAGGACTACTTAAAATAAACAATATTTTTGGTTTAAAATTTTGACTCTTTAAAATCTAAGCAATTTAAAACTTTATAAAACATTTTGATTTAAGATTTTCAAGTTTTTCAGAAACTGGGCAGATTTTGCGGAGACAAAGAATTTTAAAAGGGTTTTCTTTTTTTTTTTCTTTTTCTAAAACAATTTAAACCACTAACTAACTAACTTATTTTTAACCTAAGAAAATTATTTTAAAGACCTAATTAAAAATTTGGGTTGCCTCCCAAAAAGCGCTTGTTTCAAGTCTGTAGCTCGACTATTGTTCCAAATCTATTTAAAGAGGATTGCTTGAAAGCAATCTTGAAGTATAGCGAGGAATAAAATCACAGTTTAGAATGTTAACGACATAATCAACTAGTTTGGCAGGGTGTAATGAAAAATTTTCGAATTCGCTAAGAATCCTACATTCTTTCTGGCCTAATTCTAGCAGAGTGTTAACAAACTTATTAAATTCCTTTTTAACTTTCTTTTTACTTGAAATTCCTATTCGCATACCACGGTCTATATTATTAAGGTCGTGAAGAAGATTTCCTAAAATTCTCTGAAACCTAAGTTCCTCTTTTGAGTCGGGATCTCCATTTGTAGTTTGCACTGCAATGGTGATATCCCAAATTAAAGATTTTTGTGAAACGGTAAAAGGGAATTTGGATTGATCGAACAACGAAGCGAGTTTAACGTGAATATCTTTTCTTTCAGCAAAGAAAACGGCTTCTATCTTGTCGTCGTCAGCTCCAGGAAATATTTCTTGCAACTTGGTGATTATGTAAGCGGCGGGATCTACGAAAAATGGAATTTTTCCAGAAATGACGAGAGTGATCGAAGGATCTTTAGAAGTTAATAGCTCAAGCTCTTTTATCATTGCTGCAGCATAACGATTAATCATGGTTTGTGAAACTGATGAATAATCGGTGCAAGCAAATAGATCCATGAGGCGATCTATTTCTGATAATAGCTTTCGCTCTTGCTCTCGATATCGAGTGAAGATACCATCTTCCTTTTAGATCGGAAGACAGTGGAGAACACCTACGAGTATGTCAATCCTTAAGATATATTTAAGTGTAAGGCAAATGCCTTACACACACCTAACCTCTTATCAGGGTCAAAAGAATAACCAATGTATCGGATTTCATTACCTTCTGAATCTTTCGGTATCTCCTTATCAACAACACGATAGATGGTGTACGAAGGTTCAAAAATTGGTGATTTTGGAAGATGTTCATGAATATCCTCATTCCTTAGGGGGATTCGTTCTTCATTAGATGAGGAATGAAAGGATTGAGTGTTTTCAGGAATATTATCGACAAAATCAGGGAATCTAGGGATATTTTCTAAGGAATATTTAATCTCAGGCATAGGTAAAACCTGATAGCTTGGAATGCTAGAAGCAGAAGTTGAGATCTTCTGTTGAGATTTATGGGTTCCTAAGTCAAGATCTAAGAATTTCCCTAAGGTTCTAGAATCGTCGTCTGGGCTAGCGGAGGCTTCTTCCGGTAATGAGTGAAAGTCGGATTTCAACTCTGGTTCCAAGTGGTCGAAGAACTCAGCATCGTCCATAGCCGTCATTTCTTCAGTCGTCTTGGAGGCGGACAGAGAAATGGGACAGGAAGGCGGCGAATCGTAGAAAGATATTTTTGGATTTTTCATTTTATTTTAAACTAAGTTAATTTATTCTAAGAAAAGTAACTTTCGAATAGGTTAAGGACAATCTATAAGAAAAGGATCTCCTAATTTCTTATTCTATCTAAGGCGGCTTCAGAATCGTAACGCTCTACGATCCCCGGCAGCGGCGCCAAAAACTTAACGGTGCCCAAACGGTCAGTCGGGTTTTCACCCCGTCGTCGGACCGTCCGTCCAGGCGCGCGTCGGTTGTTAAGTTTTAAAATTTATAAAGAGCTGGGGACTCAATTTATAAGTACTACCTATCACACAGGGTGAGTAAGCAGTAAGTATAACTCGAGGTCGTTCTTAAATCGGAGCGAATTGAAACGAAGTGATGCCAAAGATAGAGTTTTGCTTTTAGGATGGGTTTTGTGCAGATAGGTAGGTTTTGGGGGTTTTCTAATTTAATTAACTAACTAATTAAAGACAGGAAAAGTAAATAAGATAGAGTAGAATCGGTAGCTAGGTAGACAGATAGAGAATTACGGCGGTTGAAACTTCAATAATCAGTTGTGGGGATGATGCTTATTATAAAGATAATTGGGGGCATTTTTAGTTAATAAACAGATGCATTATGGGTGTAAACACTAGGTCCCTACTTATTCTAGTTAAGTACCAGAATTAGTATGTCACGAGACCTAGGCTATCGTGATTCTGATCAGAACAGGCTGCTCAACCCCCCACACTGTCTTTTTGGACAAGTGACCCTTCAAGGGTGCAGGAATAAGGTAACAGACTGCCACTTGGGTTATTCTGACCGTTCTTAACACCTAAATGTAAATGCCATTTCCTAAATATGTTCAGATTATTAACTTGTTATTCTAAACTATCAGTTTTGTAGAGTCTAGGGGTTTTAAGAATCCTGAACCACTGCTGGGCTTGACTTTCATCTCCAGACTCATTCCTTACGTTTTATTAGTTCAACTACTTCTGTCATGATCTAGCCTCTCCTTTGCAATCAGTCATTCAGCCCTAGGAACACCAGCGGGGTACAATGCATACTCCTTCCACAGTGTACTAACCTAGGAATCGTTTACGATGTACCGCACTTAAATAATTCCACAGATTCGTGTAACCGAGGATGTACTTACGGTGTACTATGATATTTCCACAGCTTTTCATCCCTAGGTACATATACGTTGTATACTATCGAAGTGTTTCCATAGCTTCAGTTACAGGGGTAGCCAGACGGTGTAGTGTGCACTTCCACATCTATATTGGTTTGTAGGCCATATTCTAGGGTCTCTAGGTAATCCACAGTGTCAGCACAGATGGCTTTTTCCGGAGCTTCCACGTTGTACTCCACCAGTGGTGTTTCCAAAGCTATACTCAGTGCTTCAGCCGAATTACAGTGACAAACACGGCTTCTTTAGTATAACACAGATAACTTCCTACTGTACCTAGAGTTGATCAAGTTCTAAGCCTAAAGTAGCAGTCACGCGAAGGACTGGAAAGGGTGATCCATAGCTAAGTCTAGATGCATGATAAGTTTAGACATAACAAATATAACAATTCCCAATTATATAGATTTAAAGATTAATTCAACATCATCCCTACTTCTAACTATCTACATTTCAACAACCGCAACAGCATACTACTCAATAAACATGGCAATAACAGTAACATACATCATACAAACAGACAGAAATAATTCGGACATAGTATAAGTATGAAAAGAGAGATATCACCAGTAAAATTGAGCAGAGTAACAGCTGAAAAGAAAAGGCAGAGTCTTGCACCAAGAATGCTTCTTATTACACCGTGATTACAATACCAGCTTTTCTCTCTCTCTACTGCTAACCAACTAACTATCTAACTCTCTCTCTCTAGAGAGAGAAACTCTAGAGAGAGAAACTATCTAAACTATTCTAAAGAGAGACTAAAAATATAAAAATATAAGAAAACGAAGAATTGAAGTGTGTATGTTGAATGTGAAGTGTTGGATGTTGGATTTGATGAAATGAGGCTAGTATTTATAGAGAACGCACAACCGTATCCGTAGACCGTATCCAAACCTCAAAATGCACAACCGTATCGCAAGGGCAAATAAAAATTAGATTTTTATCACCCAAACGCACGATACGGCTGAGTTAGGGTGAATACGGGTGAACTGGACCGTATACGGCTCTGCATAGGCCGTATACGGCCTGCACAGACCGTATACGGTCTAGGTCCAGCCGTATACGGCCTGGACCAGCCGTATACGGCCTGGTTCAGCCGTATCCTGGCCTCTTGGTTTCTTGTTTCTTCATTTGGCGTAACTTCTTCGTCGTTTTTCCGTTTTGAGCGTTCTTTATACCCACGCGTTCGTATTTTCCTAACGAAGAGAATGACATAAGTTAGAGGTCATAACTCGGAGCGTAGCTTAAAGTGCATTGAAATGAGTGAACGGTGGTGTGATAAAGCAGTTTTTCCCGGTTTCTTATGTTTTTCATGCCATTTTTAGTGATTTTTCAAACATCGACTCCGTTTTGACTTAGTTAACAAAACTTTATGAATAATGTCCTTTTAAGTATGTTTTTGTTAACTTTGTGTCTAAAATGTGGAAGATAACGTACGTAAAAACATGACTTTTTACGTGTTATCAGCTATTACTTTACTTTTCTTATAAGCAGCTATTACTTGATTGAATTGAGTGGTTTGTTTGAGAAACTACAGAAGACCGAAGCAAGTAAAGCTGGGGACCACACAAAGAAGAATGCCGAGAGCCATAAGCTACAAGCCACGGACCAGCAGACTTCTAACGAGTAACCAACAATGTGCACAGCAAAAGCGGTACACCGTTCCAAAACCCTCTACCCATTTAAAGAATTGATTATCTCATCCGATATTCCAAACACTGAGTGTGGGATAATCAAAACCACACTACACTTACGAAACAATCCAAAAATAAGTAGAATCTCTAAGTGTGGGATACTTCAACAAGAGGTACTCAACGAATAGATTCGAACATTAGGGACAATGTTCCTCTAAGTGTGGGATATACGGCCTTCAACCGCAAGTTTTTACCTCTTGTCCGTAAGTCAAACAATATTTTCATTAAAAGGCTAAAAATGGATAAAATTTCAAAAAATATAGATTCAAAAACATCGTTATTTAGAAATCCTATCTTTCAAATTTATAAATTACAGCAAGTAACGAGTTTTGACAACGAAACGAAACTGTTTTAGAATAAGATACGGACGAAAAGGGCAACACATGGATAGGCACACATTGACCAAAACATTCGATTCGTGAGGATTGAGCCCATCATTAGCATTAATCTTTAAAATGCTTCACTTTTCGTTTCATGTGTGCGCCGATGTATGCATTTGAATTAGAACTTGATCTTGTAATGTATTTCGAGATCACACCGATGAGTGTCATACGTGGTATAGGTACAACCAATCTTGATAACTTCTTAGGAATCCAAACCCACTTCCACCATCAAACATCCACCCACTCAACCTTCACTCTTCACACCCAATCAAAACCTCCTAATATTCGTCCCGAACCTACAGAAGTTTCATTTTCCAACAAACTCTCAAAGATACTCTTGATTTTCCAAGACTTCTGCAGCCTAATACATAGCCATAAAATATATCGTAGCATTCCCCAAAGGATGAGCATCATCCGTAAAAGGAGCTCCAAGAAAAAAGAAAAAAAAGAAATTCAGCAAAAGCAAAGCTGTTAGAAGAAACCTAAAAGCCCAAGGATCAAGTAAAAGGGCCAAGAAAAGAAAAATTCCATAGAAAAAGAAAGAAAAAGGCTATGTAGTCCTTTCAAAATCTGAGAAATTCCAAAGAAACTCTCTCAAGAAAAGTTTCGAGAAAATACAAGGAAAACCCTAACACCTTCTTCAACCCAAAACATTCGATTCCTTCCAAGATATCTCAAAAGGTTAGTACCGTCCTCATCAAAAGTGATGGAGATCTGATTCTCGACCAAACCTTTATCATACTTATTTTATTCCATATTTTAAATATGTGTTATTGCTTGGTATGTGATATATTTGTTGCCATGAATTGCGAGTAGTTTATTATTATGGTTGTTAATGATGTAGATAATCATAAGTAAGGATGACATTATATAATTAATGCACGACAATCGTAAAGAGATATGACAGCCTCTATTCGACTGTTTATCCGATATAGTTTGGAAATGCTTTAAGGCGGAGTACAAATGTATGAAAGTCGGTAAACGACCGAAGGTAGTTATATCTCTCGAATCAGCTCTAGTTTAACAGTTGGAATCCCGAAGGGGTAATACAACTTCACAACTAACTGGCATATCCTACAAAAGTCAAAACACTATAAAATGATGTTCGTGAAATACGTTCAGATAAAATAGGAATTAGTAACCCTTGTAGCGTTAAGACTTGATGAATTCAAGTTTAATTTATGGATTACCCTTTCTGGTTATCCACGTGACTGCAACCTAGTAATTAGGATCTGATCAACCTTAATTATGATAAGTAGTTATCTGTGCCCATGACATGCAATAAGTAAGATACATTGAAACCACTCGTTGTATATATTAGATTTACATTTCTGCACTGCTTTACATTTAGTTAGATAGAGTGTCACTTTCACTATCAATTACTCTCGACCGCATGTTGATGTGAGAAACTGTGGAACTACTACGTAAAGTACACTGTCTATCATTGAAAGGCATGGTCCGCATATGAAACACGTTTTAACAAACTGCGAATAATCCGGGGATGTATAACTGTTTGAAAAGGAGAGATTTGAATCATAAGTCGAAGTAACAAGAGCTTAAATGAATGATAACAAGATTTCGGAATAAGATCAAAGTCGTAATCTTAAAACACTAAATCTTATAAAATTGGCGGTCTAAACATACAAAGTTATTAATTTGCATGCTAATAGAACAGTAAACTACCTTAGGAGATAAGAACGGTCGGACCTATGAGATGATACGCTGATGATTCATGAACTTCGGTATAGAACCAAAATAGGTTGCTTGTCTTTCAACTAGATAACCTAGTTCCTAGTGACATGCCAATGGGAAATTGAGTTGGTAGGGTTCTAGAGTTTACGCCTAGTAGTTTGGCTACCACATTAGTATCATCCCTATTTATTCTGTCATTCCGAAATATTAAATATCGAAATCTCAACAACCACATATTTATCTTTATCTGCTTTCCTGTACTTTAATTTCCTGCATTTTAATTACTTGTTTTTAACCCCCAAACCTACCTACTTTGTTCCATCCTAGATACTTCCCTACCGAAAGTTTCAACTTTAATTTACCCACATGTTTGGATTCATAGAACGATCTTAGGTTATACTTACCGCTTACTAACCAGAGTAGGTAGTACATATAATTTAAGCCTCGCTAATTATAAATTTTAAAACCCCTGATGGCACCCGATTAAGTTGCAATCAACGACACCGATGCTTTTGGCTGCCATCAATATGCCTCAGCCTGAATTTTCAGAATCATCTCACGCTCTCTATCCTGTCTAGCCTTCATCTTTCTGGCAATTCTCTGTCCATCAGTTTCTTCTGGATGTAGATTTTCTGATGAAGAATCAGAGGAGAAAAGGAGAGCAGGAATAGAAGTATCTGGCATTGTAATTTCTGGAGAACAGGTAACTGTGTCAATAGAAGATAATGCGATGGTCACTGTTGTTGCTTCTGTTGGTTGTGCTACTGATGTCACTGGTAATGTGATTGGTAAGGTTGCTGTTGGGTTGATCTCAGATATGACATTCTTTATTTGAGCTGTTGTGGGTGAATCAGGCTTACCAAGTATGGTTTGAAGATGAGACATAGTTGCTGATATATCCTCCTCACTGATGATTGGCTTTCTGTGCTTGGAGGAGGTAGACCCTGATGTAGACGTTTTGTTGGTCCTTTTTCTTTTGGTTAAGATAGAAGAGATGTGTAGTTGATCCTCCATGTGTTCATCAGTATTATCTTCTTTGTTATCAGCATCTTCATCTTTCTTATCATTATTGTCATCATCTCCAT